>CM035133.1:85124396-86374396 GCA_020205605.1 Panax ginseng | reverse complement strand
ACGATGTTAATGTACAAGTGTTCTAATTTACCAAAGATAGAAAGTAATTGGTAAATGATAAGAATTACCATCTAGTGATTAAATACTACATTAATTGCTATGTACAAAAATGCCCTTGAAATTATATACGAAATTACCAAAATACCCTTTTTGGCTTGTTAGTGTATTATTAGTTACATTATTTTAAAATCTAAAGTGATAAACCCTAATGGTTATGGGTAATGTCTATAATGCCCTTACTAGTGAAAGAGAGAAGTCCAAAATGCCCTTGTGCATTATTAAAGGAAGAAATCAATTATTGGAGGGAAAATTACCATTTTGCCCTTTTGTCCACTTTAGTGCATTATTGGTGAATTATTTGTGCATTATTGTGTTACCAATCACCACAAATCCGGCCATTCAATCTAGAATTCACTTATGGATCAGATATTACCATCAATCAACCATTACATGATTGCCTACATGATTTTTATAGATTGGAGATAGAGAAAGTCCTCATTATACACTAAAATTATGCACAACACTTAGCTTCATTCTCTCTAGACCAAACCTCCGAAATTATCTTGCCCATAACCTCATAATCAAACCCCAACCATTACAAACAACAAATCAGAAGCATCAAAGCCATAAAAATCAGAAATCGAAGCTAGAAAAGGTATGAAATTCCCTAATTTTGAAATCTTTCGATTCTATGTTAATTGATGCAATTGATTGTTTAAAGTAGTGTAATAGGGAGTCTATTAATGTTCTGGTTGTAAAAACACGCACCCATAACAACATTAAAGTGCAATGTAATTTGAAGATTTAAGCAAGTTGAAAAAAGACATCGTGTGATTTTTCATCAAATGTCAGGGCTTATAACTCTTTGGTCGATCATGAGTTTTGTTGTTTAAAAGTTGTTATATGTAGCCTGACATGTGGTCTTTAATATGCAAAATGAATCAAATTCATAGATATTGTAGATCGAGATTTATAAGCGGTCAAAATGGGTTGACCGGCATTGACCGGCTGTTCTTCAAACCCAGAAAGTATTCTAAGTGTCCAGAAAATATTTTTTTGGAAAATGTCAGGCCTTATATCTCAGTTATCTTTAATGTGTTTTGTGTTTTGAAAGTTGATATGTGTAGTCTGTTATGTGGTCTGTAACTTAAAGAAAGAATCAGGTCCATATCTATTATGGATTAAGAGTTATTCATGGTCAAAGCACGTTGAATCAAAAACGCCAAGAACACGAACCTAGATTTTTGAAGAACAAATTCCGTGGTCAACTTTGACTGGCTAGATCTTGCTCATGTTATGATGTTTTAATGTTATGAAGCTTTTAAGTTGTAGTCCTACATGTTTTCTACACACTGGAATTGATATATCACACAAAACATACATAGATTTCAAGTTATAAGGATCCAAAGTAGGCACCTCGACTGTTCATCGGTTGAAGAACAGTCTTGTCAGACTTTTTGATGGCTAATAACTCTTAGATCTGATGTTGTTTAGCCATGATGTTTGTTGGTAATTGTAGTCTTACATGAGTACTACAAGATCCAAGTATTAGATTGCCTAGAAACGTAATGGATTGAGAATTATTCATGGTCAAACTAGGCACCTTGAATCGCTTTTGTTAGTGTTCTTGAGACTCAAGAACACCTAAGGCTTATTGTGAGATTGCCGCTAAAGCCTTTAGCTACTGATTCTATTTATTTTAATTTCGTAATTTCGAAAATGATTTAAAAATTAGAAAAATTAGATTTTAATTATTAAAATACTTATTCAATTCGAAAAATTATTTTAAATTAGAAAAATAATATTTAATTATTTTGAGTATATTTCATAAATATTTAATATTTTTGGAATATAAAGGTATTTATTTATTTAATTATAATATTAAATAAATGATTTAAAAATAGTTTTAATTCATGAAAAATCATGAAAAATTATTTTATGGTATAAGAAAATATTTTAAGTTATTTCCCATGACTTTTAATATTTTGTGATGAATTTCATTAATTAATTAATATTAATGATATTAAAGTTATTTAATGATAATATTAAATAATTTAGTTTAAAAATGATTTTAATATTATAAAAATCATTTTAAATGAAATTAAGGTATTTAAAAATATTTTAAGTTATAAAATATAACTTTTAATATTTAAAGGATAATTTCATTAATAATTTAATATTAATGATATTAAGATAATATTAATGATATTTAGTTATTTAATAATTATTATTAAATAAATAGTTTAAAATGGTTTTATTTATTTAAAATTATTTAAAGAGGATATTAAGGATTTAAAAATATCTTAAGTTATAATTAATGACTTTTAATATTTGGATAAATAGTATATGAATATTTAAATATTAATGGTAATTATTTAAAATAATTTTAATTATTTTAAAAATCATTTAAAGGTAATATAAATGTTTTAAAAATAGTTTGAGTTATTATAAATAATTTTTATATTTTGGCAATGGTTTCATTAATAGTTTAACATAAATTAATTATTAATAATAATAGAATTGTTTAATGTTTAAATCATTTAATTATGATTAGATGTTTGAAAATGCATGATAAAATATCACAAAAGCTTTAAAATTATTTTAAGTCATTTAAAAATAAAATAGTGATGTTGAGATACTGAGAATAAGAGTCTTAGACTCAAGAATTACCCGATAAAAAGTTTGCGATGCGTCGACAAATGTCAGACCTTATAAAAGAAAGAAAAGGCTACTGTAAGAACATGGATGAGATATTTGAAAAATGTATAAAAATATTTCAAGTATAGAATATGAACTAAAAGTATGATCACTGCGATTATGTGATGACGTGATTAGACTATGTACTGATTGTAATAGACAGTACTATGTGTTATGATATATTGTTCTAATCGAACGAATGATCTGATTATTGATAGGTTGTGATAAAGAGATAAAACCTAAGTTGAGATTTGTAATCAGCAAATCAGGCAAGTATCTTACCTTTGCATTTTCTTTATGCAATGTACATGAGTAAGAAGTTTCAGGATTATTCTATTCCTGTACAGATTATGTACGCTTTGATTATCAACATGTTAGCTCAGATATATATTCTGTTAAGTTGATTTCTAAATGGTTATACAAGTGTCCCCACTTGGATAATCATGGCATTTATTCACATGTTGATACACTTTTTCAATTACCCGTATATATATATATATATATTGAATTACATATTATTGTTAAGAAAGATAAAAAACCTTCGGGTTTGGAACCAGGCATGTATGAACATCCCTATATGGGAAAATTTTTACGCCCGAGGCGGATAGAGTGAACGATGAATCGTCGTTTAGGTTATGTAGTATTGATCAATACAGGGTACAACGGGGCTGATCACCCTCCGCGTCTGTAAGTTATGACGGTTTCATGGATGGATTTTTCGCTAAACCTTTTCGAAAATGAAAAGGATGTTCATAGTATGTTTCTTAAACCCTATTCATGGGTAGAGCGAGCCAAATTTAAAGAATTTGAAAGAGAGTTGTTATGTGAATTTTTATCAAGATGACATTACTTCACAACTTTCGATTCGTTGTAGAAGTGTTATGTAAAGAGAATACTTATATTCTTTCAACTTATATATATAATTGCTATTACTTGCTGGGCACTCAAATGCTCATCCTTACTTAAATTAAATGTTTTCAGTTATGTATGAGCAACCTGAAGGCTCAGGCACGAACAAGAGGAAAGAAAAGCTGTTCGAATGAGTTTATATTATGAGTTAATGGTTATAGTTAGTAAGACAATGAAATCTATTGTTAGATATTGTAAGGAATGTATTTGAAGGTCACGTACCTAGGGAAGTAAACTTTGATGTATGTAAATTAAGTTCGAATGTATTATTATTTAGTATTATTCAGCTTAAAGAAATGGTATCGTGGAGAACCGAGTTCGGGTTGCAAGTACCGGGATTTGGGGTCGCCACACTTAACTTGGATAATTTTGATTCGGATGTGCCACCACTTGATCAAAATAATCTAAGAGGCAAAATACAAGGAGTTGCATAGTTGATGTAATTGAGAAGAGTTGTCTACCTATTTATTTATATATAGTTTGTTGTGTCACCACAAGGCTATATACATTTGAAATGGAATCCTTATTCTCACTAGCGAATCTTTAATTAGATTTTGCCGAACTATATAAGTGAGGGTAATATATTTTGAAGAAAATAGTGGGAGATACCAATTTAAAACAAGACCTAATTTATTTTGGTAATTAATAAAAGAATGTTTGCTAAAATGTTGTTAATTACAAATTCATCTATAGAATTTTATAATGTCTAAATTACTATCACTGTGAAGCATAATAGATGCTATTTAACCGGATCGAATTAAACAGATTGGTTAAGGAAATTGAGAATAGTTCTCATGGCTGAAAAGCTATCTTATGTCCTTAATACGTTTATCCCTGCAATGGTTGCAGACAATGCCTCCGAGGAAGAGATTGTTACTTTTAGAAAGTGGCAAGATGATGCACTGTTGGCTCAATACATCATGCTCGCATCCATGAGTGCTTGAGCTTTGCCACAAGATGAAACTATGGATGCTCCTACTATATTCCTGCACATCAAGTAGTTGATGGTGAGGAAAGTAGGACTGATAGATATCAGATATCTAAGGAGCTCTTCCGATCTAGAATGGCCAATGGCACTATAGTACAAACAAAAGTCCTTAACATGATTAATTTGATTGAACAATTAGAACAATGGGTTTTGTCATGGATGGAGAGTTGAGCCAAGATTTGATCTTGCACTCATTCCCGGACTCCTTTCAAAATTGTTATGAATTTTTCATATGAACAAGCTAGAAATCAGCTTCGCTGATTTGTTTAACATGTTGAAAAATGTTGAGAGTCACTTTCCAACCAAGAAAGACCATGTCTTACTGGTAGGGGCTAAAGGATCTTCTGAAAAGAAGAACGATTCTAAGAAGGTAAATAGAAAAGGCGAAAACAAAGGATAATAAGAACAAAACTGATATAGATAGCAAAGGAGTTTGCTTCCACTGCAATAAGCCTGGACACTGGAAAGAAACTACGAAAAGCATCTTGCAGAGGCTAACCAAAGAAGCTTAGTGAAGTTTCTGTTACAAATATTATTTTGTTCATGATTTAAAATAAATTTTTCTTTGAGTCAAGGTTCTACTTGGGTATTGGATACCAACTTTGGTTATCATAAATATAGATTTATGAAGGGACCAAGCAGAAGTAGAAAGCTAAACAAAGATAAGTAATCCTATGTGTGGAAAATGAAGCAAAGGTTGCTGCATTATCCATAAAAACTTATAGTTTAGCAATGCCTACGGGCAAATCTATTAAGTCAATAAGTTGTTATTGTATTCCAGTTCTTGTTAGAAATATTATTTCCATTTTATTGTTGGAAAATAAAATCTTTGGTATTATAATTAAGAACAATTGTTGTTCTATTTATAATAATAATATTTTGTATAGAACTGAAATATTACTTAATGGATTTTGTGTACTTGACTTATGTAAAAAATTATTTTGCAAATTGAACAAACTAGTATAAGAAAGAGGAGATGATCATTCAAAGAGTTGAATGTTTGTATTTGATGAAATACAATTGTGAATTATTTGAAAGGTTCATTGAATTCAGAAGTGAAATAAATTGGCAAAGTATTAAGATTCTTTGATTAGATCAAGGAATAAATACTTGTGCAATAAGTTTCTTGATCATCTCAAATGGTTTTCTCATAATGGACGCCTCATGATACGCAATAATTGATTGATGTATCTGAAAGGAAAAATCGTACCTTATTGGACATGGTGCAGTCCACGATGATTTTACCGATATTTCAGTATCCTTTTGGGATAATGTCCTAGAAATGGCTGCATATCTACAAAAAGGGAACCTCAAAATCAAGCCCCAAGACTCCATAAAAGTTATGGACAAGGAGGATTCCTAATCTTAAGAATGTTAAGATAAGGGGTTGTCCAACTTATGTGTAACGGTTTCAAAGGATAAGCTTGTGACAAAATTTGACAAGTACAGATTTGTGGGACATCCTAAAGTAAGTTTAGGGCATATGTTCTGTAATCCTACTTAGCAAAAGGTGTTTGTTAAGAAACATGCTGCCTTCTAAGATAAAGTTATTTATCATTGAAGGGGCTAGTGGGAGGAAAATAGATCTTGAAGAGTTCAAGAACCACAAAACACTATAAGTCAAATAAGAGGAACCTATAGATAGACCTATTGTACCACAACCGAATCGTAAATTTGGAATAGTACCGAAGATACCTGGGAGGTATGAATTCATCATGGATGATGATGATGAGGTACGTATCATAGAAGATGATGATCCAGTTACATACGATTAGGTAAGAGTTCTAGTGTGTACAAAAGGGTCAGTGGGAGCGTCGTGAAATTTCTAGTATTATATGTTGATATATTACGGATAAGGAATGACATACCAATGCTACAATCAGTAAAGATAAAGTTGTCTAAACATTCCTCCATGAATGATGTGGGATGAGTATCTTAATTGGGGAAACAAATCTATATAGATAGATTTAATAAGATGTTTGACTTAACCCAAGGAACGTATATTCATTTGATGCTAAAGTCGTTTAGCATGGCAAACTCAATGGGATGTCTCATGTTGATGAGCCATGGAGTGTATCTTTCTTAATAGTCACCATAGACTCCTGAAAAGAGAGATCGCATGAGTAATTATCATGTATGCAATGAAATGTACGAGACCCGATGTTGATCGGTCATATTCTGGAGAAGATCACTGTAAGACAGTGAAAAACTTCTTAAAGTTCTTAACCGGCACTAAGGATGTGATCATACATGGTGGGTCTGAATTAAAACTAGAGGGCTTAACAGACTCAAGTTTTTCGAATGAGACTCAAGATTTACAGAAAATCCACTTTAAGGTAAAGTGTTACCTTGAGCGGTGGTGCGTTGAATTGAAAAGGTTCCAAACAAAGAAAGAGTTCTTTGGTTTAGTGATAAAGACAAAGTATATAGCTATAAATGAAGCTGCAAGTTGATTGTTTGGATGAAAAGTTCATTACAGAACTAGGAATAGTTCCTAAGTCTCATCTTGGATCTAAACATGTGTTGTGGCACTTTCATTTGATTATAGGAATCATTGAAAGATGGGAAATCACTATAGAGATAGTGGACTCTCAAGAACAATATTACATATCCATTAACTAAAGCTTATCCAACAGCAGGATAATCGTCACTTAGAGAAGAAGGGTATGAGATACCATGACGATTGGCTTTAGTGCAAGTGGGAGATTGAAAGTAGTATGCACACAAGCCAATCATGTTTGATGATAAAGCATATACTTTATAACAATCTTATTCGTTTATTAATAAAAAGTATTAATTTATTAAAGGCTTTTAATTATCTACATGATGCTGTTTTATAATATGTGATAAACCCATAGTTTTAAGCAATGCTTTTAGAATAATGATGATGATCATTCTAATGAGATCTAAATTCCTAGAAAGCTTAAAACTAAAATAGTTCCCAATCGTTGGATTACTAAATTGGGGATTAGTGAATCCGGATAGATTGGTACATACGTTGCTTGCTCATTGGATGAGGATGATTGATCTCATGATCATTTGTGTGGAGACACTAAAGGAAGTATGTAGGTGCTTATTAGAGAATAAGTTCACTAAATGTGGCTCGCTAAGGAATACCTAATGGAGTTTTTACTTGCCTGTCAAAAGGAATTCCTGTAGTGATAGTAGTACAAGTGATCCTTGGACTTGAGATCATCATAGTATCTTGTATATGATGAGTTATACTTTGACTTATTCCTTAAGACCCATAGGGTATATCAAAGGGTATGCTTGGGTATAATAAGTTGTACATGAAGATAATGTATGATCAATAAAGAATCTACCACTTCTAGTAAAAGAAGAGAAATGTCCTATGTGATTCGATAAATGACAACTCAGTAGTCATTGGCCAAGGCAGAATGAAATTAGAAAGGAGTTTCTAATTTGCATTATTTGGAGTTGTGCATTTAAGGATCGAAATATATATAATTAAATAAAATAAGACTTGACAATAATTTCATGTCTTATATTTAATTGGGACATTATATGGTGGAAGGATTGAATTGTATGGTAACTATTTACTCAAAGGTTCTTTTATGATTAATGTTGAAATCTATATTATCTGGAAAGTCGTTGATCGCTAGGGAGGCTTATCCCTATTGTAGAATAAATATTATTTATTTAAATAAATTATTAGTTTAATTTATTTATTTAAATAAGATTAGAATTGTTCTAATTGATTTATTCTGCATGGGTTTAATATGGAGAACCTAAAGGGTCACACCATAAAAGGAAGAATAATTATTTAAGAAGTTAACGGCATAATCGTAATAATAATTAAGTATATTTAATTTAATCTATGGTGATAGAATAAATTAAATAGCTTAATATTATTATTTAATATTTGGAAATATTAAATATAAATTAATAAGAGGAGTCTTATTATTATTATTACTATTATTATTATTTAAAAGGAGTTTGGGAATTAATTAATAAAAGTACTCTCGTATATCCTAATAAGATTAGGAGGCCAATTAATTAAAATAGTTTAATTAATTATTCCTAATAAGATTGGGAGCCTAATTAATTAAAGGAATTTAATTAATTAAAATAAAACCCAATTTCTTAATTGGTAAGGAGGGTTGCCCACATCTATAAATAAGAGGAGTCTTATTATGGGTGAAGGGGTTGACACTTTCACAACACGTGAATACGTGATTCCAATTGTTGGGAGAGTACGCCCTTTTCTATAGAGATAGAAAACTAGGGTTTAGCCAAACACCCATCTTCTTGAATTCTTCTTCTTCCTTGGTGGATCACCTCTAGAGGCCAAACACTTGGGTGGCTAACATTGATCAAAGGAAGGAACCAAACCTGGTGGATTCAAGTTGAACGCGAAAAGGATTGGAGGTGAACTTGTACCTGAAGAAGCTCGGATCTTCAAGGGTATGATTCTTGTTCTTTCTTTTTCGTTTAATTAATAATTATGCATAAAGGGTGATCCGGGTATATGGTTTGTAAAATTTTAAAACTCTGATTTTTACACGTTTCTGCTTCTTTGTGCAATTTGATTGCGTTCATGAATATTACAAACCTAACACTTCTGAGGTAAGGGGTATTATTTATTTCATATTCTGAAGAGACATTATTTTTCGTATTCATATGAATATTATTTTCATTCACTATTCGTAAGGAATATCATCTTCGTTCAATATTCATAGGAATATTATTTTCGTTCAACAGTCGTAAGGGATATCATTATTGTGGTAAGGGGTATTACTTCTTTCATATTCATGAAGAGAGTTATTTTTTTTAAATACTCGAAAGGGTTGTTATTCCAATCTTTATTATTCTGTTATAATAACCTGTCTACGTGGACGGTATGCATGGTAAAATTCTTTTGTTGTTCTATTCTTTATTATTCTGTTGGAATAACCTGTCTATGCGAACTACCGCATGCATGGTGAAATTATTCTGCTATTCCATTCTTTATTATTCCATTGGAATAACCTGTCTACGTGGACTACCGCATGCATGGTGTATTCATTCTTTATTAAATTATGGAAATGATCTGTCTACGTGGATTACCGCATGGCGGGTGAAAATCCATTTGCAGTTTCGTATATTCTATTATGCTCGTATGAGATATCATTTCTTTTGTACTCGTCATGGAATATCATTTTCTTTGGTATTTTTCTTTTACGAGTTACTATTCATGGGTTACTATTCACCTAGTTACTATTCACTCTAGTATTATTCACTCGGGTATTCGGGGCACTTCGTCATTGTTTAGATATTATGCATACATAAAAGAATGTATTGAGAACTTATTTTACACCGTACTAGATACAAGTGGTAAAACAAAAGACAATGATAAAGCACGTAAAGACTTGGAGGAAATGAATATCAGGTCAGAATTGTGGCTTTGACCTATAAAGACAAAACCAAAAGCTCCATTTTGTCTTACCAAGCAACAAGTTGAAAACATTTGCAAGTGGATTAGCACATTGAAGCTCCCAGATGGATATGCTTCTAATATATCTCGTTGTACTAAGGTTGAGCAGTTGAAAATTACTGGGTTCAAAAGTCACGACTGTCATGTATTCATGCAGAAGTTGATGCCAATTGCATTTTGTGAGGTGTTACCCAGGAATATTAATGATACTTTTATCGCACTTGCAAATTTCTTTCGGGATATTTGCTCAACTGTTATAAGGTATAGTGATGTGGAGCAGATGGAGAAAAATATAGTGTTGACAATGTGCAAGCTCGAAATGATTTTACCATCGGGGTTCTTTGACAGCATGGAGCATTTGCCTATTCATCTGCCATATGAACTTAAGCTTGGAGGACCGGTGTAATAATGATGGATGTATCCATTTGAGAGGTAATATCACATACAATGTACAATATTCGTCATCTTTATATTTAACTTATCAGGTAATATTACATACTTTCATATTTCAAGTATATGCGTCGATTAAAGCAGAAAGTTAAAAACAAAGCTCGCGTAGAGGGTTCTATTGTTGAACGCTATACAGAGGAAGAGCTTGCCAACTTCTGCTCGTTGTACTTTGATGATGTAGATGCAACGAAGCATAACCGTCTAAGTCAAAATGAGGTCGGGGATCCGTCTGGTCATGATGATGTTGAGTTGGTTGTATTCACTTATCCAGCTAAACCATTTGGACATTAGACGAAGACTTACCTAACCAATAAAGATTTAAAGATTGTCTCTACATACGTGCTTCTAAATATGCCTGAAGTATTGTCGTACATCAAGTATGTATTATTACAAGTTGAAAATGATTTATCTATCCTTAATCAATGATTAAATAATTGCCATATTATTGTACGCAATTCATTCGAATTGGAAGCGCATGCTTCTAACCCAAGGTTGATAGAATCATAGATTGAAGCATTCACTAATGCAAATTTTCACCAGTGGTTTAAGAGAAGGGTCGAACAATAGAATGCGTATGAGCGTTTTAGAGATGTCATTTTAGGCCCGTACAAACTTATTAGTTCATTTTTGGGTTGTATCGTGAATGGGTATAGATGCAAGGTTGATGACTTGAATGAATTGACATCAGTCAACTCCAGCGTTGTCATATTTGGAAGTTGTTATGGAGATTCTGAGTCCAATTACTATGGAAGATTAAAAGAAGTGGTTGTGCTCAATTATCTAGGGGCTAAAAAGGTCGTTACATTTAAGTGTCGCTAGTTTGATACTGCAAAAGGTGTTAAAGTTGATCGTAATAGAATCGTCATAGTAGATATAAAATCGAATTTACAATCTGATGAGGTATTTGTGTTAGCCAGCCAAGCAACTCAAGTGTACTGCGCCCCTAATGTCGTTCACACTAGAACCCCTTAGTATACAGTTGTGACAATGAAGATTCGTCCATTTGATGCTACTAATCTATCTGGAACGGATGACCCGTTGCAAGAACAAGTTAGCAATCCCAGCCACGTTGTGCTATATGATGACAATGTGTTGGTTGATGATGTCATTGACGTACTCGATGTTGACGAAGTGGAGGAAGATGTGGTTGTCAGTCCGTATGTGATGGTAGAAGATGATACTGAGGAAGAAATTGATATAGAAGAGGAAGAGCGAATCGGGAGGATGAAAATGATTTTTTATTACGATGGGTTTGACGATACTACTTCTTCTTCACTAATTGGTGTTTTGTAAATATTATACAACTAAAATCAATCATTATATATAATAATTGCAATGAAATTTAATTAATGTTATCGTATCTATGTCCGTTATTTTAGTAGTATGACTATATATGCCTCGACATAGCGGTGGAAGTGTCCATGGTGGCGGCTGCTCCTGATCGGGTGACGACTCCCAAGGAGGGTCATCTTCAGATGCTAGTGATCAGTTGATTTCTTTTTTGGCTCAGTAACATTTTTTTCATAACTATATTATATATTCATTTACTATTTTTTGACAATGTCATAACTATATTCAACATACAGATGCTAGACGTCGGCGTTCGCGAGGGCCTAACTTTGGTCGATTAGGTCATCCACCGGCAATGCCTGACACAGTTCCAGTTGATGTCGGCTCGTCTGTGTAGGTTTCAACTATAATATATCAATTATGTTCAATTAGAATGATATTATCACGTGCTTAATAAATTAAAATGTTCTTAATAAATTTGGTATTCTAGTATTATGGATCCTATTGCTAAGGCGACTGTACACGCCATCGTCCTAGCGCATCTCCCTACTAGCTGCATGTGATTTAGCCAGTACGCGCGCTACGATGCTGGCTTCATGGTGGCAGTGTTGCGGGAGTTTCACGTTAGTCGAATTATATATATTAAATCAAGGTCTATGCATGTTATTTACATATTGTTCAAATAATAAATTATACATATGTTATGTCTGTTTGATAGAGATACTACAGATATAAGGCCGACATCACTAAGGCGGATGGTGACGTCGTTATCATTGCCCACATCTCAAAGAATTATGCTGACTAGTTGTACGAGATGCGACAGAGGACAGTCCGGGCGGTAGAAGAATCACCAAGGACTACTTTTCGAGAGCATCAGCAGCCAACAGTATCAGATGCAACATGGGCTGCGTTGTGTGCGTACTGGGATGATGATGCGTTCAAGACTAAGTCGGAGCAGATGAAGAAGAATTGCGATAAGCTGCGAGTTATACATACTTCTGGCTCGCAATATGTATTTCTCTTTAGTTTAGTTTAATATTAAACTGCAACTAGAGTAAATTAAGGTGACATTATTTAATGTATATGATTTAGACCATGCGGAGTAGCTTGGGCCGACCTCCTACTATGATCCAGTTCTAGGATAGAGTCCATATGCCAAAGGGCTCTACTTTGGGGGTCAACGATATCTCCAGCAGCACTAGCTATACGGGTAATACATTTACTATAATAAATATTATTTAGGATAATATTACGTAATTTATATGATGATACCAAGATAACTCACTTGTATATCAAATTACAAGAGCGGTTTGAAAAGCTCCGCAGCCAGCGTAAAACAGAGTTGTAGGATGCTAGGGGCGATGCTGAGATGTTAGATTCCACCGTCCCTCCGCCCGAGATTAATTTATCTCAGGATAAGGAGACGGCTCTTTGGGTCGCATCTCAGGATACTCCCACTAGTACTACCGGGCGATATCAAGTGTTGCGGTTACCGAGGATACCAGCCTATACACTGCCAGGAGGTATAATATTTTAGTTTATTTATTGTTTATGAATAAAGTAAACTTATAATATTATTCATGTTATATTTATTTTTGTAGGCTCTAGCTAGCGTCTGCGTCCGAGAGCCCCCGTGGGACCATCACATACGGGCGCTGGCTTAGACGATGCTTTGATCTAGCGTGTTATGGTTGCGGTGTCGGAGAGGTTTGAGACTGATCTGTTGTTCCATCATTAGGACCCGCCAAATTGTTCTCGCCTCCATCGACACACACAGACATTGCAAAATGGTGGTACCACCGTGAGTGTCTGGTATCCTTGAGAGTAGTGGTGGCGATGATACATGACGAGATTGTTCGGATAGTGGTTACCTTAGTCTAGGATGCATTTGGGCCGATGTTGAGTCAGCGCTCGACTGCTCAGGTATACTTCATTTTAAATACAAATATATATTATGCATGTTATGTAATTTTCATTTAGTTATCTTTAACTAAATCATATATATAGACTAATGAGTTACATTATGTTGTATCAACAAGGTGACGAGCGGAATGACGAGTGGGATGACGATGATGGCAATTTTCATACTCCAAAGCAGCGTCGACGCCCGCCTTATGATCTTCCTCACACCACGGGCTCTACTAGCTTGACTTAGACATTTACATTCTTTTGTAGTTTACATTCTTTTGTAGTTTACATAATTTTTGACGTACATGTTGTAGTTTAAACCTTGTCATTACTTTGGTTTTGTTTTTACTAATTGACATATAGTTTAACCGCACCTTAATGGGATGTTGGATATAGTTTAGTTTAGATTAATGGGATGTTGGTTTTTGACATATTGTTGGCCTTAGTATTATAATTCATATTATTGGCCATATTGGTAGCTTGTGTATGTGCTGTTGGGAAAACAGGTACATGTACAAGATGTGGCTTAAATCCCTGGATATTGCAAAAACAAATAAAACATTTAAAAAAAACACTATTCTCGACGGAATATTACTAAGCTCGACGGACTTCCGTCGGCAATAAGTCCTTATCATTTTGGTCATGTGCCACGTGTCATGTATATTCTCGACGGAATAGTATTAAGTGGATTTCAATTTTTCTGGCATTGCCACGTGGCATAATTATTCTAATGAATTTCCTCGATGGACTATTTTCAAATCAGGCTTATAGTAAGGCCAGATTGAATATTCGATTCGAGGATAAGTCCGTCGACGATAAGTATCCTCTCAATCGAAAGACCGAGCCGGACTTAATTTCGACGTGCTTATATACGACCGAATTTTTGACCGAATATTCCGTCGAAAATGAGGTTAAACTCGACGGAATATCCTTATTAACGACAAAAGATTATGTCGGAAATAAGCCTATTTGTTGTGAGGAATGAAAGTAAGAAAAGGCTTAAGAAATGCGAGATGTTTTATAGTGGGTTGCCAAGAAGACTTGAGATGGCTTTTTAATGAATGAATACTCGGTTTCCAATTAGGTTAAATATAGAAAACACGAGCTCACAAGTGTTTGGAAAGAGAACTTTTCGATTTAAAGGGATAATAGACTTTTTAGTCAACGTACTAGGGTCTGATTTTCATTGTGGATTATCAAGAAACTTTTTGTTACAATCGAATAATTGTACTCTCAAAAATTATAAAATGGTCATTTCGTTAGATTTCAGTCCAAAAATTTGACGAAAGTGCTGACTGTGCATAAAACTCTAAATTTTTTTTTTTTGCTAATGTGGACGGGTTTGCTGACGTGTTGGGCAGATGGCTTGCCCTAAATTTTTTTTTAAAGAAATGTTGCTCACGAGTGTCAAACTCTAAACCTCCACAAACTAAAAACCTTATTTTCCAACAAAATTCACTAGACCAACTACCTATCATGCTAAAATTTATATAACACTAATATTTATACCATTAATAATAATAATTATTGTAATAATAATAATTATTATTTTAATTATTATTATTATTCTAATAATAGTCCAAACGATATTTTTATGTGCATAAATTGTGCACAAAAAAATGTGCACTACTCAATTTATTTATTTATTGAAAGTTCTACCATTCTAAATATGTTTACAAATCTTTGTTACTATTTATTACATAAGTTTTAGTACTATTTGTGTACATACAATTATTGCTTGTACACAATTTTTGTACATAAAATTATTCTTGAAACTATAAATAAGATTAATAAATCTTTTACATCATTTTTTAATTATTTAATACATGAAAAATATTGTTTGTATAAAATATTTGTGCACAAAAATATATACATGCTAAGCCAATCTTATTTTTGCACGAAAAGGCTACAGATTTAAAATCCTAGTAATATTTCTTCCGTTTCAAGTTAGACATATATTTTTTTAATGCATTCTAATATCATAAATATATTTATATTCTTCATTAGACTATAAAATGTTATGAAAGTTTTTAAACAATCATTCTTTATATATTTAGTTGTTTGAGTACTATCATGCCTCCACTATTACATTCCATTCCTTATTAAGAATAAGTCTAATTAAAAAAATAAAATTATCTTTAAAATCATTATTTTACAAATATATATTTAATATTAAAACGAAATGAGTACTAGAGATAAAAAAAACTCATTTTTGGACTAAAATACTTCACATATTTAAAATATGCGTCAACCATTTCACCTGATCAGTGGGTGAATCTGCTTAATGAAATGTAAATAGAGTTAATTAAAATAATTATTGTTATTACAATAATTATTATTATTAGTGGTATAAATATTAGTGTTACATAAATTTTAGCATGATAGGTAGTTGGTTTAGTAGATTTTGTTGAAAAATAATGTAAGACCCCGAATTTTATAAAATGAAAGTATTCAATTTTCTTATTACGTAAATGGTTAAATTGATAAAAGAATAAAGTTAAGGGTGATATTTAAAAATTTTGCAAAGAAAGCAAGTTGATATAAAATAATCGTTGTGTCGAGGAATATTCATTTTAACAGGGAATATCCAAATTTACGACACAATTAGTGGACCCCACTAGCGGAAGTATTGTCCTATTTAAAAAACGACAGAATTATCTTTTTATAAATATAACGGCGAATGTTTTACCGTTAAAACTGTTGAACTACCCTGTAGTAAAAGTACAGTAATACGTGTGGTTGCATAGTAGCACACGGTATTGATTATTGATGCTTACGTGAGAAGTCACTCAGTTATACTCAATTATTACTATAGTAATTGCTGCATAATATCTCTCATATTATTGATTCAATTATTGTCACATTATCATCTACATAATATTTATTATTATTAAATCAATAATTGAGACGGCAAAATTATTCATATTATTATTTACAATATTGACGATGTCTAGAAAGTTCTGTCAAGGAGAGGTTTAATCACCTAATTGCGCACCAATAGGGAGAAATCCTTATCGGAAAGCCCCTACTTTCCTGGGAACGATCTAGTTGTTAAATATTGTGAGTTATGATATTAATGATGAATAAGTTCGTGTTGATTAAAGATGAAATTGATAGTTCCATTGTGTTGGGATTATTAGTGTTAGTGGAAAATAACATTTATTTCGATAATAATTGTTGTCTGAAAGTTATATTGACCAATCGGGTAATTAATCGGATAAATGAGAAATTAATTACTATTAATTCACATGCTTATAATTATTTGTTCATATGTGTGTACTATTGATTCACATGAATGTACTATTAGGGGAGGTGGTGCAAGATTGATAATACTTGCATGACTAAAATAAAAATGGAGGAATAGTTGAAGGTACTATACTATAATTATTTTTTTCACATGTATAGAACTATTGAGTCACATGATTGTACTATTGATTCACATGATATACTATTAGGGGAGGTGGTGCAAGTTTGATAATACTTGCAGGACTAAATTAAAAATAAATGAAAAGATGAAGGTATTATACTATAATATTTCGTGCCCCAAAACGTGCAATTATCGAAACTATATTTTCCTATAAATAGAAGCTTATTCTTTCTTCATTCTTACCAATTCACTAAGACTCACAAGAGCATTTATAGAGAGAAAAGCTATAGAGGGAAAGAAGAAGAGTAGTCTGCTACTTCACTATTCCAGTATCCAGTCTTCTTCTGAAGTAAGGGGTATTATTTATTTCATATTCTGAAGAGACATTATTTTTCGTATTCGTATGAATATTATTTTCGTTCAATATTTGTAAGGAATATCATCTTCGTTCAATATTCATAGGAATATTATTTTCGTTCAACAGTCATAAGAGATATCATTATTGTGGTAAGGGGTATTATTTCTTTCGTATTCATGAAGACAGTTATTTTCTTTCAATACTCGAAAGGGTTGTTATTCCAATCTTTATTATTCTGTTAGAATAACCTGTCTACGAGGACGGTATGCGTGGAGAAATTCTTTTGTTGTTCTATTCTTTATTATTCTGTTGGAATAACCTGTCTACGTGGACTACCGCATGCATGGTGAAATTCTTCTGTTATTCCATTCTTTATTATTCCTTTGGAATAACCTGTCTACGCGAACTACCGCATGCATGGTGAATGACCCTTTGTATTCATTCTTTATTAAATTATGGAAATGATCTGTCTACGTGGATTACAGCATGGCGGGTGAAAATCCATTTGAAGTTTAGTATATTCTATTATGCTCGTATGAGATATCATTTCTTTTGTACTCGTCATGGAATATCATTTTCTTTGGTATTTTTCTTTTACGAGTTACTATTCATGGGTTACTATTCACATAGTTACTATTCACTCTAGTATTATTCACTCGGGTATTTGGAGCACTTTTCGTGCCAGAGTACTATTTACGAGTTACTATTCATAGGTTATTATTCACCCGGTTACTATTCACTCTAGTATTATTCACTTGGGTATTCGGAATACTTTTCATGCCGGGGTACTATTCATGAGTTACTATTCTCAAAGTACTATTCATAGGGCACTATTTATGGGGTACTATTCTCCCGAAAAATATATTTCTTTTATGTCCAAATTATTTTTGATACATGAATATTATTCTTGAATTTTACTCCACAATGTAGTATCATGTTGAAAATTTGGATATATTTTAAACTCTAGATAAATTTAAAGTCTTTAATATTTATCTTTGATTTAGTTTGATTAATGCTTATATCAATGTCATCATCCTCATGCTTATATTGTGATGAAAATCATCTTTGGCTTACGTGCATAGATGGATTGTTGATTGGTATGATTATGACAAGGGATCATTCGGTATAATCATGACCCGTAATGTTATAAATGATGTGGTAAAAGTCCTCATTGGCCCGTAGTGCATTGATGGACAGTTATTGGTATGATTATGACCAGGGATTATTCGGTATAATCATGATCAATAATGATTACATAAATATCCTTGGCCTGTAGTACAAGGATGATTCGATGATGTGGTTTATTTATTAAGCTAAGTCTCAACGATAAAGTTGATGAAAAACTTTTTGAATCATAGAAGATAGTAGATATCATGCTCTACTTGACTTTTCTAATGGATTGCTTATTCCACTGCAGTTGTTGATCTAAAACGTGTTGTCTATTGTATTCTATCAGTTGTTATACTGTTGAAGGCTAAGGATAATTTATTCTGCATGATCTTAGTCATAATAATTTTTTACTGGGCTAGTTGAGCTCACCCTTTTCTTTCACTGTTCTCTTCAGGAAATGACAATATAGCTGGGACTGGTCAGGGAACGGATTGACGATCCAGATGGTTGTTTTAGTAGTCCTCACTATTTTGTGAAATAGTGTGATAATAAATATAATGAGGACTTCATTGAGAGTGGATATTTTCTAGAAGGCAATATTCTTGTTTAAACTCTCAGCTATGTTTTGTCGTATTTTTGCACGACAGTTTTATTAAGGAAGTTTGTATTTGATTTATGTATCAAGTATCTGACGACCTAAGATGGGTGATGTATACCTGTTCTAGGGTCATCACAAATAAGATTTCTTGTTTGGGCAGGTTTAGAGTTCGCCACTTGTGAATAACATTTTCTTTAAGGAAAATTTTAAGGCAAGCCTTCTACCCTCCACGTCAGCAAACCCGTCCACATCAACAAATTTTTTTTTGAAGTTTTATGCACAGTCAGCACTCCTGTCAAATTTTTGGACGAAAATCGAACGAAATGACCATTTTATAATTTTTGAGAGTATAATTATTCGATTGTAACAAAAAATATTTCGGTAACCACAATGAAAATCGGGCCCTAGTACAATGACTAAAAAGTTTATTATCCCCAGCTTAAAGTGTGTACATAGTAAAATTGACATGGATTCCTCGCCTTCTTCTCTTCTAAAATGCCCACCCCAAGCCCTCTATTTATAGAGGGTGGGAGCCATAGGTCTACCCGCTGTAAGACCCCAACTTTTATGAATAAAGATGAATTTTCTATAATTATCATTTTTAAATATTATGGAATGAATTTGATATAATATTATAGTTGTGGGTAATATTTATAAATTTTGCAAAGTACGCAAGTTGTTATATAATATTCGATTGGTCGAGGAATATTCGTTTTAACAGGGAATATTCGTACGACGACACAATCATTGGTGGACAACACAATAGAATTATTGTCGGATTGAGAAAAGGACAAAAATATTTTATGAAAATAACGACAAAATTTTTATCGTTAACTGTTAAAACACCCGGTGTTAAAAGTACTGGAATACGTGTGGTTGCATAGTAGCACACAATATTGATTATTGATGCTTACGTGAGAAGTCACTCAGTTTTGTTCAATTATTGCTTCAATAATTGTTGCATAAAATCTCACGTTAATTGATTCAATTATTGTCGATATTTTATATATTATTAAACCAATAATTGAGATGACAGAGTTATTAATATTATTATTTACAATATTAACGATGTCTAGAAGTTCTACCAAGGAGAGGTTTGGTCACCTAATTGCGCGCCAATAGGGAGAAATCCTTATTGGAAAGCCCCCTCTTTCCTGGGAACGACCTGGTCGATTAATAATGTGAATTATAATAATGATGATGAAGTTTTATTTTATTAGTATTATTAATGTAATAAAGTAGAAAAGCATTTTATATAAAACAGAATACTTTTATAAAGTTATTCGTTTTATTAGACTATAAATAGAATATATTATATTCTATTATGCATAGTGTTTTGCATAGTAAAATCTTTTTATATAAAACAGAATACTTTTATAAAGTTATTTATTTTATTAGACAATAATTAGAATATATTATATTTTATTATGCATAGTGTTTGCATAGTTCCTGCATAGTGTTTGCATAGTAAAATCTTTTTTATATAAAAGCAGAATACTTTTATAAAGTTATTCGTTTTATTAGATTATAAATAGAATATATTATATTTTATTTAAAAGATTTTGTTTTATTAGAATATTTTATAGTAAACCAATCTGGACCTTGCTTTTAAAGTAAATCAATACGGACCGTTAGAATTAGTTACTATTAAGTCCATTCTCCTATAAATAGAAGCTCATTCCTTCATTATTTCTTACTTAATTCAATTGAAACTCTAGAGAGAGAAACTATAGAGAGAAAGAAGAAAAGTATACGCTACTTTACTACTCCTATATCCAGTTTGTTCTAAGGTAAGGGTATTATTTTTTTCGTATTCATGAAGAGAACTTCTATTATTCTATTTTTTTATTACATTGGAATAACTTTGTATACATGATCTACCCTATACTTGGTGAAATTCTTCTGTTATTCCATTCCTTATCATTATATTGGAATAACACATCTATCCAAGTACCGCATACTTAGGGAAATTCTTACATTATTCCATTCTTTATCATTATGTTTGAATAACTTTTGTCTATCGCAATACCGCATACATGGTGAAATTCTTCTGTTATTCCATTCTTTATTATTCTGTTGGAACATCCTGTCTGTGTGTTTACGCATGACCTGGTTATGTTATTTATTATTCTGTGGAAAAACCTGTCTGTGCGGTCTACCGCATGCCTGGGGATTTCTTTTGTTATTCCATTATTTATTATACTCAGTTGGTTAAAGTTTTGACTTCTATACTCCATGAAATTAGTGGAATATCCTTGATATTTACGCTTCATCCAGTATCTTTTCATGGAAATATTCTTCTGAGTATTCTTGAATTTTACTCTACAAAGAAGTATCATGTTGACAATTTGGACGTTATTAGTTCATGGATAAATTAATTCTTGAACTTGTTTTATTTAATTCTTATATCATTGTCATCATCCTAATGTTTATATTATGTTGAAAGTCATCTGTGGCCTATAGTGCATAGATGGACTTGGTATGATTATGACCAGGGATTATTCGATATAATCATGGTAGTAATGCTACAAATGATGTGGTAAAAGTCCTCATTGGCCCGTAGTGCATTGATGGGATGATTGTTGGCATGATCATGACCATTGATGAATACACGAATATCCTTGGCCCGTAGTGCATGGATAATTTATGGTCGTGATACTAATGAATATCCTTGGCCGTAGTGCAAGGAGGATGTGGATTATTTATTAAGCTGAGTCTCAGTGATAAAAGTGATGAAAAACATTTTTAAATCATAAAAGATAGTAGATTTTATTCTCTACTTGACTCTTTTAATGGATTGCTTGTTCCGCTGCAGTTAAACTTGATGTTTGTTATATTGTATCAGTTTAACACTGTTGAAGGATAACAATAATTTATTCTGTATTATCTTAGTCATAATATTTCTTACCGGGCTAGTTGAGCTCACCCTTTTACTTTCATTGTTCTCTTCAAGAAATGAGAACGCACGAGGACTAGTCGAGAGAGCGAGTAAGCTGGTCCGAGATAATAACATTAGTAGTCCTCACTATTCTGTTAAACAGTGTGATAATAAATATAATGAGGACTCAATTGAGTGTGGGTATTATCTAGATGATAATATTTGTATTAAAACTCACATCATATGTTTTGTCGTATGTTACACGACTGTTGTATAATTAAGTTGTATTTGAATTTTGTACCATGTGTTTGGCGACTCAAGATGGGTGATGTATACCTATTTTGGGGGCGTCACAGTTGGTATCAAAGCATCGGGATATGATCCCTGGCTGAGATGTGAGACAAGAACTAGGAGGGGAGAGACGGGAAATTCCTTCGCTAGTATGACCTACCTAAGTTTATTTGGCATTTAATTGGCTCACGTGAGTATAGGGATAATATATTGCATGTCAATTAACCTTTGTTTTTGTGGTAAGTATTTGAAAATGGCATCCGAGAATGTTGAGATTAGCAATGGAGCACGAGGAGACCGCTTGAGTCTCCGCAGATCAATAATCGAGGATAATGTGCATCATCGAAGGCGACAATCCTCGGGCAAACAACAACACCTTTGAGCAGTTATGAGCGATGGAATGTTCAGAGGCTTTATGCAATTTATGCAACATCAGGCAAGAGCGACTCCTGTACAAAATGCAGGTGGAAACACTAACAACTCTCGGACGGTCACCGCTAAGCAGTTCAAGAAACTGAGACCACCATAGTTTTTTGGAGAGCCAAAACCACTTAAGGCAGAGACGTGGATAAATTAGATCTGCAAGATATTTGATGTCTTGGTATGCTCCGTGTGACAACCTGAGAATTTAGACAATTTATTAAAATCTTAATTGATTAAATAAAGGTTAAATAATTAGACCTAGATTGGAAATAGACTGGAAATAGAGTTTGAAATTAAAAAAAAAAAACTGAAAGACTTATGTGGTTTTGTGTATAGTGACTTATGTGAAGTATGTGGGTGATTAAATAAATATATATTGTAAATATGTATATATTTATGTAATATATAAATAGAATGAATGAGAAGTTATATAACCTAATATTTTATATTAGGAATCAGAATTAAATAACCTAAGGGTTATAACAAGTGTAAGTGCTAGTATTTAAATTTTATACTAGTATACTAACCTAAGAGATTAATTTTATTATCTCAATTTATTAATTATTTTAAACCTATCTTAATTGGGTTGCATAATAATATTATCTAAGTATTTAAATTCCATAATGAGTGATTTGGAAACCCTAATTAAATAATTAGGGTAAGATAAAATTAGTGTGTTGGACTATGTTATTTTTTTATGGCCCAAACAATTTAATTAAGAAGCCCAAACCATTTAATTGGGAGCCCAAATTTTGGCCCAAGCAAATTAAATTTTCTAGATAACTATACCAAGTAAATAAAGCAAATGAAATAAATCAAAAATAGGCCAAGGTGTGGCATTATATCTGGCCATGCATATGAGGAGTTTTTTTTGGGCACATGTTCATTTCATTTGGTTCAACAACTCTCACCTACTACAAGCCATGTGTCTCTTTTTCTTTTAGTCTTAAAATGTTAGCTAGATTTACAAGCGAGGAGAACACAAAGGGAGAAACGAAGAAAATAGAAAGAGAGGAGAAAAAAGGAAGTGGTCGGTAGCCACTTGAAGAAGAAAGGGGAGAGAAGAATTTTCCATGCTTCATCAAGCTATTTTGTGGAAGAAGAAGAATTGCACAAGAACTAGGTATAACAAACTAAATTGTAGTAATTAAATTATGTATTTTGTTTTGATTGTTTTAAATCAAACCACGAGCTTATGATCTTGTATCTTAAAACTCTTGATCTACAAGTTTTAGAGTGTTTCATGTTTAGATCTAACTATTTTTGGTGATAAGAAAACTTGATCAAAGAAAGAAAAGTAAAACAATTTTTAAAACTTAAAATAGCTAGAGGACTGCTGCCCTAAATAGAAAATTCGGGGTTAGCTAGATTGTTCTAAAAATTATGGGCTTTTGGTATGTTGTAGTACACTGAATAAGCTTTGCATAGACTCCAGAACGGACTAAATCCGACATAGGAGGAGAGAGTTATGACATTTCAAAGTAGTAGTGTCAAAACTGTCCAACAAGTGCGGTGCAATCCACTTGAACGGAATTTCTGGGCTGATATATTCGGAATCTGGAAAAACATCAGTAGGGAAGAGTTGTAGTCCCGGAAGTTAGCTTCGCGTGGGATCAAGAATCGCCTAAAAATGTTTTAAAACGAAAAAGTTATGACTATTTTAGCGAAAGAGGATAAATCTGGGAAAAAGATAAAAAATGTTGCGTGCGGACATTTTTGGGGTCTGTTTTAGGCTGCCTAAGAGGTCCAAAATTACTGGGTTATATTTTTTAAAAATACTTTGGTATACCATGTATAGAATATCCAAAGTTGGGAATTTTCTGATAAACGAGCAAGGCGTGAGAAAATCGCGAAGTAGCTAGGTTGATAAAGCGCGCGACGACAGACCAAAAGACTGACACCGGCGCCCATACCACGCCCTGCTTGCAGCGGCGCCATCTTTGTGCTATGGTTTGTCGTCCTTTTCGTGCACTGTTTTGATTAGTTTCCGTGATCCATTTTCGTGGTGTAAAATTTTTCTAAAATACTATGCCATGAGGTCTATACTACGTCAGAATTTTCGCTGTTATATGACTCGTGATTTGAGAATTAAAAATGGGCGAACATGCATGTCAGGATTAAAATTTGAGCGAACGACAAGCGTCGGCGCGTCGAGCGACTTTAACGCCGTTCCGAATCGCGTTCCGGCGAAATAATAAGTATTAATAAATCTAATAAAGTCCTTTGGGACGAGATTTGGCTATAAATGATATTTTACGCCGATAAACTTCTTTTCAGGCATAAATAAAGCAATAAAAATATGTAATAAATATAAATTACATATTTAAGTGAAATAAAAACTACAATTGCCTATAAAATTATATTATGGTATAAGAAAATATTTTAGGTTATTTTTAATGACTTTTAATATTTTGTGATGAATTTGATTAATAATTTATTATTAATGGTAGTTAATATATTTATTGAATATATTAAATAAATTATAGAAAATTAGAAATAATGATTTAAAAATCGTATAAAAATGATTTAATGGTTAGAAAAATATTTGAAGTTATAAAATATAACTTTTGATATTTAGTCATGAAAATATTAATATTATAATATTAATAGCAATTATCGGATAATAAATTTAGCTGTTTAAAAATTAAATAAATATGATTTTAAAGTATTAAAACCCCCTCGATCTACTTTCATGCAAACGAGGTAAAAGTTGTGTTTGATCCTCCTTTTTCCTATTGACGAGGAGCAAAGGTTCTGATGTTGATTTGCATTTGTGATGTAGGTTCCCGACTTCGTGCAGCCTCGAGGGAACTGATTTAGCATACACTCTCTATATCAGACTCTTCATCCAAAGTATCAAGAGATTGTGCATGGTTGGGGCTTTGAGGCGTTCTTTTCCATCCTCCCCCGTCGATGTCCTTGGGGTTACCTTAGGGTATTTTTTGAACGTTGGTTTCACCAGACTCAGTCTCTCCATTTGCTGGACTGTGAGGTGATGATGACGCTGATGGATTGGCGGTTTATCACATGTATAGAGTTTGGAGGGGCACCAGTGTCTTGTGTGGTGAACATTACCCCGACTGCCATTAGATCCTTTCTAAGAGTCCCAGCTGAGGCGCTCAAATGCAGGACAGTCCGCACTGGTCCTTTGAGTGTAGATGCTATGAGTAGGGCATTGAGTGAGCCCATACCCGATAATGTGAGAGTCATGGATCGCATTCTTCGGCGATTATTCCTTGTCATCCTCTGGGGTTGTTTCATAGTGGAAAAATCTTCCACGGTGTCATTCGCTTTAGTCAGCACCACACGTGAGGTGGACCGTATTGGAGAGTATGACTGGGGCTCCTACACCTTTTCCTATTTCCTAAGGGGAATGCACATGCGTTCGCAGGGCTTGACAGAGGCTTGGCTGGGATTTTACCCTTTTCTGCTAGTGAGTAATTCTCTTTTGATTTGACATGTATAGGTTAAGAGTGTTGACTTATCGCATATGTTTGATCTTGTGTTGGAAATTTGGGCCTATGAGAGGCTTCAATTCTTATGTCCCATTAGCATGTTAGGTTTAGATACCTACCCACAGGGATGACGATGGCAACACTCCATGTTGGCGGAGGTTTCTGTAGCTGAAGGTTTCACCCATTGCCGCTTACAGTTGGAGTTATTGACAGCTGATGTCATTTTATGGGTTCCCTATTCTGGGGACCATCTGATAGTTGGCTTTGAGGGTGGTTTCCCGACTGGCGTCAATCATTTGATGTCCACCCGTCGGATTCCTCTCTTCACAGATGGAGGATGAGAGCTCTATTTGGGAGGGCGTGCTATCAGGAGCACCACATGAGAGATCCGTATACCGATCTATCCTGCTGCCAGGCGTCATTGGCCTATATCGCAGTCGTCGTCCAGTGATATCCCGTTGATGGGAGTTGATGTCTTTGATTTGTCAGAGGGACCGTTCACTTAGGAGGAATTCTACCGCTGATGGTCTCCTCGTACCATCGGAGACTAGACCCGCACCACTCAGTTCATGGGGGATATGGTTCCTGGATCCGTGATGATGATAGATTGGATTGCCTGAGTCTGAAAGCCTAATCATTTAACACAGATTGATAGCTTGACCTGGCAGTTAGACCGGGCACATTTTTTCATCCGGTATTTGGGCAGAGATCCTTTAGAGGTGGATACTTTTGATCCTTCCAGCTCAGGGGTTGGCCCTTCAGGTGGCCCATATTCAGATGGTTATACCGGTGCTAATCCTCTATTGTATAGGCCTGATATCCCTCTTGGCGGAGATCCAGTGACTTAGGAGGAGTTACATCAGGTGGATAAGTTGGATGATATCGACACAATAATATCGACTTCTTCTGATGTATTTTCTCGTTATATCTTTTGATAGGCTTCTGTTAGATACTAGGTGGTTGTGCCCCATCCTCGTTATATCTTTTGATAGGCCTCTGTTAGATAGTGGGTGGTTGTGCCCCATTTCCCTGTATTTTCTAGCTGTATATAGAGATGATGTATTAGATGATGATGTACTTATGAATGTATATATACTATTCCCCATTGCCTACATCATATTGCCATCTATTTCTATATCATGCATGTATTATGTTATGCATATGTATGTCCTAAGATGCTTAGCATTGACCCATGGATGGTCTTATGATATGGCCCACACAGATGTCTTCCTCGATAGTTAGCCACATTGATCATACCACTTTGAGATAGTGGTATGATAGTTTTTCACCTCCAGATCAGGTGACTGTAGACTAGCTATTGCGGCACTAAATTACCCTCTTGATGTTTTAGGTTCCTGTGGGTTTTGTAGAGGGCATGCTGGAGCATTGGGTATCGGACAGGCAAGTGTTCTGGTTTGAGACCTAAGAGTTTACCCCTACTTTAGAGGAGTATGAACGACTGACAGATTTTCCTCTGAACAGGCCTTGCGCTAAATGGCTATCAGAGATATGAGCCGTCAGTTTATGACCCTCATTGGTTTGAGGTGTAGAGTAGCCCAGGATGAGATCATCTCCGACCATGTAGTGTCTGTGCATTTTTTGATAGACAGATTTGGCTATTTGGATAGTTATGCGTAACACCCCAAGGATTTCACCACATCAGAGGATGAGTGGCGTGTTGCAAGAGTAGACATACTTTTGATGTGCGTATATCTGTACATGCCGTTGTATATAGATCATTTAGACATCGGTGTGATTATGGCAGTGCGGGCTCTCCAAGAGGGACATACCATTTTGCCGATGATTGTGGTGGAGACCTTGAGGTCGGCCATGTATTGCCATACCCAACCTGCAGGGGTGTTTTCAGGCAGCTCTGTCTTGCTGTGTGTGTGGTTTATGTCACACCTGAGACCGATTGGCATATTCTGACGCTATAGGTACTATTTTTCCCATGAGATAGCCATGTCTTACTCCTTTCAGCCGGCAAAGTGTACAGACGCTGCTTCATGGTCGGTGTTCTTGGCAGGGATCGAGGATCCATTTGACATTTTACTGTGTTCAGAGTTAGTTCTCCCTACAACTTCATTACTCATGCATCTGGCATGGATTATCCCCCTCTGGCTGGTTTGAGGGGCATAACCACGTATCACTTGCTGGCTGTGATGGGACAGTTTGTCCAGTTTCAGGATGTTCAATCTTTTGTGTGGGCATTGGGTCAGAGTTTGTCTTCTTGACATTTATTAGCAAAGGATAGATCTATGGTTTATGCCTGTTGGGCCCAGCGTGAGAGGGCTAAGTTCACTACTAGCCATGCAGGTCGTTCCACTTAGTATTTTATATGGATGGAGGCAGAGATCCCATCGGTTGGGGTTGTATCCATGGAGCCAGAGATTGATTCTGACAGTGGGGAGCCCATGGAGGCACTGATTTACCCACCAAGGATGAGGTATTTGTTGGGTTGCCAATAACTCTTGTTGATTCTCCCAGTATGATCGCTCATTTGTGACCCCAAGATCTGCAGAGTATATAGAATGATGCGCATCCGGTGACATATGAGAGTGATCGAGGGCTAGGCGTTGATCTTGTGACTCTTTCTAAGAGAGATGTTGCTCTAGCAGAAAGAGATGATGCTTTAACTCATAGAGATACCGCTGTTGCTGAGAGAGATATGGCTAGATCATCTAGAGATGTCATTGTTATTGAGCTGGGTGGTGCTCTATCTGCCTGAGATGCCGCTGTTATTAAGCGGGATGGTGCTCTATCTGCCCGAGATTCCGCTGTTACATATAGTACTACATTGCGATCCCATACTGCTGATATCACTACAGAGATGAGCATGTTCATTAATGAGCATAGTGTCACCATGAAGATGGCTGTGGATCTCTTAGCTCGTGTTGATAGCATAGCGCAGGAGCTTACAGAGTTACCCCCTTCTTCTGCGAGGGATGCCATGTTGGATTTGATAGAGCGCATATACACTTATTTGTAGATGGGAATATATTTTCCTGCACAGACTAGCTTAGCAATTTTTGTCATGTACAGTACACATTGTATATATCAAGCAATATTATATATGGCAGGGAAATATATTTTGATTCACTTCACTTTTAGTTATGCCTTGTTACTTGCTTGATATTTTCCTGTTTCTCCAGGGCTTGTGATCTTGATGTATTATGAACTCCCCCTTGATGGATGGACATTGTGATGTCTCAGGATCTTTCAGAATGGATCAATAATCTGTGTGTATTCCCTACCCTTTGCTGTCTTAGGACTAGTTTTTGTATGTTATTATTGAGAGGAGTAAATGTGATATTTGACAAATCTCCCTTGTCAAGTATGTTGATCAAGGAGGCTAAATTTGCTAGTGCGTCCGCAAAGTCATTCCTATTTTGTGGAGTGTGGAGGAAGGTTATTTCTTCAAACTCTAAAGCCATCTGGATAACTTGCTGATGGTAAGGAAGCAACTGTAGCTCTTTGGTTTGATAGATCCCAGTGGTTTGTCTGATAACCAATTCGAAATCTCCAAAGACAGTTAACCGTCTGATGCCCATGGATTGAGCTAGTTTTAACCCCATGATATAGCCTTTATACTCAGTTGCGTTGTTGGTGTTAGAAAACTATAATTTAACGGCAACGGGATATTGCTCCCTCGTAATGGATACTAGAACTGCTCCAGCTCCAGAATCTTCCATGTTTATAGCTTCATCAAAATACATCTTCCATGATTGGTGTGTACCATCCTGATGGTGTTGCTGAACTATCATTACCCCTTCATCGGGGAAGTAGGTTTTCAAGGGTTTGAAATCCCCTACATGTGCGGAGGCCAGTTTATCCGCAATTCCTTGACCTTGGATGGACTTTTGAGTCACATATTTGATGTCAAATTGCTGTAGGATCAACTGCCATCTGAACAGTTGATAATTCAATATGGGTTTGCTGAACACGTACTTGAGAGGATCCACACGGGATATGAGATGGATTGTGTGACCATGGAGATCATTCTATAATCTCATGGAAGCCCATGCTAAAGCACAACACGTTTTCTCAATTAGAGTGTACTTGTGTTCACTACTGCTGATTCTCTTGCTGAGGTAATAGTTAGCTCTTTCTTGGACTCTATCATCTTTCTATCCCAGCATGCAGCCCCTGGCATTGTCATTGATTGACAGGTACATAAACAAGGGAACACCATCCCTGGGAGGTACCAACACAGGAGCTTTGATTAGCTGCTCTTTTATGAGAAGGAAGGCTCTTTGACACTCATCATTCCATTTCATGGAGGATTTATTCCTTAATAACTTGAAGATAGGCTCACAGGTTGCTGTGAGTTGAGAGATAAATCGACTGATGAAGTTGGTTCTTCCTAAAAATACCCGTATTTCCTTATCTGTCTGAGGTATGGGCATTTCCGTGATGGCCTGGATTTTTGCAGGATCCAACTCAATCCCTTTGTGGCTGAGTAGGAATCCCAGTAACTTGCCTGATTTGACGGTAAAGGCGCAGTTGGCTGGATTCAACTTCAAGTTGTACTTACGCAACTGGTTAAAGATCTTTTTGAGATGATCTAGGTGGTCTTCCTCTATTCGGGACTTGACAATGATGTCATCCATATAGATTTCCATCTCTTTGTGCATTAGTCAAGGAAAAGAGCCATAATGGCTCATTGATAGGTAGCTTCAGCATTGATGAGGCCGAATGACAACTGTTTATAGCAAAAAGTTCCCCAAGGAGTGATGAATGTTGTTTTTTCACGATCCTCTTCAGTAACCATGATTTGATGATACCTAGCAAAGCAGTCAGCAAAGGAGTACATGTCATACTGAGTTGTATTGTCAATTAGTATATGGATGAATAGCACGAGAAAGCTATCTTTGAGGCAAGCTTTATTCAGATCCCTATAATTCACGCAAACTCATACCTTCCCTTCAGATCTAGTCACGGGGACTATGTTGAATAGCCTCTCAGGGTATGTTGACACCCTAATGATGCCGACATGAAATTGTTTCATAATTTCTTCTTTAACTTTTAAACTCCACTCAGGTTTTAAGCGCCTAAGCTTCTGCCTAACTAGCTTGAATCCCTCTTTGATAGGAAGGCAATGAATGACAATGTCAGTTGACAAATCAACCATATCTTCATGAGACCATGCAAACACATCTTGGAATTGGGTCAATAGAGTAACCATGTCATTATTTTGGTTTGGAGTAAGGTCCGTGCCAATCTTGATTTGTTTGGGGTTTTCTGAGGTTCCAAGGTTAAAAGAGGTGGTTTGATCAAGATTTGGCTTTGATTTATCTTCAACCCATTCTTTGATCTCCTAAGGTATCTCATAGTCCTCTTGTTCAATCTCCATCAAGTCTTAGTCCAACTTTACATCAAAGTTATAGTCCTTGTGAAGAATAGGCACCTCATCAACAATTTTAGGCACATTTAACTTTAGAGTCCTAAAACAAAATGCTTTCACTTAATATATGAACTGTTAAATTATACAAAGTGTTAGCATGTAATGACAAAAAAACTGCTTGTGACGCCCCCAAATCTTGGTATCTTCCAACCCGACAGATGGTGCTACACGGTACTACCATTCACACATACATTCAATTGAAAGTCTCAAAAGAACAAATATGTCTTCTATATATTTAATATAATATTACATATCCCCAGGTTCTTTATAACCCATACATTCATTCTTGTCATAATATTCAATATATTACAAACATTCACCTATACTATTACATAAGTAATCTAAGGGTTTGTCTTCGCCTTGCCCTTATCCTTGCCGGAGCCTTCGGTCCGCTCGATCTTAGCTGTGTTCATAAGGTTCAAACAAGAGTGAGCATGACTAGCTCAACAAGTACTACAATTCTAATAAATAACATGCTTGAAACATAAAACTCTTATATCTTCAATAACTGAACAATAGTTACAAAGTACTATTGATAATTCAAAATAGCACTTCTTTTCATTCAAAATGTTTTACAACAACAATATTCAGTAAAACATCAATTCTGGTCCAAGACCTTGAGCATTTCAGAAGTTCTTTTAAAAAGGACATCCCGACACTAAGTTCGTAAGTCCGACATTACTTATGAGCACATCTAGGTGATCAGCCTATAGTACTCTATGTTGATCAACACTACATTCCTCAAACGTGTATACGTTTAAGTTGTGGCAACCTCACGTGCCTGTCGTTAAACGACAAAAAACATTTTTAGCATACTCAGTCTTTGTTTGAAAACCATACCAATATAACTCGGTAAACATTAATCATGCTTGATAGAATCATAATATAAGTCTAGCCAAAAGAATTGGCTTTGACTTTATCATTCAAGACTTTATGCGAAAGAATATATGAATTACAAAGCATGTCCAGACTGAACTGGAACAAGGGTTAGAATACTTGCCTTTAGCGTCTGCATACTGTTTATCACACGTACACTTTAAGTCTCTAAATCTCTACAATACATGATCATATAACGTACCACATTAGGTCATATAATCAAGTAGGTATACTACTATATCTTACCCTTCATCTCAACTTAATCCGGACTTAGATTTATTGGTTTCGGCTTTTCATTACATTGATTCATTATGTTCACATTCAATTGATTATCAACCTTTAATCATCATACATTAAGTGTCTAACAATGCTTTAACAATGTTATATTTACACCTTAGTTCATTACTAATGAGTTATCTTTCATTATATATTTGTAAACATTCTTGTCTGTCAAAACTCTAAGAGGTAGGCCATGGGCTCGGTTTATAGCCCTTCAACTTCAGCGTTCTTGCAGAGGTTAGCGATGCTTGGCATCCAAACTTGGTGTTTGCGGTATACACATAATTCTCCTTCTCGCACCATGGCACAACTCTACAGTATTTGAAGACACTGTGCCGGTGCTGCTGCGCCACCATTTGGCCTTGGGTTGGCTTCGCGGCGCCAACTCTGTGCCATAGAAAATTTACAGCTTTTAAAATTTTTGTGAAACTCCCGGACGTATAACTTCTTCGTTATAAGTTTGAATTGGCTCGTTCAAAATCCTACGGTTCACAAATTACATACTCTATGCGTTAATGTAAGAATTTTATCTATTTGACTTTGTTTGCTAAAATTTCACCTATTAGTTCATTTTTAACGAAAATGATAAACGTTCGGGAACGTTCGATGCTTGTTTCTTAGTTCTAATTCGGAATTCGGTCAATTTTGAGTCCGCAACTCTATAATGCCAAATATGACTTGTGTCCATCGAAAAGCAACGTTTTCGACTTCACACACAAAATACGATTTCCATTCCGAGAATCTCACGAATTTGACGATTATCGTCAAATCGTGTGAATTCCGGCAAAAACTCATTACTAATGATTCTAAATGTATTTTAATCATCCTACCACCATTTCAAATTAATTATTACACCAACTTATTATCAAAGTATGTTTTGACTTATTCTCATAAGTTAATGACTTATTTAACTTATGAACTACCAATTTCCTTGCTTATGACTTAATACGGACTTAAGTCCTTTAATCAATGTTCTCATACCATATTGAACATACAAACATCATATGACAATCATATGTTAAGTTCATCATAAGTTTATCAACTTATTTCAGTTCCAGTTCCTTATTCCCAACTTATTCTGTAAGACCCCAACTTTTATGAATAAAGATGAATTTTCTATAATTATCATTTTTGAATATTATGGAATGAATTTGATATAATGTTATAGTTGTGAGTAATATTTATAAATTTTTCAACGTACACAAGTTGTTATATAATATTCTATTGGTCGGGGAATGTTCGTACGACGGCACAATCATTGGTGGACCCCACAACATAATTATTGTCGAATTGAGAAAACGACAAAAATGTTTTCTAAAAATAACGGCGGAAGTTTTATTGTTAACTGTTGAAACACCCAGTATTAAAAGCACAGGAATATGCATGGTTGCATAGTAGCACACAGTATTGATTATTGATGCTTACGTGAGAAGTCACTCAGTTTTGTTCAATTATTGCTTCAGTAATTGTTGCATAGTATCTCACGTTAATTGATTCAATTATTGTCGATATTTTATATATTATTAAATCAATAATTGAGATGACAGAGTTATTAATATAATTATTTGCAATATTAACGATGTCTATAAGTTCTTCCACGGATAATTTTGGTATCTAATTGCGCGCCAATAGGGAGAAATCCTTATTGGAAAGCCCCCTCTTCCTAGGAATGACCAGGTCGATTAATAGTGTGAATTATAATAATGATGATGAAGTTTTGTTTTATTAGTTTTATTAATGTAAGAAAACAGAAAAGGTTTTTATATAAAACATAATACTTTATAAAGTTATTCGTTTTATTAGATTATAAATAAAATATATTATATTTTATTTTAAAGATTTTGTTTTATTGGAATATTTTATAGTAAACCAATCTGGACCATCCATTTAAAAGTAATCAATCTGGACCGTTCAGGAATTAGTTACTATTCAGTCCATTCTCCTATAAATAGAAGTTCATTCCTTCATTATTTCTTACGAATTCACTGAAACTCTAGAGAGAGAAACTATAGAGAGAAAGAAGAAAAGTGTTCTGCTACTTCACTACTCCTATATTCAGTTTGTTCTGAGGTAAGGGGTATTATTTCTTTCATATTCATGAAGAGAACTTCTCTTATTCCATTTTTTTATTCTGTTGGAATAACCCGTATACCATATACTTGGGAAAATTCTTCTATTATTCCATTCTTTATCATTATATTGGAATAACCTGTCTATGCGAAGTACCGGATACATGGTGAAATTCTTCTATTATTCCATTCTTTATTATTCTGTTGGAACATCCTGTCTGTGCGTTTACGCATGACCTGGTTCCATTATTTACTATTCTGTTGGAACATCTTGTCGGTGTGAATTTCGCCTGACCTGGTTCCGTTATGTATTATTCTGTTAGAATATCCTATCTGTGCGTTTACGCATGACCTGGTTCCGTTATTTATTATTCTGTTGGAATAACCTGTCTGTGTGGTCTATCGCATGCCTGGTGAATTGTTTTGTTATTCCATTCTTTATTATACTCAGTTGGTTAAAGTTTTGACTTCTATACTCCATGAAATTAGTGGAATATCCTTGATATTTGCGATTCATCCAGTATTCTTCTGAGCATTCTTGAATTTTACTTTACAAAGAAGTATCATGTTGACAATTTAGATGTTATTAGTTCCTGGATAAATTAATTCTTGAACTTATTTTATTGAATTCTTATATCATTGTCATCATCCGCATGTTTATATTATGTTGAAAGTCATTTGTGGCCTGTAGTGCATAGATGGACTTGGTATGATTATGACCAGGGATTATTCGGTATAATCATGACCGTAATGTTACAAATGATGTGGTAAAAGTCCTCATTGGCCCGTAATGCATTGATGGACAGTTGTTGGCATGATCATGACCATTGATGAATACACGAATATCCTTGGCCCGTAGTGCATGGATAATTTGTGGTTGTGATACTAATTAATATCCTTGGCCGTAGTGCAGGGAGGATGTGGATTATTTATTAAGTTGAGTCCCAGCGATAAAAGTGATGAAAAACCTTTTAAATCATAAAAAATAGTAGATTTTTTTCTCTACTTGACTCTTTTAATGGATTGCTTGTTCCGCTGCAGTTAAACTTGATGTTTGTTATATTGTATCAGTTTAACACTATTGAAGGCTAATGATAATTTATTCTGTATTATCTGAGTCATGATATTTCTTACTGGGCTAGTTGATCTCACCCTTTTACTTTCATTGTTCTCTTTAGGAAATGAGAACGTAGCAGGGATTAGTCGGGGAACGGAGTGACGGTCCAGATAATAGCATTAGAAGTCCTCACTATTCTGTTAAATAGTGTGATAATAAAATGTAATGAGGATTCAATTGAGTGTGGATATTGTCTAGATGATAATATTTGTATTTAAAATCATAACATATGTTTTGTAGTATTTTACACGACTGTTGTATAATTAAATTGTATTTGAATTTTGTACCATGTATTTGGCGACTCATGATGGGTGATGTATACCTATTTTGGGGGTGTCACAGTTGGTATCAAAGCTTAGGGATATGATCCCTGGCTGAGATGTGAGACAAGAACTAGGAGGGGAGAGACGGGGAATTCCTTCGCTAGTATGACCTACCTAAGTTTAGTTGGCATTTAATTGGTCGGTCAGAGTATAGGGATAATATATTACATGTTAATTAACCTTTGTTTTGTGGCAATATTTGAAAATGGCATCCGAGAATGTTAAGATTAACAATGGAGCACAGGAGACCGTTGAGTCTCCACAGATCAATAATCAGGATAATGTGCATCTGGAAGGAGACAATCCTTGGGCAAATAACAACACTGACTAGATGATGAACGATAGAATGTTTAGAGGATTTATGCAATTCATGCAACATCGAGGAAAAGAAGCGGCTCTGTACAAAATGCGGTGGAAACAACGACAACTCTCGGATTCGGTCACCGCTAAGCATGATTCAAGGAATTGGGACCACGAGAGTTTTTGGAGAGCCAAAACCACTTAAAGGCGGAGGCGTGGATAAAGCAGATCTGCAAGATATTTGATGTCTTGGGATACTTGAGGAGCAAAGGTTCCTTTGCCACCTTCATGTTGCGTCTTGAGGATTCTTGGTGGGAATCGTAAAAGCGTACTCAACTGCCGCCTTGAAGATGACTTGGGAGAAGTTCCAAGAATTGTTCAACGACAAGTACTTTCCCGAAAGTATTCGTCACATGAAAGAGGTAGAGTTAATCAAGCTGGAGCAAAACAACATGACCGTGTTGCACTACGAAGCCAAGTTTGCCGAGTTGTCCTGGTTTGCATCCCATTTAGTTGATGATGAGGAGAGAATGACGCGAATGTTTCTAAGAGGTTTGAAACCCGAGATACGTCAATATCTTATCTCTCATAAATTGTGTTTGTATTCAGATGTTGTTAATAGGGCTCAGTTATTGGAGCGCGATAATGAGTCAACCCAACTAAAAGAGAGTAGCCGACAAAATGATAATACTAGTGATAGCAGTCATCGAAGTGGTGACAATAAGCATGGAGGAATCAACATGCCAGAAATGGTAACCACTTTGGTGGTAATCATGGACAAAATAATGAGAATGGACATTTCAAGAAGAGGAGAGGGACACATCAGTCCAAACTGCGCGATGCCGTCCAAAGCATGTTATAATTGTGGAAGAGAAGGTCACCTAGCCCGATTTTGTCATTCATCGAAGACAAGTTTAGCTAGGATGGAGGCACTAAAGGACGTCCTAGAAAAGTCAAAGCCAGTAGTGCAAGGGAGAGTGTTTGTTGTGACCTCCCAGAAAGCAAGGAACCCGAACGAGGTCATCACGGGTAAGCTTATCATAAACTCTAGCAAAGTTTATACCTTATTTGATACCGGTTCTACCCATTATTTTATTTCTTTTACTTGCGCTCAACGTTTAAATTTGACTCCGAAGAATTTAGACTTTGACTTATCTGTTGAAACTCCATTTGGAGAAACCTTCATTACATCCACTATTTATAAGTCTTGTTTGGTTCAAATCAGTACCCTCACATTACATGTCGATCTTATTTCATTGAAAATACTTGCATTTGACGTAATTCTAGGGATTGATTGGTTAACTACTCATCATGCAAAAATTGATTGTTTTCGTAAGGTTGTTAGCTTTCATATTCCTAACCAACCTATTATGCGAATTTAAGCAACCAAACCATTAAAATCAATCACTGTCATCTCAAGCCATAAGTTATTAATTTATTGAAAAACGGATGTCAAGCTTTCTTAGCTCATGTCACGGATCTAAACAAAAATACGTCAGTTTTGAATGATATTTCTATTATTAAGAAATTTCCTGACGTATTCCCTGAAGAACTTCCTGGCCTACCCCCGGAACGTGAAATTAAATTTTGTATCGACCTTGAACCCGGTACAAAGCCCATTTTCAAAGCCCCATATTGAATGGCTCCTATTGAACTTCAAGAGTTAAAGACCCTACTGCAGGAATTGTTAGACATCAGTTTCATTCGTCCTAGTACATCTCCTTGGGGTGCTCCTGCTCTATTCGTGAAGAAGAAAGATGGGAGTATGCGACTTTGTATTGATTATCGGGAGTTGAACCATGTCACTATAAAAAATAGATATCCATTGCCTCACATTGATGACCTATTTGACAAATTGTAAGGCGCCAAATTTTTTTCAAAGATTGATCTTCATTCCGGATATCACCAATTGAAGATTAGAACTGATGACATTCCAAAGACGACTTTCTGAACTCGGTACGGGCATTATGAATTCCTAGTCATGTCTTTTGGATTGACTAATGCTCCTTCTGTCTTCATGGATATGATGAACTGAGTATTCAATGAATATTTAGATCACTTTGTGGTCGTCTTTATTGATGACATCCTTATTTATTCCAAAAGCCGTGAAGATCATGAGCAACACTTGAGGCTGATACTCCAAAAGCTTCGTGAATATAAGCTTTATGCCAAGTTGAAGAAATGCGAGTTCTTGCTTGAGGAAGTAGCATTCCTTGTGTACGTGCTATCAAGTCATGGAATATCTGTTGACCCAACAAAGATTGAAGCTATTCAAAGCTAGGAGCAACCTAAATTAGCGATCAAAGTACGTAGCTTTCTCGGCTTAGCTGGTTATTATTAGAGATTCGTAGAAGGGTTTTCTCGAATCGCTACTCCCTTAACTCAGCTGAATCGGAAAGATATAAAATTCGGTTGGAACGAGGAATGTGAGAAGAGTTTTCAAGAACTCAAGAGAAGACTCATTTCAGTACCTGTTCTAACAATACCATCTGGTTTGGAGGGATTTGTCATCTACAATGATTCTTCAGGCAAAGGGTTAGGATGTGTTTTCATGTAACATGGGAAGGTCATAACCTATGCCTCTCGACAACTCAAAGAATATGAGAGGAATTATCTTACTCATGATCTAGAGTTGGCAGTTGTTGTCTTCGCACTTAAAATTTGGAGGCATTACTTGTATGGGGAGAAAGTTGAGATCTTTACGGATCATAAAAGCCTCAAATATTTCTTCACTCAAAAGGAACTCAACATGCGACAACGACGTTGGCTTGAACTGTTGAAAGATTATGATCATACCATCCAATACCATCCTGGAAAAGCAAACGTGGTAGCTGACTCATTGAGTAGAAGATCATATGCGGGTACGAGTGCGATATTTTCAATGCAAAGGCCCATTTTGTATGACTTGCAAAGGATGGAGATAGAGATAAAGATTCCAGGGACCCACGTGATGATGGCGAATATACGAGTAGAATCGACTTTAATCGATAAAGTTAAAGTTGCTCAAGCTACAGACCTGAAGCTGATGCATATGAAGAAGAAAGTACAAGAAGGTGCTATATCGGAAGCAAGAATCGATGAAGAAGGAATACTTCAAGTCAACTCCAGACTTTGTGTTCCTAACGACCCTGATTTAAAGTATAAAATCATGATGGAGGCGAACAACACACCATTTGCAATCCATCCTGGGAGTACCAAAATGTATCGTGATCTTCGACATACATTTTGGTGGAACAATATGAAGAGAGAGATATCGCTGTTTATCTCAAGGTGTCTATCTTGTCAACGAGTCAAGGCGGAACATCAAGTACCAAAAGGTCCATTGCAACCACTTAAAATTCTAGAATGGAAGTGGGAGCACATTATCATGGATTTCGTTACTGGTCTTCCCAAGGTTTCTCAAGGCATAGATGCAATTTGGGTCATTGTTGATAGATTGACCAAGTCTGCTCATTTCTTTCCAATACGAGAAACTTATACACTTGAACGTCTTGCTCGTATGTACATAAACGAGATTATAAGACTGCATGGTATGCCAGTATCCATAGTTTCTGATCGAGACCCAAGATTCACTTCACAATTTTGGGTTAGTTTACAAAAAGCTATAGGCACAGATTTATGATTTAGTTCGGCATATCATCCTCAAACGGATGGATAATCAGAGAGGTCTATTCAAACTCTTGAAGATTTATTAAGACTCTGTGTCCTTGACTTCAAGGGAAGTTGGGACAAGTTCTTACCATTGGTGGAGTTTTCTTACAACAACAGTTATCAAACAAGTATTGGCATGGCTCCATTCGAGGCGTTGTATGGAAGAAAGTGTCATTCTCTAGTATGCTGGGATGAGGTGGGTGAAACAACGTTGTTGGGACCGAAGTTGGTACGTATGACTAAAAGATTCAAATGATCCGACAACGTATAAAAACCTCACAAGACCGACAAAAGAGTTATGCTGATCTTCTTCGAAAGGACGTGGAATTCGATATTGGAGATCATGTGTTGTTACGTGTTGCTCCATGGAAAGGAGTTATGAGATTTGGAAAGAGATGAAAGCTCAATCCTCGATTCATTAGCCCATTTTTAATCCTCGATCGAGTTGGGACTGTAGCCTATAGACTCGCTTTATCGCCAAGTATGTCTCGTGTTCATAACATTTTTCATATATCCATGTTACGTAAATATATGAAAGACCTGAACCACATTATTGAGTTAGAACCGGATGAAATAGCGGAAGATTTAACGTATGAAGAGGTTCTTGTTCAAATCTTGGATAAGAAGGAACATATTCTACGCTCTAAGGTTATACCTCAAGTCAAAGTTTTATGGAGGAACCACGATGTTGAGGAAATGAACTGGGAGTTAGAATCTGAAATGAAATCAAGGTATCCTTACCTCTTCGACATACCAGGTACGTACCCTAATTTCGAGGGCGAAATTTCATAAGAAGGGGAGATTGTAAGACCTCAACTTTTATGAATAAAGATGAATTTTCTATAATAATCATTTTTGAATATTATGGAATGAATTTGATATAATGTTATAGTTGTGGGTAATATTTATAAATTTTGCAAAGTACGCAAGTTGTTATATAATATTCGATTGGCCGGGAAATATTCATTTTAACAAGGAATATTCGTACGACGACACAATCATTGGTGGACCCCACAACAAAATTATTGTCGGATTGAGCAAACGACAAAAATATTTTATGAAAATAACGGCGGAAGTTTTATCGTTAACTGTTGAAACACCCGGTGTTAAAAGTACAGGAATACGCGTGGTTACATAGTAGCATACAATATTGATTATTGATGCTTACGTGAGAAGTCACTCAGTTTTGTTCAATTATTGCTTCAGTAATTGTTGCATAGTATCTCACGTTAATTGATTCAATTATTGTCGATATTTTATATATTATTAAATCAATAATTGAGATGATAGAGTTATTAATATTATTATTTGCAATATTAACGATGTCTAGAAGTTCTGCCAAGGAGAAGTTTGATCACCTAATTGCGCGCCAATAAAGAGAAATCCTTATTGGAAAGCCCCCTCTTTCCTGGGAACGACCTGGTCAATTAATAGTGTGAATTATAATAATGATGATGAAGTTTTGTTTTATTAGTATTATTAATGTAATAAAATAGAAAAGATTTTTATATAAAACAAAATACTTTTATAAAGTTATTCGTTTTATTAGATTATAAATAGAATATATTATATTTTATTTAAAAGATTTTGTTTTATTAGAATATTTTATAGTAAACCAATCTGGACTCTCCGGTTAAAAGTAAATCAATCTGGACCGTTCAGGAATTAGTTACTATTCAGTCCATTCTCCTATAAATAGAAGCTCATTCCTTCATTATTTCTTACGAATTCACTGAAACTTTAGAGAGAGAAACTATAGAGAGAAAGATGAAAAGTGTTCTGCTACTTCACTACTCCTATATCCAGTTTGTTCTAAGGTAAGGGGTATTATTTCTTTCGTATTCATGAAGAGAACTTCTATTATTCCATTTTTTTTTTGTTGAATAATAACTTTGTATACGCTGGTCTACCCTATACTTGGTGAAATTCTTATGTTATTCCATTCTTTATCATTATGTTGGAATAACTTTGTCTATGCAAAAGTACCACATACATGGTGAAATTCTTACATTATTCCATTCTTTATTATTCTTTTGGAACATCCACTGTGCATGCGTTTACGCATGACTGGTTCCGTTATTTATTATTCTGTTGGAACATCCACAGCCGGTGCGTAATTTACTTTGACTTTGGTTCCGTTGTTTATTATTCATTGGAATATCCTCATGCGTGCGTTTACGTATGATTTTGGTTCCGTTATTTATTATTCTATTGGAATAACTCATTCTGTCTTTATCTATCACATGCACGGTGATTTCTTTTGTTATTCCATTCTTTATTATACTCAGTTGGTTAAAGTTTTGACTTTTATACTCTATGAAATTAGTGGAATATCCTTGATATTTGCGCTTCATCCGAAGATCTTTTCATGGAAATATTCTTACGAGCATTCTTGAATTTTACTCTACAAAGAAGTATCATGTTTACAATTTGGACGTTATTAGTTCCTGTATAAATTAATTCTTGAACTTGTTTTTATTGAATTCTTATATCATTGTCATCATCCTCATGTTTATATTATGTTGAAAGTCATATGTGGCCTGTAGTGCATAGATGGACTTGGTATGATTATGACCAGGAATTATTCGGTATAATCATGACCGTAATGTTACAAATGATGTGGTAAAAGTCCTCATTGGCCCGTAATGCATTGATGGACAGTTGTTGGCATGATCATGACCATTAATGAATACACGAATATCCTTGGCCCGTAGTGCATGGATAATTTGTGGTTATGATACTAATGTATATCCTTAGTCGTAGCGCAGGGATGATGTGGATTATTTATTAAGCTGAGTCCCAGCGATAAAAGTGTTGAAAAACCTTCTAAATCAAAAAAGATAGTAGATTTTATTCTCTACTTGACTCTTTTAATGGATTTCTTGTTCCCCTATAGTTAAACTTGATTTTTGTTATATGGCATCAGTTTAACACTGTTGAAGGCTAATGATAATTTATTATATATTATCTTAGTCATAATATTTCTTACTGGGCTAGTTGATCTCACCCTTTTACTTTCATTGTTCTCTTCAGGAAATGAGAACGTAGCAAGGACTAGTCGGGGAACGGAGTGATGGTCCAGATAATAGCATTAGTAGTCCTCACTATTCTATTAAATAGTGTGATAATAAAATGTAATGAGGACTTAATTGAGTGTGGATTTGTATAGATGACAATATTTATATTACAACTCACAACATATGTTTTGTCGTATTTTACACGACTGTTGTATAATTAAGTTGTATTTGAATTTGTACCATGTATTTGGCAACTCAAGATGGGTGATGTATACCTATTTTGGGGGCGTCACATATTCGGCTTAAGTTCATTAATTAATCACTTCTTATATGATCCTAGCATACAAGTTCATTAAGCTACACTTCTCTATCAATCTACAACGATAGAGGTGAAGGTATAATAGACAAAAGTCTTACCCTAGAAGAACTTTTACTTCTCTTCCTTGAAGATTTATCAAAGGATGATTGACATATTCTTGACTTATTGAGCTTATTCTCTCTAACACTTAATCACTTATCTTTGATAGAAGTTGGGAGGAATTTGATCAAGCAACAAATGAATTGTGAGCTTGCTATTTATAGAGCTCTCAAAGTTAGGGTATTATGGTCATTTAGGCCTTGCACCTCCTCAACTAACCTCCTTAATCCACCTTCTTATTATTCATTGCTTAACGACCAAGTCTTCTTGCTTAGCACTCATAATACTTGGGCATCACAACACTTGATCATCACATAAAGTACTTGCCCATCAAGACTACCCACATCACTCTTGGTTTGCTCCATGGATCATGGCTAACCAATTGGGCTTACTTAATTAACCTAGCTTATTTCTTGTTGGGATTGCATTACATTAGTTTGGACTCATGATTAACAAACACTTGGGCTTGCATAACACTTTCTATTGGACTTCTACCAATATGCTAATAATTCTACAAGTCCATTCCATTTAATTACACACCTTGGCATATATACTATACGTATAATTCTTGTATGCTAGCTCGTATACTAAATTATAATATACGTTATTGCATTCTCCATACTTAATAGTATAATACGTCGTATTATACTTACGTTCAATACCTCGCCCAATGCATACGCATCATACGATTAATACTTTCTTTTCGTAACGCTTAATATTCCTAACGTTCTAAAATTAAGTCTGCATACGAAATATTGCGTTTTCCATACTTAGATTATTATTAAATAATCAATATCACCTTGATATTATAATGTTACGTATTTCTGGGAAATTTAAAAATAATTCCCGAGCAGAAATCGATGAATAGTGTTTTTCGGAAAATTTCTCGGAAAGCTTTTATTTTTGTCTTAGAAATTCAAACACTTTAATTCATTCACGTAGTTAAAATACTACGACATTCCAACGTTTCTAGGTTATAGAACGACATTCATCTTATCAACACGTAATAATAATAAATAATATTATTTTATTCATTATTAAAAGTATTTACAAAGATTCGATTTTTCGGGGCGTTACACTCTCTCCCCCTTATAAGGATTCTGTCCTTAGAATCTCGCTATATATAAAAAAAATTACACAAACAAATGAGGGTAATTCTTTTTCATCATTTCTTCTAACTCCCACGTTGCTTCTTCTACATCGTGGTTCTTCCATATCACCTTTACGGAAGGTATGACTTTATTCCGCAGAACTTGTTCTTTTCTATCGACAATTTGAATCGACTTTTCTTCGTACGTTAAGTCCTTCTCGATATGAATAGGCTCATATTCTATCACGTGCTTATAATATGGCTTATAAGGACGTAACACGGATACGTGAAATACATTATGTATTCGTTCTAGGTCTGGAGGTAATGCTATCATGTATGCTACCTCACCCACACGTTTTAATACCTCAAAAGGTCCTATGAACCTCAGACTTAACTTTCCCTTCTTTCCAAAACGTATCTTTCCTTTCCAAGGAGATACCTTTAAAAGAACGTACGAACCTACTCCAAATTCTCTATTCTCTCTATGCGAATCTATAAACTTCTTCTGTGTGTCTTGAGCTGCTAGAAGACGCATTTGTATCATCTTGACAATGTCTATTATTTACTGCACCAATTCTGGTCCTAGCATTCGGTGTTCTCCTACTTCATCCCAATACAGTGGTGTTCTGCATTTCCTCCCATACAAAGCTTCGTAAGGCGGCATACCTATGCTCGCATGATAACTATTGTTATACGCAAACTCCACTAATGGTAGATGATCATCCCAACTACCTTTGAAATCCATGACGCAAGATCTTAACATATCTTCTAACATCTAAATTGTCGTCTCGCTCTGTCCATCCATTTGTTGATGATACGTCGTACTCAACTTTAACTGCGTTCCCAACTGCTCTTGTAGACTCTTCCAAAAGTTCGATGTGAATCGTGGATCATGATCTGACACAATCGATACTGGTACTCCATGTCTGGATATTATTTCCTTAATATAGAGTCTAGCTAACTGATCTAAGTTATACTTGACCCTAATTGGAAAAAATTGAGCCGACTTTGTCAACCGGTCCACTATTGCCCAAATCGCATCATACCCCTTCGTTGTAGTCGGAAGTCCCACCACAAAATCCATTGTGATATTTTCCCACTTCCACTCCGGAATTTCCAATGACTGTAACAAGCCACTTGGTCGTTGATGTTCGACCTGAACTTTCTGGCAAGTCAAGCACCTACACGTCGCGTCTGCTATATCTCTCTTCTTGTTGTGAACCAAAAACTCTGTCAAAGGTCTTGATACATCTTAGTGATACCAGGATGAATCGAAAACCTCGAACTATGAGCCTTTTGTAATACCCACTCCTTTAATTCCGTCTCATTCGGAACCCAAATTCTTCCTTCAAATCTTAATAATCCCTCATTATCAAGACTATATTTAATATCTTTTTCATTGGCTAGCCGCGCCTTTATCCGGTCACACTCATCAGTTTTGAGTTACACCTCTTTAACTCTTTCTACGATGGTAGATTTCATCTCCGTCTTAAATAATATTTGTCCTGCTTCACTCGGAAGCTTCACCTCCAATTCCATCCTAGCCATGTCTGTTATTAACTCAGTTTGAGCTGTTAACAAAGACAACTTTTCCCGACCCTTCCTACTTAAGGCGTCGACAACTACATTGGCTTTTCCAGGGTGATACAGGATTTCACAGTCGTAATCCTTTATCAACTCCAGCCATCTTCACTGCCTCATATTCAACTTCTTCTGTGTGAAGATATATTTTAGACTCTTCTGGTCTGTGTATATCTCACATTTTTCTCCATAAAGATAATGTTTCCATATCTTTAGAGCAAAAACTACTACGGCCAGTTCCGGATCATGAGTAGGATAAACTTTATCACAATCCTTCAACTCCCTAGATGCATACGCAATGACCTTGCCATGCTGCATGAGCACACAACCAAGTCCTCTATGCGAAGCTTCTCTATACACTACAAAATTTCCTGTGTCATCAGTCCACGCGTATTTCACCGTCTTCCTTGTCAAGTTAGTCAATGGAGTAGCTATCTTCGAAAAATCCTGGATGAATCTCCGATAGTAACCCGCTAACCCTAGGAAACTCCGCACCTCAGTCGACGTTTTCGGCTGTTTCCAATTCATTACGACTTCCACCTTCGCTGGATCTACTGTAATTCCCTCGTGGTTGATGACATGACCTAAAAATTATACCTTCTCCAACCAAAATTCACACTTAGTGAATTTCGCATACAACTTCTCCTTTCTTAGTGTCTCTAACATTAATCTTAGGTGTTCAGCATGATCTTCTGGCGTCTTAGAATAGACTAGAATATCAACAATAAACACCACGACGAACTTGTCCAAATATTATTTGAATACTCTGTTCATCATATCCATAAATGCAGCTGGTGCATTTGTCAACCCAAATGACATCACCAGAAACTCGTAATAACCATAACGAGTCCTGAATGCTCTCTTTGATACATCCTTCTTTCTAACCTTCAACTGGTGATACCCCGTTCTTAAATCTATTTTAGAAAAATACTTAGCCCCTTTCAACTGATCAAAGGGATCATCGATCCTGGGCAATGGGTATTTATTCTTTATCGTTAACTTGTTCTACTCTTGGTAGTTAATACAAAGTCTTAATGATTCGTCCTTCTTTTTGACAAACAGTATCAGTGCTCCCCACGACGAAACACTCGGTTGAATGTACTTCCTGTCCAACAGTTCTTGTAACTGCACCATCAATTCCTTCATCTCCACTGGCGCCAAACGACACGGTGCCCTGGAAACTGGTGCCGCTCCTGGCACGATGTCTATTACAAACTTTGTCTCCCTATCTGGCGGAAGACCCGACAATTTACTTGGAAATACATCGACGAATTCTCTCATTATAGGTATTTGTTCCATGATTGCTACCACTCTCTAGGTATCAACAACATGGCACAAATAACCTACACATCCTTTCCTCAGTAATTTTCTAGTTTGTGTCATGGTTAGACAACACGAACGTACCGACGATCTATTCTCGTAAAATACTACCTGAGGTTTTCTTAACAATTTAATATTCACACATTTCTTTTGACAATCTATAATTGCCCCATAGTTAACTAACCAATCCATTCCAAGAATTACGTCGAATTCTCCTAACTTTATCGGTATCAAATCTACTGATAATTTATAACCTCGTAAATCTACGCAACAACTCATATGAACATCTTCAACAGGAATTATCTCTTCATTTGCTACCTTAATATTTAAAGGTATAGGCAATTTTTCGGGAAGTAATCCTAATCGCCTAGCAAAATCGCATGCTATAAACGAACATGTAGCACCCGAATCAAACAGCACATAAGCATTTATGTGGTTGATCAGAATAATACCTGCGACGACGTCCCCTGATGCAACTGCATCTTAGACTGTCATGTTAAAGGTACGGCCCATCGGCCTACCCGGCTGCACTGGACCACTAATAGCTAACTTACCACTATTAGTGCCCCGGTTCCCGTCTGTCCCCTTCTTCGGGCAGTACTTTGCCATGTGGTCGGTTGACCCACACACAAAGCATCCGTGATTCTTTTTTGGACTAGGACAATTAGGTGCAATGTGCCCTTCCTGTCCATAATTGTAACAAACGGCCTTCCCCTTGAGACAAACTCCTAAGTGAGTCTTCCCATAGGTCTTGCAGGACTCCATTCTCCTCTTTGGGTCTCCTTGCTTCACTCCAGTATTCCCAGAGCTAAATGCCTTCCTCTTTTGTCCCTCGCCTCTATCGCTGGCTCCTTCCACCTTTACTCCCCCATTCACTTTCCCTTTGCTCTTCTTGTCCTTGTGGTATTGAATCAGAGCCATACTACCACCCTCGGCGATTATCGCCTTCTCTAAAATGGTTCCAAAAGAAGTACTTTAGAACACCGTAATACAGTTATAGAGCCAGGGTTTCAAGCCCTGCTCGAACCATCGCGCCTTTCTAACCTCGGTATCCACTTAGTGTGGAGCGAATCTCGCCAGTTCATTTAATCAACTCCAGAAACTACATCTCCATCCTTCCCTCCATGCTTGTGGGAAAGTAGTTCTCGAAGAATATCTCCTTGAACCTCTCTCACGTTAGATTCGCTATCCTAGTCCTAGCCTGATTGGCTTCCCACCAAAAGTTGGCCTCTCCCTTCATCATATAGGTTGCAAAGGCAACCTTTTGGGTCTCGTCGACATTTGCTATCATAAATTCCTTCTCTATTTCCTTAACCCACGTTTTGGCATTAATAGGGTCTGTAGTTTCTTTGAACTCCGGCGAACCCACGCTCTTGAAATCCTTAAAGGTAGTAGCTCGTGCTACTCCAGGATTTACAGGGATATTAGCCCCTGTTCTATTAAAGGCAGCTGTTAATAAATTAATAAACTCCTGCATCGGGTTAACCGGACCTCCCTCTGGTTGATTCACATTTGCTCCTTGGTTACGTTGCACTCTTCTCGGCGGCATTTTGCTGATGCAACAAACACATTTTGTTATTATTCCATTCTTTATTAGTTATCATTTAATATTAAATAATAACTTCAACATCCATTACTCATTGTTTTTCATAAAAAGACTTATATTCATTCTTTGTAGTATAATACTACATCAGTTACATTACACAGCCTAAGCTAATTACATTAATTTCCCACTATTGCTTTCCAAAAATTGGGATCTACAAAAGACTACCCTTTACTATACAAAGAGGGCTTTACGTCACTACTAATTACAAAACTTGTACATACTGAAACTACTCTAGTTACTACTAGGCTACATCTGCCTTAAGGCATTCTCAAAATCTTCCTTGGCAAGACCTGCAATGATATCATGGCTAATAGTATGCCGTGTCTGCCCCACCATTAAAGGATATCCAGCTACCTGCTGCTGGAAATCTGTGTGAGAACTCCTATGAATATAGGACATTCTCCCTATCTTCTGCATTTTGGTCTTTAGCTCCTTCTTTAGCTCAAAGACCTCATGTTTCAGCTCATGGACCTTGTCCTTGGCCAAAACCCGCTCATCGTGCTCCTGCTCCCACATGGACTCCACATCAGTTTTGTCCTTTATGACACCTTGGAGCTCTACTCTCAGCTCCTTGACTTCCTTACAGTAATGGATATTTCTATCCAATACTGACATGAACAGAGACATCATCGACCCCCCAGGAGCTATCTCTGCTGCTATAACTACTGGATTAAAGGATACTGTCTCCACTTCCTCCTCTATCATCCCATCGAATACTGACATAAAGTCAGCATCATCCGAGTCTCCATACTCAATAACCACTACCTCCGAATCTGCTGCTACGGGATTCGGTATAACCTCTACTTGGTTCACTGACTGTTCACTAATGGCCTGACCATCTACATACATTCCATTTATTCCTGACATCTACACAAAATAATTAAGTTGATTAGTACACATCAGTAGAATAATAAAAACACATAACATAATCATAATGCATTTTTATAAGGTTATTTTCTGCTTTTACTTCTTTGACTTCTCTTAAGGTTATGACTTAAGGTTTTTAATCCCCCCTTAAGTTTTATAACCTAATGCTTTGATACCAACCTGTGACACCCCCAAATTTGGGTATCTTCTAACCTGGCAGATGGTGCTACACGGTACTACCATTCACATATACATTCAATTTAAAAGTCTCAAAAGAACGAATATGTCTTCTATATATTCAAAATAATATTACATATCCCCAGGTTCTTTATAACCCATACATTCATTCTTGTCATAATATTTAATATATTACAAACATTCACCTAAACTATTACATAAGTAATCTAAGGGTTCGTCTTCGCCTTGCCCTTATCCTTGCCGGAGCCTTCGGTCTGCTCGATCTTAGCTGTGTTCATAAGGTTCAAGCAAGAGTGAGCATGACTAGCTCAGCAAGTACTACAATTCTAATAAATAACATGCTTGAAACATAGAACTTGTATATCTTCAATAACTGAACAATAGTTATGAAGTACTATTGATAATTCAAAATAGCACTTCTTTTCATTCAAAACATTTTACAACAACAATATGCAGTAAAACTCCAATTCCGGTCCAAGACCTTGAGCATTTCATAAGTTCTTTTAAAAGGATGTCCCGACACTAAGTCCGTAAGTCCGACATTACTTACGAGCACGTCTAGGTGATTAGCCTATAGTACTCTATGTTGATCAACACTACATTCCTTAAACGTGTATACGTTTAAGTTGTGGCAACCTCACATGCCTGTCGTTAAATGACAAAATTTTTTTTAGCATACTCAGTCTTCGTTTGAAAACCATACCAATATAACTCGGTAAACATTAATCATGCTTGATATAATCATAATATAAGTCTAGCTGAAAGAATTAGCTTTGACTTTATCATTCAAGACTTCACGCGAAAGAATACATGAATTACAAAGCTTGTCCAGACTGAACTGGAATAAGGGTTAGAATACTTTCCTTTAGCGTCTGCTTACTCTTTATCACACGTACACTTTAAGTCTCTAAGTCTCTACAATACATGATCATATAACGTACCACATTAGGTCATATAATCAAGTAGGTATACTACTATATCTTACCCTTCATCTCAATCTAATCCGGACTTAGATTTATTGGTTCTGGCTTTTCATTACATTGATTCATTACGTTCACATTGAATTGATTATCAACCTTTAATCATCATACATTAAGTGTCTAACAAAGCTTTAAAAATGTTATATTTACACCTTAGTTCATTACTAATGAGTTATCTTTCATTATATATTTGTAAACATTCTTGTCTGTCAAAACCCTAAGACTGGCAATGCGGCGCCGGTCATAGCCCTTCAACTCGCGTTAAGCTGTAGCGGAGTTAGTCATACTGGCATCCAAACTTGGTGGCTATTTCACACATAACTCTCCTTCTTCGCCATGGCAAGCGTGATTCTCTAGAGATGTCAAGACACCTTTGTCTTTGGTGCTTCTTTTGTGCCACCATTTGGCCTTGGGTTGGCGCCGCGGCACCAACTCTGTGCCATATAAAATTTACAGCTTTTAAAAATTTTGTGAAACTCCCGGACGCATAACTTCTTCGTTATAAGTCCGAATTGGCTCATTCAAAAGCCTACGGTTCACAAATTACATACTCTATGCGTTCATGTAAGAATTTTATCTCTTTGACTTCGTTTGCTAAAATTTTACCTATTGGTTCATTTTTAACGAAAACGATAAACGTTCGGGAATGTTCGACGCTCGTTTCTTCGTTCTAAGTCAGAATTCGGTCATTTTCGAGTCCGCAACTCTATAATGCCAAATATGACTTATCTCCATCGAAAATCAACATTTCTGACTTCAAACACAAAATATGACTTCCATTCTGAGAATATCACGAATTCGACAATTATCGTCCAATCATGTAAATTCTGGCAAAACCTCATTACTAATGATTCTAAATGGATTTTAATCATCCTACCACCATTTCAAATTACTTATTACACCAACTTATTATCAAAGTAAGTTTTGACTTATTCTCATAAGTTAATGACTTATTTAACTTCTGAACTACCAATTTCCTTGCTTATGACTTAATATGGACTTAAGTCCTTTAATCAATGTTCTCATACCATATTGAACATAATAACATCATATGACAATATATGTTAAGTTCATCATAAGTTTATCAACTTATTTAAGTTCTAGTTGCTTATTCCCAACTTATTTGGCTTAAGTTCATTCATTAATCACTTCTTATATGATCATAGCATACAAGTTCATTAAGCTACACTTCTCTATCAATCTACAATGATAGAGGTGAAGGTATAATAGACAAGAGTCTTACCCTAGAAGAACGTATACTTCTCTTCCTTGAAGATTTATCAAAGGATGATTGACTTATTCTTGACTTATGTGAGCTTATTCTCTCTAACACTTAAGCACTTATCTTTGATTGAAGTTGGGAGGAATTTGATCAAGCAACAAATGAATTGTGAGCTTGCTATTTATAGAGCTCTCAAAGTTAGGGTATTATGGTCATTTAGGCCTTGCGCCTCCTCAACAAACCTCCTTAATCCACCTCCTTACTATTCATTGATTAACAACCAAGTCTTCTTGCTTAGAACTCATAATACTTGGCCATCACAACACTTGATCATCACATAAAGTACTTGCCCATCAAGACTACCCACATCACTCTTGGTTTGCTCCATGGATCATGGCTAACCAATTGGGCTTACTTAATTAACCTAGCTTATTTCTTGTTGGGCTTGTATTACATTAGTTTGGACTCATGATTAACAAACACTTTGGCTTGCATAACACTTTCTATTGGACTTCTACCAATATGATAATAATCCTAAAAGTTAATTCCATTTAATTACACACCTTGGCATATATACTATACATAAAATTCTCGTATGCTAGCTCGTATACTAAATTGTAATATACGTTATTCCATTTTCCATACTTAATAGTATAATACGTCGTATTATACTTACGTTCAATACCTCGCACAATGCATACACATCTTACGTTTAATACTTTCTTTTCGTAACGCTTAATATTCTTAACGTTCTAAAATTAAGTTTGCATGCGAAATATTGCATTTTCCATACTTAGATTATTATTACATAATCAATATCACCTTGATATTATAACATTACATATTTCTCAGAAATTTAAAAATAATTCCCGAGCAGAAATCGATAAATAGTGTTTTTCAGAAAATTTCTCGGAAAGCTTTTATTTTCATCTTAGAAATTCAAACACTTTAATTCATTCACGTAGTTAAAATACTATGACATTCCAACGTTTCTAGGTTATAGAACGACATTCATCTTATCAACACGTAATAATAATAAATAAAATTATTTTATTGATTATTAAAAGTATTTACAAAGATTCGATTTTCCGGGGCGTTACACTGCTAATACTGTACAATGATTCAACCATAGTCATTGTGTGCAACTCAAATTTGGCTTGTAAATCAATAAATTCATCTTCATTTTGAGAAAAATATTTGTTCAAATCATTGGCCTGAATAGGCAGTTTTCCTTTTTCTAAAACCAAAAGCCTTTGTTTAACATCAAGAATATCAGAATGCATAAGGTCTTGATTTTTGAGAATTTTATTCAACAAATCGACTACTTCGGGAGATGTAACTGATGAAGTAGGAAGTGTAGAGGAAGTACGATTATCAGAGGGTAAATTGGATGAGATAGAACTCGGTGGAGTAGGAATAAGATCAGGGACAATTCAAACAAACAAACCATCAACAAACGAGATATATGATTATTTTAAATTAGCAAAATCAATGAATTCATTGTGTGATAACACAATTTCATCATCAAGAAAGATTTTAAAATGCTGAAACATTTTTGTCAAAAATAATCCATAGGGCAGACAGTTCTAAACTTGGCAAATACAACTCATCATGTGGGACAACATCATAAGAGAGTAATTAAAACTAACACCTTTTAAAATCATTGCAACAACCACAAGATCTTGGTAAGTAAAATCTGCTCCACCACCTACTCGTGGAAATAGATTATAACGAAGTAGTTTGTGCAAGACACATGCAAGTGGACACACATCAATAGTTTTGGGGGTAAACAGAGTAGTCAAAGATGAATCATTCATCACTGTGTGAAGTTGCTCGAGGGGAGGAAAGGGTATATTAGTAGCACCCTTAAGAGTAAACGGACAAGGAGCAGAAGATGGAATATAAAAAATACTTCTAAAATCAACAACCATGAAAAATAGAGACTTTCTCTTCACAAAGGACGTGTAACAATCCCCATTACACTCTAAATTAGTGTAAAACTATTGTACAAATCGGGGATGCGCCCTAGTGGGGGGGGGGGAAGAGCATAGTAGAAATACCACAAGAAGTGAAATTTTTTTTCCAAAAAAATATTTTTTGAAATAAAATAGATCCATAATTTTTCATAAACAAGCTGTTTAGTATCAATAGAGGTTTTCAATAGAAATTCGTGTCAATTAAGTCAGGAACTGAAGTTTGTGAGTTACCAAATTGGAGAATTTGCTGATTTTATGTCTCATCGTATGAATGACGTTGGTAGGAAGCTTCACTTTGACAGGATGCACTCCCCAATCCTGGAATGGCCTCGATGTAATTTGATGGCCAAGTACATTGGAGATTTTCTTGACCTGCCTCTACCTAATGAGACCTTTATTCCTCGTCCTCCTAGGTTTGTTCATGATTTTTCTATGGAAGAAAGGATTCATCGTCTTCTCCATCGTCCCTATTTCACTTCTCATCCTCTGCCTATAATACAAGTGGACGATATTGATATCTGATGACCTTTTTGGTGATGACAAAGGGGGAGACACTGATGAGTTGTTGGTAAAGCAACAAGAAGAAGCAAGTTGGTTGATGTGAAGAAGTGAAGTGATTAGCTATTTTTGGATTTTGCTGATATTTTATGATTGTGTTTTAAAAATGATTTGGTTGACACCAATATTTTTTTAAGTTTTGTTAAGATTCTATTTTGATGGGTTGTTTAAAACGATTTGGTTGGAGCCAGTATTAGATGTTATGTTGCTAAATTTGATTTTATCTAATATTTGTTATAGCTAACAATTTTGCAGGATAAATAATGCCTAAACAAAAGGCATGATGGTAATTTGTGTGGATTATATTTGTTTCTTTCTGAAATTCTAAAATATACATGAATTTAGGGGGAGTTATAATTTTTTGTATTGTCATCATCAAAAAGGTGGAGAATGTTGACTTGCTAATTTTTAACCTTATTGTTTTGATGATGACTTGATATTATGACTAATTTGTTTATTATGAAATTTCAGGAAGTTGATGAAAGGATTATTATCAAAAGAATTTGAAGATTTGATTCCTAAGAAAATTATGTAAGGTCATTGCAAATACTTAATTTTTCAATACAAGGCTATAGGACATTTTATGTGTGCATTAAAATGTGATTAATATTTTGTGCATGCCTAAGAAATTTATATATTATGCTAATTGTTATTACATGATTGATTTTAGATGGTTAGTATTTATATATTATGCATGCATAAAATAAAAGATGATAAATTATTGTCCAGATTAATTGAATTTTATTTACCACGTGTTATGAAATTTTAAGAGTTCTGATTTTATAAAAGTTGTATAACACGTGTGTAAGAATTCATATGCATCAGACTTGTTGGAAACTTAAAAGTTGTTGGGCGTGTGGCTGCAAAGATATGATTACTTTCAAATAGTGGGTTAAATGCATATATATTGGAAACATAAGATAATCATTATCTTGAAAAGTTGGTTCATATTACACTCCTATATTAATGTTATGATATCTGTTGTTTTGAATTTTATATAAGTGGCGGCAAATTTTATGAATCATAATTGCTACAGGTATTGGAAAAGTCTAAGCCTATTTGACTTGGTCCCTTTCTAGATTATTTTTGATAGAGTCCAACATATATTTAACAACCGAAGATAATTAGATTTCAAACGGAATATTTTTGGAATATTACTTATCTGTTGGCAACGTAAATATTCTTATGCAACGAAACTGTGTTGTAGAGCAACGATAATATTGGGCTCTATAAAAGAAGAACTGAGATACCAGTGAAAAATACAACACTTGAATTAATATGTTGCACTGATATACTTGAAGAGCTATTAAATTATTCCTGGTGCAAATTTCTGAGCTGTTGTGCAACTCATATTCATATTATTTTTAGCTAATTTTTGTGAGCTTAATTTTGGTGATATCTCTCTCATATACTACTTGATCATTGCATTCATTAGTTGAGCCTTGCATTATTAAATTGTTTATTTACTTTGATCATTAGACCTCTATATTTGTAATCTTCTTATTTTAGACTAACTATTGTCTAAAGAAATTTAATCCAGGTGTATTAAGGTTTGTTTACAAACAAGTTCAAGGGAGCATAGGTGCTTACGGGGTGCATTGGTGCACAAGGAGCAAGAGTGCTCAAGTGAATTAATGTAATTCAATTTGATAGAATCTATTTTGTAACAAGGGTCATTTTAAAGAAATAAGAGTGAGTCTCCAATACTAGTTGGTATTGGACATGGACTAGGCTATTATTTTAGAGGGTAATAGTTGAACCACGTAAAAAATCTTGGTGTTAATTTTATTAATTGTTTTACTTTAATAACTCACAAAAGCTAGTTAATTATCTTAATAATTAAAAGTTGAATATTTACATTATCTTATATAATTCTTTAACACCAAGTATTTTTCTCTAAGTTATAATTTCAGCAAGATATTTTCATAATATCAATTAATTAATTCGGTAGGCCATATTCATTCAGCAAGCTGCATTCATCAATATAGTAGGCTATATTCGGTAGTTCTCGACCTTGGGAATAGTGTGTAAAGTTTAATGTATAAAAAATTTATGTTTATATCTTCCGTAATAGTTATAAAAATAGTATACCAGATCCTTGGTGATTAGGACCGGGATCTGGGGATGCTACAGTTGGTATCAGAGTTGTAGGTTATGAACCTTAGGTACGGTTACCTAAGACTAATAACCGTAGAGATTAGGATTAGGTCTAACTCAAATAGAGTTAGTGTGCCGGTAAGATTCAAAGACGAATCTCGGCGGGTTATAAAGACACGGAGTTCCCTAACTCTTATAATAAAGGTGAACAATAATGGTGAATAGATAGAGTCTAAAAAACTAAAGGTAAAGGGATAGGAGATCGTAAAACAAAATGATCATAGTATAGAAATGAATCGTAATATATAAGATGAGATCACCCCGTGATCTGATAAAGTTATAACAGGGATTAGAATCAATTGAATGATTGAAAAGTTTACAACAAAGATTATTGTGTGTCTGTGGTACTACGAATTGGTACAGATTCAGGAAATGATTATGAATAAGAGTTGAATGAAATTCCTATTGAGAAGGGAGTTAGTATTAAGTGAGGATTTCAATTAAGGAATCATGTCAGCAGCTGAGTTGTATGATTCTTCGTATGGGAGGGAATTGTACTTGGTGTAAAAACCACTTAGTTTCTGGCAGTGATAATCATTGAAATGTCTATGTCGCACTATTTGCTATATACCTATTGAGAATGTGATTCTTTTCTCAGGTGTATAACACATAGGTAGGGTATAGGTAGAGAATATAGGATTAAGTATGAGTTCTTAAAACTCATACTTATGGTACTTTCGTGACTCATAATTATATGAAGTGTTTTTGAACCCCTCAGTGAATGGACGCCAAAGGTCTGACTAGGACAAGTTCTTAAACTCATATGATAGTGGCAAGTTCCTGAACTCATAAGTGTGGTAAGTTTGACGAACTAGGTATAGTTATGTGTGAATGGAGTATTGAGAATAATAAGAATAGATAGATTACTAAGCAATTAGTCATTAGTAGAGACATTAGGTTTTCCAAATCTGCTAGCTATGCTAGACTTCAAAATTTTTGACATCAAGCTAAATAAGCACTATGTGCCTTTTGAAAATGAATTTTTATTCTCAACTCCTGGTGACTATTATGTATGTGTGGACTTCAGGACACCGACACATCGTTACCTATTGAGATGAGAAAACTGATTTGCAATGATTTTTGAACGGTTTAAAGTATAGTCTATGCTATTTGTTTCGGCTAGACGAAAATGATTTGAAACATCAAAATGTGTTTTATTTATCATTATTGTACCATGTAACCTAGTATAAAGATGATAAAAGTTGATGGAGTTGTATTTACAAGAATACTTAGTTTAAATTCGATCTAAAAATAATTATCCCACTATTGTATAATGTGTTATGACAAAGTCACACAATAACGACATCCTCAAACGGGCTGTTAATACAGTACGGTATCATGACGTCATTTTCAAACTATTTTCAAAATTTTAATTTGCCAACGGGGTTTGGCTATACACATAAATATTTCGTTGGAAATTGAATTCTTGATATGAGTCTAAGCTATTTGATTCGGCTATACCAACATTTATAAAAATTCATAATGTTATTTGAAAATTTTCCTGAACCAAATTGTTTTGGTGCGGATTCTGATAAAGACTGAGGTAAGAAAATTTTGTGCACCTAAGGCGGATAAGAGGAACGGGGAAAAATTGATTCGACCAGTAGTACTTGGCCAGTACAAGGCATATCGGCCTAATTACCCTCTATGTCTGTAAGACATTCATGATGGTTAGCGGAAGAATTTCTGTATAATATTTTCGAAAATGAAAAGCTTATGGTCTATATTACTCCTCAGCATGATTTCAAAATTTTAACTCTTGTGAGTGATGTTTTGGGTAGCATGTGGTGCATGATACAAGGTATAAGGTGTAAGTTAAATTTCGGGGACGAAATTCTTAGAAGAAGGGATGAATGTGATAACCCAAGAATTTAGACAATTTATTTAAAATCTTAAAAGATCGAATAAAGGTTAAATAATAGACTTAGACGGAAAATAAGTGTATGGATTTGACATTTTTGGGAAGGAATTTTGTGAATTAAAAAATTATTGGTGAAGGCTTGTACTGTTAAGTGTATAAGTGTACATGTTCTGTGTATATGGTCATATACGTGTACAATATGTGGATAAGGGTGAAGGGTTGATCAAGTAACTTATATCATCGACAAACCCTAATATTATGTTAAGAATATAGACGTTCAGTTAGAAAACCTAACGAATGATAAGAAACCCTAAAACTGGCTCTGAAACTCTAATTTCAGTTCCGGGAATCCAAGACCCTAATTCGAAATCTTAAAACCTAAATTGGGAATTCAAGGGCTTAAGTGTAATTAATTACAAACTTAATTAGGGTAAAACGTAACAAATTGGTTGGAAAACTGTAACGCCCCAAAATCTGGTCTACTTTCACCCCTGGATTCCGTGCGTCACGGTCCCATCTCTTGCCAAACATACATCATTATATACTGAAATATAACAACATACATTCTCAATTCCCAAGTTCTAAAGCCTTAAAACCTCTTTCATTACAAATAATGATAATTACATTATTCTTGACATCTTACACGAGTGACTTTTATCCACCACCAAGGATACATAATCGTTCATTAAACTATTCTATAGTTTAATTACATTATTCTACATTGCAAGTCTTCGCTTGATCTTCACGCTCATTCATCTAATGAAAGGAACTTTGTTTGGATACCGATCAACTTAATCTTTATAGGATCCTTAAGTTCTTCTACTCGTACGCTGAAAATGTTTTTCATTTAAAGCAAGTTTGAGCATTCAATTCCCCAGTAAGTCATAGCAGTTGAACAAACAACTTCAAGAATTTAAACATTCTTTTAAGACTTCAATAACCGAACAAAGGTTATGAAGCAACTTGAATAATAGGAATAATCTTGATTCCTATTATTTTAAAACATTAGTTACATTCACTTTGAAATACTTCCATTCTCTACTCTCTTTCATACACATCCTGTCTGGCTAGAATCTTAAGTACAGACTTAACAATAACGGTTCATGTATAAACAGAACATTCTCATATTTAACAGTTCAATCACAAAATAGTTTATCTCATAGAAACACCAAAGTTTTCACATTGTGGCATAAGGCCTCATACGTTCTACCACCTTGTACAAATATCACACATTTGCACATAGACAGAACTTCTCAAGTTCAACATCTGAGAAGTTTTAGAAACTAGCATTCATTTAGAATATGAATGATGTTAGGAAACTTACCTTACGTACAGCTACAGCTTACGTTGAACTGCTCATTCCAATCCCTATAACATATAAGGAAATAACACATACACAAATTAATCATATACTTGACTTACGCATTGGTTTGGGACACTCTAGTAGTGTGCCATGAAGAAACATCCAAGGTTCGAGAAGTGAAACTAAGCATGCTCATGCATGATTATGAAATGTTCAAACTCGAGAAAGAGGAAACTATAAAGATGGCTCAAGCAAGGTTCCTTGTTCTTCTGAACTCCTTAAAGCTATTGGATAAATCCATTCCACAAAGTGAGATTAACCGTAAGTTACTTCGGGGTATGCCCAAGAGGTTTGCTTCTAAAATTACTACTCTTCAAGATTCCTCTACTATATCTACTATGGATACACTAACTCTTTTTGGTAAACTTGAGAAATATGAACATCAGTTAAAGAGGTATGATGATGAGGAGGAAACTCCTCGAAGAAAGGTTTTAGCCCTTAATGCAGGAAATGAAGAAGAGCTTGATGATGATTCGGATGAAGAGGCAGCCATGATATCAAGAAGACTCAAAGGACTTCTACAAAGGAGGAATAAATGATAGAATATTTTAAACTCAAATAAAACTGAAGGAAAACAAACCGAGGAGACGTGTTTGGAATGTGGACGTCCATGGCATTTCAAGAAGGACAGTTTTCAACTAAAGAATAAAGGAAAAACAGGCTTCAAGGATAATAAGAGAAATAAGGCACTTGTCACTTGGAGTGATAAAGAAGAATCTGAAGTCAAGGTCGATGCCAAGGATGAAATATCTCAAGTATGCTTCATGGGAATAGAAGGTGAATCAAACGAGGTATCTAATTTTGAGATTATTTATTTGAAACAAGAAAATGATAAATTGAAAGAAAAGAATGCATATTTGAAATACTTGGTAAACACATTAATGAGTTAGGTAGACTCTTTGATAGATGAAAAGAAAGATATTGACAAAGAATCTACATATAAAGAAGAAAAGGTTTTGATTGCTAAAATTGATTATTTAGATAATTATAAAAAATGCTTTCAATAAGGAAATTTTTTTGAATAATAAAGTCCAAAAATTGAGTAATGAACTAAAAATGAGAGATGTGTGTATTGATGCATTCAGTGATAAATCACTTGATAAAACCCTTCCTAATAATGAACTTCAAAAAGAAATAGATTCACTAAATTATCTCTTGCTAAATTTGTTCAAGGTGAACAAAATTTAAATGTCATATTGGGTAAACAAAGACCTAGCTTTAAAAGACAAGGAATTTGTTATAATCCTATGCATAAAAAGGGTTATATGAAAAAGTTAAAATCAAAATCACGTTTTAGATTAAATTATTGCTCTCCTTTTATAACGTGTAGAAATTACGATATTAAAGGTCACTTGGACATAAACGTTTTTAAGAAAAAATAATATTAAAAAGGTATGGGTTAAAAAGGATGATTTACATGCAACTAACATTAAAGGACCTAAAAAGATGTGGGTACCAAAAGCATCTTGACAGGTATGTCTGAAGGCAAGGGTTCCAGCTCAAAATTGGATTCTTAATAGTGGACGCTCACGTCACATGACCGGTGACAAATCGAAGTTCGTGGAGCTAAAAATCAAGAAGAAAAATGGTACAGTTACATTTGGAGATAATCGAACCTGCAAAAATGGTAAGGTTAATATTGATAATGTACATCTTGTTAGTGGACTTGAATTTAATCTTATTAGTATAAGTCAATTGATGGATAATGGTCACCAAGTTAGTTTTGATAAAGAAAAATGCATTATCTCTCATGGTACTAACAATGTTACTTTAGTTTCACAAATGGAAGGAAATATATATACTATTGATTTTGAGCAACAGGATGAAGAACTATGTCTTGCATCCGTATAAGATGAGGCTAATTTATGGTATAAGAGGATGGGACATGTTCACATGGATTTAATCAAGAAATTATCCTCACAGAATCTTGTCAAAGGGTTGCCTAAGATAATGTATAAAAAGAAGAGAATGTGTGTTCCTTGTCAACTCGAAAAACAAGTAAGAACATCGTTTATTGCAAAGAACATGGTATCAACTTCTTCTCCTTTACAACTACTTCATCTTGATCTATTTGGACCAGAAAGACATGCTAGTATAAATTGTAAGTTTAATGCATTTGTAATAGTAGATGATTTCTCTAGATATACATGGGTATTATTTTTGAAAACTAAAGATGAAGCATTTAAAGAATTTGAGAAATTAATAAGAAACTTGGAAACAAAATACAGTCTCAAACTTGTAAAGATAAGAAGTGATCATGGTACCGAATTTCAAAAAGGCTTTATAATATTTTGTGATAAAAAGGAATTAGTCATGAATTTTCAGCCCCAAGAACCCCTCAACAAAATGGTGTAGTGGAAAGAAAGAATAGAACATTACAAGAAACAACTAGAACTTTATTACAAGAAAGTAAACTTCCTAAAACGTTTTTGGACCGAAGCTGTAAACACCTCTTGCTATGTTTTGAATAGAGTACTCATTCATCCAATCATTTTGAAGACTCCGTATGAACTTTTAAATAATAAGATTCCTAATATAGGATATTTCAATGTTTTTGGATCTAAATGTTTTATACTAAATAGTAGTGATAACTTGGGAAACTTTGATGCTAAATCTTATGAAGGAATTTTCATTGGTTATTCACAAAATTGTAAAGCTTATCGTGTATTTAATATTAATAAGCTATGTGTTGAAGAATCTGTTCATATTATATTTAATGAAACTCACAATGATCTTCCAAAAGAAAGAGATGAGGATGTGGGAAATTTGGAGATTTCTGTGAATCTAGCAAACTAGAAAAATTTATTCAGCAAGCCGAATGGACAAATCCAACAAGCTAATTTGGGAAACTCGCAAGAAGTGGAACAAAGAACAACACAAGAGCTTGAAGTTCCCTCAACAAGAAGAAGAAATACATGATGTGCAAATGCCAAAACTACGAGATATCTTAAGAACCATCCACCAGAAAACATCATTGGAGATATAAACAAAGGAATCACTACATGGAGAGGATTGCAAAATTAATGTGCATTTTGTATATTCCTATCACAAGTTGAGACAAAGAATGCTAAGGAAGCTATCCTAGATGAAAGTTGGCTAATAGCAATGCAAGAAGAACTTTAACAATTTAAACGATGCCAAGTCTGGGAACTTATGCCCCCTCCTAAAGATGCTTCCATTTTTGGAACAAAGTTGGTATTCAAGAATAAGCTTGATGAGCATGAGACAATCACACGTAACAAAGCAAGGCTAGTAGCTCAAGGATACAATCAACAAGAAGGGATTGACTACGAAAAAACTTACGCCTTAGTCACTATACTAGAGTCCATCCGCATCTTGTTAACATTTGCTTGTTACAAGAAGTTCACACTCTATCAAATGGATGTAATGAGCGCCTTCCTCAATGGATACATCAATGAAGAGGTATATGTAAAACAACCTCAAAGATTTTAACATGAGAGGTATCCAAACCATATCTACAAGCTCAAGAAAGCTCTCTATGGACTAAAGCAGGTTCCAAGGGCTTGCTACGAAAGGTTGAGTAAGTATTTACTTTCAAATGGTTTTATCAGAGGAAAAATTGATTCTACATTATTTATAAGGCATGAAAATAAAGATATTATTATTGTACAAATATATGTAGATGATATAATTTTTGGTGCTACTAAAGATTTCCTTTGTGAGTGGTTTTTTAAGTGCATGCACAAGGAATTCGATATGAGTCTAATGGGAGAACTCAACTACTTTTTGGGACTTCAAATCAAGCAAACAAAGGAACTTATATTCATCCATTAAACCAAATATACAAAAGAGTTACTCAAAAGGTTTGGTTTTGAAGGGTCAAACTCAAAGGCCACATCGATGAGCATTTTAATAAAGCTTACGTCTTACGAAAAATGTATAGATGTGGAAGTAACTAAATATCGAGATATGACTGGATGTTTATTATAATTAACTGCATCTAGACCAGATATTATATATAGTGTTTGTTTATGTGTACATTTTTAAGCAAAACCTAAAGAATCTCATTTATAAGCTGTTAAAAGAATTTTTAAATATTTAAGTGGTACAATCAATTTGGGGTTATTTTATCCAATTTGCAATCATTTTGAACTAATAGGATATTCAAATGTTGACTATGCAAGATGTCAAATTGATAGAAAAAGTACAAGTGGTGCTTGCACATTTTTAGGTCACAGTCTTGTTACGTGGCATAGTAAAAGCAGACTTCGGTTGCTTTATCAACCACTGAGGGTGAATACCTAGCTGCAGGGAGTTGCTGCTTTTAAATTTTATGGTTAAAACAAACACTATGTGATTTTGATGTTTTTATGTGATAATGTGTCTATTTACTGTGATAATTCTAGTACTATTGACATATCAAAAAATCCTGTTTTGCATTCACGCACAAAACACATAGAGGTTAGGCGTCATTTTCTAAAGGATAATGTTTCAAAAGTTTTAATTAAATTAATTTTATTCCAATATAAAAACAATTGGCTGACATTTTTACCAAACCCTTAAGTGAATAAAAGTTTTGCATGTTAAGAAGAGAACTTGGAATGTGCATGGTATAAAATGATCACATACTAAAATAGTTCATGCATAAAATATCTCATATTTACAGTATATCTGCATGTTATTATTTTAAATGAGTTCTGTTGATAAACATTATATGTTCATAACTAAAGACTAAGGGAGACATATTTATTTGACAAAATTCACGATAGATATCATTATGGGTTTTGAAATTTTACAAGACAAGAGCTGAGGGTTATTTATCTTTCCAAGGAAGTCTGTTCGACGTTTAACTCTTCCCTATTAAACATAGATCATCTTCTCTTTTCACATACACTCAGAAATTTCTCTACTATTCTTCAACGCTCTAATTTCCACAACTATAATGAAGACTCGGGCCAACAAACGATCATCTGGCATCACAATTAAAGAAGGAAATCATCCACGATCTCCTTTTACTGTGAGATCACCCAAGAAGTCCAAGAGACAACCTCGCCAGACATCTGTTCATATTTCTTCTAATGATTCTGATGGGTCTGATTCAAGCTTTTCTTTCCTAAAGAAATCCCCACAATTTCCTGGTTTGGAGCCTCCTTCTCCTCAACTAGAGTCACCATCTAATCTGGTAAACCCTTTCTCTACTACTTCCAATTTGCCAGACAATTTCTTTAGGGGTCACAGTTTTGAAGCCCGCTTCAAAACCTCTATTGCTACTAAATAGTTTGTTTATGAAAAAATTATGGATCTATTTTATTTTAAAAATTATTCTTTGAAAAAAATTTCACTTCTTGTGGTATTTCTGCTATGTTCTTTCCCCCCCACTAGGGTGTATCCCCGATTGGTACAATAGTTTTACACTAATTTAGAGTGTAATGAGGATTGTTACACGTTTTTTGTGAAGGGAAAATCTCTGTTTTTCACGGTTATTGATTTTAGAAGTATTTTTGATATTCCATCTTCTGGTCCTTGTCCGTTTACTCTCAAGTGTGCTGCTAATATACCCTTTCCTCCCCTCGAGTAACTTAACACAGTGATGAATGATTCATCTTCGACTACTCTGTTTACCACAAAAATTGTTGATGTGTGTCCACTTGCACGTGTCTTACACAAACTACTTCGTTATAATATGTTTTCACAAGTAGGTGGTGGAGCAGATTTTACTTACAAAGATGGGTATAAATTAGTATGAACTCGTGGCGTACGGGTAGAATCCGATATGATTGAATAAAGGTTGTATTGAAACCTAGTTTCGGTGAATGAAAGGTGTAGGGTGTAGTATGCAATAATTTTGGGGATGAAATTCTTAGAAGAACGGGTGAATGTGACAACCAGAGAATTTATAGGATTTAATAAATCTTAATTAATTAAATAAATGTTCAATAATAAGACCTACACTGGGAAATAGAATATTGAATAAGAATTCTATGAAGGATTTGTATCAATTTAAATTTTTTTTGAAGAACTTATAGGGTTAAGTGTATGAGTGTATATGATTTTGTGTATAGTGATTATGTGTGTACAGTATGTGGTTAAGGGTCAATTGTTGATCAGAGAAGTGCATCATTGACAAACCCTAATGTTATAGTAAGAACTTCAATGTTCAGTTAGTAAATCCTAACGATTGGTTAGAAACCCTAATTCTAGCATTGGAAACCCTAAACCCTAATTTGGGAATCCTAATGCTAAGTATAAAGACTTAAGGTTTAAAAGATATGGGATATTTATGAAAAGACTAAATTACCCTTCAAATTAGATGGTAAATTACTAAAATACCCTTAGTAGGTGTGAAATAACTGAAATACCCTTTACTTAAATTTTAAGCAAAAAATATTAGCAAAACTTGGCGAGTCATCACTTTAGATATCACACGTGCTTCAAATCTCTTAAATCAGCCACAAGGTGACACCTAGAAACACTAAGTTCATTGAATCAAAGATTAAAAACTTACAAGTTAAGAAAATATCTTTACTTTATTTTTTAACTTAACCAACCCTATTTCTCTCTCTAATTTTCAAAATATTGAAAAGAACTAAGTGTTAAGTTAAGCCAATATCATATCGTAGCTCTCCAAGATCATAATCAAAGATCAGAATTTAAAGATTAAGCATTAAAAAGGTATAAACCTTAATCCATTCTAGATCCTTATGATTTATGTTAACTATATGTTTATTTGTTTAGATTAGTGTTTTAAGATGTTATTTAGTGATCTATAATGTTACATCATGGATCCATAACATCTAAGTGCATGAAAATAAGAATTTTCAAATCAGTCAAGAACCCTAATTTTGAGGTCTGACATACATATGTCAGAGCCTATAGATCTTAATCTGTTAGATGTTAGGATGGATAAGTGTATCATTCATGTTCTATACCATGAGGAGAGTAGACTGGAAGTCGAATCAAGTCTATACCATGTCTAGATCTTAAGTTACCATGTTGTTGTTAAGTTGTTAGGCCATGAGAGTGTATGATTGATATACTCAGATATATATATATATAGACACTCGAAATTTTGCATTCATGTTACTAACCTTGCAGGAGGGGAAAATCGTCTTCCGGAGATAACCCTGGAAGTCAAAATCAGTTTAGTCCCGAAGACAACCCCGGAATCCACAGTTTTTAAATCTCAGAGATAACCCTGAGATACTCATTTGAAATCCCAGACACTTCCCATGGAGATTCAGTCCTAACCTTGGAGATAACCTGGGAAAAGTCCGTTCTAACCCCCAGAAGTCAGTTTCAACCTCAGAGATAACCCTGAGGCACTCAATTCCAACCCTGAAGATAACCCCGAGAGGTCAGACACACCTCAGAGATAACACCGACGCACTCAATTCCAACCCTAAAGATAACCCCGAGAGGTCAGACACACCTCAGAGATAACCCTGAGGACATTCAAGACTCATATGTTTCTTAATCTCGAGAGATAACTCGACAGCAACGATCGCTAAATCAAATTTGAAGCAAGAGATAACCTGGTGGGGGGAAAAATCATCATTTTTATACCTCGATGATACATTTGTGCCATCTCAACAATAATTCAACCCACATTCTACACAGAAGTTTCCTACAAGAACCATAACTCAAAATCCCGAGTGGCTACTACGCAAGACAGTACACCGGACAGTAACCGTGTCACCACGAAAGTTGGGGGGTGCCTAACACCTTCCCTCTACTTAATCAAGCCCCCGGACCCTAAAGAATTTCAGGTTTTGCAAACCAGTTATACAGTGTTACATCATTAGGTCTATGTGCAAACCATTTCTCGGTTGAGTTGGTACAACTATTTAAAATACCAACTGGCGACTCTTATAGTCAAATCGTCGACATATACATTTCGGACCATTTCAAACTTATTTTTTCAAAAAAATCTCACCTAACATGAGAACACCAAAAGACAAGAACAGAAAGAGACAAATAAAAAACCCGACGTCGACAGTTGGTGACTCTATTGGGGACTCCAGTAAGAGGGCTTAAGATGCTACTCAAAACTTTTCAAAACATTTTATCTGCTTACGTGTGGATATCGCATTTATATTTGAATGAATGTGTACTAATGTATTTACTTACTACACTTAGTGCTTCACACCATATCTGCCTGTGATATTAGTGCTTCGCACATGTCATCATTTCCATATGGTGAGACGCGATGTATGTGACTGTATGTTGTGTGGTCTGTGACGCCCCCAAAATAGGTATACATCCCTATCTTGAGTCGCCAGATACATGGTACAGAATATAAATACAAACATAATTATACAACCGTCGTGTAATATACGACAAAACATAGCTGAGAGTTTAAACAGGAATATTGCCTTCTAGACCATATCCACTCTCAAATAGAGTCCTTATTACATTTATTGTCACACTATTTTATAGAATAGTGAGGACTACTATAACACCATCTCGGACCATCACTCCGTTCCCCGACTAGTCCCGGCTACGTTCTCATTTCCTGAAGAGAACAATGAAAGAAAAAGGGTGAGCTCAACTAGGCCAGTAAGAAATATTATGACTAAGATAATGAAAGTATTTTAAACTGACATCCGAGATTATTGAGAATAGCAATGGAGCACAGGAGACCGTTGAGTCTCCACATATCAATAATCTGGATAATGTGCATCAGAAAGGCGATAATCCTCCTGTAAACAACAACACTGACCAAATGATGAACGATGGAATGTTCAGAGGCTTTATGCAATTCATGCAACAATAGGTAAGAGAGACTCATGTTCAAAATATAGGTGGAAATAATGGCATCCCACGGTCGGTCACCGCTAAGCAGTTCAAGGCGGAGACATGATTAAAGCAGATCACCAAGATATTTGATGTCTTGGGATGCTCAGAGGAGCAAAAGGTTCCATTTGCCACCTTTATGTTGAGTGAAGAGGCAGATTACTGGTGAGAATCTATAAAACGTATCCAGACTGACGCACTCAAGATGTCTTGGGAGAAGTTCCAAGAGCTGTTAAATGACAAGTACTTTCCCGAAAGTATTCATCACATGAAGGAGGTGGAGTTCATCAAGCTGGAGCAAAACAATATGACCGTGTCGTAGTACGAGGCTAAGTTTGCCGAGTTGTCTCGGTTTGCATCCCATTTGGTCGATAATGAGGAGCGAATGACGCGAATGTTTCTAAGAGGTTTAAAACCCAATATACGTCAATAGCTCATTTCTCACAAACTTTGTTTATATTCAGATGTTGGGAATAGGGCTCAGTTATTGGAGGGTGATAATGATTCAGCACAACCAAAAGGCAACGACCAATAACACGATAATAATCGTACTGGTGGCAACGGTCATCGGAACAATGATAACCATCGTGGGGGAAATTATCATGCCATGAATGGTAACCACTTTGGTGGCAATCATGGCCAAGATAATAGAAGTGGAAATTTCAAGAAGAGAAGGTTCAATAATGATGGAAAGACAGCAGCATCAACACCCATTTCAAAGGAAGAAGAACGACCACCGGTCCTATATTTCAAATGCGGACAGGAGGGACACTTCCGTCCAAACTGTATGCAACAATCCAAAGAGTGTTTTAATTGCGGAAGCGAAGGTCACCTAGCTCAATTTTATCGTATGGTGAAGTCAAGTCCAGCTGTGATGGTGATGCCAAAGAATGTCCCAGACAAGCCAAAGCCGATAGTTTAAGAGAGAGTGCTTTTTTTCGTGACGAGGAACCTGAATAAAATTATCATGGGTAAGTTAATCATAAACTCTCATAAGTCTATACCCGTGTTGAATCCGATTCTACTCACTCTTTCATTCCACTTAGTTGTGTTCAATGTTTGAATTTAACTCTGGAGAAGTTAAACTTTGATTTATCTATTGAAACTCAATTGGGAGAAACCTTCGTTACCTCCACTATTTATAAATCTTGTTTGATTCAAATCAACACTTTCACGTTACCTGTCGATCTTATCTCTTTGAAAATACTTGCCTTTGATGTGATTTTAGGAATTGGTTGGTTAACTACTCATCATGCTTTTAATAAGGTTGTTAGCTTTCATATTCCTAACCATCCTGTTATGCGAATTCAAGCAACCAAACTACTAAAGTCAATCATTGTCATATCAAGCCATAAGTAAAGAGCCCCGATCCTTTCGTTGTTGACTTCCTTGTGTGGAATGCACCGAAGCCAGACTTTCTGTAGGGGACATTGTGAATAACGATGGCAAGTTGATAGGTATCAATGTGACGTGTTATCCAAGTCTTGGATGAGAGTCACAGATGTGAATGATATTTTTATTGTTAATAAATTTCATGACGTATTTCTGAAGACTTCTTGGCCTACCCTAGAGCATGAAATCGAATTTTGTACTGACTCCAATACAAAACCCCATTTCTAAAACCCTTAAATATTTCTTCAACTAAAACGAACGTAACATGCGCCAAAGACGTTGACTCGAGCTGTTGAAGATTACGATCGTACCATTCAATACCATCGTGGGAAAAATGAATGTGGTAGCTAACGCGTTGAGTAGAAGATCTTATGCGTTTATGAGTGTGAATATACGAACCTACGTGAAGATAATGAATATACGAGTAGAATCGAGTTTAATCGATAAAGTTAAAGCCGCTCAAGCTAAATACTCAGAGCTGGTGAATGTGAAAAAGAAGGTTCAAGAGGGCATTATTCTAGAAGCAAGAATCGATGAAGAGAGGAAATCTCAACCCTCAATTTTATTGACTTAGTTGAAATCCTTGATCGAGTAGAAATTGTGGACTATAAACTCATTTTACGGCCAAGTATGTCCCGTGTTCATAACGTTTTTCACATATCGATGTTACATATATATGTGGACGACCCGAACCACATTATTGATTTAGAACCGGACGAGATAGCAGATAATTTAACGTATGAAGATGTACCTGTTAAAATCCTAGAATGTATTCAACACTCAAAGGTTATACCTCAAGAGTTAGAATCGGATGAAGTGTCCTCATCTGTTCAGCATACCAGGTACGTACGTAAATTTCGAGGGCGAAATTTCATAAGGAGGGGAGATTGTAAAATCCCAAATTTTACGATTAAAGATTTAAATTTCTCGATTTATTTTTGAATATTATGGTGTGGATTTAATATAATGTTATAGTTGTGGATAATATTTATACATTTTGCAAAGTATACAAGTTGTTATAATAAATTCGATTGGTCGGGGAATATTCTTTGTGTCGGGGAATATTCGTACGACGACACAATCATTGGTGGACCCCCCAATAGAATTATTGTAGGATTTTGAAAATGACAAAAATATTTTTATAAAAATAATTCACGGAAGTTTTAAGTTAATCTTTGTTGAACTACTCGGTAGTAAAAGTACAATAATATGTGTGGTTGCATAGTAGCACACAGTATTGATTATTAATGCTTACGTGAGAAGCCACTCAGTTTTGATAAATTATTACTACGATGAGTTCTTTGCATAGTATCTCAACGTTATTTGATTCAATTATTGTTGATTATATATATATATATATATATATATATATATATATTATATATATATATAAGTTTTGTTTTATTAGTATTTTTAATGTAATAAAAGCAGAAAAGCTTTTTATATAAAACATAATACTTTTATAAAGTTATTCTATAAATATAATATATTATATTCTATTATGCATAGTGTTTTGCATATAGTAAAATCTTTTATATAAAACATAATACTTTTATAAAGTTATTCTATAAATAGAATATATTATATTTTATTATATGCATAGTGTTGCATAGTGCTGCATAGTGTTTTGCATAGTAAATTCTTTTTTATATAAAAGCAGAATACTTTTATAAAGTTATTCGTTTTATTAGATTATAAATAAAATATATTATATTTTATTTAAAAGATTTTGCTTCAAATCTGCACCGTCAGATTAAAAGTAAATCAATCTGGACCGTTCATGAATTAGTTACTATGCAATCAATTCTTTTATAAATAGAAGCTCATTCCTTCATTATTTCTTACGAATTCACTAAAATTCTAGAGAGAGAAACTATAGAGAGAAAGAAGAAAAGTATTCTGCTACTTCACTACTTTTATATCTAGTTTCTTCTATAAGGTAAGGGGTATTATTTCTTTCGTATTCATGAAGAGAACTTCTGTTATTCCATTATTTATTATTCTGTTGGAATAACCTATATACACGGTCTACCCTATAATTGGTGAAATTCTTCTTTTATTCCATTCTTTATTATTACATTTGGAATATCCGTGCACAAGCGTTTTACGTGGGACTGGTTAAAATCTTTATTATTCTGTTAGAATATATCACATGCAATGCGTTCTACGTATTATTAAATGGATATATTAATGGAAATAAAATTTTTGTTAATAAAAGTGTTATTATTTTGTGAGTTGGTTAATTCAATTAATTTGTATTAGATCAATGTGTATTAAGATGTGTGAAGTGGCAATGGGATTTGTGAAATGCCTTGTGTGGCATATTGTGAAAAGAGGAAATCCATTAAGTAGATTAAAATAACTATTAAGAAGATTAATCGTGTTGATAAGGTGATTTTATATAAGTAATCAATACACTCGTAGACTTGTAGTAACACTCTTGTTGCACTAGTACAAAGTACTAAATAGACAACACTTAAACCACAACATTTTTTATAAAAATGTTATGGTCTTTTTTTCAAAACGTTTTTAACAAAACATTGTAGATACATATGAAAAAACATTATCTATTTATAATGACAATTTTTTGATTTTCAATAGATAACATTTTTAAAAAAAACGTTGTCTATGTAAAAAAAATACGGAGCAAAAAATCATGGTTAAATGAAAAACACCGAGTGCGGAGCATGGTTATGTCTTTCTCTGTTCGTTTTCGCTCACAAAACCAAAACCCTAGTTATGGATCTCTCCTGCAATACCACTAAAGTTTGACCCATCTCAAGTCGTCGACGTCTACATACGTCCAGGTAACCAATGACTAAGCAAGGAAATCTCCATAGATTCAACACTACTCACTACTTGTAGACTAGTAGGTAATGTGAAGAGAGGGTTTAACTCAAAAATCTCCATGGATTCAACATCTCCAGCTTCGCAACCAAAGAAGAGAGGGAGGCCGAAGGGTTCAAAAACCAAGGAGGAAAGAGAAAGCGGCATAAAAGGAGTAGCAGTGAAGATGAGAGACGACGACGCCGGTGATAAAAAGGTTGTGGTAGATGAGTACACGCAGTGGAAGAATCTCGTCCCCGTTCTGTATGATTGACTGGCGAATCACAACCTTCTATGGCCTTCTCTTTCTTGTCAGTACAAATTTATGTCCCTATATCAATATATATGTGTATTTTTGTTTTTTCTGATATTCTATCTGAGGTTTGAAATTGTGCTATTTGCTTCAACGTGGTTTAATGGACTCTAGTTAGCCTTTAAAATTAATTTTAGAATTTTAAATTTTAATCTTGATTTTTTAGATTCAGCTATTATGGTTGACAGAATTTGAAAGTCAATGATAGATATATAACTTATTCATATATGTACACATTTCTAAAATTTTTTTGTGTGTTTATTATGTTCTCGCTATCTCAGTCAAGATTTAATCGCTTCTTAGATCTAACAATGTGGGTTTATTATGTTACTTTTGCAGTGTTTACAATTCTCATTTGGTGATGCAGTGGCCCTATTTCTGTTTGAGGTGGTGCTCAATACCCTAAAACGCAAGTGATTGATATGGAATGAAATTTTCATGTTGTATAAGAAGGCAAGTGTAAGACCCCGAATTTTATGAAATAAAAGTATTCAATTTTTCTTATAATTACTATTCATGAGTTACTATTCACGAGTTACTATTCATGAGTTACTATTCATGAGTACTATTCATGAAGCATGATAAAAAAATTTCGTAAGAAGGCACTACTCAATAATTGTTACAGTAGTTACTGTTCAATATTTTATTTTATTGATTCAATAATTGCTACGTTGATCTTTTATATTATTGTTGTTCAATAATTATCACTGCACAGTATTTCCCATTATCAGATCAACAATTCATATTATTTGAATAATATTATTAGATAACATTATTGACAATGTCTAAAAAGTTCTGTCTAAGGAGAGGTTTGGTCATCTAATTGCGCGCTAGTAAGGAGAGATCCTTATTGGAAAGCCCCCTTTATCTTGTGAACTGCCTGGTTGTCATAATTGTGATCCTGTAATATTATTTGTGAATAATTAATTATTGATTTATATGATAAGGAAAATATTGATTTTATGTGGATATAAATGGAGAAAATTTTTAATGTGACAATTGTTGAAAATTAATATTTTATCTTTTTCTGATAAAATAATTCATTTAAATATATTATTTTAATAATATATTAATGGTGATATTTTTACAATGAATGTGGGATATATGAGTATATGAGGAGGAAGAATATTTTTGTGGCATTAAATGATTAACACATGTTTTGTGTGTCGGTGGACCCCAATTATTGACCGAAATTTGATTATAGCTTGTAAAATCGCCCGTTTGTGGATTTCGGTCAATTTCTGTTTGGAATTTGGAAAACCTTCCTTCTACAAAGTTGTAGATAATAGAATTTCCTATAGAAAGTCATGAGTTTCGAATTTTTCTGACAAAAGGGCTATTTGTTATGAATTATTGAAAGTTCTGAAGTTCTGAAATAATTGATTTTTAGAAGTTTTATATATGCTTATTTAGAAAAACGTTTTTTGTGTCTCATGAAACATGTGTTATGGCTGAATTCAGATGGTCAAGGTGGGCTAAGGAAAATTTATTAAATATACTAATATTTTATTAAATTTTCTACTTTGGTGTTCTAAGCATTTTCCTATAAATAGGGAGCTTAGGTTAGAATTGAAAATCACACCAGAAACTGAAGTTTTCTCTCTACTTCTCTCTCTATATTATCGAGTGTATTCTTGTGAGTATTTTGATATGTTGAGTGTTGCTATACGGTGCAAGTTCATTCAGCGTTATTCCAGTCAGAAGTACTGCTCTTTTGAGGTAAGGGATAGTAAGGGATTTTTAAGGGTGATTATGTTTTCCAGTTTTGTATTTTTTCGAACCTTCAAAAATTCTGGAAAAATTTGAAATGATATTTTGATGAGTTTTGTAGATTGTGTCCAAAAATGGCGATTTTTGGATGTATAGATTAGGAGTTATGGATTTTATGAGAAAAGACTATTTTAAAAGTAACCGCTTATAACTCGTTGTGGTTAACTCCAAAATTGATGAAATTTTAATTAGGAGTACATCTATATAATATCAGTATACCCTATGAATGTCGAAATTTTTGGATAAAAGTACAATTTATGATAAATGTATGAATATTAGGTGGTTTTGGCCATGTGAAAAATAGTAAATGAATTTTAAAAATTCCGAGAAAAATATATGTTCAATATGGGATTATATTATGCTAAATCCCAGAAAAGAAATATTTTTGTAACTGATTTGGTATTTTTCATGAAAATGGACTAGTTATGAGTAAATGATTTTATGGCTTGAGAATTATATATGAGGTATATGCAGATTTTGATGAGGGTTTTGGCTATTGGTGATTGATGAATGGGTAGTATACCCATAATTCGGATATATTTAGACTTAAATTATTGCATTCTTAAGTTATTCAGTAGCATTTTTATTGTGTTTATATCTTGTTTGGCGATTTGGAAATTTGGAAGGCAATTATGGGAATTTCAAGCATTGAATGGCAATTTGGTAATTTCAATGAAGTCCGGTACGGAAGTATTGAAATTGTATCTATCCTTGGTAAAGCGCGAGCCTCTCTATTAGCGTTAATGGGATTAAAGCGTTTGACTTACGATTGGACTTAATTTGTCTATTAAGGGCTAATAATAAAACCTAATTGGAGAAGGATTGTGGGGGACTATAAAAAGAAACTAATTGCTGAATTAAAAGGGAATTGGGATTTATTTGGCAGAGAGTATTGAAGGAGCTTTTCCATTGAAGATTACAGGAGATTACTTGGAGCTTCAAGATTGGCTACAGAGTTTCTTCTTTTTCTCCTTATTTTTAATTTGTAATTCTTTAAGGATGATTTGTCAACAAATAATGATTCTTATTTCCTTGATGAACTAATTCTTTAATTAAGATTTCAATTGAACCTTTTATGATTATAACTTAGTTATTCTGTCATTATAATTATTTATGTTGAAGTGGATTGTTTATCATATTTTGAGTTTAATGATTAATTATTTGGCCAATAATTAGTGTGTTACTCTAGAAGGAATTGGGAGAGGAATTCTAGGGTTAGAACTAGACATGATGACATGTGACTCAGTTATTTACACGGTAAATAATTAGGTTTGTGAATTGAATGGAAATATCATTCACCGCATGTGTAATATATAAGGAATTGGGATGAAAAGAGTTTAATCCAATTGTTTTGCATAGGAATATAGCAAGGTTAATCTGGGTTAAATAGAAGTCAATTGATCACTTGGAAGAGGGCTTTTGGCATTTGAAAATTCCTATTAACAATCCATGAGACATAGTAATTGGTATGATTAGATAAAGCGATTTATAATTCATAATTGGGGATATTGAAGTCTTAATATTTACCTACCGGAAGTCATTCACTCAAGTAATAGCTTAGTTAATTGTTTATCTTAGTACAGTATCTTTAAGTGTTTAATTTTGAGTTACTAATTCAGAAAATCGCAATTTCTCGTTGTTTGAATAAAATTGAATTGGTATAGTATTAGTAGTTGAAATTTATTAATTAGAACTCCCTGTGGGAACGATACTCAACTTATCACTTTATTACTTGTTGACCACGTATACTTGCGTGCTGTGTGTAACTAGATTTTACTCAACAAGTTTTTACGCATTTCACGGGAATTTCTTTTATTAATATTAATTTCATATTAGTTATAATCAATTCGATTTTAATTTGAACACTACTTAATCTTTCTTCTTGGATTGGCGAGAATTAGGTGTATGCACACTAGATCGAAAGCTAGAAAGGAACTTTACGTATCTGAGACAACCTTGAGAAGGAGTTCGAACATGATGCGATTGAATAGTGAGGTGATACATTTGGAAGAAGAAGCGACAACCCAAGATTTACTCGTGAACATGGCGGAGAACGAACATAAATCACTTAGGATTACATACGCCAAATCTTCTGATTTACGATCAAGTATTAAGAGGCCAAGCAATCAATGCGAGCAGTTTGAGATAAAACCGGGATCAATTCGGATCTTCTGAGAATACGTGCGGTTTGGGGGTAATTCGATGAGCGATCCTAATGAACATATCTTGAGTTTCTTGGAAGTTTCGACACCTTCAAATTTAACAATGTATCGGAAGCTTATTTATAGGGTTGAGGATGTTCCGTTTACTTTAAAAAGATAAAGCACGAAGTTGGCTACACACTCCTTGCCTCTGGTTCAATCACCACATGGGATGACTTAGCTCAAAATTTTTTAGCTAAGTTCTTCCCACCGATGAAAGTCGGAAAAACTACGAACGACATTCATACTTCGCGCACAACTTGAGTCGAGAATCGTTATATGAGGCGTGGGAAAGGTTTAAGGATATGTCCGTAAATGCCCTCATCATGGAATTCGCGATTGGATGCAATTAGGGATATTTTGTGATGGTTTGCACGCATCCACGAGGTCTAGTATTGATGCAGCAGCGGGAGGAGCGATTATGTCCAAAAATTTTGATGAGGCATATCAATTGTTAGAAACAATGGCCACCAACAACTATCAGTGGCCCATGACGAGGACCAACCATCCAAAAGCATCAGGAAAATATGAAGTGGACGCGCTAACAGCATTAACAGCACAAGTGACTGCAATAGCTAAGCATATAGAAACATGGCATCCACAAGCCACCACACAGTGAAGCGATGGTTTGTGAGTTGTGTCTTTGGGGGTCATGCTACGGATCAATGTGCCATAAATTCGGAATTAGCAGTACGGTTAGAGGAAATTATAATCGTTCAACCCAACCATATCCTACCCAAAATGCCTATAATCCGAGTTGGAAGAATCATCCAGGTTCTCATGGAGTAACAATCAAGTCATGACTCAAACCACCAGACAACAACACACCTCCGGATTCCAAAATCAACCTCAACAACTAGAGAGGGTATCAAGTTGGGGAAGCGACCTTGGAAAAGTTTATTAGAGCCTCGACAAAAAGAACGAGGAACAAGAGAAGAAATTGAATCAAGTAGATATGGCGTTGCAAAGCCATGGGGCATCGTTAAAGAATCTGGAAAATCAATTGGGACAAATAAGACATGCATTGAATGCGAATCCACTAGGAAAGCTTTAGAGTGATACGAAATAAATCCGGCAGAAATGAGCACCTATAAGCGATAATCTTTGAAGTGGGAAGGAGCGCAAGCGATTAAGGATAAGGACAAGGGGATAACGCAACAACCAAAGCAGAAGAGGTTGTAGAAACAAGGAAAGATAAAAAGGAAATAGGAGAGTAAAATGCACAGGGGTCATCTACAACAATGCCACCCATACCATATCCGCAGAGATTTGAGAAATCCAAGTTAGATAAGCGGTTTTAAGATTTTGGATATTTTAAAAATTGCATATCAACATCCCATTCGTAGAAGCTTTAGAACACATGCCGAAAGTTACGCTAAGTTCATGAAGGATGTCTTTATCAAAGAAAAAAAAGGCGGGGATTTTGAAAGCGATGGCGCTAATAGAAGAATGTAGCGCAATTATTCGAGAACAAGTTACCTCCTAAGTTGAAAGATCCGGGTAGCTTTTCTATTCCATGCGACATTAGTAATCGCCGGGGAAATATTTGTGTGATTTGGGGGCGATATTAATTTGATGCCATTATCGATCTCTAGTCAATTCGGGCTCCAAGCACCTAAACCGACAAATATCAGTTTCTTTGTTAGCAGATCGATCGATTACATATCAACGAGGTATCGTTGAAGACGATTAGTAAAGGTGGATAAATTCATCTTTCAAGCAGACTTCGTTATCTTGGATTGTGAAGCGATCATCTGAATCGCCCATCATTCTCGGACGACCATTCTAGCTTAGCAGGGAGAGCGTTAATCGACGCAAAAAAGGAGAATTAATTGATGAGAGTTGACGATCGGCAGTCACTTTCAATGTGTTTAAAGCAATGCCGTATCCAAAGGAAAAAGGTGAGTGTTTGCGGGTGGATGTAATGGAGAGATGGTGAATCACAAGATTTTTTTGCAATTACTCGAGAGGATCCGATAGAATCCATGATGGTTAGAAACAGAACAACGATAGTGCGGATGTAGATAATGAGCAGTCAAATGGCTAGACACACCATCATTCTACTGGAAAAATAATCAACCATTCGACACCTTGAAAGGCCTAAAGCGGAAGGAAAGAAGTGCAAACCCTCGATAGAAGCGCCACCCACGGTGTCGGAATTAAAGCCACTCCCCTCTCATCTTGAATATGCTTACTTAGGGAAAGACTCGACTCTACCGGTTATTGTTTCGACAATGTTAAGCGACACCCAAAAAGAAAAATTGCACGAGTTCTGCTGGCGAGTTCAAAAGCAGCGATTGGGTGGACTATAGCGGACATTCGAGGTATTAGCCCTCTTTTACGTATGCACAAGATTTTAATGGAAGAGGATCAAAACCAACCATTGAGATGCAACGAAGGTTAAATCCCATTACTGAAAGAGGTGGTGAAGAAGGAAATTATAAAATGGTTGGATCTTCAGTATTATCTACCCAATCTCGAGCGGTTCATGGGTAAGTCTGCATGCGGTGTGTGTAAAAAAAGGGGGCATAACGGTGGTAAAAATGAAGCGCATGAGCTTATCCCGACTAGAATCATTACAGTGGAGAGTATGTATGGATTACCATAAGTTGAATAAAGCCACACGCAAGGATCACTTTCCCTTGCTGATTCATTGATCGGATGTTGGACAAAGTTAGCGGGACATCAATTCTATCATGTCGTTAGATGGATATTTTGGATACAATCAAATTGCCATAGCATAGGAAGATCAAGAAAAAGACCACGTTCACATGTCCATGCAGTGACGTTTGCATTAAGCGTATGTCCTTTGGTTTATGTAATGTGGCGACCTTTCAATTTGTATGATGGCAATCTTTTCCGATATGGTCGAAGCGTAATTTAGAGGTGTTCATGGATGATTTTTCCGTGTTCGGCGATAGTTTTGACTCGTGTTTGAATAATCGATCTTGGTGTTAAAAAGATGTGTGGAGACTAACACGGTACTTAATTGGGAAAATGTCATTTTATGGTACAAGAAGGGGTTATTACGGGACATAAGGTTTCCGTGATCCGGATTGGAGGTGGATAGGCGAAGATTGATACAATTGAAAGCGCCTCCTCCTTCATCTCATAAAAGGCATTCGGAGTTTCTTGGGACATCACGGGGGTTCTATAGACGCTTTATTAAAGATTTTCAAAATCTCAAACCCCTATGCTCACTCTTGGAGAAAGATGTACCGAATTTAAGATGGATCATGCATGCATCGAGGCATTTGAGGTATTAAAGAAGAAATTGGTCTCTTGCACGATCATTTAGCGCCTTGGATTGGTCTTTACCTTTTGAATTGATGTGCGGCGCCTTGATGATTCTGCGGTGGGGAGTCGTATTGGGACAACGTCATGATAAGATTTTTCATACTATCTATTACTCTAGTAAAACATTGACGGATGCCCAATTTGAACTACACAACAAGCGAAAAGGAATTACTTGCGAGTGGTGTTTGCTTTTGACAAATTGAGCTTACCTCCAAGCACTAAGGTAATTGTTATACTTGATCATTCAACTATTAAATATCGATTGAGAAGAAAGATGCTAAACCATGATTAATACGGTGGGTACCGTTGTTACAAGAATTTGATACGGAGATCCGGGATGAGAAAAGGTTGAGGAAAATCAAGTGGCGGATCATCTCATCACCGGTTGGAAAATAAAAAGGAGCGAAAAAAGAAGACTTCGGTGATTAATGAGGAATTTTCGGATGAGCAACCCTATTAGGGTAACTACCATCTTGCCTTGGTATGCTGACTATGTCAACTATGTGGTTGCCAAGGTGTTACCGCCGGATTTGACATCACAACAACGGAAGAAGTTTCTCCACGATGCGAAACAATATTTTTGGGATGAACCATTTCTATTTAAAGCATGTGCAGATCAAATGATAAGACGTTGTGTACCTCATGAAGAAATGGATAGTATATTAGGCCACTGTCACTCCTCAGATTACGGAGGTCATTATTCCAGTGATCGTACAGCAGCCAAAGTACTACAATCGGGATTCTTCTGGCCCTCTTTATTCAAAGATGCTTATCTCTTTGTGCTAAAATCGATCGATGCCAAGCGTAGAGTAATATCTCCAAGCGCAATGAAATGCCACTTAACACAATTTTAGAGGTGGAACTATTCGACGTGTGGGGTATCGACTTTATGGGACCATTCCATCTTCATTTGAATAATCGTTATATCTTATTAGCGATCGATTATGTTTCCAAATGGGTAGAAGCCATGGCGTTACCCACGAATGATGCCAACGTTGTCACCCGATTCTTAAAGAAAAACATTTTTACAGATTTGGGACACCAAGGGCTATAATAAGTGATGAGGAACGACTTACGTAACAAGCGATTCACTAAATTGCTTGTCAAATATGGAGTTAAGTCACAAAATTGCAGTATGATATCACCCACAAACCAATGGCCAAGCGAGAGGTGTCGAATCGGAAATTAAGAGGATCACGGAAAAAGTAGTCAATCCGTCACGAAAAGATTGGGCGTTGCGTCTTGACGACGCTCTATGGGCTTATCGAGCAGTGATATAAAAACCCGATCGGCATGTCCCCGTCTGAGAATGGTCTTTGGAAAGGCGTGTCATCTTCCGGTCGAGCTAGAACACATTGCAGTGCTTGGGCCATTCGAAATTAAACTTTGATCTAGAAGCGGCGGTGGCAGTTCTGCGGTTGAGCGAGATGGATGAATTGAGTTCAGCGCCTACTAAAAACGCTTAAGCTATACAAGGAGAAAGTCAAATCTTGGCACGATAAAAAAAATTCTCGATAGAACATTCGCATGACCGGGCCATCAAGTACTCTTTATTCAACTCACGCTTGCGTCTATTTCGTGAAAATTGAAATCCGGTGTGGTGCGGACCATTTGTAGTCATATCTGTCACTCCACACGGAAACATTGAGGTTGAGGAACCGAATTCAAAGCGTACATTCAAGGTCAATCTGTCAACGTCTCGAAACACTATTGAGCGGACCAATCGAACGCCAAGCTACGGTCGAAGACCTCTCGAGACCAGATGGACAATCGACCAACACCGCAAAGTCGGGCCGACGATCGTAAACCAAAGCGCTTCTTGGGAGGCAACCCATGCAGTTCCATAACTTTTTCGTTTTATTTGCTTTTATGCCTCTTAGAGTTAAACTTTTCTTATTTTCTTTGTTATTACGTAGTAGAAGACTCCAAGTTTATTAAACTAATTCCTACCTTTGGTCCGGTATGCGTACGTGTCAATTCCTAGTGCCCGGCGCCCACATCACCAAGGATCATTAGGCGCCTTGGCGCTTAGGCTCGAAGGTGAAGACAAGGCCCAACGCCTTGGCGTATTTGGATTCTAGTTCAATCACGGCGCCCGCTGCTAGGCTCAGCGAAAACAAGGGCCCGGCCTTTTGTCTTCCGGTCAAACCCAGCGCCCGTGGCTGAAAGCATCAATCGATTCTGCTTGCCCGGCGCTTGGCGCTCCTGAAGATTATAACCCCAAATACCCGGCTGAAAGTCAATTCTCGACATGGCATCAAACGTCTATCATACTGTCGGTCCGGTCGCTTCAACTTCCCACCAAAATTTGGCAAAGAAAGCGTTTTGTTAGTGTTGCGGCTCAAGAATGCTACTGATGCGCATGGCCACCCGCTCACTAGTCCCCGACGGGTCTCGTCCCCGATCAAAAAAGGATGGAGACATAGCGGTGATGATTCTTGGCGTGAATCTTGGTTCGTCCTCATGAAACGACTGACATATAGCGATGATTGCGGTGGTCAAAGAATTCTATGCCAACTTGCTCGAGCATGACCATTATGGGGTGTTTGTCGGAGGTAAGACCGTGGAATTTGGCGAGGAGGATATCAATGGGTGCTATCAACTACCCTTAGAGGGCCTTCATGATGAATATGCTCGCCTAGTGAGTGATGGTAGGACTATGAAAAGATTATTCGGAGTTTGTGTCAATGGGCACTACTTGGTCCATCCATGGCGTGGCAAGCATGACCTTCCCATTGTCTCACCTCGATCTATATGGAAAGGCATGGTATGCCTTCATATATTGTGAAATTGATGCCACGCACACATGTGAGTCACGTCACCAAAGAAAGGGTTGTCTTTATTATACTCCATCATCTGAGGCCTACGAATCGATGTCGGCCATCTTATTCAAAGAATCGATGCTCCGCGCATCTCATGGGCGGGACCACCAGGAGGGCTACCACATCAGAGTCCACGATCTGCGTCTTATGTGCTAAGTTTGGGGTCAAATGGAAATCGGATGAGATGATTCAAACTCCTATGCCCGTGTTGGACCACAACTTGATCCGTCGTTATAAAGTGTGGTCGGTGGCGCTAATCACCCTAGGGGATTTGAGTTTCATTATCCCCACGTTACGTCTCCACGAGCCCCACCACCTCGGGCTCCCTCTCCTTACGCCCCCGGCAATTTGCTCATCGAGGTGTGGTCCCCGAAGTCGCCCAAATGAGAGATAGGCGGTGGTTTTATAACATTGAGTCCCGAATGTGCGCTTATCGGAACGTCGAGCGTGATTTTCAAGTATTTAGTTGACTAATTTCTTTGCACGAATGCAGCGACCATCGGACCCATCCGGGCATTCCACTTAGCCATTTCCCTACGGCTCCCGTTCTGCCAGTATTTCCCCCGTCCGATCAAGAGATGAGCGAGGACGATGATGCTCCCCCAGAAGAATAAATTCGTCAGGGAAGTCCTCTGTTTTATTTTGACTTATTTTTTTCGCATGAGGACATTGCTCTAGCTTAGTTTGGGGGTGGTTACGTTTTATTTTCACCAGTTGTAGTTTATTATTAGTTTGTGGATTGATTATTAGTAAAGTTGCATTTAGGATTGCATGTTAATTCCAGTTTTTGAGAGTGCGTATATCTGGGGCCAATGAGGAAAGTAGAATTGCATGAACACGTCTAGTAAGGATTGTTGATTCAGTGATATGATTTTCGTGACTTGAATTGGATCTTTATCTATTTGACATTGATATTATAAGAAGGCACTTGGAAATAAAACGACCATGTTAGCTATGATAGTTTAAATGGTTAGAGAATAGAGTTCTAAAGGGGGATTGCTAGTGATATGGAAGAACAATTTGAATAACTAGATAAGACTGAATTCATGCATAAACTCGAGTTTGGGGGGAAACATTTGGAATATAAAAAAAAAAAAAAAAAAAATGTGTTGAGTCTTGTGGTGGGTTGAGGGGAACCACTCCCCATAAACACAAGCGTAAGATGGAGCGTAAAATGCACTCACCAACCATCTCTATAAAAAAAAAATTAAATAAATAAATAAATAAAAATATATATATATATAAATAATAATGATAATATCTGAGGTGATTAGTCTTGTTTGGGGCTGTGTTACTTGAGCAAATACGCTAGAAGGGGTATCTTAAAACTTAAGCGCCCTAAGGTCTTAAATGGTGCGGGAGTCGTTGGTGAAAGCTCGCTAAGGGTAAACTTTGCTAGCCTAATGGGATGAGACATTACTTACGAGTCATTTACGTAGAAAAAAAAAAATAATAATAATAATAAAAAAATATATATATTCTAGTTTATTTGTTGAATTGGGTAAGTGTTTTGAGTTCGGTTGAAACAAGTTTATTTGATGAGTTCTCAAGTTCACCTTTGTATGATGCCTACTAAGAAAGTTATTCTCTCTCATATTTTTGTCTTTCATGGGTTCGCATGGTCGTGGACACACGCGACTGATATCGGTAATATGATTTAGATCCAGATTGATTGTTGGGATATTGTCGATCTGTTTTTACATGAGGAATTAGCATGTTTACGTGATTTTTCGAGGCATATGGATCTCGTGAGCTCTTGGATTCTTTGGAATTACGAACATATAAATATAAATTGTTTGCATGTGCATGATGTTTAGTTTTGTTTGGTGATCTTAGGCTTTGTCGCATGAGGACACGCAACGATTTAAGTTTGGGTATTTGATGAATGGGTAGTATACCCATAATTCGGATATATTTAGACTTAAATTATTGCATTCTTAAGTTATTTAGGTAGCATTTTTTTGTGTTTATATCTTGTTTGGCGGATTTGGAATTTGGAAGGGCAATTATGGGAATTTCAAGCATTGAATGGCAATTTGGTAATTTCAATGAAGTCAATGGCAAAATACTGAAATTATACTATCCTCGGTCTTGGTATTTGAGCCTCATTGGCGTTGGCCGGATTTAGCGTTTGACTTGATTGGACTTAATTTGTCTATTAAGGGCTAATAATAAAACCTAATTGGAGAAGGATTGTGGGGACTATAAAAAGAAACTAATTCTTTGAATTAAAAGGAATTGGGATTTATTTGGCGAGAGAGTATTGAAGGAGCTTGTCCATTGAAGATTACTGGGAGATTACTTGGAGCTTCAAGATTGGCTCTGAGTTTCTTCTTTTTCTCCTTATTTTTAATTTGTAATTCTTTAAGGATGATTTGTCGACAAATAATGATTCTTATTTCCTTGATGAACTAATTCTTTAATTAAGATTTCAATTGAACCTTTTATGATTATAACTTAGTTATTACATCATTATAATTATTTATGTTGAAGTGGATTGTTTATCATATTTTGATTTTAATGATTAATTATTTGGCCGATAATTAGTGTGTTACTCTAGAAGGAATTGGGAGAGGAATTCTAGGGTTAGAACTAGACATGATGACATGTGACTCGATTATTTACGGTAAATAATTAGGTTTGTGAATTGAATGGAAATATCTATTCACCGCATGTAACATATAAGGAATTGGGATTTGGAAAGAGTTTAATCCAATTGTTTTGCATAGGAATATAGCAAGGTTAATCAGGTTAAATAGAAGTCGATTGATCACTTGGAAGAGGGCTTTTGGTATTTGAAAATTCTGTTAACAATCCATGAGACATAGTAATTGGTATGATTAGATAACTGATTTATAATTCATAATTGGGGATATTGAAGTCTTAATATTTACCTACCGGAAGTCATTCACTCAAGTAATAGCTTAGTTAATTGTTTATCTTAGTACAATATCTTTAAGTGTTTAATTTTGAGTTACTAATTCAGAAAATCGCAATTTCTCGTTGTTTGAATAAAATTGAATTGGTATAGTATTAGTAGTTGAAATTTATTAATTAGAACTCCCTGTGGGAACGATACTCAACTTATCACTTTATTACTTGTTGACCACGTATACTTGCGTGCTGTGTGTAACTAGATTTTACTCAACAGTGATGAGATCTTATGAGGTTGGCATTTTAAGATTATTAAATGCATTAATTAGTAAAGTGTAAACAATCAGAATTAATTGTTTATAAGTTTAAGAAATGATTAAAATATTGTGGTAATATTAATAATATTAGATTATTAAGTGATTTATAACATCTTGATTAAGTTGTTATGAAATCATTGATTTATGAATTTTACTCTTGAGATTAAATCTATATGTTGATTATATTGTTTTTATATAACATTCTTATAACCCTAATGATGATATTTCTCTTTGACTTGAGTGTAAAGATGGGTAGATTATTTGTATGATCATGACTATAGGTTCTCTTTAGCCAGTAGTGCAAAGATCAATTATTGATGAATATCTTTGGCCTGTAGTGCAAAGATTAATTATTGATGAATATCTTTGGTCCGTAGTGTAAAGATGACTTGTTGATGAATATCTTTAGCCTGTAGTGCAGAGATGAATTATTGATGAATATCTTAGCCTGTAGTGCAAAGATGAATTATTGATGAATATCTTTGGCTCGTAATGCAAAGATGACCTGTTGTTGAATATCTTTAGCCTGTAGTGTAAAGATGAACTGTTGATGAATATCTTTGGCCCGTAGTGCAACGATGAATTTATTAGTATGATTATGAGCAGGCTGTGATTTGGTATAACCATGATCTTTGATGTTTCGGGGTAAAGGCGGTGATGAAAATTATATTAAGTCTAGATGAGAAGAGTAATTAGAATCACAATTATGATTATGAGTTATTCATATGATTGTGGAAAAGGACTGTTGATTGATGTTACGAGGATAAAACATTGTTGGTGGACTTTTAACGTGGAGAAGACAATAGACTTTAAAGTCTATTTGACTCTTTTAATGGATTGCTCGTTCCGCTGCAATTATGGTTGAAAAGTTTTATCATCTACCATATGTTCTAAATCTCTGGTTTATTATTAATGAAGGCTATTGATAATTTAATTATCTTTAGTCATGATATTCTTTACTGGGCTATTTGTGCTTACCCTTTTGCTTCACAATTCCTTTCAGGTAATAAGAGTGTAGCTGGGTCGAGCGGGGATAACAGGGGAATAGAACGGTGGTCTATAGTTGTTGAGGTTCTCCCTAAAGAGTATGAAAATGATTTTATTGAGGACTGTAGATAAGTGTGCTGTATTTTATACGTCATTTAATTGTTATATTTGGTGAATCAAATAGGGTGAGGCGAACCCAATTTTGGAAGGGTGATTTGCCACTATCATACAAGATGTCTAATGACATATAACCTCGCGTTATCATAAGACAGGGTTGTGCACATCCTCTTGCTGAGTATATCTATGAGCACTACCTATATAATCTTGGAGTTTGGTTGAAATATAATTTTAACTTGGAGACAACGGAGATAATTATATGTCAAGAGAAGACTCACCATTGGAAGGAACATGATAGTAATCTTCTCATTTTTCTTTGGGGTCTATTGGATCAACCAAGGATAATTCTGTGGACATATGATATCTATCATAACCTAGATGCATGGTCTCCCATGTACGAAGGTTTCCTTGAGCACTTTCCAAAGGTTTTAATTTTTAAAACAGTTATTGACTGTACCTTTATGTAATGTATCAAGGTGAGGTGTTGTCCATACTTGGGACATGCGTCACAGTTGGTATTAAAACCCACAACATATGTATTGTTGTATTTTGCACAAAAATTGTAGTAATAAAGTTGTAGTTATTTTCTGTACCATGTATTTGGCGACCTAAAATGGGTTGGGTGGAATGGACCTATTTTGGGGGCGTCACAGCAAGGGGATAAAGAAATAATTTTTATATTTTAAACTTTCCTAAAGAAAAATGTTGTTCATTGGTTTTTGCCTTCTCGACGATCCTGTCCGTCACTCACTGGCACATCTTATTGATCTTGAAGGTTCAATGTGTTCAATGTGAAGTATAATTTTTATGCATTTATTAATATGTAGGTATCTTGCCTTTCATTCATTCTCCTCTTGCATGCTTTGTCCTTGAGTTCTGTTTCTATCAGAGGAAATTTTATGAGTGAATTACTTTCAATTTCCGCTCTTCAGCGTGGATTCTATAAATATGTTTCAAATGAATAAGGCCCTAGCTAAGCATATTTGGCCATTGAATTCTGATAGTGGTAATACTTTTATTCTCTATTTTACTTATCTGTGAGTTATACTCTTTGTATATGAACATTGAACATTTAAAAATCATTTGTGCGTGCATGACTATCTTATGTTTTCTTTTATCGAGTTCTATTCGAGATACATGTTTGAACTGATATGCGACCTCTGCTGTTATTGATAGCCTGATGGTTTTTCCCTCTTTATTCTTTGACAATCGCTGTCAAGATGGTAAGTAACTTCTTTTTGTTTTTTTTTAACTTTCTATGCATTTTCCTTGTTGCTTATTTTTTTATAGGTTGGTTGAACAAATATATTATTCTGATGGCAATTTACCTGGTACCATACAGGTGAAGTTCACAGTTGATGAGCTCTGAAGGATCGTGGTCTATAAACAGAACATCCTTAATATGTCTGTTATTGCCCATGTTGATCATGGTATGGAAGCAACTAGCATGTTCTTTTCAACTTTTTATTAGTAGATGTCTAAACTGTTATACCTGTGGTGATGGTGGTATAAGTAGGACCCCATGGATTGATGTTATGTATAACTTTTTTGAGAAATTTATTAGAAAGATATCTAACGTTTTCTATGGGAGGAAGCTTATGTAAGCTTCTAATTGAGTGGTGGTCTTTGTCTGGTCATATTGAACCTGATTGTCAAGAAATGTTATTAAAAAATTCTCTTTTTTGGGAAATACAAATTTACTATAGATATTTCTGTTGTGCTCCAACTACTAAAGACTCTTACAAATGTTTGCTTAGTTAATGATGATTTGAAGGTCAGATTCATATGATTATTTTGTTCCATTAAATGTAGTTTGGTTCCCTATGTTTTAAGCATGATCCTAGACTCTGCTTATATTAATGCCATTTCTTTCTTCTGCTGGTGATGTCCGAATGACTGATACGCGTGCTGATCGCGGTGATGGAACCCAAAACAAAGGGGGGGTTTCCCCCATTCAGGAGAGTATCAAGAATCTGTTTGAAATGTCCTTGTCCACTCAATTGACCCTGTTACATGTAATGACCTCATTTTATACTACTTTAAAGAAAATAGATCTACTGACTTGGTTATATTACTTAATAATTTAATCCTTCAATTGAATTATTCATGTGGCTGCATTTTGCTACCTCTACTAATCTTCTATATTTTTGTTTATATTGATTATTTGACTGGTGTATAGACAAAGTCATGCACATGACAGAAATTTTATTTATTTATTTATATTTTAATTCAGAGGGATACAAATGGACTGTTTGCTGAAAATAGTGAATTGAAACTGTGGTTGTAGACAACTGAGCAACAAGTTCATTTGCAAGAAGGTAAGGTTCAGAGTGTTTAATTGTTCATTTTTTGGAGTTTATGCTTTTATCAATACTCTATTTTCTCCTAACAACTTACTTTTATAGTACATAGACAAAGTGTTTATGCTTTTATCAATACTCCCCTTTCTCCTAACAACTTACTTTTAGAGTACATAGACAAATCTTACTATGTCAGTTTAGCTAGTAAACTTAAATGTCTGGGCAAGTTGTCTTATTGCGGCTATAGTTCTCCCATGTCTGAACTTGGTCTGCCCACTCTTTCTGTTAGGGAAAGAGGGTATATTATGATAATTGTGAGTAAAATAACAATGTTTACTAATGTCTATTTTAGTTGGAGGAAGGCTGCAGAGATACCATAATATTTATCAGGAATGCATCAATTAGACCATCTACATTTGAATCATAGAACCTTTCTTCAGCAGTCTCAATTATACTGTCATCTCAGACCTGTTTGTTTTGGCATCAGAACAACATTTTTTCTTTTGGCAACACAACTCATAGTAAATGTGTTTGTTTACTTTTCAACAATGCTTACATGATGGAGCACCGCTTTCCTTGTGTACCAGTGGATATTGATTGTATTCCCTCCCCTATCTGAAGTAAATCCTACATGTAGCGGCTGCTTTTACAAGTTTGTTTGGTGTTACGACAGTGTTGGAATATATAAAAATATATGCATGAATTAGTTACTTGCTATAAGCTTGATTGGGATACCTGATGAATATCTCCAATAAAATGAGAAAGGAAAAACAGAGCTTCTGTGAGATTATCTGATGTTCATCAGTCATCGTAGTGCAGGTAAGTGCAGGATATATACGCGGTGGGAAAGTTAAGATACAGTCTATCATAATGCCATTATCTGAGATCATATTAAAAAAAAGAGATGCATTGTATGGTAAGTTCTATATATTCTTGGTACATTTAAATTCTAAACTGTTGAAGAATGTTACTCATCTAGTGATGGTAAATTTTTATATCTCTTTCAGTAAAATAATTTATCATATGTTCATTAAGGAGTTGCCTGTTTTAGTATTTTTTGTTCCCCTCTCTCTCTCTTTGACCACATAATATGTAAATAATTGTGAACAATTATGCAAATTTGTTTTGTCGGGTAGTCTTCTGAGAAACAAGAATCATTCACGCTGATTGTAGTTTGTTCCTCTGTATTACGTGTTTGCTTTTCTGTATTACGTGTTTCCTTAGGTTCACACTATACTACAAGTGTCACAATTTTGTTTCTGACCCGCTGGCCCAAAAGTTTAAATTGTTCAAAAATCCAATTTCAGTGGTGCATTCTAGTAGAGCAGGTCTGCACAGAGTTTTCCTTTTCTACTTTATGTGATGTAAACAACAAGTGGCGTCTTAAATTTCAATTTCATGTGATCATCAAATGTTTTGCTTTTCATGCTTACAGCTGCAAGGAGTTGTACAAGTTCACATAAGATATGGACATCTTGAAAATTGTGAAGTTTGGTAGCGTATACAAAAATAACGAATCATTCTGGAATGAGAATGGCTTGTTAGTCAAATGTTCAAGGGCTGGAAACAAGAGGGCTTCTGAAATTATATGGCGAAAGGTACTTTTGTTCTCAGCAGGCAGATTATGATTTTGTTTAAGTTGATTCGATATCACTCTTAAAATAGAATATATCTCTATTATCATTCTGGAAATTTAACAACTGTTTTATTTGCAGAACCTAGCATCCCACTAGATATTGTAGTTCTGGTGACTGAACCGGAACATGAAATATTCCTATTCTTGCTCGTCCAATCAATAAAAAGGTATTCATATTTAGAATCTCTTTCTTGAGTTATGCAAGTCCGTATATTTGAAGTAATTAGCCTTTCCGATTGTTGCAGATTCTAAAAGCTCTAACGTTACCAACATTGTCGAGAAGTACTCCACAACTTCCAGAATTTCAGGTAAATTTTAGTTTGGGTATATATTATTTAGAAAAATATACAATAGTTAGGAAAACATAAAAAGAATAATTGGACCTTGTGCAGGAATTTCACTTGGAAACAATGGTGTTGCTTCCTTGCTGCAGAAAACAAATTTACAACGTTTTTTTTCCTAAAAAACGTTGTGTATTGTGCTTAACTACAACGTTTTAAAAATGTTGTGTAAGGGTGTGAAATAGATGACACCCTTAACCACGACATTTTTCTGACTGAAACCAAAACGTTTTATCCGCGTTAGATATTTACTATTTTGTAGTAGTGTGGACATTAATTCATGTCGTGTAGGACGAGTATGGCGATAAGGGTTGACACTGGCTTAAGCTAAACCAGTCTTGGCAGCCTTTGTCGAGAACTGGGCCTTGTTGTCTTGTCTTCCCAATAATACAATACAAGCAGTGCAAAATTGCGCTAGTGGACAATTGAAGAAAATTAATTAGTTTCACTTTAGGAATTAAGTGAAACAATTATGTGATGTGTGTAACATTGATAAATCATAGAACAAAGCATGATGAGTAAGCCAATAATTAATATTAATTGATTGTGGGGGGGGGGGGGGGGGGTGGGAATTGGGTTCTTGGTAATTAACTCATGATGTGTGATTACTATTATTTGCAATATATATTATCAAGATAAATATTGATTATGGAAATCCATAACTAAATTAATCAATGGTTGGATCAGTTAATATTGGTGTTGATTACTTAAGGAAGTGCATGATTTGTTTATTTAATATAAATAAGTAAGTAAGTAATATAATAATATTATATTGACGGTTATGTGCATTATACTATATAGTGCAATGTGATATTTACATGACTATATATTAAGTTTTATAAAACTATAATGTACGAGGCAAACATATTGGAACTATATGTTATAAATACATTATCTATGTGACAATATATTAAAATAATATAGCATGAGCATATTGTAAATTAGTATATTTGATAAATGTATCAGTGTGATAAAATGTACATGGATTATATGTATATTACATTTCCATATTTCATCTACTACCTTGAAACATTAATTATTAAAGTGTGACATATAGTTATAGTTAATGTATGGTTGATATAACATAAGAATAAGGGTTGTGCATGAGTATAATCTAAGTGTTGCTAGGATGCTGAGAATTTAAATTGTCCCAAATTGAGTGTCCCTTTTCTCCTTTCTGAGTCACGTGTGGAACAAAAAGGCTAAGCCTACTATTTCTTCCAACATTTTAGCTGATGATTATGGTAGGGAGTGGTGATTATGATGAGTTTCAACCACCATCTAACAACTCCTCCATAACCTTCATGCAATCCTACAATCCATGGGTTTGATTCAATGGAAAATTGATATGTCTAGGTAAGAAATTTTCTATAAATAGCAGACATGTTTTATCAGTTGGTGTTGCTTGAATTGCCTGGTATTTGCTAAGTGAGGTTGAGAGCAGACTAACATTCTAAGAGTTTGGGAGTTCGTTGGACCAAGTTCCTACCACATTTCAGAGGTACAACTCCTTTCTCCTTGCTTGCATTTCCATTTCTGTTAAACAGAGTTCTTGAGTTCTTAAAATTCAAATTCTTGAATTCATGAAGATAGATGTTAATGAGGTTGGGTATGGTTTATATAAATGTTATATGATCATATAAGCACGTTACAATTGATACATGAGTGTTTAGGAGTGAATTTGTGAGTAAATTCTGTGTTTGAAATTTGAAGCGATTGGCGAGGTTCACTTATTCTCGTTCGATTCGAACTAAGCGTGCAAAGCTATTGCCAGATAATATCTTGGGCCTTGATGCAATTGCTACCATTCTTGAAAACAGTTTAAATTTTTGTTTTAAAATCTGCTATGTGTTGATCGACCATTATGGTTTAAACTAGCATGAAAAAATGTTTAAGGTGTATATAAAAGTATATGAATCTAAGTTCAGCATGATCAAACTTATTAAGCCTTGTGTTAGAGATGTATTCAAGAAGAGGCTTGGTCTAGTAAGTTAACATACATGATTCTACATAATGTATAATCTGATTTTTGCAAGCATGTTGATATAACTTAGAAATGCATGAATAAACCTTTAGATGGTGTTTTTATGGTTAGTAAGCAAACATGAGCATGTTGAACCTACTAATAAGCTTTGAATGTGAATATTGCCAAGTTACCATGAGGACTAAAATCTGATATTTTTTATCACGTTTGATGACACTCTTAGACTCACTCATGTAATATAGACATATGTATACCATGCTTATGTATCATATTTTAAATAAAGTATTAACGAAGCATATTTTCAACTAAAGCAGTGTTAAATTCACATGTGTATTATGAATACTTACAAGCATGCCTAATATGAGTTTTGTAACTATCTTGTATGATTAGAGAGCAAGCATGATAGACTTTGTGGTTTCATGACCGTGAATGGCCTTAACTTTTTGAAATGATCAATTTAGAATTCTATTATATAAAAAGGAAACTAGATTGACTTAAGGAGCATGAAAAGACCCTTAACATGACAAGTATATCATGTATGATTGTGTTGAGCAAACGGAACAGAAACCACAAAGCAACAACTAAGTCTTGGCTTGGCAGAGGAATGGCGTAATTGTGTCTTGGAAGTCTAAGCTTAGCCATGGTAAGCAATAATCTTCGCCGATCTCGAATCTGGGATGGTGAGATCTGAACTTAGCAGTCAACTTGTATGGTACCTAAAATGCTAGAGGTTGTTTAAAACCTACTGATATATATATATATATATATGTGTGATGCTTAGATGATAAGTTAGTTTTACCTTGCAATGGAAAGTCCATGAGTAACGAGGTCTTAAACTAAGCATTCTCTATTTGCTTATGAAGTAACTAAGTATTTGATTCATAATGAATTGATAAACTGATTTTGTACCATATGTACATACTTGAATCGTGCCAAGCTTAGATAATGAATATCTTGATCATATAATACGCTATAAATAGGATTCAAAAGTGTTGATTTATTAACGTGGATAAACTACGCTTAAGGCAAGTTCTCTAACCTTACTCAAATTAATATTGAGCAAGTATCTGAACCCTACTATAATTGTGCAAGTACCTTTGCATTCTCATTCGACGAATACCGTAAGCTTATTGAATACAAATTATACTACTTTCTCATTCAAGTGAGCTAGTATGTTTAAACCCTTGTGAAAGTTATTATTCATGTTGAACTTGGTATTGTTCTTGAATATTGTGAAAGAGTCAATGCCATTTTATCCGGCTAGACTGTATGCATGTCCATAAAAGCTGTCCAAACCAATTGATTGGTGTGGAAACCTTGAAAACTGAGTTGGACAACCCTTTTAGTAAGGGGAGTGTATGTAGTTGGAAACCCCAACACATGAATGAATATTATCGTTGTGTTATGTATAACGTAAAGTATTATAGACTGATCATCTATAGTACTTGATATTATTTGGGTTATCAGTTTAATATTGGTAGCTCTAGTGGAGGTTCAATAGTCCTTAGTGACTGCTAAGTATAAATTGCTTATCCAGTTGGATACATTGTTAGTCGTTGAATTCATATATATCTGTTGATTTATAATGAATTATCGTTCTTATTCCAAGAATTGTTGATATTCCTTATCCATGATATTATTCTGACACTTCGAACTATCCTAGAAATGACACTTCGATATTTCAAACCTTGTGATATTATATCGTACACCCTTGGTGTATATTACTTGCTGGGAAATTTGTGCTCATCCTTGCTTATTTAAAACATTTTAGTTAAAGAGCAACAGGGAGGTGTCTCTGGAACAGACAAGGGCAAGGGCAAGGCTACCGACTAGCTTGTTCCTTTATGTTTAAAAACTATTATTTTGTGTTAAGACTATTTGCAGACTATGTTTAAACTTAAGTAGGATTATGTAATAGGTCTTTATTCGATACTATTATGTAATCTATTAAGTACTATAGGTTGCGAGACTTGGGAGAATAATTATAATAAATCATTGTATATTATTCTAATTTAGATTTTCCGTTGTGAATGTATGATGTTAGTTATTATGGTAATACTTTGAGCACGTGATGAACCAAATTCGAGTGACCAAGTGGAGGTCCGAATTTGGGGGCGTCATAGTATTAGGCACCCCCGACATCCGTGTTGCCACGGTGACCGCCACTTTTCAAGAAACTATTATATGAATGTGTGTATGTGTGTGTGTGTGTGTGGATCAATGTGCAATTATTTGGAAGTAGTGCGAGGCCTCGTTCGTACCTATATACAAAGGGTTTGAATTTATACAAAAATTCAGTTTTAAGCAAGATATAGCAATGAAATTTTTTTAAAAGAGGTTTTTTAAACCCTGTGCTCAATAGTAATTGAGACCTTTTCATACTTCCATTTTTATTATTAAATGTTCGGCTTGTTTGCTTTTATTTTCGTGATGTGAGACATCTTCGAGAAAATAATGTACAGCAGTGCCGAACTCCTCATGTGCATGAAAGCCATCTAAGGAAATTTGGACATCGTGAATAATGTACAAGATGCTTACAGCTGAAAATGTCCATCACGGGAACCGAATCTAGACTCAGTAGACTGAATCTGTGATCACTTGATTCCTAGGCTCACATGATGCCGCAATTTGTATGAAAAGCAATAAGCAGTTATATATATAAAAGTTGTAAATATATATATACAGACATGATCAACCACCACGAAGCAACTCCGTGGGGGATCAGAAATGTAAATAAAGAAATAAATGCGATCAACCGCCACGAAGTAAACTTCAGGAGGGACTAAATGTAAATAAAAGCGGTAAAAAACGATCAACCTCCACAAAGTAAACTCCAAAGGATGGAATATAAATAAAGCAAGAAAAGGCAATGAAGTAAACTCTGTGCTGATGTAAATGTATATATATATATATATATATATATATATATATATATATATATATATATATATATATATAAAAGCAAGTAAACGCTCAGAATGTAAAATCCGGGCTCATCGCATGTAGTGACAACAATATATATATATATATATATATATATATATATATATATATATATATAAGCAAGTAAATGCTCCAAACATAAGTCTAGGCTCAATCGAGGCATAACTCGATAATGTTAGTCCATATATAAATATATACATATATAAATATATATACATAGATAGAAATGAAAACCACGGACCGAAGTCTGGGCATACGCAGACAACATGACTCTCAATGTGAAGAATAGTTTATGCAAAGATGAAGAGAAAGGCTTTATAGAGTGTGAGAATGTGACAACCCGAGTAAAATCGGACTGTCCAGAATTTAATATTTAAAGAATTAGTTATTAATAAAATGAATTTTTATTAAAACTATTCTATGCTATGTGTTTATTAATCGTTCTAGAACCTAGGATGATTATTAATCGAGAGGATTACATCGGCGAGCTAGACCGAAGCAGTAAGAATTTTCAAGACGAAAATAAAATTTTTCCGGGAACATAAATATTTTCTTGGAAAAAGACGAAATAGGCACTATTCATCCTTTTCTGTTCGGATATTCAGTTTGAATTTCTGAGAAACGCGTAATGATATAATCCTAAGATGTAATGGAATGTTCAATAATATTTTAGTTATGGCAAAAATGAATTTTTCGCCTGTGGACTTAAAACCTAAGGGTTAGGAAATGTGAGTTCCGAGAATTTAATGATTTTGTATAATAACTAGGGTTATTATGCATGAGAAATAGGAGTATGATATTAGTTAATATACGAGTATAGTACGAAGAATATTACGACGTAGAATATGAATATCGTACAAACTATATACGAAGAGAATACGAGAATGGGATGCGTAGAATTCGATTAGTCTTAATGGACTTTGAGTTCATGGACTTTGAGGAATCCAATTGGACTTGGATTATATCAAGCCAAATGGAATGTGAAATCAAGCCCAGGGTAGGCCCATTAAGAATTAATGTAAGGCCCAATGTTAGATTTAATTAAGCTCAATCCAAGAAAATAAACCGTGGATCGAACCGATGGGTCACTGGATGGGTAAAACCCATGGGGCAATCCATGGGGGAGACCCATGGGCATGTGGGGCGGCCACTTGGCCACCAAGTAAAGTGATTACTTGGTGGCTAAGCCTTGAATAGTAAGGAGGTGGGGTGAAATGACCAAAATACCCTTAGCCTTAGTTTTCTATATAAATAAGCCTTAAGCTCATTTGTTTGGTTTAAAAATTTCAACCAACACTTGAGAGAGAGAGAGAGAGAGAGTTCGGATGAAGAGGTAGAGAATGAGGAAAAGCTTGCCCGAGTGCACGCTTTGTCCGACGGAAGGAGATTAAAGAAGGAAGGTAATCCGAAACCTAGTCTTCTATAAATTTTCTTTAAGCTTTATATGTTAAAAACATAGCTTAACGAAAATATGAAGTAAAAGATGTTAGAAATGATTTCATATGGTTAAAATAGTAAGAAAATGAAGATATAAGAAATTAGAAATTTAGTTTATAAATTTCTTAAGGAAGTGTAAGATTCGTAAGGATTTTGAGCGATCCGAATGAATCTTATGAATGAGTAGGTCAAATAAGTAAGGAATGATGTTCTATAACATCAAATTCTGAGAAAAAGTTAATTCGTAATCCAAATATCGATTTAAAAATGAAGAACGAACGAAGAACGCGAAGAACACGTGAAGAACGCAAAGAACGTATTGAGTAAGACATCTCCGTATGTCATGAAGCCGTTAACCGATAAAGGAAGTTGGTTGCGTAAACTTAGTTTATAAGAAAGCGAACCCTAAGAAGTGAATTAAGTAAACTAATACATAAGTCAAGTTTATGACTAATTGGTGTATGTGTTATTTCCTTATGTGCTACATAGGAATTGGAATGAGCAGTTCAGCGTAAACTATAAGCTACAGCTGTGCGTAAGGAAAGTTTTCCTAACTTCATTCATATTTTAAATGAATGCTAGTTTCTAAAACTTCTTAGATGTTGAACTTTAGAAGTTCTGTCTATGTTCAAATGTGTGATATTTGTACAATGTGTTAGAATGTATGAGGCCTTGTGCCACAATTTGAACACTTCAGTGTTTCTATGAGATGAACTGTTCTGTGATTGAACTGTTCAATATGAGCATGTTATGTTTATACAAGAACCGTTATTGTTAAGTCTGTGCTATTGATTCTAGCTAGACAGAATGTGTATGAAAGAGAGTAGAGAATGAAAGTATTTCAAAGTGAATGTGACTAATGTTTTAAAATGATAGGAGTCGAGATTATTCATATTATTCAAGCTGCTTCATAACCTTTACTCGGTTATTGAAGTCTTAAAAGAATGTTTGAATTCTTAAAGTTGTTTGTTCAATTGCTATGACTTACTGGGCAATTGAATGATCACACTTGCTCTAAATAAAAACATTTTCAGCGAACGATGTTAGAAGAACTTAAGGATTCTGTAGAGATCAAGCTAATCAGTATCCAGAAGAAGTGTCATTCATTATATGAATGAGAATGAAGATCAAGCGAAGACTTGTAATATAGAATGATAGAATTAAACTATATAATAGTTTAATGAATGATTATGTATCCTTGGTGGCAGATGAAAGTCACTCGTGCAAGATGTAAAGAATAATGTAATTATCATTATTTGTAATGGAAGAGGTTATAAGGTTTTAGAACCTGGGATTTGAGAATATATGTTATTATATTTAGCTATATAATGATGTATATTTGGAAGAAGATGGGATCGTGACGTACGAAATTCGGATGTGAAAATAGACCGGATTTCGGGGCGTTATGGAGAAGGCTTACAGTGGGCTGCCAATGTAGGCTTCTATGACTCTAGATGGATAAACACTTAGCTCCCACCTGTAAAATATAGCTATATGTGAGCTAACAGGTGTTTAAAATGAGAAAGCACTCAATATGGGTGTGTATAGAGCAAATTAGGCAGGGCTTCCTCACCTTTTTTTCTCTTACAAATGGACACCCCAAACTCTATATTTATAGAGCTATTAGCCACAGTGTACTGCAGCTTGATTGCAGATGCACTGGCCGCGGGCCAGCCTGCCAAGCTTCATGTCTGTCGTCTCAAGCACGTGTACTGCAGACAATGTAATGTCCGCTCAAACTTGCAGAACTTCAATCTGAGCATTCAAACAAGGTGTATAAGACCTTCTTCGGACCACTTTTGTCGAGAGTTACGCAATGACATGGGATTAAAGGTTGTACGAAGTCAGGAAGAGGGGACCATGCCCATGGTCTTCAAGCTTTAAATTCTATCCGTTGTGCTGCCACGCGTAATAGTCACTCGGGATTGGAACTCCTTGGCTCTTGTGGGACATTGTTGTATAGAAATGTATGTATGAAGTGTTGAGATGGCGCGCTAGGGGTTGAGGTGGCAAGATGACAATTTAACTCCTCACTGGGGTTATCTCCTGTTTGGGCTAATAGTAGACGTTACTCAGGGTTACATTTGAGATTGGACTACTGCAAGTGTTTGAATTCCGCAGGGTCATCTATAAGTGTGCCTATCTTCCCGGTGTTAGCTTCGGGTCTTTGGAATGAGTGCCTCAGCAGGAGGTCTGAGATTGAAGCTGATCGCATGCATTTGAAACAAGCATTTCTAGAGTCATCGCCAGAACTGCAATATCATTCCTTGGGGTTATCTCCAAGGATGAAACTCGGGGTTATCTTCGAGGTTGGAATTGATATTCCCAGTGTATGTTCCGGGGTTGAAACTGAACTTTCGGTAGTATCCAATATGGATGTGAACTTCCTCCAGGGTTATCTTCTAAAGACGAATCTGCCCTCCTACAATATTAGTAACATGTGTGCAGAAAATTTCGAGAGTCTATAGATGCCCCTCTTTATCATATTCATGCAATGCAAAGCATGGATAGGATAAAGAATCCTAGACACTTGAAATGTAACAAGATAAACATGATGCTATATGCAGCAACATGATGCAAATGATTGATACATGAATGAATGATTGTCAGTTCCCTATTAATCTTGTTGGGGATGACAATCAATAATGTCTCGGACATGCAATCCAAGTCTTCAAGGATATTGACGTTAGGGCTATCACCAAAGTCTTGGATCGTTGATATAGACCTTTACTCCATAGAGGTGCCTCTCGTGTACAAGAGATCTGGTTTGTGTCACCAGTATACCATGATCCTGTTAGATTTACTACCAACAGTATGTATTGTAAGGGATGCCTGACCTTCGCTGATGTGTGTATCACCGGATAGATCCCCGTTGGGCAAATTGTCAAGGCTGCTTGACCTTCATTGATGTGTGTGTCAATGGTTGCATTGCGTTGTGACCCCCGCCAGGGATACATGGACACGGGTACTGTGATGCCCCCAAAATAGGTATACATCACCCATCTTGAGTCACCAAATACATGGTACATAAATGAAATACAACTTAATTATACAACTGTCGTGTAAAATACGACAAAACATAAACTGACAGTTTAAACAAGAATATTGCCTTCTAGACAATATCCACTCTCAATAGAGTCCTCATAGACAGTATACAAACTCAAATTTAGTCCTCATTACATTTATTATCACACTATTTAACAGAATAGTGAGGACTACTAATGCTATCATCTGGATGTCAAATCGTTCCCCGACTCGTCCCAACTATATTCTCATTTCCTGAATAGAACAGTGAAGGAAAGGGCGAGCTCAACTAGCCCAGTAAGAAATATTATGACTAAGATAATGCAGAATAAATTATCATTAGTCTTCAACAATGTTAAACTGATAAAATATAATATACATCAAGTTTAATTGTAGCGGAACAAGCAATCCATTAAAAGAGTCAAGTAGAGAATAAAATCTACTATCTTTTATGATTTAAAAAGGTTTTTCATCATTTTATCGCTAAGACTCAACTTAATAAATAATCCACATCATCCATGTACTACGGCTAAGGATATTCATTAGTATCACGACCACAAATTATCCATGCACTACGGGCCAAGGATATTCGTGTATTCATCAATGGTCACGATCATGCCATAAAATAATTCATCTTTGCACCCTTGGCCGAAGAGAATCCATAGCCATAATCATACCAAAAACTGTCCATCAATGCAAAATGGGGTTTTATTAACGATAGAAATATCATTCAAAACTGTGACTCTCATCTAAGACTTGGATAGTACATCACATTGATACCTATCAACTTAACACCGTTATTAACGACGTCCCTTACGAATAGTCTGGCTTTGGTTCATTCCACACAAGAAAGTCAACAACGAAAGGATCGGAGCTCTTTACTTATGGCTTGATATAACAGTGATTGACTTTAGTGGTTTGGTTGATTGAATTCACATAACAGGTTGGTTATGAATATAAAAGCTAACAACCTTACGAAAAGCATGATAAGTAGTTAACCAATCGATTCCAAAAATCACATCAAAGGAAAGTATTTTCAAAGATATAATATCAACATGTAACGTGAAAGTGTCGATTTAAATCAAACAAGATTTATAAATAATGGATGTAACGAAGGTTTCTCCTAACAGAGTTTTAACAGATAAGTCAAAGTCTAATTTCTCAATAGCCAAGTTCAAACATTGAACACAACTAGGTGAAATACAAGAGTGGGTAGAACCGATATCAAATAAGGTATATACTTCATAAGCGTTTATGATTAACTTACCCGTGACAACTTCGTTCGGGTTCCTCGACAAACACTCTCACTTAAACTACCGGCTTTGACTTGTCTGGGACATCCTTTGGCGTCACCATCCCAGCTGGACTTGACTTCACTACACGACAAAATCGAGCTAGGTGACCTTTTCTTCCGTAATTGAAACACGCTTTGGATTGTTGCGTATAGTTTGGACGGATGTGTTCCTCCTGTCCGCATTTGAAACATACGACCGGTGGTCGTTCTTCTTCCTTTGAAATGGATGCTGATGCTGCTGTCTTTCCATCATAATTGAACATTCTCTTCTTGAAATTTCCACTTCTATTATCTTGGCCATGATTGCCACCGAAGTGGTTACCATTCTTGGCATGATAATTTCCCCCATGATAGTTATCATTATTCCGATGGTCGTTGCCATTGGTATAATTATTATGGTGTTGTTGGTTGTTACCTTTTGGTTGTGCTGACTCATTATCGCGCTCCAATAACTGAGCCCTATTCACAACATCTGAATATAAACAAAGTTTGTGAGAAATGAGGTATTGACGTATATCGGGTTTCAAATCTCGCAGAAACATTCGCGTCATTCGCTCCTCATTATCGACCAAATGGGATGCAAACCAGGATAATTCCGCAAACTTAGCCTCGTACTATGACACGGTCATATTGTTTTACTCCAGCTTGATAAATTCCACCTCCTTCATTTGACGAATACTTTCAGGAAAGTACTTGTCGTTGAACAATTTTTGAAATTTCTCCCAAGACATCTTGAGTGCGTCAGGCTGGGTACGTTTTACAAATTTCCACCAATGATCTGCTTCTTCACACAACATAAAGGTGGCTAATGGAACTTTTTGCTCCTCTGAGCATTCCAAGACATCAAATAGCTTGGTGATCTGCTTAATCCACGTCTTTGCCTTAAGTGGGTCTGGCTTTCCCAAAAACTTTGGTTGTCCCAGCTCCTTGAACTGCTTAGCGGTGACCAACCGTGGGTTGCCATTGTTTCCACCTACATGATGAACAGGAGTCTCTCTCATTTGGTGTTGCATGAATTCTAAAAAGCACCTAAACGTACTGTCGTTCGTCATTTGCTTAGAGTTGTTGTTTACAGGAAGATTATCGCCTTCCTGTTGCACATTATTCTGGCTATTGATCATCGATGACTCAACAGTCTCATGTGCTCCATTGCTTACCTCAACATTTTCATATGTCATTTTCAAATACTGCCACAAAACAAGGGTTAATTAACAAATCACATATTATCCCTATACTCTGACCGACCAATTAAATACCAAATAAACTTAGGTAGGTCATACTAGCGAAAAAGAATTCCGTCTCTCCCTCCTAGTTCTTATCTCCACATCTCAGCCAAGGATCATATCCCTAAGTTTTGATACTAAGCGTGACGCCCCAAAATAGGTATACATCACCCATCTTGAGTCGCCAAATACATGGTACATAAATCAAATACAACTTAATTATACAACTATAGTGTAAAATATGACAAAACATAAATTGAGAGTTTAAACAAGAATATTGCCTTCTAGACAATATCCACTCTCAATGGAGTCCTTATAGACAGTATACAAACTCAAATTCAGTCCTCATTACATTTATTATCACACTATTTAACAAAATAGTGAGGACTACTAATGCTATCATCTGGACTGTCAATCCGTTCCCCGACTCGTCCTTCCATGGTATATTCTCATTTCTAATGTAATGTCGGTGAAGGAAAGGGTGAGCTCAACTAGCCCAGTAAGAAATTTTATGACTAAGATAATGCAGAATAAATTATCATTAGTCTTCAACAATGTTAAACTGATAAAATATAATATACATCAAGTTTAACTGCAGCGGAACAAGCAATCCATTAAAAGAGTCAAGTAGAGAATAAAATCTATTGTCTTTAATGATTTAAAAAGGTTTTTCATCATTTTTATCACTGAGACTCAGCTTTATAAATAATCCACATCATCCCTGCACTACGACCAAGGATATTCATTAGTATCATGACCACAAATTATCCATGAACTACGGGCCAAGGATATTCGTGTATTCATCAATGGTCTTGATCATGCCATAAAACAATTCATCTTTGCACCCTTGGCCGAAGAGAATCCATAGCCACAATCATACCAAAAGCTGTCCATCAATGCACTATGGGCCAATGAGGACTTTTTCCACATCATTTGTAACATTACGGTCATGATTATACCGAATAATCCCTGGTCATAATCATACCAAGTCCATCTATACACTACAGGCCACATATGACTTTCAACATAATATAAACCTGAGGATGATGACAATGATATAAGAATTCAATAAAACAAGTTCAAGAATTAATTTATCCAGGAACTAATAACGTCCAAATTGTCAACATGATACTTCTTTGTAGAGTAAAATTCAAGAATGCTCCGAAGAAAATATTCATGAAAAGATACTGGATGAAGTGCAAATATCAAGAATATTCGACTAATTTCATGGAGTATAGAAGTCAAAACTTTAACCAACTGAGTATAATAAAGAATGGAATTACAAAAGAAATAACTAGGCATGCGATAGACCGCACAGATAGGTTATTCCAATAGAATAATAAATAACGAAACCAGGTCATGCGTAAACGCACCGACAGGATATTCCAATAGAATAATAAATAACGGAACCAGGTCAGGCAAAATTCGCACCGACAGGATGTTCCAACAAAATAATAAATTATGGAACCAGGTCATTCGTAAACACACAGACAGGATGTTCCAACAGAATAATAAAGAATGGAATAACAGAAGAATTTCACCATATACGGTAGATTGATGATGACAAGTTATTCCAACATAATAATAAAGAATGGAATAACAGAAGAATTTTACCAAGTATAGGGTAGTCTGCGTATACAGGTTATTCCAACAGAATAATAAAGAATGGAAAAACAAAAGTTCTCTTCACGCATACGAAAGAAATAATACCCCTTACCTTAGAACAAACTGGATATAGTAGTAGTGAAGTAGCAGAATACTTTTCTTCTTTCTTTATATAGTTTCTCTCTCTAGATTTTCAGTGAATTCGTAAGAAATAATGAAGGAATGAGCTTCTATTTATAGGAGAATGGACTGAATAGTAGCTAATTCCTAAACGATCCAGATTGATTTACTTTTAAACGGACGGTCCAGATTCATTTAACTATAAAATATTCTAATAAGACGAAATCTTTTAAATAAAATATAATATATATATTCTATTTATAATCTAATAAACGAATAACTTTATAAAAGTATTCTGTTTTATATAAAAAGATTTTACTATACAAACATTATGCAGACACTATGCAAACACTATGCATAATAAAATATAATATATTCCAATTATTGTCTAATAAAACAAATAACTTTATAAAAGTATTCTATTTTATATAAAAGATTTTACTATGCATAATAGAATATAATATATTCTATTTATAGTCTAATAAAACGAATAACTTTATAAAAGTATTATGTTTTATATAAAAGTTTTACTATGCAAAATACTATGCATAATGTAATATAATATATTCTATTTATAGTTTAATAAAACGAATAACTTTATAAAAGTATTCATTTTATATAAAAAGCTTTTTCTGCATTTTATTACATTAATAATACTAATAAATCAAAACTTCATCATCATTATTATAATTCACATTATTAATCGACTGTGTCATTCCCGGAAAGAGGGCTTTCAATAAGGATTTCTCCTATATCATAGCCGATTAATTAGGTGACCAAACCTCTCCTTAGCAGAACTTCTAGACATCATTAATATGTTAAATAATAATATTAATAACTCTGTCATCTCAATTATTGATTTAATAATATATAAAATATCGAAAATAATTGAATCAAATAACGTGAGATACTATACAACAATTACTGAAGCAATAATTGAACAAAACTTAGTGACTTCTCATGTAAGCATCAATAATCAATACCGTGTGCTACTATGCAACCACGCGTATTACTGTACTTATACTACCAATTAGTTCAACAGTATTAACGGTAAAACTTCCGTCATTATTTTCATTAAAATATTTTTGTCATTTTTTTAATTCGACAATAATTCCGTTGTGGGGTCCACCAATGATTATGCCGGCGTACGAATATTCCCTGTTAAAACGAATATTCCCCGACCAATCGAATATTATATAAAAACTTGCATACTTTGCAAAATTTATAAATACTACCCACAACTATAACATTATCTCAAATTCACACCATAATATTCAAAAAAATATTTTGAGAAATTTAAATCTTTATTCATAAAATTTGGGATTTTACAGGTACCACACTCATCGAATAATTTCCGATGCTTCGATGGGTTTACTTGCCATCGTCTGTGATAACATCAAGGTTGCTTGACCTTCATTGATGTGTGTATCAATGGTTAAAAACGTATTATAACCCCCGCCGGGGATTCGTTTATGGACGAATAATGCGTTGTAACCCCCGCCGTGGTCATGTCAATGGAAGAAAATGCATTGTAACCCCCTCTGGGACATGTCAATGGATGATAATGCGTTGTAACCCCCATTGGGAACATGGCAATGGATGACAATGTGTTGTAACCCCCGTCGGGGATGGTTTTAGGGTTATGACCCTGGACTGACAACATCCGACCTTTGTAAGGTATTACCGAGCATGATTTGTAAAAGCTGAGGTCACTGGTATAGTATACCTCATATACAGGCGAATACCAATGAGTGATATGTGGAGCCAGAGTTTTGGCCCGTGAAAACCAGGATTCCAGGCTATTCCGCTCAATCGCGTTGTATTTTTATTCCTGATTTAGCCTTTTCATCTTGCGAAACATCCTTTGCAACTCGAATTGAATGGAGCCAAAGGGTTGGGATGTAGTAGCCACAAATCCGGGTCCTAATCACCACAGATCTGGTATACTATTTCTATAACTAATTGCGGAAGATATAAACATAAATTGTTTATACAGTACACTTTACACACTATTTCCCCAAAATCGAGTAACCTTAACTTATACACCATTCATAAACTATCTAACACATAACATTATTATCAAACTATACTATTACAAACTAGCTGCCATTTTATCCCAAGCTGAACTTGGCTTTATTCTTTTCCTGTATCCGAACGCATTCACCTTATCTGTAATGTTTATCATGATATAGCAAGGGTGAGCATGAAAGTTGCCCAGCAAGCTTAAATACAATTTAAGGATATATCATGATTGAAAGAGTCTAAATAATAAGCTGTCTATAATTCATCAATATAATTGAGAACTAGCACGGAAAAACTTTTGACTGAACAAGTATTGAACATGAACAAATATATCTGGACCAACTGGTAATGAAGGTGATTAGCCTTTCATACCTGACTTATACATGCAATATGTAAAGAGTACAATTCCACATGACAATCAGCAATGATTAACCATAAGCATATCTGAATGAAATAACTCTTAGTAGAGTTAAGTAAAACTTGCCTGAACCGTTGATTACCACTACGCAATTTATATCGCTTTATCCAAAGACCTAATATTAGTAATATAGATCTCCAATATTAGAATAATATCATCACAATATAATACTATTATATATATATATATACATAGAATAACCTAAACACATAGCACATAACCCTATCCGTCTATACACACATAAGACATAACATCAAGTCAAACTATATCAGTCCGAGTTGAAACCAACACAATTCTAACATCCCGACGATCTAGTCGGACAAATAACGAGTTTAAGTTCAATTAAACTCTGCCTAAACACTTAACAATATCTTAGATAATTTTATTATTAGTCAAAACATTATTCATAGGCCTGTAATAATTTTCAGTTAATTATTACCATTTATCATGATATTTGAATCATTTATATCGTATATAAATACCACATAATTCCTTAATCATTAATATTTATTTAATATTAAATATTAATAAAAATCATAACATAATATTATAATATATTTATAATATCACAAAGTATTTTTAATACTTTAAAATCATATTTATATGATTTCTAAATAGCTAATTTCATTATCAAGTAATTGCTATTAATATTAAAATATTAATATTTTCATGACTAAATATCAAAAGTTATATTTGATAACTTAAAATATTTTATAACACTTAAATCATTTTTATATGATTTTTAAAGCATTAATTTAATTTTCTATAATTTATTTAATATATTTATTAAATAAATTAATTATCATTAATATTAAATTATTAATGAAATTTATCACAAAATATTAAAAGTCATCAAAAATAACTTAAAATATTTTCTAACACCATAATATAATTTTTCATGATTTTTAAATATTAAAATCATTTTTAACTAATTTATTTAATATTATAATTAAATAAATAAATATTTTTATATTCCAAAAATATTAAATATTTTTGAAATATACTTAAAATAATTAAAACTATTTTTAAGGATTTAAAATAATTTTTCATAATTTATTATGTATTTTTAATAATTAAAAACTATTTTTTTCTAAATTTTAAATAAAATAATTATATTTAGAAATTATTTGTCGCAAAAGGGCCCTATAGCGACGAAACTGTCGCTATAGGTGTTCTTGAGCTTCAACAGCAAACCAAGAAAACCATGCCAGTCGCTAAGGTACATACTTTGACCAAGTGTAAAACTTTGTTGTTTACGATTTTGGGCGGTTTGATGTGTTACACATGTAGTACCCATGTAATACTACACTAACAAACAAATTTCAGGTCCAACTAACAACACATCACATAGATATTAGCCCTTAAAGATCATGTCAGAAGCAGTTCTTCATTTCTGGGTTACCTAGAAATGAAGAACAGTTCAGATAGGCTACTTTCGATCTTCATATCTTTCATTCAGGATTTGATTTGTGTGATCTTGTGATTCTATCGTGTAAAGTACATGTCAATGTACAATTATATAACCTTACATCAACTTTAAAACATCAAAATAGAGAGATCTAGCCGGTCAAACTACCGTTAGAAATTTTGTTTTTGAAGATTCTGGGTTTTCTAGAATCTTCATCTGGGTAGATCGGTCAACCTAGTTTGACCAAGATTATCTACAATTCTATTAATGATCTGGGTGAACTAAAGTCTTCAGCATGTAGTCTTCATGGCAGGCTACACGATCAAACCAACAACATAATCAAAACATCAAATAACAACAAGATTAAAGGTCTACAAAACTTGTCAGAAGTTTTCTGGAAAAATCTGGGCTGCCTAGATTCTAGACTTCATGACTGGTCAATGATGTTTGACTAATAATAACTCTCAATCTAAACATGAAATGACCCAAATTCGAGTTGCAGAACCAAGATCACATAATATACTATCAGTACAAACATTTAAAAAACTAAAACCATTACCCGACACCGATCTATGAAGCCTGACATTTGCTTGTCAGACGAAAATTTCTAACTTTTCCAGATTTAAGAAATCATCAATTTCGAGCATCAAAATGATATGGATATAAGTTTTAGCAACCCAGATCATCAAATGACACCCTCTAACACATATCTAGCCAACAAATTACAACATCAAACATCATACCTAAGAATTTCTACGTTAAGGTTTTTATACCTTTTAGGCTTTGATTCAAGAACTGATCCTTGATGATCTGATCTTGGCTTGTTATTACATAATCTTGCTTTGTTTCTCACACTTTCTCACTCTAAGATCCGAAAATATAGAGAGAGAAGGGACTTGGCTATTTTGAAAACTAAAGTGAGCTTTCTCTCACTTAATCCTTAATATCTCTTTGATGCAATGAACTTGGATAGGCTAAATGGTTGATATAATGTGATATAAGTCACATGCTATAGCTAGGTTTGGTGAACAACTCACCTAGATTCAAAACCTACATACCAACTTCATAAAAAATACAAAAGGGTATTATAGTCATTTTCATACCATTTTATTTCTAGATTTGTCATTTGATGCAAACCCTTAGGGTTAAAACTTAAGGTTTCCAAAAGTCATTTTCTAGGATTTCCAAATTCCGATTTTCAAAATAAAAAATTAACACTACTAAATTATAATTAAGATTTGCTAATTATATTAAGATTCCTTAATCATAATTCAAGTTTGCTAATTAGGATTAATATTTCCTAATTAATATTGCTAATTTAGGGTTTAAAAATTTTGAAATTAGGATTTGCTAATTAATTAAGCTTTACCCTAATTAATATTATAATTAATAGCACTTGCGCATTAAAATTCTCCGTTAAGTTCCCAGATTAGGGTTTTAAATTCCGAATTAGGGTTTTGAATTCCTGGAACTAAAAATAGGGTTTCAGAACTAGTTTTAGGGTTTCTTATCAAACGTTAGGGTTTTCTACAGAACGTTGACGTTCTTAATAATATTCGGGTTTGACACTGATAAAATTTATATGGTCAACCCTTGACCCTTAACCACATACTGTACACATAAACAACTATATACACAGAACATATTAACCTATACACTTAATCCTGAATAATTCACCGAAATCCTTCACAAAATTTTGAAATCCTCAAAATTCCTTCCAAAAAATATCAAACGCATACACTTATTTTCTGTCTAGGTCTATTATTTGACCTTAATTCCATCATTAAGATTTTAATAAATTATCTAATTGCTCGGGTTGTCACATTCACCCCTTATTCTAAGAATTTCGTCCCCAAAATTCACCTTACACCTTACACCGTACAACTTACACCATTCATACATCATCAGATGCTACCCAATACACCACTCACAAGAGTAAAAGTTTTCAAATTGTGCTGAGGAGTCATATAGGCCATGAACACATAGTTTTAACGGTATTCATACCGCAAAAGTATACATTACTTGGTATGTTTACAATCACAAAGAAGGTAAACTACCGTTGCTAGTACTTTAAGTGATTAGCCTATCGTACTCTTATATCATGCATAACGTATTAATCATGTCTAGTGAATATTTACGCTACTTGATTGGATTATTTTATCCAAATAACATAGTTCACCTCAGTCTTATCATAGGATTCCGCACCAAAACAATTTGGTTCGGGAAATTTCTTTCAATGAACTCTTAGAGTTTTTATAAACATTAGTCTAGCTGAATCAAATAGCATAGACTTGTATCAATAATTCAATTCAATTGAATTTTTTAGTTCCTAGTAGGCACAATATAGATCTATAAGGGAGGGAGAGGGAGGGAGGGGGGGGGGGTTGAATAGATTCTTTGAATTTTGAATCCTTTTTCTCTTTTAAGTTGTATTGCTCATTTAGTAGCATATGACAAATATAAGAATCTTTTCATGCACAACGGAATAAGTAAAAGATCCCCTTCATTGATATATTGATAATCAATCATACATTGTTCGTAGAGTTAATTTAGTAGTAAGCAGTTAACACATACATAGCAGTTATAACAGTTAATATAAATAATGTAAATGACATAAAGTAAAAGACACAAGGGGTTTTAAGTGGTTCAGAGACTCAAGCTCCTAATCCACTCTTCTACTTTCAACTAGCAAGATTTCCACTAAGGAAGGGCAGCACCCTGAATCACTAAGACTCCTTCAAGGCCAGCAGCCTTGGAGAGGACAAGGACCCCTCAGGCCCTGACTTCTTGTTGTTGTAGTTGTTGTTGTTGTTGCTGCTGAGCTTCTAAGATGTCATCAAGCTCTGAACATCTTTTGTACTTAGCACCTTGGTGTGGTCCTCTATGCATTCTTCTTCGAGTCTGGACCACATCTTCTATGGTGCAGCTGATCTTCATTCTTTTCTGTTCATCTTCACCTCGTATCAGCTTTGCACCTTCACCATCTGGGTTTGTTAAGTCTATGTGCTTTTAGTAGACTTTGTCTGGCACATAACAATCCCTGAACCCTTCTTGAATACTTTACAGATATGGTTCTGCACTTGTTCAGTTTCAGCTTTAAGGTCATTGTGATTCGTAGAGTGGTTCTCTTGATCTTCTTTGTACTCAGCCACTTTTCTAAAGGCTATCCTCTTGGCCTTCTCGGCTCTTAGCTTGGCTGCCATCTTTAGTGGAATTCTCATCTGTGTTTAGTGAAGCTTTGATCTGTTTGAGTTCTTCTTCAAAGCTACTTCACTTCTACCTTGGTAGTCTCACTATCACTGAGACTTGTTCTGTTGATCTTTGGTGGAACTCGTAGAGTCAACTATATCATTCTCCAACTCAATGATTCTGCAACCTCACAATCATCATCAACTCTTGATCTTTGAAGCTCTGTTGATTTATGCTACTTCCCAATCTTCCCATTGGAAAGTAGCCGTTGAAAGCTATTCAAATTGCCTCGCAGATCTCGAGTTATTTGGTGCAGACTGCTATGTGACATGACATCTTTTTTTGACTTCTTGACATTGTAGTCTGCTGTTTCACCTACCCTATCAGATATTTCACTTTGATATCTTGGGCAGGTCGACAACTTTATTTTACCATTCAGATTTCTCGATCAGAGGTTGTCCTTGCATCGATGCTCTCAATAAGCTTTTATCCGAATGCCATTCTTCAGATTGAACCGTTGCCAATGCCTTAATCCTCAGTGATTCGACCTCTACGATTTCTGATGCACTTCTCCTTGGACTTGATCGTAATGTCGTATTGACATGTAGATTTAACACTGCGATTTGAAAGAGTGTTCACTTGAACTATGATGTAGAACACCTCTTTCTTTTTTTGTGCAGTGCTTCATCACTTCTGTTTTCCTTGATTGTTCTAAGATACTGATGGCTTAATTTCTTTCTTTGGCCCCTTCTGAACAACAAGACACTTCAGATTTGTTGCGTGTCCAGCTCGCTTTCTTCTTGGGATCTCCCGTTCACTTATCATCAATGGACTGACCCAATACTTAATCACTTTAGCCTTGTTATTCAGAGGCTGACCAGTATCTCAGTGTGTACTCCATCAGTTCCTACTTAGTTTGGCAAATACTATGAACTTGATTACTTCCAAGATTGTTGTCATAATTCTTCTTGACTGCTACTTTCCTTAGTCAGCCACCGTCGTCTTCTTATGATAATCTTGTGGAAGACTTCATCTTGAATGGCTTCACAACTCCCTCTGGATACTGATTGGGTTGATTCTTAGATCTTTTATTAGCTTGCATGCCATTCGTTGAGTGCTCTCTAGCTTCCTTTAGGTAGGATGTATCCTTACAGTACCAACCAAAGGCTTCATTCCTTTGGATATTCAGGGAGTGCTCATTTGTTGAGAATCGTATTAGCTCTACGATTATGCCTTGGCGTTGTGAGCACATCTATTGAGGTCTTAGTTACGACTCTACGATTCAAACTTTGGTACATGCGAGACACTACGACTCCGAGATCAGATCTTGACACTCTACGATTTCTGTCGTTGTGCTTGTTTTCTTCATCTGATCTTGCTCGACTATGATCTCTGCCTTTGATACGATCAGTAGACTCTATGACTCTGAGTGTAGTCTACGATTCATGACTTGGCTTCGACAGATGCTTGGTCGGCTCATAGGCAGGCTGTCTCTACGATTCTGAACATGACCTCCTCAGCAAACTACGGCCTTCAGGAAGTTCTCGTTGACATACTACGATCCTTCATCGTCTCTCCTAGAAGTCTATGAACTCCAAGATCTACTATCTTGCAGACTACAATTCTGCCTCGATAGCTCTTGAGTTTTCCTTGACTCTCCTGGAAGACTACGATTTCTGGTGCAGTGCTTGATGATCAGATAGGCGTATCTATTTCATCATAAGTTCAACCTAACATCTTTCATCTCTTTATCTATACATTCGTTTAAAGAATGATGAACATTAAAAGCTAAGATCAACCTAACAAATTTGATCTATCACTAAGTCCTTGTACATATATTCCTTGAAGGGCTTTGCACAACTATTTTTGCATATGTAGGATCAACCTAACATATTTGATCAATTCATTCTAAGTCCTTGTACATATGTTTCTATTATCTATCAAAGGACTTTACAGCTTTTCTTAATCCAAGCATACTTGCATATGAAAACCGTCTGTAGTAAAAGGTTCCCCAAGGCATGATGAAAACAATTTTCTCACGGTCCTCCTCAGCGACCATAATCTGATGATACCCCGCGAAGCAATCCGCAAAGGAGTACATGCCTTAGTATTGAGCGGTAAGATCGCCAATGAGAATGTGGATAAAGGGTACGGGGAAAGCTATCTTTAAGGCAAGCTTTGTTCAAATCCTGGTAATCCATGCAAACTCGCACCTTTCCTCCTGGTTTAGGCATGGGAACAATGTTGGATATCCACTCCGGATATGTAGACACCATGATAATGTCAGCTTGAAATTGTTTCACAATTTCTTCTTTTACCTTTAAACTCCACTCAGGTTTCAATCGCCTGAGCTTCTGCCTGACTGGCTTAAATCCCTCTTTAATGGGAAGGCGATAAAGGACAATATTAGTGGACAAACCCACCATGTCTTCATGAGACCATGCAAACACATCATGGAATTGGGTTAATAGCGCAACCATGTCATTTCATTGGTTTTGGGTGAGGTTTGAACCAATCTGGATTAGCTTAGGGCTTTTTAACGTTTGAAGATTGAAAGAAGTGGTTTGGTTACGGTTAGGTTTAGGCTTGTCTTTAACCCATTCCTTAATCTCCTGAGGTGTCTCAATGTCCTCTTGTATTTCCATCAAGTCTGAGTCCAACTTTGCATCAAAGTTACTGTCCTTGTGGAGAAAAGGCACCTCATCAGCAAGTACAGGAACATCTAAATTTAGAGTCCTGAAACAAAATATGCTTTCACTTAATATATGAAACTGTATAATCATATACAAGTGTTAGCATGTACTAATAAAATAATTGCTAATACTGTATAGAAAAGTAGGCAATTAAAGTTATCTACAGGGCAGAGGGATTTTCTGCCCGTTTTACCCTCATCGACCAATGGATGGAGTGATGCTCCAATTGTCGAGGGCAGTGCTGCTCCAATTGTCGAGGGCAAAGTCCTAATGGACTACAGTGATGGAAAGATTGTTATCGTCCTCCTTCTCCCGAATGATAACCATAAAATCTTGGCAATCATCGTCTGGGTATATCTGTTTGTATGTTCATTATGGACAATGATGCGTATGCCTAACATCATCAAGGCGATGTCATGTTTACATTTTCGTTCCCTTTCTTCCACTTTGGGATCAGGAATTAGCACCTCTTTTTCTTTGAATGGTATTGGTTTGGGAAACAACATAGCCATATGGTAAGTGGCACCTTCTTTGGAGATCATGTCATTTCATAAGGTGCAGGTGGAGAAAATTATCGTGTGGAGGAAGCTTGAGGAATCTGCTTGTGTTTATGACGATTCCTATGACTAGAACTGGAAGAATAGCCTAGTCCGGCTGTCCCGATTTGACTGGACACTTGGAAAGGGTGCTTAATACCTTGTTGATTTTTACCAAGACCTTGTCCAGGCTGATAACCCAATGACATCATTTCTTGAGTGGCCGACATAACCTCGGCAGAAATCTTGGGTATGGGAAGTGATGTTCCAGTAGGATGGTATTACATGTTACTCACTTCCAAAGTATGAAAACTGGCCGGCTCAACTTATGAATTGAAGTTGATGATTGGTAGATCTCCTTGTTCAGGACATTCCGGCTCAACGTTGACAGTGACTAGGCTATTGTTGACAATGTATTTTAGTTGTTGATGTAGTGTAGAAGGGACGGCTCCAGCCAAGTGGATCCATGATCTTCCAAATAGCAGGTTGAATCCTGAATCTATCTCGAGGACGTGAAAGGATACATTGAATGTGTTTGGACCAATCTCAATTGGCAGCTCAATCTTTCCAACGAAATTTCGTCGGGATCCATCAAAAGCTTTGATGACTGTATGGTTGCTTCGGATCCATTTGAGATTGATGTTCATCTTTACTAAAGTGGCATAAGGACAAATATTCAGAGACAAACCTCCATCTATTAGAACTCCAGCTAACATATACCCAGAAGGCAAAATTGCGATGTGCAATGGCTTGCAATGACCTATCCCTTCGGGTGGTATGTCGTCATCAGTGAAAGATATCACATTGTTGTTAAAAATGTGATCAACCATATGTTGAAATTTTTCCACATCCACTGATTTCGGTAAGTATGCTTCTTCCAAAACCTTTAGTATGATCTTCCTATGATCCTCAGAAGAGAAAACCAAGTCCACTATTGAGATCTAATGTGGAGCTTCTCTTAAGCTTAAAACCACCTTGGCTTCACTATGGCCCATAGTGCGGATGAATTTCTCAATCTTCTCCATGGGAATCTTCCACTTTGCTTTGATGGCGGGCTTCATTACCCTCTGAGTAAGATACAATGGATTTTCCTTCGACATTGTAGTAGCTGTATGAGACGTGGATCCTTCAGCTTCACCATAATTCCATGGAACTTTGTGTAAGCTGACAACAAGATATTGTGGTCTGAAGAGTAAAGAAATTGGCTCTAGTGCAGCTACTTTCAAAGGATTATCCGCTCCTTTGAGTTGAATTTCTTGTTGGGAAATGATTTGACAATATCATCAGCATCAGCGGATATAACTGCTACTGGTCCCTTCTATCAGAAATAAGCATGTGATGATATTCCTGCTTACATATGATTTGATTATAATATATATACATATATGAATGAATATGTAAGTATGCTTGCATTGAGAAAAGCTGTAAAGTCCTTTGATAGATAATATAAACATATGTACAAGGACGTAGAATGAATTGATCAAATGTGTTAGGTTGATCCTACAAAAGCAAAACAACTTTGTAAAGTCCTTAAAAAGAAATGATGTAAAAGGACTATAAATATAGAAAGATCAAGCATGTTAGGTTGATCTTATGATGTAATAGATAGGCTTGTCTGATCATCCAGCACTGCACCAGAAATCGTAGTCTGCCAGGAGAGTCAAGGAAAATTCGAGAGCTATTGAGGCAGAATCGTAGTTTACAAGATAGTAGATCTCGAAGTTCGTAGACTCCTAGGAGAAATGAGGAAGGATCGTACTGTGTCGAAGAGAACTTCCTCAGGACCGTAGTCTACTGAGGAAGTCATCTTCAGAATCGTAGAGACAGCCTGCCTACGAGCTGATCGAGCATCTGCCAAAGTAAAGTCAAGAATCGTAGACTACACTCAGAGTCGTAGAGTCTACTAACGGCCAAATCAAGGATCGTAGACTGCACTCAGAATTATAGAGTCTACTGATCGTATCAAAGGCAGAAATCATAGTCGAGCAAGATCAGATGAAGACAACAAGCACAACGACAGAAATCATAGAGTGTCAGGATCTGATCTTGGAGTCGTAGTGTTTGCACATCCAAAGCTGAATCGTAGAGTGCAGAACTAAGACCTCAACAGATGTGCTCACAATGCCAAGGCAAAATTGTAGAGCAAATATAATTCTCAACAAATGAGCACTCCCTGAATATCCAAAGGAATGAAGCCTCTGGTTGGCACTGCATAGATACATCCCACACAAGGAAAGAGCAGAGAGCACTCAAGCGAATGGCATGCTAGCTAACGTAAGATCTAAGCACCAACCCAATCAACATCAAGATTGAGTTATGAAGCCATTTGAGATGAAGTCTTCCACAAGAAGATCAGAGGAGGACTTCTGTAACTGACTAAGGAAAGTCAGTGAGTGTAGTAGCTGTCAAGAAGAAAGATGACAACGATCTTGGAAGTAACTAAGATTATAGTGTTTGCCAAACAAAGAAGGAACTGATGTGGTAGACACTGAGATACTGGTCAGCCTCTGAATAACAAGACTAAAGTGATAAAGCATTGGGTCAGTCCATTGATGATAAGTGAACGAGAGATCACAAGGGGAAAGCGAGCTGGACACACCAAAAATCTGAAGTATCTTGTTATTCAGAAGAGGCCAGAGCAAGGAATTGATCCATCAGTATTTGAGAACAGTCGAGGCAAACAGAAGTGATGAAGCACTGCACAAAAAGAGGAAGAGGTGTTCTACCCTAAAGAACAAGTGAATACTCCTCAAGATCGTATTGTTGTTTCTACAAGTCAAAAAGACACTACGATTAGGTCTATGAAGATATGCATCAGAATCGTAGAGTTCGAATAGCTGAAGACTGAAGCATTGATAATGGTTCAATCTGAAGGATAATATTCGGACAAGAGCTTATTGAGAGCATCGATGCAAGGACAACCTCTGATCAAGAAATCAGAAGGGTGAAATAAAGTCGTCGACCTATCCAAGATATCATAGTGACATATCTGACAGGGTTGATGAAATAACAGATTGCAGTGTCAGGAAGTCAGAAAAAGATGTCATGTCACATCTGCATTCTGCACCAAATAAATCGAGATCTGTGAAGCAATTTGAATAGATTTTAACGGCTACTTTCCAATGGGAAGATTGGGAAGTAGTATAAATCAACAGAGCTTAAAAGATCAAGAGTTGTTGATTATTGTGAAGTTACAGAATCATTGAGTTGGTGAATGCTATAGTTGACTTTACGAGTTCCACCAAAGATCAACAGTACAAGTCTTAGTGACAGTGAGACTACCAAGGTGGAAGTGAAGCATCTTTGAAGAAGAACTCAACCAGATCAAAGCTTCACTCAATAAAGATGAGAATCCCACTAAAGATGGCAGCCAAGCTGAGAGCTGAGAAGGCCAAGAAGATAGCATTCAGAAAAGTGGCTAAGTACAAAGAAGATCAAGAGAGCCACTAAGAGTACAGAAACTTAGCAAACCCAGATGGTGATGGTGCACAGCTAATAACAGATGAAGATGAACAGAAAAGAGTGAAGATCAGCTGCACCAAAGAAGATGTGGTGCAGACCTAAAGCAGAATGCAAAAAAGACCACACCAAGTTGCTAAGTACAAAAGATGTTCAGAGCTTAATGACATCATAGCAGCTCAGCACCAACAACAACAACAACTACAACAACATGAAGCCAGGGCCTGAGGGGTCTTGTCCAGAGGGACTAAATGAAGTTCCAAGTCTGCTGGGCTTGAAGTGTTCCTAGGGAACTAGAGAAGTTCCAAGGCTGCTGGCCTTAAAGAGTTCTTAGTGAACTGAAGTCCCAAGGCTGTTGGCCTTGAAGGAATCTTAGTGATTCAGGGTGCTGCCCTTCCTTAGTAGAAATCCTGGTAGTTGAAAGCAGAAGATTGGATTAGGAACTTAAGTCTCTGAACCACTTAAAACCCCTTGTGTCTTTTACTTTATGTCATTTACATTATGTACATTAACTGCTATAACTGCTATGTATGTTTTAACTACTTACAACTAAAGTAACTCTACGAATAATGTATGTTTGATTATGAATATATCAATGAAGAGGATCTTTTACTTATTCCGTTGTGCTTGAAAAGATTCTTAAGTTTGTCATGAGCTACCTAATGAGCAATACAACTTAATAGAGAAAAAGTATTTTGAAATTCTAAGGATTTATTCAACACCCCCCCTTCTAGATCTATATTGTGCCTACTGGGAACTAACACCTTCCATTTGGTAGGACATGTATTCCCACTCTCGAGTAGCACAGTGTCATTGTCTGCCAATTGCAGGACACCACTGTCGATAAAATTCTGAATAAGGTGGCAGAGTGCTCAACATTCTTCTGTGTTATGACTGCGAGAGTGTGAATGATATTGAAAAACTCCATCAGAGTTAAACCTTCTTGAACGGGGATTGATTGGAGGTCGAAGGGAGGTAATTCTTCCTTTGTTGATTAGCTTCTAAAATATGTCCTCCATAGGTTGGCCTAGGTATGTAAATTCCCTTTGATTGGCAAAATCCCGATGGGCTTTAGCATTTTCTCTCTTTGTAACCTTATCCTCCATAGCTTCGCTTTCTATAGGTGATGGTGGAGCATTCATAACAAAGGGAAGGAGATAGGCATGCTCCTGACTAACTAATTGGCGTGTGACTTGATGTTGATGGGTCACCAGTTTTGCCAATTGTTCAACTTGTTTGCAAAGAGCTTTCATCTTTCGTTCCATAGCAAATTAAAATTTTGCGTAATCCCATCTGTCAACACCGTCTTTGATGGTTTGGGATGATTCACCATTAAAATTGGAAATATGTAAGTGCTCTAACTAATCATGTTGACATCTTCTTCTTTGTGTTGAGGAAGAGGGTTATCTTGCACATGAGGTTGATCTGGTTTGGTAACCACGATCTCACAGTTGTCTATTAAATCTTGGATCTTGTGTTTCAAGGCCCAACAATCTTGAGTATCATGTCTAGGTGCCCCGGCATGATAAGCACACTTCCGAGTAGCATTGAAACCCCTCCCATTAGGGTTGGCTGGTGGAAGAAGATGTGTGATTTTCTTCTGAGTAGTCAAAAGAGCAAGAATATTCTCGAGCGAGTCCCCTAAGGGTGAGAACGTTCGAGGGTGCTTTGCATCTCCACCTTTAGGCAAGGGAGGGTTTGAAGATCGTGTTTGGAAAGGGGAGTAGTTTCTCCTCTGTATAGGCATGTTCTAATTGCCTTTTTGACCTTGTAGTATCAAGGAAACATCCTCCTCTTTCATTTTATGGACCCTCCGAGGGTTATTTCCATAAGATCCGGACTGGATGTGTTCAGCAACTGCTTTAAGAACGGCTAGGTCTTGAATCTTTCTTGACTTCAATCCCATCTCAGCCATCTCTCCGTGCTTGATCATTTCAGAGAATGGTTTTCCAATACTAGCTAAAACTCTTTCATAGAATGGAGCTTCCTATATGTCTATGAAAGTCATGACCATTTTTGACTCCATCATGGAAGGAATAACTTGAGCAGCAAGGCACCTCCACCTTTGAGCATACTTTCTGAAAGACTCGTTAGACTATATCTTGACCTTGGTAATCTAGTACCGGTCAGGAGCCATCTGAGATTGAAAACTATATTGAGTAAGGAATGCGTGAGCTAGCTCTTCCAAACTATGGATCTTTGAGTTGTCTAATCTGGTATAACATGAATGGGCTTCTCCAGTTAGACTCTTCTGGAACATTTGCATTTTGAGCTTCTCGTTTTCAGCATAAGATCCAAGTTCTCCAATGAACACCTTCAAATGTGTATAAGGATCCCCTAATCCATCATATTTTTCGAAGTTAGGGGTTTTGAATTTCTCTGGCTAATGAACACCAGGGAATATGCAAAGGTCAGCATATGAAACACTTCCATGAGTTCCAATCCCTTTGAGCGAATGGATAGTTTCTTCCATTTAAAGGACTTTCTTCCTGTTATCATCGGTGTTTGGATCTCCTTTGAGATGGGTGTTTTCAGGGTCTTTGTTGGTCGTATCCAACTGAGGTTCTGGAATTATTTTATCCAAACCTTGAGCTCCTCCTTGTGCAGAGGATTCTGTATGTGTAGGCATCTTTGTACCCTGAGTAGACTAATACAACTCTTTTAACAAAACAGCCAAATCTATAATTTGTTTACTTAATCCATCAAATTCTTCTAGACAAACGGCATTAGATTGGTCAGAAGAAGACATGATTGGATGTAGTCTCGTGGCCTTTTTGGATTTTGAGCGGGTAACAGGCCCAATTGTTTCCCTATAAAAGACTTATGTAGTTTAGTCTTAGGGATAATGTAAATGCTATCATAATAGCGGCTTAAGCCCTCTTACTTGAGTCCCCAACAGAGTCGCCACATATCGACGTCGGGATTTTTATTTGTCCCTTTTCGTTACTTGTTCTTTGGTGTTCTCATGTTATGTGAGATTTGTTTGAAAAAATAAGTGAAAAAGGTCCGACGTGTATAATGTCGACGATTTGACTTTAAGAGTCGCTAGTTTGTGTTTTTAACTGGTTGCATCAACGTAACCTGTGACAACCCGAGAATTTAGAAAAATTTTAAAAAAAAATTGAATTAATTTATTTAGGGTTCAATATTAGAACCTAGATAGAAAATTAGTGTATGCGTTTGATATTTTTGGGAAGGAATTTTGAGAATTTCAAATTTCTGTGAAGGCTTTTGGCCGAATTATTCAGGATTAGGGGTATATGTGTATATGTTCCATGAATATGGTATTATAAGTGTACAGAATGTGGTTAAGGGTCGAGGGTTGACCAGATAAATTTTATTAGTGTCCAAACCCTATGTATATATTTAGAACGTCCACGTTTAGCTAGAAAATTCTTACGATTTATAAGAAACCCTAGAAATCGGTTCAGGAAATCCTAAATTCAATTCCGGGAATCTGAAACGCTAATTCGGATTATAAAACCCTAATTTGAGAATTCAAAGGCTAAATTTAATGGTATAAGTATTTTTAATTACAAACCTAATTAGGGATAACCCTAATTGACTATTTGGAAAACCTTAATTTTAAAGTTTAAAACCCTAATTGTTCCGTTTGATGACCCTAATGGACATAATTGATAAATTAGCTATTTTAATTAAGAAATTTTATCCTAATTAGCAAGATTTAATTATGATTAGAAAATTAGAATATAATTAGAAAATTCTAATTATAATTTAGAGATGTTAAATTTTCAATTTAGAAAACCTAAATTGAAAATATTAGAAAATTGATTTTTGGGAACCTTAGGTTTTAACCCTAAGGGTCAAACCCTAAAGGTTGTACAATTAATAAAATGCCCTTAAAAATGTATACGAAAAGTCTAATTTACCCTTTGTGCATTATTGGAGTGAAGTGAGTGAATCTAGCCATATATTGGTGAGTCAAAGTCTAGATATTCACATGTGCTGCAAATCTATACTATACCAGCCCCTCATATCAGCCATTTTCAATTGCATCCAATTTTATAAATAATTAAAGAAAACGAAAGGGCTACTTTATTTTTTATTTTGTTCAAGACCTTTCTCTCTCTAGAATTCGAGATTTGAGAGTGATTATGAGTGTTAAACTAGGACTAGATCAACCTTTAGCTTTCCAATATCAGATCAAAGATCAGAAGTTCAAGGATCAAAGCTTAAAGGTATAAAAGCCCTAATCATGAAAATCTTTGATTTGATGTTAAATGTTGTTAATGATAGGTTAGATATGTGTTTTAGAGTATATTTGGGTGACCTGGGTTTATAGATCATAGATCTATAACATCTAGATGCACAATTTGAAAGATTTTAAAAATCTGGAAAACTTGAAAAATATGGCCTGACAGCCATATGTCAGAGGCCTTAGATCTTTACCTGTTAATGTTTTGGTGTATTTTATGTTATGTATCTACTCTTTGTTGTTAGGGCTTTGATCCGAGACTTTAATAAAGCTCAGATCATTAGTATATTGGAAGATATGATCGATTAAAAGGCGTTGACCAAGCACAAAACTCTTTTTTGAGCAGCCCAGAAATTTCTAGAGTTTCTGACAGCGTTTTTACAGGCCTTGATCTTGCTTGTGTTTTCTGTTTTTAGTCGTGTTGTTGGTCCGATGTTGTACACTGGTATCAGGACTACCCAATCATGCTTTTAGATCACCCAGATCCGTAATAGAATCATAATTAATCGTGGTTAAAGTATGTTGACCAAACTGGCTTATGAATGTTTTCTGGAAAACCAGATCTTCAACAGGCAAATTTTCTGACATGGTTTGACTTGCACCGATCTGTCACATGTGTTGTTTTCAGACTGATATAAGGCTTTATAATTGTACTCTGACATCAGGGCTACATGTAGGATCCATTAGATCTCACAAAACAGACACAAGATACAAACGACAAGGATTCAAAGTACCCCTCTTGAACTGTTCTTCATTTCTGGAAAACCCAGAAATGAAGAACAGCTTCTGACAAGGTTTTAATCGGCTAATATCTCCATGATGTGTTGTTATTTGGACCTGAAACTTGTTTTTTAGTGTAGTATTACATTGATACTATGTGTGTGACACATCAAACCACCTAGAATCATAAAAAACAAAGTTTTAGACTTGGTCAAACCTAGCATCCGGTAAACTGACATGCATACCTAGGTTTCACTCAAGAACACTCAATAACATCATTAGTGACGGTTTTGTCGCCTATGGTACCTATCACGACAGTTAATTTTGGAAATTGATTATTTTAATTAATAAATAGATAAAAATGGTTTTTAATTATTAAAAACATTAAATAAATTTCTAAAAATTATTTGAATGTCCGAAAATTAGTTTTTAATTATTCTGGCTATATTTCATAAATATTTAATATTTTTGGAATAATAATGGTATTTAATTTATTTAATTACAATATTAAGTAAATTACTTAAAAATGATTTTTAATACTTGAAAAATCATGAAAAATTATATTATGGTATTAGAAAATATTTTAAGTTATTTTCGGTGACTTTTATTATTTTGTGATGAATTTCATTAATTAATTAATATTAATGATAATTATTTTATTTAATAAATATATTAAATAAATTGTGGAAAATAGAATTAATGATTTAAAATCATATAAAAATTATTTAAGGGTTATAAAAATATTTTAAGTTATAAAATATAACTTTTGATATTTTACCAAGGAAATATTAATATTTTAATATTAATAGCAATTATCGGATAATGGATTTAATTGTTTTAAAATCATATAAATCGATTTTAATGTATTAAAATACTTTAATATATTATAATTATATTATAATATTGTGATATGATTTTCATTAATATTTAATATTAAATAAATATTAATGATATGAGAATAATGTGGTATTTATATTATTTAAATACGATATTAATGATCAAAAAATTATGATAAATGATATTAATTATCTGAAAATTATTACAAGTCTATGAAAATTATTTTGACTGATAATATGATTATCTAAGAAATTGTTAAGTGCTTAGGCAGAGTTTAATTGAACTTAAACTCAATAATTATCCGACTAGACCGTTGGGATGTTAGACTTTTGTCGGATTCAACTTGTAATTAAATAGTCTGATTTGATGCTAAGTGTTATGTGTTGTATAGATTGATAGGATTATGTGCTATGTGTTTAGATTATTCTATATATATATAATAATAATAATAATAATAATAATAATAATAATAATAATAATAATAATAATAATAATAATAATATATTATGATGATATTATTCTAATTTATATTACGATATTATTACTAATATTAGGTCTTTGGATAAAGCGATATAGAATGCGTAACGATAATCAACGGTTCAGGCAAGTTTTACTTAACTCTACTAAGAGTTGTTTCATTCAGATATTCTTATGGTTAATCATTGTTGATTGCCACTATAGAATTATACTATGTACATATTGCATGTATAAGTCAGGTATGAATGGTTGATCACCTTCATTACCAGTTGGTCCAGATATATTTGTTCATGTTCAATACTTGTTCAGTCAAAATTTTGTTCGTGCTAAATCACAACTATATTGATGAATTGTAGCCAGCTTATTATTCAGACTCTTTCAATCATGATATATCTTAATAAATTTAAACTTGCTGGGAAACTTTCATGCTTACCCTTGCTATATCATGATAAACATTGCAGATTAAGACGAATGCGTCAGATACAAGGAAAAGATAAAGACAAGTTCAGTTTGGGATTAAATGTGTAGCTAATTTGTAACAATATAGTTTGATAATAATGTACGTGTTAGTCAAGTTATGATTTGTGTATAAGTTAAGGTTACTCGATTTTGGTGAAATAGTGTGTAAAGTGTATTGTATAAACAATTTATGTTTATATCTTCCGCAAATAGTTATAGATTTAGCATACCAGATCCGTGGTGATTTGGGACCCGGATTCGGGGATGCTATATAACCGAGAAAAGGTTTGCACATTGACCCAATGATGTGACACTGTTAAACGGGTCTGTGAAACCAAGATTCATTTGGGTTCGGGGGATTGATTATGCGGAGGGAAGGTGTTAGGAACACCCCGACATCCGTGTTTCCACGGTGACCGCCACGTTTCAAGAAACTATTATATGAATGTGTGTGTGTGTGTGGATTAATGTGCAATTATTTGGAAGTAGTGCGAGGCCTCGTTCGCACCTATATACAAAGAGTTTGAATTTATACAAAAATTCAGTTTTAAGCAAGATATAACAATGAGATTTTTTTAAAAGAGGTTTTTCAAATCTCGTGCTCAATAATAATTGAGACCTTTTCATACTTCCATTTTTATTATTAAATGTTTGACTTATTTGCTTTTATTTTTGAGATGCGAGGCATCTTTAAGAAAATAATGTACAGCAGTGCTGAACTCCTCATGGGTATGAAAGCCATCTAAGGAAATTCGAACACCGTGAATAATGTACAAGCTGCTTACAGCTGAAAATGTCCATCACGGGAACTGAATCTAGATTCAGTAGACTGAATCTGCGATCATATGATTCTTTGGCTCACATGATGTCGCAATTTGTTTGAAAAGCAATAAGCAGTTATATATATAAAAGATATAAATATATATACAGACATGATCAACCACCACGAAGCAACTCCATGGGGGATCAAAAATGTAAATAAAGCAATAAATGCGATCAACCGCCACGAAGTAAACTCCAGGCGGGACTAAATGTAAATAAAGTAGTAAAAATGATCAACCACCACAAAGTAAACTCCAGGCGGGACAGAATGTAAATAAAGCAGTAAAAGGCCACGAAGTAAACTCTAGGCCTGACAGAAATGTAAATATACATATATATATATATATATACACTTATACATATAAACTATTGTCAGACTCTGTCTGATGAAACTGGATTTGACATCCGGAGTGTTTATTGCTTATATATATATATATATATAAAGAAAGTAAACGCTCCAGACAAAAGTCTAGGCTCAATCGAGGCATAACTCGGTAATGTTAGTCCATATATAAATATATACATATATAAATATATATACACAGATAGAAATGAAATCCACGGACCGAAGTCTGGGCATACGCACACAACACGACTTTCAATGTGAAGAATAGTGTGTGCAAAGATGAAGAGAAAGGCTTATAAAGTGTGAGAATGATTACAGTGGGCTACCAATACAGGCTTTTATGACTCTAGATGGATAAAAACAGGTGTTTAAAATGAGAAAACACTCAATATGGGGTATGTACAGAGCAAATTGGACAGGGCTTCCTCGCCTTTTTTCTCTTTCAAATGGCCACCCTAAGCTCTATATTTATAAAGTTGGTGGTCGCATGTGTACTTGTGGCTGCTGCAGATGCACATGCAGTTACTTGAGCTGCCCCGGGCTCCGCGGGTCCCATCATCTCAAAGTACGTACACTCGGGTACTGTGATGTCCGCTGGAACTTGCAAAACTTAAATCTGAGCATCCGAACGAGGTGTATAAGACCTTCTTCGGACCGCTTTTGTCGAGATTTATACAATGACATGGGATTAGAGGTTGTACGAAGTCAGGAAGAGGGGACCATGCCCATGGTCTTCAAGCATCAAATTCTATCAGTTATGCTACCACACGTAAGAGTCACTCGAGATTAGAACTCCTTGGCTCTTGTGGGACATTGTTGTGTAGAAATGTATGTATGAAGTGTTGAGACAGCGCGCTGGGGGTTGAGGTGGCAAGATGACATTCTTACTCCTCACCGGGGTTATCTCCCGTTTGGGCTGATAGCCGACGTTTCTCAGTGTTACATCTAAGATTAGACTGTTGTAAGTGTTTGAATTCTGTAGGGTCATCTATAAGTGTGCCCGTCTTCCTGGTGTTAGCTCTGGGTTTTTGGAATGAGTGCCTCGGCAGGAGGTCTGAGATTGAAGTTGATCGCATGCATTTGAAACAAGCATTTTCAGAGTTATTGCCGGAACAACAACAACATTCCTTGGGGTTATCTCGAAGGACGAAACTCGATGTTATCTCTGAGGTTTGAATTGATACTCCTAGTGTGTGTTACGGGGTTGAAACTAAACTTTCGGTAGTATCCAAAATGGATGTGAACTGTCTTCCAGGGTTATCTCTGAAAGATGAATCTGCCCTCCTGCAATGTTAGTAACAGGTGTGCAGAAAATTTCGAGTGTCTATATTACATTCATAAAGAAACCTAAACACATTACCACATATTCCTAATAGTCACTAAAACACAAGACGCAATATCAAATCAAAACGGTTTGGTTTGAGTGAGTTAATTACTATTTTGACATCCCTTAAACCGCTTTAAATGGGATAATTATCGAGCCTATTATCAATAAGACCCTACTTAAACTCTTTAATATTATTTTAGATAATTTATTTATTAGCCAAAATAATTTTCAAAAGCTCATAATAATTTTTAAATAATTATTATCATTTTTAATTATTTATAAACCATTAATTTTATTTTTACATGATTTAAATACTACATAATTCCATTATCATTAATATTTAAATTAAATATTAATGAAATACTTGACATAATATTATAAGTTATTTATAATATCTCAAAGTATTTTATTACCTTAATATCACCTTTAAATGATTTTAAAACATTTAAATCTATTTTAAATAAATCATCATTAATATTAAAATATTAATGTGTTTTATGAGAAAATATTAAAAGTTATTTTTATAACTTAAAACATTTTAAAACCTTTAAATCATTTTTTATATGATTTTAAATAATTAAAACTATTTTTCCACAATTTATTTAATACAATTATTAAATAAATTATTTTCATTAATATTAATTATTAATGAAATCCATCCCAAAATACTAAATGTCATTCAAAATAACTTAAAATAATTTTTAACAATTTAATATATTTTTAAATGATTTTAAGATATTAGAATCATTTTTAAAGTAATTTATTTAATATAATTATTAAATAAATTAATTATCATTAATATTCAAATAAATTATAATATTAATGATATATATCCCAAATTATTAAAAAGTAATTTTTATACCTTAGAATAATTTTTACAAATTAATTATGAATTTTTAATAATTATTTTGCATTTTATTCTAATTATTTAATTTAAATAATTTATTTATATTAAATCTGTCGCTAAAGAGACCTATCGTGACAAAACTGTCGCTATAGGTGTTCTTGAGCCCTCAAGAACATTCAAACTCAGTTCATTGGTACTTAGTTTGACCACTTATAGATTCTTGATCTTGATGTTTCTGGGCTTGTAGGTGAATTAGTGATGTAGCTAGTACTGATGTAATACTACAAGCACAAAGAAATTGTAGGGCTAAACTACAACACATCATGAAGTTATAAGCCTTCAAAATCATGTCAGCTGTTGTTCTCCATTTTTTGGACCCAGAAAATAAGAATAGTGTGAGGTGTCACTTTAGGATCTTAATAACTTGGATTCTGGGCTTACTCTAAATGTTAAAGTGTAACACTTATGTAGTAGATATGTTGAGTCGCCAGATACATGGTAGATAAATTCAAATACAACCTAATTATACAACAGTCGTGTAAAATACGACAAAACATAGCTGAGAGTTTAAACAAGAATATTGTCATCTAGACAATATCCACACTCAATGGTGTCCTCATTATAATTATTATCACATTATTCTGTAGAATACTGAGGACTACTAAAGCCATTTATCCTGGACCATCACTCCATTCCCCGACTCGTCCCAGCTATATTCTCATTTCCTGAAGAGAACATTGAAAGAAAGGGTGAGCTCAACTAGCCCAGTAAGAAATATTATGACTAAGATAATGAAGAATAAATTATCCTTAGCCTTCAACAGTATAACAACTGATAGAATACAATAGACAATAAGTTTTAGATCAACAACTGTAGCGGAAATAAGCAATCCATTAGAAGAGTCATGTAGAGCATAAAATCTAATATCTTCTATGATTTAAAAAAGTTTTTCATCAACTTTATCGCCGAGAGACTCGACAATAAATAAAATCGAATCATTCTCGCACCACGGCCGAGGATATTCATGTAATCATCAATGGTCATGATTATCTTTGAATAATCACGGTCGTAATCATACCAACAACAACCGTCCATCAATGAACTACGAGCCAATGAAGACTTTTACCACATCATTCATCACATTACGGTCATGATTATACCGAATAATCCCTGGTCATAATCATTCCAAGTCCATCTATGCACGTAAGCCAAAGATGACTTTAATCACAATATAAGCATGACGATGATGACAATGACATAATAATTCAATAAAACAAGTTCAAGGATAAATTTTAATGATTTATAATTTAATTTATCCAGAAATCAATAATGTCCAAATTGTCAACATGATATTGCTTTGTGGAGTAAAATTCAAGAATGCTCAAAAGAATATTCCATGAAAAGATACTGGATGAAGCGCAAATATCTAGGATATTCTACTAATTTCATGGAGTATAGAAGTCAAAACTTTAACCAACTAAGTATAATAAAATATATGAAACTGCAAATGGATTTTCACCCGCCATGCGGTAATCCACGTAGACAGATCATTTCCACAATTTAATAAGGAATGAATACGAAGGATCATTCACCATGCATGTGATAATCCACATAGACAGGTTATTCCAACAGAACAATAAGGAAATGGAATATGAGAAGAATTCACCAGGCATGCGATAGACCACACAGCATGAGTTATTCCAACAGAATAATAAATAATGGAACCAGGTCATGCATAAACGCACAGATAGGATATTCCAACAGAATAATAAATAATGGAACCAGGTCATGCGTAAACGCATAGACAGGATATTCCGACAGAATAATAAATAATGGAACTAGGTCATGCGTAAACGCACAGACAGGATATTTTGACATAATAATCAAGAATGGAATAATAGAAGAATTTCACCATGTATGCGGTACTTCGCATAGACAGGTTATTCCAACATAATAATAAAGAATGGAATAACAGAAGAATTTCACCATATATACGGTAGTGTGCGTATACAGGTTATTCCAACAGAATAATAAGGAATGGAATAACAATAGCTCCCTTCATGAATACGAAAGAAATAATACCCCTTACCTCAAAAGAAGGCTGGATACTGGAATAGTGAGGTAGCAGACTTCTCTTCTTCTTTCTCTCTATAATTCTCTCTATAATAATTGCTCTTGTGAGACTTAGTGAATTGGTGAGAAATGAAGGAAGAATAAGATTCTATTTATAGGAAAATATAGTTTCGATAATTACACATTTTGGGGCTCGAAATATTACAATATAATACCTTCTTCTTTTTCTTCATTTTTAATTTAGTCATGCAAGTATTATCAAACTTGCACCACCTCCCCTAATAGGAAATCATGTGAATCAATAGTAAATCATGTGACTCAATAGTTCTAATCATGTGAAAACAAAACAATTACAGTATAGTACCTTCAACTATACCTCCATTTCTAATTTAGTCATGCAAGTATTATCAATCTTGCACAAATTCCCCTAATAGTAAATCATGTGAATCAATAGTACACACATGTGAACAAATAGTTATAATCATGTGAATCAATAGCAATTAATTGCTCGTTTATCCGGTGAATTACCCGATTGATCAATATAACTTCTAGACATCAATTATCATCAAAATAAATGTCAATTTCCACTAACACAAATAATTCCCACACAATGGAATTATCAATTTCACCTTTAATCAACACGAACTTTTTCATCATTAATATTATAATTCACAATATTTAACAATAAGGTCGTTCCCAGGAAAGATGAGGCTTTCCGATAAGGATTTCTCCTTATTGGTGCGTAATTAGGTGACCAAACCTCTGCTTGACAGAACTTCTAGACATTGTCAATATTTCAAATAATAATATGAATAACGTTGTCGTCTCAATTATTGATTTAATAATATAACATATTATGCAGATGATACTATGACAACAATTGAATCAATAATATAAGAGATATGATGCACTAATTACTCTAGCAATAATTGAGTATAACTGAGTGATTTCTCGCGTAAGCATCAATAATTAAAACCGTGTGCTACTATGCAACCATATGTATTACTGTACTTTTACTACCGATTATGTTATGACAACTTGCTTACTTTGAAAATTTTTCACATATCACCCTTAACTTTAAACTTTTATCAATTTAACTATTTACCAAAATAGAAAAATTGAATACTTTTATTTCATAAAATTTGGGATCTCACATCAAGGTACAAAAGTAATACACTTTTGTAGCTTAACAACATAACAGATGCAAGACCTGGACCAGTCAAACTAATGTTAGAACCTTGTTCTTGAGAAATCTGGGTTTTCCAAAAATCTTCATCAGGCAGTTGGTCAACCCATATTTGACCATGATTATATTTGATTATGTTCATGATCTAGGTATTCTAGTGTAATGGCTGTGTAGTCTATATGTCAGAGTATATCAATGATACATTCTCATGGCCTAACAACTTAACAATAATAAGTTCTAAGGCCTTTAAACTGTTGTCAGACAGTTTTGGGTTTTTGGGTTTTCCAGATTTCTGGACTTTGTGCTTGGTCAACCATGTTTGACCATTAATAACTTGAGATCTAGACATGGTATGGACTTGATTCATCTTCCAGTCTACTCTCCTCATGGCATAGAACATGAATGATACACTTATCCATCTTAACATCTAACAGATTAAGATATAAAGGCTCTGATATATGGCTGTCGGACCTCAAAATTAGGGTTCTTGACTGATTTGAAAATTCTTATTTTAATGGACTTAGATGTTATGGATCCATGACATAACATCATAGATAACTAAATAACATCTTAAAACACTAATTTAAACAACAAAACATATAGTTCACACAAATCATAAGGATCTAGCATGGATTAGGGTTTATACATTTTTAATGCTCAATCTTTAATTTTTGATATTTGATTCTGATCTTGGAGAGCTAAGATATAATCTTGGCTTAACTTATCACTTAGTTCTTCTATATATTTCAAAAATTAGAGAGAGAGAGATAGGGTTGGCTAAGTTAAAAAATAAAGTAAAGTTATTTTCTTAACTTTTAAGTTTTTAATCTTTGATTCAATGAACTTGGTATTGGTAGGTGGCACCTTGTGGCTGATTTAAGAGATTTGAAGCACATGTGATATCTAAAGTGATGATTCACCAAGGTTTGCTAATATCTTTTGCTTAAAATTTAAGTAAAAGGGCATTTTAGTGATTTTGCACCTACTAAAGGTATTTTTGGTAATTTCCCCTACAATTTGAAGGGTAATTTGGTCTTTTCACATATATCCCATATCTTTTAAACCTTAAGTCTTTATAGTTAGTATTAGGGTTCCCAAATTAGGGTTTTGAAATTCTCGGTTAGGGTTTAGGATTTGCAGAAAGGAAATTAGGGTTTCCAAAGCTAGAATTAGGGTTTCTAACCAATCATTAGGGTTTACTAACTTAACATCGAAGTTCTTAATATAACATTATGGTTTTTCAATGATGCACTTCTCTGATCAACAATTAACCCTTAACCACATACTGTACACATATAATCACTATACATAAAATCATATACACTCATACACTTAACCCTATAAGTTCTTCACAAAATTTTTAAATCCATACAAATCCTTCACGGAATTCTTATTCAATATTCTATTTCCCAGTCTAGGTCTTATTATTGAACCTTTATTTACTCAATTAAGATTTATTAAATTCTATAAATTCTCGGGTTGTCACGTTCACCCCTTCTTCTATAATTTCGTCCCCGAAAATACAGCCTACTACACCCTACACCTTTCATTCTCCGAAACTAGGTTTTTAATACAACCTTTATTTAATCATATTAGATTTTACCCGTATGCCACGAGTTCATAATATTTCATACCCATCATCACGTGCTACCCAAAACATCTCTCCCAAGAGTTAAAATTTTCAAATCATGCTGAGGAGTTATATAGAACATGAACTATTGAGGTTTAGAGGTATTACTACCGGTGACCTATTTCAATTAAGAAAAAAGGTACTCTACTCCTTACAAAGGTTATCAATATGTTTACAATCACGAAGAAGGTAAACTACCGATGCTAGTACGCACGTTAATCATGTCTCGTGAATATTCTCTCTATTGAATTATTTTATTCAATCTACAAAGTCAACCTCAGTCTTATCAAAAGATTCTGCACCAAAACAATTTGGTTTGGGAAAAGTTTCAAAGAATACTTGAAATTTTGATAAACATTGGTCTAGCTGAATCAAATAGTTTAGACTCATACCAACAATTTAATTTCAATCGAAACATGCATGGCCAAACCCCGTTGGTAATAGTTTATCTTTAAAATTCTAAAAATAATTTTATGACGTCATGATATCGTATTGTATTTACAGCCCGTTTAAGGATTACGTCATTGTGTGACTTTGTCATAGTGTAGACACTGGAATTTTTTTGCCTACCTATTACTAACATTGCAGGAAGCGCGAAATCTTCTTTCAGAGATAACCCTAGAAGACAGCTCAACTTAATCCTGAAAATACCACCAAAAGTTCAGTTTCAACCTCGGAAAACACACTGGGAGTATCATTTGTCACCTTGGAGATAACCCTGGGGAAAGCAATGCAAATACCGGAAATTCCACCGGAGAAGGTCGTTTCATCTTGGAGATAACCCCGAGATGTCCAGTCTCAGTCCCGGAAATAACATCGGGAAAGACAATGTCAACCTTGGAGATAACCCCGAGGAGTGCAGTTGCAGTTCCAGAGGTAACCCTGGAGATGCTCGTTTCAACCCATGCAGTCAACTTCAACCTCAGAATTCACATCGAGACACTCAGCTCCCGAAACCAGAGATAACCCTAGGAGGACAGGCACACCTCAGAGACAACCTTGAGGGCATTCAGCACTTGCAGCAACCCAATCTCAGAGATAACCCTGAGCAACGTCTGCTTTATCAGCCCAAATCGGAGATAACCCTGGTGAAGGGCAAAATCGTTAAATTGCCACCTCAACCCCACATGGCGCCATCTCAATAAACATATCAATATACATTATACACAACAAGAACCAAGGAGTTGTAATCCTGAGTGACTACTACACACCAGATAGAATTTGAAGCTTGAAGACATAGCATATGGTTCCATCTTCCTGACTTCGTACAACCTCTAATCCCATGTCATTGCGTAGCTCTCAATAACAGCAGTCTGAAATAGGTCTTATACACCTCAATCGGATGCTCGAATTGAAGTTCTGCAAGTTCAAGCAGATATCACGTTGCATGAGTGCATATACTTCGAGACGGTGGGACCCGCGAAGTCCAGGGCAACCCGGGTAGCCACATGTGCATCTGCGGCTACCGTAGGTACACCTGCGGCTCCCCCTCTATAATTAGAGGGCTTGGGGTGGCCATATTTAAAGAGAAAACGACGAGGAAGCCCTGTCCAATTTTCTTTGTACACACCCTATATTGAGTGCTTTCTCATTTTTAAACACTTGTGAGCTCACATATAGCTATTTTTTACTGGCGAGAGCCGAGTGTTCATCTACTTAAAGCTATAGAAGTCTTCTTTGGCAGTCCATTGAAAGCCTTCTTACACACTTTAAAGCATTTCTCTTCATCTTTGCACACACACTCTTCTTCACGTTAAGAGTCGTGTTATGTGTGTAGGCTCGGACTTGATCAAGTGGTTTTCATTACATTTATATATATATATATATATATATATATATATATATATATATATATATATATATATATATAACCTATATATATTAACTGTTATCGAACATTGTTCGATGAGCCTTTATTTTATATCTAGAGCGTTTATTTGCTTATATATATATATATATATATATATATATATTTACATTTCTGTTAGGCCTGGAGTTTATTTCATGGCCTTTTACTGCTTTATTTATATTCCGTCCTGCCTGAAGTTTACTTTGTGGCGGTTGATAGTTGTTAATGCGTTATTTATATTTAGTCCCGCCTAGAGTTTACTTCGTGGCGGTTGATCGTATTTATTCCTTTATTTACATTTCTGATCCCCCATTGAGGTGCTTCGTGGTGGTTAATCATGACTCTCTCTCTCTCTCTCTCTATATATATATATATATATATACCGCTTTTATAATTTACATTTCCGATCCCCCATGGAGGTTCTTCGTGGTGGTTGATCATGTTAATATATATATATATACGGAGAGGCTCTAAAGAGAACCTTAAAAACCGAACCAAAGACGAACCGTCGTCTTTGGTGTCTATGGCGACGGTTCGAACCGTCGCCAAAGACTACATGGCTATGGCGACGGATCAAACCGTCGCCATAGACACCAAAGACGATGGTCCGTCTTTTTTGGTTCGCTCTTTAAGGTTCAGCTTTAGAAATAGGATAGTATATATATATATATATATATATATATATATATATATATATATATATATATATATATATATATATATATATATATATAGCTTTTATATATATATAATCGCTATCGCTTTCATATAAATTAAAGCATCATGTGAGCCTAGTAATCATGTGATCACAGATTCAGTCTAATGAATCTAGATTAGGTTCCTGTGATGGACATTTTCAGCTATAAACAACTTGTAAATTATTCACGGTGTTTGAATTTCAATAGATGGCTTTCATGCCCATGAGGAGTTCGGCACTGATATATATTATTTTCTCGAATATGCTTCGCATCTCAAAAATAAAATCAACCAAGCCGAACACCTAATAAAATGGAAGTATCAAAGGCCTCAATTACTATTGAGCACAAGGTTTGAAAAAACCTCTTTCATAAAATCTCATTGCCATATCTTGTTGAAAACTAAATTTATATACAAATTCAAACCCTTTGTATCTAGGTGCGAACAAGGCCTCGCACTACTTCCAAATAATAGCACATTGAACCCCCCACACACACACACATTCATATAACAGTTTCTTGAAAAATATCATCGTGGTAACACGGATGTCGGGGGGGGGGGGTGCCTAACACCTTCCCTCCGCATAATCAAGCCCCCGAACCCTAATGAATCTCGGTTTCATAGACCCGTTTAGCAGTGTTACATCACTGGGTCGATGTGCAAACCTTTTCTCGGTTGCGTTGGTGTAACCAGTTAAAAACACCAACTGGCGACTCTTACAGTCAAATCTTCGACATATACATGTCGGACCTTTTTAACTTGTTTTTTCAAACTAATCTCACCTAACATGAGAACACAAAAGAACAAGAACAGAAAAGGGACAAATAAAAATTCCGACGTCGACAGGTGGAGACTCTGCTGGGGACTCTGTTGAGGACTCTAGTAAGAGGGCTTAAGCCGCTACTACAAGCTTTTCAAAACTGTTATATGCTTGTGTGTGAATGTTGCATTTACATTTTTTGATGAATGTATATGAATGCATTTTACTTACTTCACTACAATATATTTATCTATGATATTAGTGATTCGCACATGTCATCATTTTCACAAACGGTGAGACACGTTGTATGTGAATGTATGTTGTGTGGTTCCTCCACCAAGAGGTTATCCTGTCGGTGTTTGATTACTAGACTCGTAGGGAGACTAATTCTAACGAGTCTCAAGAAAGGCACCACACAGATTTGCTCCATTTGAAAGACCGGATTAACTTCTAGTCGAGTAAATTACGATGATCTGGGAACCTTCATGCCGAAAAGTCGCGAAAGTAACCTAAGATAGGTCAGCCTCTGATAAACCAAATACGGGGGAAAGCCTCTTCATGCTTTCCATTTTTCAATTACTTGTAATTTCATTCCATGTTCATCTCTATGTAATAGAAAATATGAAGAATATGTGTAAATGCATATTAAGACTTGACATGCTATCAAATGACACCCATTTTGTAGGATAATGTTCATAAAATGGACACATTATGATACCATGTAAACATTTATACATTCCCTAAGACTAAACTATATAAGTTTTTATAGGAAAACAATTGGGCCTGTTACCCGCTCAAAATCCAAAAAGGCCACAAGCCTACAACCAATTATATCTTCATCTTACTAGTCTAATCCTGCTCCTGTCGCTCGAGAAGAGTTTGATGGTTTAAGTAAACAAATTATCGATTTGGCTGTTTTGCTTAAAGAATTACACCAATCTACTCAGGGTTTGGGAATACCCGTATATACTGAATCCTCTGCATAAGTAGGAGCACAAGGATCAGATAAAATAATTCCTGAACTTCAGTTGGATACAACCGACAAAAATCCTGAAAACACCCATCTCAAAGAAGATCCAGACATCGATGATATCAAGAAGAAAGTCCTTCGAATGGAGGAAACCATCCGTTCTATCAAAGGAATTGGAGCACACAAGAGTGTTTCCTATGTTCATCTTTATATATTCCCTGGTGTTCATTATCAAGAGAAGTTCAAAACTTCTGACTTTGAAAAGAATGATCGGTTAGTGGATCCTTACACACATTTGAAGGTGTTCATTGGAGAACTTGGATCTTATGTATAGGACGAGAAGCTCAGAATGCAGCTGTTCTAGAAGAGTCTGACTGGAGAAGCCCGGACGTGGTATGCCAAATTAGACAACTCAAAGATCCATAACTGGGAGGAACTAGCTCATGCATTCCTCACTCAATTATAGCTTCCAATCTCATATGGCTTCTGACTGGTACCAGATTACCAAAGTCAAGAAACATTCCAATGAGTCTTGCAGAGAGTATGCTCAAAGATGGAGGCGCCTTGCTGCTCAAGTCATTCCTTCCATGACAGAATCAGAAATGGTCATGACCTTCATAGATATACAAGAAGCTCCTTTCTATGAAAGAGTCTTAGCTGGCATTGGCAAACCATTTTCTAAAATGATCAAACATAGAGAGATGACTGAGATGGGATTGATGTTAGGAAAGATTCAAGACCTAGTAGCTCTTAAAGAAGTTGCTAAGCACATCCAGTCCAGAACTTATGGAAACAACCCCCGGAAGGTCCATAAAAAGAAAGAGGAAGATGTTTCCTTGATACTACAAGGTCAAAAAGGCAGTCAGAATATGCCTATCAAGAGGAAAAACTACTCCCCTTTGCAAGCACAGTCTTCAAACCCTACATTGCCAAAGAGTGGAGAAGTCTGATGCAACCGAGCGTTCACACCCTTAGGGGATTTGCTCAAAAATGTTCTCAATCTTCTGACTATTCAGAAGAAAATTACACATCTTCTTCCACCAGCCAACCTTAATGGAAAGGGTTACAATGCTACACGAAAGTGTGCTTATCATGTCGGGGCACCGGGACATGACACTTAGGATTGCTGGGCCTTTAAACATAAGATCCAGGACTTAATCGACAATGGGGAGATTATCGTGACTAAACACAACCAACCTCATGTGCAAGATAATCCTCTTTCTCAACACAAAGAAGAAGAGGTCAATATGATTAATTGAAGTAGAGGACAAAGTTCCAATTATGTTGTTGAATCTTCCCAGACTAGCAAAGATGGTGCTAGAAGATAGGATTATACGCAGTTCCATTTTATAATGGAATGAAAGATTAAGGCTCTTTGCAAGCAAGTAGACCAATTGGAAGAACTGGTGATCTGATAAATAGATTTTATACCTACTTATCCGATATCTATTACTTAAATTAGTTGCCTAAACCTATGTTTTATAGTTACTTTGCATGCATTGTGTGTTCATTTCATACATTAATAGTTAATTTTATAGGCTATGACACGACATTGGCATAAAGAAGCAAGGAAAAGTAAGTCGGACATCTTTTGGACTAAAATATGCAAGCAAGTGCAAGAAGGGAAGATTGTAGGGCTTTTAACACCAAGTTGGATTCATGTTCTTGGCTTGGAACTTGGATTTTATTGTAGATCTACTTCTTAGCTTTTTGAAACATCTTGAATCATCCAAATCGGAGCTCAGATACAAGAGTTATATCCTTTTTATCAACAAAGATCAGAACTAAGAGTTGCCATGCTTGCCATTTACATAACATCTACTTCAAGCCCGATTTCAACCTTGATCCGACTAGAATATGTTAAATCTCAAAGAACAAAAGTTGTACATCTCGTCGATATTTTTGATTTGATAGGTGACAGGCCTCGTAACTCCTAGCGGATTAAACGTTATGCCTATTTTACCAAAGGATATTGCAGCAAGAAATAGAGCGGCGCAGGGCGCGCTAGGCCATCTGAATTTCTGATACAGCAGCGTGGGGTGCGCCCAAAATGGCCTAGGAATAGTGTGGGGCGTGTCGATCGGTGGGAGCAGAGTTAAATTGGGTGTTATGTTGTCTAATTTGAGCAAGAATAGGATTCTTAGTTGCCTAACTTGCTAGGGTGGCCATTAGAACTATAAATACTTGATTTTAACTTGGATTGGGAGGCTAGTTTTGAAGGATTCCATTAGATTAGAGTAGAGTAGATTAGGAGAAAAACCCTAGTTCTTATGAGATTGGGAGATTGAAGCAACTTGGAGACCATTGAAGATCAAAAGCAGGAGCTTGAAGAAGATGGAGATTTGTTGACAACATATTTATTCTTTACTCTACTCTTAGTTTTGTCATTTAATTTGTATCCAAGTGTGGATTCTTAGTTTTAATTCAATGAACTAATTCTTTATTTGAGATTATAATGGATGTTATTGTGTAGTTTATTTTAATATTTTTCGTTATCAATTACTATGTTCTATTGTGAGGATTGTCTATTGTGATTAGGACTTAATTTTTTAATTGATTGACCATTAATTACCGTGATAATCTATATGAACTCGAGAGATGAAGTATAGATTTAGATCTGATCATGATGGCATGTGTTTGTGATTTCTGCATAGATGGAATTCATGATTCGTGTTTATGATATAGATATGCCTTTACGCCATATGTAATCTTATAGAGAACTTGTGCTTTAAATCCTTTTTAATTGTAATTCACATAGAGATATAGTGGATTAGTTAATTAGGGTGTCTTGCTTAATTCTATCATCTGTGGAATTAAGTGAGTATAGGTATTATGCATCAAGAGGTGGTTTTATCTGCTTTAGTGTTCTTGATTAACAATTCAGGATAAAGAATAATTGATGAGAAGTGTGTTAACTTAAAAAAAGCAATAAGTGAAGTTTTGATCTTAAATCTCCGTAATCTTAATTTAACTAGTGGTAATTAGAATTAGTTTTCTTATAAATTGAAATTCATTCGTTTAAATAAGATTAAATTTGTTATAGGTTAGTACTTGGGAATTCTTGTTAACTAATTCTCTGTGGGAACGATACTCAACTTATCACTTTATTATTTGTTGACAACGTATACTTGCATGTGAGCGTATATAGAATTTACCCAACAAGTTTTTGGCGTCGTTGCCGGGGAATTAGTTTAAGTTTTTTTACCAATATTAATTTCAATCAAATTAGTCTTAATTTAAACATTTTTATTTTTATTTTTAATTCTCTTCCTATATTTCTCTCTTTTCAGGTACCATGGATGTCTTTACGTATCAATGGCCATACACGAACATGACTAAACCAAGGGAAACATAGATTGATGGACTTAATACATTTTCTGTAGAGTCAGTATAAATTACGGCAAATTCGAAGACGTTGGAGGTTATCGCAGCCCAACGAAGTCGAAGGATGGCAAACATGACTCAACCAAGGGAAACATGGGTTGATGGACTTAATGCATTTTCCGCAAAATCAGCACAGATTGAAGAACTTTCGAGGACGTTGGACGTTATTACAGCCCAGAGTAGTCGAAGGATGGCAGTTACGTGTGACTATTGTGTTGGCAACCATCAAAGTCATTAATGCACCTTCAGTTTTGAACCGATACAATATAGTGGTGATTACCTCAGCAACTATGTTGATCCTAACTATCACCAAGATTGGGGGTATCACCCGAATTCGTCATGGAGTTACAATTATGATGACCAACATTACGCTCTAAATCTAGCATACACATCGAAATTTTCATGTCCACCTCCAGTGCCATAAGAAGAAGCTAATTCAAGGATGGAGAAAGTGTTGTCCGAGATCAGAGCGACAAATGAGGAGTGGCGGATTAATCAAGAGAGGTCAAATCAAAATCTAAGGAGGGAAATTCAAAATCTTGAAAATCAGATGGAGAAAATGACCAGAGCGTTAAACAACCACCCTCCAAACACTAAGCTTTATGACATGGATGACGAAACTAACGGAGAACCTGAACCGAATCTGCGACTGGATGAGCAACAAGATATCAAAAGTGTGGAGACAATTCGGGATAATGAAATAGAGGTCGACGAAGATCTAAATGGGTCTACACCAAAGATCAAAGAGTCACTCAGATTTGCAAAATCATGCCCACTTGGTAGTCATATCGTCGGCGAAGCTCTTGATGACATAAGAGCAAGTACAATTTTGAATCCATGGTGGGACGAGAAAGAGAATATAGATGAAGAACCCATGGTGTATGACTAGCTTCCATGCCCCAAAGTGATCACATACACAATGGAGAAAACACCTAGATGTGGGACGTTCTTGATTGAGATCATACCAAATCAGAGCATGCTAGGTGACTTTGATGCATTGTCCATCGCCTATGGGAACCTCCAAAAGGACAATTTGTTTTCGATAGATGGAGGGTTCCTCAATTATCGAAGAGGAATTAGATAGCGTTGACCAGACAAAGTCTGGCTGAAGGACTATAAATCAAGCGCTTATTGGGAGGCAACCCAAGTTTAATTTTTAGTTTTTTTTAGGTTTCATAGTATTTAATAAATTTTTATGTCTTAGGATCTAACAAACTTTTATCTATCATATTCAAAGGTTATTCAAGTCCAACTCAAGTGTGATGCCCGATTTATTCCAATATGTCTGGCCTATTCTTTAGACTTAGCAGACAAGGAGGAAAATGCTGTATTTTCAGGGAAGTCCTCTCTTTTAATTTTTCCTATCTTAGCCATTGAGGAAAATGTCTGTTTTAAGTTTGGGGGTATTTATCATGTTTAGTATTTACTTGGAAAATGTTTTGATGGAATTTAATTTTGGCCAATGATAAGTGGGTGGTTAATGATATTGTTAACTCTTGAAGAATTGATGAGCATGCTTAGTCTATATTTTAACTCATTAGTTGGTTTTCACAATACTTGCGAATTTTTTAAAAATATTTGCACATATCCATTTGTTTAGCTAGTTGGGATTGAAAATTTTTACAAAAACTTGTTGAATAAAATCTAATTACGCAAAACACGCAAGTATACGTGGTCAACAAGTAATATAATAGTAAGTAGAGTATCGTTCCCACAGAGAAAAATTTAGTAAGAATTTAACCTCACAATTACCAGTTTCTTATTAATCCTAATTTTATTAAACTATTCAAAACAATAATTAAAATTATTAAAACTAAATTATTAAAAATACTACGATCACAAAACAATCACAAATATTAAAAACTGAAATTTCAAACAATTATTGGAGAATTAGGCTTACAACTTCACCCTAAGCTTCACTCTGAGTTTTACACTTTTATTCTAGTTCAATTTACTATCCCAGTTTATTAATCAAGAACAAGAATGTAGCACTAGCCACCTCTCGATGTACTAATACCGTATTAACTTAAATCCACAATTTAGATAGAAACAAGTTAAACACCTTAATCAACTAACTCACTATATCTCTATGCAAATTATAATTGAAGAAAGTTTAAGATTAAGTTCTCTATCCGATTACATGCGATGTCAAGTATATCTCTACCTTAACATTCATCAAGATTCTGTTCATTCACAAAATTCAAGAACACATGCTATATTAACTAAGTCTAGATTCGTACTTCCTCTCTCGAATTCATACAAATCCAGAAAGAACTGTTGATCAGGCAATTCATAAATTCAAGCTCAAATTAATATAGATAAACTGGATAATAACTTGTTAAACTGGAAATCAAAGTTACATAATCAATGTTCCACTTAAAGATCCATTATAAGCCTTATAAATAATTTAGTTCATAACTAATGAATTAAATACTGAATAAATAAAAGAAAACATCATCCCAATTACACTAATTGAAATTAAAGGAGAATAGTAATACACCACCCTTCTCGCCCTTCAAATCTGCAATCTTTATGAAATTACTCTTCTTCTTTGTTCATCCAAGCTCTTGTTTTTCAATCTTGTTCTCAAAGTGTATCTAAATAATCCTCATTTTTTTCTCACACATAGCATAAATTTGCCTTACTTCAGCTCCACACCACCAATTCTAAACCAACTCTAACTCATCACCAAGAAATTCTAATAGAAATCCAACTCCTTTTCAAAACCAACAAGTCATTAGTCAAAGACTCCCAAAAGCATGAAATACCATCCGTGACACAATCCTATTATAATCATATTACATAAAGAATTTATAGCTCCCAACAATGCCCATCTTCAAGCACATAACGAATCAAGACAAATCCTCGTCTCCAGAATTCAACGCCCAAGTGCCATGATTTACTCTCTCGAACGGTGCCCACGCTACTTAGCCAGTGACAAGCTACGCACTAGCACGCCCCATGCCACTTTACTCAGAATCACGGCGCGCCCCGCGCCGGTCAGGCAGAATGTCCATAATTGCTTGAAAATCCTTCCAATGCTAGCATCTTGATAAGCTTACTAATTATCCTACAACAAGCACAAAACCCATCAAAAGTAACATAAAGTAATCAAAAACTAACAATATAACAAGCTAAATGAATAAATCATAGGTTAAAACCCTACTCATCATGATCCATCAGCATCAAGTCACACGCCAATTAGTTAGTCAGGAGCATGATAGTCTTCTTCCTTTTGTCATGAATACTCCATCCTCGCCTTCAGAAAGTGAAACACTAGAGGATAAAGTTTCGAAAAGAGCAAGTGCCAAAGCCCATCATGATTTTGCTAACAAACGGGAATTTACATATCTTGGCCAACCTATGGAGGTGATATTTCAGATGCTGATCAATTAAGGAAGAATTACATCCCTTATACCTCCAATCAATCCCCGTTCTAGACGGTTCAATTCCAATGGAGTATGCCAATATCACTCCCACTTTCGCGGTCACAGCACAAAAGAATGTTGGGCACTCCGCCACCTCATTCAAAATTTAATTGACAGCGGTGTCATGCAAATGGCAGATGACGACACTTTGTTACTCGAGAGTGGGAACATATATCCTACAAAATAGAAAGATGGTGTAGCAGTTATATTCATTGAGGATGATTTGGATGCCAGATAACTCATAACACAAACAATTCAATTCAGAGGTGTTGATAATCCTTTGAAAGTGGCTACACCAGAGCCAATTCTCTTTCCATCTAGGCCACAGTATCGTGTTGTTAGCTTGAAAAAAGGCCCATGGAATTATGGGCAGCCTGAAGGATCTACCTCACATACAACTACTGCAGTGTCGAAGGAGAATCCACTATATCTTCCTCATCGGGTGATGAAGCCTAGCATCAAATTAAACAGGAAAGTTCCCATAGAGAAGGATGAAGGGTTCCTTCTTGCCATGGGCCATAATGAAGCCAAGGTGGTTTTAAGCTTGAGAGAAGCTCCACACCAAATTTCCATACTGGACTTGGTTTTCTCTTCCGAAGATCACAGGAAGATCTTGCTAAAGGTCTTGGAAGAAGCCCATTTACCGAAATTAGTGGATGTGTAAAAATACCAACATCTGGTTGATCACATTTTCAACAACAATGTGATATCTTTCATAGATGACGACATACCCACTGAAGGGACGGGTCATTGCAAGCCGTTGCACATATCGGTTTTGTCCTACGAATACATGGTGCGAGGAGTATTGATAGATGGAGGTTCATCTCTGAATATATGTCCTTATGCTACCTTGGAGAAGATGAATATCAACCCCAAGTGGATCAAAAGCAGTCGTAGGGTATCAAAGCTTTTAATGGGTCCCGACGAAACACCGTTGGAGTGATTAAACTACCAGTAGAGATTGGTCCACATACATTTAGTGTATCCTTTCACGTGCTCAGAATAGCTACGAGATACAATCTGCTGTTAGGAAGACTGTGGATTCATATGGCTGGAGCCGTCCCTTCTACCCTTCATCAGCAACTCAAGTATATTATCAATAATAGCTTAGTCATTGTTAATACTGAGCTAGAATATCATGAACAAGGTGACATACCACTCATCAGCTTCAATTCAGAAGTTGAGCCGGTCAATATTCATGCCCTGGAGGTGAGCAACACTCATTACCATCCCATTGGGGTGCCACCTCTCATACCCAAGATTTTTGCCGAAGTAATGTTGGCCACTCAAGAGATGATATCATTGGGTCATCAACCTGGACAAGGGTTGGGCAAAAATCACCAGGGTATTAAGCACCCAATTCAAGTGCCCAGTCAAACCGGGACAGCTGGACTAGGCTATTATGCTAATCCAAGTCATAGGAATCCTCATAAGCACAAACAGATTCTTTCAACTTCAGCCACACGGTGATTATCTCCACCTACAGATCCTAAGCCTATACAGTCTCCCGTAAAGGTTCCAGCCCATGTCATGGCTATGCTATTTTCCAAATCGATACCGGTTAAAGCAAAAGAGATCATGATTCCTGATCTTGAAGTGGAAGAGAAGGAATAAAGACGTAAACAAGACATCGCCAAAATGATGTCAAACATAGGCATCTTTGTCCATGATGAACATACAAACAAATACACCCCAAACGATGATTTCCCAGATGTCATGGTCATCATTAGGGAAAAGGAGGACGATGATAACCCATCCATCACTGCAGTCCATCAGGACTTTACCCTCGATAATTGGAGTAGCACTCCATGCATTGGTCGACGAGGGTAAAATGGGTAGAAATTCCATCTACCCTATAGATAATTTTAACTACTTACTTTTCTGTACAGTATTAGCAGTTGTTTTATCAGTATATGCTAACACTTTTGTATGTTTGAACAGTTTCATATATTAAGTGAAAGCATATTATGTTTCAGGACTCTGAATTTAGATGCGCATGTACTTGCTGATGAGGTGCCTTTTCTCCACACGGTGTAAGACCCCAACTTATTATAAATGAAATTAAATTTCCTCTATTTATTATCTTGAAATAGTAAGGGTTGATTTGATTAATGTGGTTAGTTATGAGTAAAATGCGCAAATATTTCAAATAAGCAAGTGGTTATAAAATATTCATCTTTATCGCAGAATATTCGTTTGGTTGTGGAATATTCTTACTGTCGGGGAATATTCGTACGACGACGCAGCCTTGTGTGGGCCCCATAATAGAAATCGATTGGATGAAGAAAATGAAAAGTATAAGTTGGTTATAAATAACGGCGTAGGTATTACCGTTAATACTGTTAGAATACTCGGTGGTTAAAACCCAGTACCACACGGTATTGCACCAATTATTGATTTTTACGTAAGAAGAAACTACTCAATAATTGTTACAGTAATTACTGTTCAATATTTTATTTTATTGATCCAATAATTGCTGCGTTGATATTTTATATTAATATTGTTTCAATAATTGTCATTACACAGTATTTTCCTTTATCAGATCAATAATTCATATTATTTGAATAATATTATTAGATAACATTATTGGCAATGTCTAGAAAGTTACATCTCAGGAGAGGTTTGGTCATCTAATTGCGCACCAAAGAAGGAGAAATCCTTATTGGAAAGCCCCTCTTTCGGGAACAACTCAAGTTACCAAAGATTGTGATTTTGTAATATTATTTGTGAATAATTAATTATTGATTTATATGATAAGGAAAATATTCATTTTATGTGGATATAGATGGAGAAAATTTTTAATGTGACAATTGTTGAAAATTGATATTTTATCTTTTTCGATAAAATAAATATATTATTATATTCTAATAATATAATAATGGTGATATTTTATAATGAATGTGGGATATATGAATAAATGAGGAGGAAGAGTATTTTTGTTACTAAAAATATTTAAAACATGTTTTTCATGTTTGTAGGCCCCATTTCTTGATTTGAAATTTGATTATAGCTTTGTAAAATCGCTTGGTTTGTGGATTTTTGGTCAATTTTTGTTTGGAATTTGGAAAAACATTCTTCTGCAAATTTTTAGATAATGGAATTTCCTATGGAAAAGACATAAGGTTCAAATTTTTCTGATAAAAGGGCTATTTATTATGAATTATTAAAGTTTTGAAGTTCCAAAATAATTAATTTTTGAAGTTTTAAATATTTTTTTTACAAAAAACGTTTTTGGTGAGTTGAGTGGGTCTTGAATGTGGTGTAAATGTACTGATATAAATTTTCCAAGTTTGTGTATGATTTATTTTATAAATATTAATATTATATTAAATTTTCTGCTTTGGTATTCTAAGCAATTCCCTATAAATAGGGTGCTTATGTTAGAATTGAAAATCACATCAGAAACTAAAGTTTTCTCTCTCTTTCTCTCTCTATATTATCGAGCATATTCTTGTGAGTATTGTTATACTTTGAGTGTTGTTATACTATTGCAAGTTTCCTTCAAAGACTATATCCGAAGATTCCAAATGTAAGTACCGCTCTCTTTTCGAGGTAAAGGATATTTTTTTTTAAAATGATATTATTTCTTCTAATATCATTATGCCGAAGTATTGGTAAGATTTTTCTTATGAAATTCTTGTCTTTTAGTGTCGGGGTTACTATTCACGTATACGGCACTATTCACGAATACGACACTATTCAAAGAAAAATTAAATTTTCATTTTCTTTGTCCAAAATATCTATTATGGATACTAGCTTTGATTGTATCCATATTTTGATCATTCTAGAATTTTACTTCACTATGATTATTTATGAAGTATTTTTGAACACGGATTGTTTAAAGTACGAATCCTTAATATTTGTTATTTTGTTTCACTAGATTCGTTTTCTTTAAAATATTTTTCATCATCCTCAGTCCTAAGTGATGGTATTACTGAATATCTTTGGCCTGTAGTGCAAAGATGGTTGATTTTCTTATGAATATCTTTGGCCGTAGTGCAAAGATGTACAGGTGTTGAGATGAACATGACCAACTGATGAATATCTTTGGCCTATAGTGCAAAGATGAATATTTGATTCAAGATGTATATTGATTGATGTTACAGGGATAAAATATTGATGATGGACTTTTAAATTCACAGATAATAGTAGATTTCATTCTCTACGTAACTCTTTTATGAATTATTATTTTCGCTGCGAATATTGATCTGAAACTTGTTGTCTATTGTATTTTATCAGTTTTTTCCCTGTTGAAGACTAACGATAATTTGTTCTATATTATCTTAGTCATAATATTATTTATTGAGCTAGTTGAGCTCACCCTTTTCATTTTTGTTCCATTTTTCTTCTCAGGAGGCGAGAATGTTGCGAGTTCTAGTCGGGGTGTGGAATGATGGATCTATAAAGTTGTCTTAGTAGTCCTCACCATTTTTGTAAAATAATGTACCAATAATTCTAATGAGGACTTATTTGGGTGTGAATATTGTCTATGTGGCAATATTTGTATTTAAACTCACAGTTTTTATGTTGTATTAATAAAGTTGTAGTTGTATTCATGACCATGTTATTGATTGACTCAAAATGGATGATGTATACCTATTTTGGGGCGCCACGGTTGGTATTAGGGCTTTAGGATATGATCTCTGGCGGAGATCGGGAATAGAACTAGGAGGGAGAGGCGACTAAAACCTTCGCTAGTGTGTCTTACCTAAGCTTATTTGTTGGTTGGTCAAGATATAGGGATATTTTGTGATATGTTGATTTCTTTAATTAACCCTTGTTTTATGGGCAAGATTTGAGAATGTCAATCGAGAATGTTAATGATGGAGTAAATGAGACCGTGGAGACACCTTTTACTCACCAACGAGAAACGTCTGTGCAAAAGTGGAAATGTTCCTCTTGGGACCACACCACCCGAGCAAGATGATGAACGACGGGATGTTTAGAAGCTTTTTATAGTTCATGCAAAATCAGACGAGGGAGACTCGTGCACAAAATACAGGTGGAAATGATAACAATGCACGGTTTGTCACAGCTAAGTAGTTCAAAGAGTTGGGACCACCAGAATTCTGGGGAAAGCCGGATCCGATTAAGGCAGAAATGTGGGTCAAAAAAATCACGAAGATATTCGATGTCTTGGGATGCACAGAGGAACAGAAGGTTCCATTTGCCAACTTTATGTTCCGTAATGAGGCAGATTACTGGTGGGAATCTATAAAGCGTACTCCATCCATCCAAGACTTTTCAAGATGTCTTGGGAGACGTTTCAGAAACTGTTCAATGACAAGTACTTTCCTGAAAGTATTACATCATATGAAGGAAGTGAAGTTTATTAGATCGAACAAAATAACATGACGGTGTCCTAGTACGAGGCTAAGTTTGCGAGAGTTATCCGAGTTTCGCCTCATTTGGTGGAGAATGAGGAACGATGACACGGATGTTTCGAGAGGTTTGAAACCCTAAGATACGCCAATATCTCATTTCTCATAAATTTTCTCTCTATTCAGATGTTGTCAACAGGGCTCAATTATTAGAGCAAGATAACAAGTACGTTCAACCGAGGGACAACAACCAGGATCATACCGGTGACATCAGTCATCAGAATAACGATAACCAGCGGAGAAAGAAAAATACGGACAAAGGCGGTAACCACTCTAGTGGTAATCATGTCCATGAAAATAGAAGAAGCGAGTCGGGGGGAGATTATAAAAAGAGGAGATTCAACAATGACAATGCGAAGACGTCAGCACCAGCAGCAACTGGATCTAAGGGAGGAGAGCGACCACGTGTCGTATGCTATAAATGCAGGAAAGAGGGACATAGCAGCCCAAACTGCCCACAACAGTTCAAGGTATGTTATAATTGTGGAAAGGAAGGACATATCGCTCAAGATTGTATAGCAGTGAAACCAAGTCCAGCGGGGATGGTGACTCAAAAGGGTATCCCAAAAAAGTCAAAGTCAATGGTTCTTGGAAGAGCGTTTGTCGTGACTGGTCAAAATGCGAGGAACTCACACGAGGTGATCACGGGTAAGCTAATCATAAATTCTTGCGAAGTTAAACCTTACTAGATACCGGTGCTACCCACTCATTTATCTCTCCTATTGGAGATTAAAGAAGGATTCAAGCTAGTTAGGCAGAAGCTCAGGCGATTGAAACCTGACTGGAGTTTAAAGGTTAAAGAAGAAATTATGACACACTTTTAAGCGGGCATCATCATGGCGTCTACATACCCTGGATGGCTATCAAATATAGTCCCCGTTCCTAAACCGGGAGGAAAGGTGCGAGTTTTCGTAGATTACCAGGATCTGAACAAATATTTCCTTAAGGATAGCTTCTCCTGCCATTTATCCACATTCTCATTGACAATATTGCTTAATACGACATGTACTCCTTTTCGGATTTCTTCGCGGGGGTATAATCAGATTATGGTTGCTGAGGAGGATCATGAGAAAACTGCTTTCATCACGCATTTGGGAACCTTTTGTTATAGACGTTTGTCATTTGGCCTCATCAATGCCAAAGCAATCTATCAGTGAGTTGTGATGGCTCTTTTCCATGATTTAATGCAAAAAGAGATAAAGATCTATATGGATGACATCATTATCAAGTCCCGAAGGGAGGAAGACCACTTAGACCATCTCAGAAAGCTCTTTAATAGGTTGTGTAAGTACAACTTGAAGTTGAATCCAGCCAAGTGCGCCTTTGGCATTAGATCAGGCAAGTTGCTAGGTTTCCTAATAAGGAACAAAGGGATTGAGCTGGATCCCACCAAAATCCAGGCCATCAAGGAAATGCCCATTCCTCAGACAAGAAGGAAATACGGAGATTTTTGGGAAGAATCAATTTCATTAGTCGATTCGTCTCTCAACTCACAGCAACCTGTGAGCCCATTTTCAAGTTGTTAAGGAAGAATTCCTCTAGGAAATGGAATGATGAGTGTCAGAAATCATTCCTTATAATCAAAGAGCATTTGGTTAATGCTTCCATTTTGGTACCTCTCAGGGATGATGTTCCCCTATTTATGTACCTTTCCATCAACGACAATGCTATAGGCTGCATGCTAGGATAGAAAGATGATAGAGGTCAAGAGCGATCTATCTATTACCTAATAAAAAGATTCAGCAGTAGTGAATACAAGTACACTCTAATTGAGAAGACTTGTTGCGCTTTAGCATGGGCTTCAATGAGGTTACAACATTATCTTCATGGTCACACAACTAATCTCATATCCCGCATGGATCCTCTCAAATATGTGTTCAGTAAGCCCATACTGAATTGTTAGATGTCCAGATGGCAGTTGATCCTACAACAATTTAACATCGTCTACATGACACAAAAGTCCATTAAAGGATAAGGAATTACGGATCAACTGGCCGCTGCACCCGCAGGGGATTTCAAACCCTTAGAAACATACTTCCCCGATGAAGGGGTCATGGCAATTCAGCAACACCATCAGTACGATGCATGCCATACGTGAAAATGTATTTTGATGGAGCTGTTAACACATAAGGTTCTGGAGCTAGAGAAGTTTTAGTGTTCGGTACGGGGGAGCAGTATCCCATCACCATCAAATTGCAGTTTGTCAGTACCAACAACACAACCGAGTATGAAGGTTTTATCATGGGGCTAAAACTCGCTCACTCAATGGGCATCAGACGGTTAACTATCTCTGGGGATTTGGGGTTTGTAATCAAATAAACAACGGGAATCTATCAAACCAAGGAACTACATTTGCTGCCTTACGGGAATCTAGTTTGTGCAGGAAAATACAAGTCTATCTACGGATCAGTATGTATGTGGACTATTAGATCTAACATATGATCTCTCTCCGAAGAACGAGGTAACACTGTAAACTCCTGCCCAACGGTATGTACATAAGCTAGCAGATCCGTGGCCAACTGCATGGTGGTAATGATGCTCATCAATGTATTCATTCATATCGACAAGGATGCTAATCATAGCACTATCTATGATGGCCACATCCCAGGTAGATAGGGCAGCATCCCGCTCTACAATCAATGCATCTCTGGCTGATCTTGCCTCATCTCTCTCCAATAGAGCAGCGTCTCTCTCATCAAGAGTTATCAACATCAAGGCCCTAGTCTGATCTCTTTCAAAGATCATCAGATGAAGACTCTGCTCTCTAAATACTGTACTAAATGCTGAATCACAGTAGCACTCATACTAGGAGAATCCATCACAACTGCTGGCAATCCAGTGGTCAAATCCTCCTCGGTGGGAATATAAGTCTCCTCTATAGGCTCCTCATCGTCGGAATCAATCCCATGCACTGTGGATACTTCCAAAGTCAATCTCATCTCTGTCGCCATCCATGCAGAATACTCTGCAGAACAACCCGGGTGGCTAACAGAAAATGCAGCTAGCTCACACTGATCCAAACAGGCGTACAACCTAGATGTATCCTCTGCTGATAAGTGGCGAAAAGCTAAGCGATGACTCAATTCCCCCTCAAAAGGATGGAAGTCCTAGAACTGGTCAAACTGACACATCACGACCAGTGGGTAATAAGTAGTCATGCCCCTTAAACCAGCTAGAGGGAGATAATCCATGCCCGTAGCATGAGTGATGAAGCTGTAGGGTGACCTGAGCACTGTACACAAAAATATATCAAACGGATCTCTGATCCTTGCCAGGAAAATGGACCAAGATGTTGGATCTGTACACTCCACATGCTGAAAGGAGTACGACATAGCTATCTCATGGTTGAAATAATACCCGTGTCATCTGAAAGTGTCAATCGATCTCAAGTGTGACATAAACCACGCGTACAATATAACTGAACTGCCTGTGAATACCCCTGTAGGGTAAGTGCTACAATATGTGGCCGATCTCAGCATCTCTACGATGATCATCGGTACAATGGTGTGACTCTCCCTGAGAGCTCTCACTGCCATAATGACGCCAATATCTAGCTCATCTATGTACCATGGCATTTATATATACGACAATACGCACAGTAGTAAGACATCTACTCTGGCCGAGTGCCAATGATCCTCCGGCATGGTAAAATCCCCGGAGTTCCGTGTATAACTATCCTCTGAGCCAAATTTGTCCATCAAAAAATGCTGGGATACAACTTGACCGGATGTGATCTCATCTTGCACAACTCTATGCCTCAGCCCAGTGAGGGTTATAAACTGTCAGCTCATGTCACCGATGGCCATCCACGCACAAGGTCTATCCAATGGCAGTGCCGTCAACCGTGTATACTCCTCCAGAGTAGGAGTTAACTCATGGATGCCAAACCAGCAGACCTACCTCTTCGGTATCCAATGCTCCAGCATACCCTCTACAAAGCCTACAGGAACTTGAAACATCAGGAGAGTCATAGTATGCTGCAATAACTGATCTACAGTCAGCATGTCTGATGGTGACATATTATCATACCACAATCTCAGATAGGATGCCACCAATACTGGTGGGGTATGATCAATGCGGCTAACTGTCGAAGAAGACATCTGTATGGGCCGTATCATAAGTCCATCCAGGGGTCAATGCTAAATATCTCTAGACATACATACATATGCATAATATAATACATGCATGATAAAGAATAGATGGCAATATGATATAGGGAATGGAAAATTGTGCATACATTCCTAAGTATATCATCATCTGATACATCTTTGTACACTAGAAATACAGGGAAATGGGGCACAAACGCCCTATATCTAATAGAGGCTTATCAAAAGATATAGCGAGAATGGGGGAAAGCAACCCAGTGTCTAACAGAGGCTTATCAAAAGAGATAACAAGAATATACATCAGAAGAAGACAATGGTGTCAATATCTACATCATCAATCCTGTCCACCTGATGTAACTCCTCCTGAGTCACTGGATCTGTATCCACATGGATGTCAGGCCTATACAAGGGAGGATCTGCACCGACAAAGCCATATAGGTCACCTGAGGGGCTAGCGCAAGAGCTGGAAGGATCAAAAGTATCTGCCTATAAAGGATCTCTGCCCAAGTGCCGGATAAAGAAATGTGCCCGGTCCAACTTTTGGGTCAAACTGTCAATCTGTGTTAAATGAGTCAGATCTCAGACACAGGCTAGCCAATCCGTCATCATCATGGATCCACGAACCATATCCCCCGTGAACTGAGTGGCACGGGTCTAGGCCCTATTGGTACGAGGGGACCACCAATGCTATAATATCTCCTGAGTGCAGGGACCCTCTAATAATGTAAAACTGTCAACACCCAACAATGGGATATCAATAACGGGTGACTACAAAATAGGCTAATAACATCTAATAGGAGGCAAGATCGGTATACAAATCTCTCTTATGGTGCTCCTGATTGCACGTTCTCTTAAATAGAGCTCCCATCCTCCATCTGTGAAAAGAGGAATCCTACGGGTGGAAATCGCGTACTCGACACCAGTCGGTTACCCATCCTCAAATCCAATGCTCAAGTGCTCCCCTGAATAGGGAATCTATGTGATGAATTCAGCTGTCAATAACTTCAGCTGTAGGCGACTATGAGTGAAACCCTCAACTACATGGACCTTCGCCAGTATGGAATGATGGCATTGCCATCCTCGTGGGTATGTATATAATCTTAACACACTCACCGAATGTAAGCATAGGAGCCTCTCATAGGCCGTAAACTACTAACATAAAGGCAAACATCTGCTGTCAGTCAACACTCTTAACCTGTACATGGGAAATTATAAGAGAAATACTCACTAGCAGAAATGGGTAAAATCCTAGCCAAGCCTCCTTTAAGCCCTGTGAACGCATGCATATTCTCCTGAGGAAATAAGCAAAGGTGTAGGAACCCCAATAATAATTTTTAATATGGTCCATGTGTCGTGTGGCGCTGATCAAAGCGAATGACACCGTAGAAGAGTTATCAGCTATGAGGCAGCCCCTAATGATCATCAGGAATAATCGCCGAAGAATGCGATCCCTGATTCTCACATCATCGGGTATGCGCTCACTCAATAGCCCGATCATAGCATCTATACTAAATGGACCTGTACGAATAGTCTTGCCTTTGAGCGCCTCCACCAGAACTCCTAGCAATGATCTGACAGCAATCAGGGTAATATCTGCCGTACAAGGCACTAGTGCCCCTTCGAACTCCATACCTGTGATAAAATGCTAATCCATCTGCGTCATCATCACCTCATAGTCCAACAAATGTAGTGACTAAGTCTGGTCAAACCAGCGCTCAGAGAATGCCCTGAGGTAACCCCAGGGACAACAGCGGGGAATGATGGAAAATAATGCCCCAAATCCACAGTCATGCATGATCGCTCTATAGTCAGGATGCAGAGCCTGGTACATGGAGTGAATGCTAAACTAGTTCCCTCTATGTTGTGTAAAGCTGGGAACCTATATCACAAAGCAGATCAACATCAAAATCCTTTACTCATCATTAATAGGAAAGAAGGAAGATCAAAATCTAGCTTTGTACCTCATTTGCATGCAAGTAAATTGAGGGATGTTGACTCAAAGCACCGAGAAGCTCTAGGTTCACCACATGGATATCTAGGAAATCCCTACGGGGACCATGTACAGTAGGAGCGGGAGCCGCAACCGGTAAATCCACCTCCTCGTCCTCCACATCTGGTACATTAACCCAGACAAGATGTATCGCCGCCTCCGCCAAACGACGAGTCTGTCTAACAGAACGGGGTCGAGGCACTTCAGAAGCCCTCCTTTGCACACCAAAAGTGGTCCTCCAGGAACTACTCTGCTGATCCGGATCCATATATCTAGGCAATAAGTCTCCAAATAACCTCAGAAAGGGTGTGGTAAATTCTAACCTGGAGCTTCTCAAAATGCAGTTTTATGACTATATGCATGCATGCATTATTTTAACATACATCTACAGTAGAGTTAAAAATGCATGACTACCCAATGCCTCCATTTTAGAAATTTTTTGCCATAGTTTCCTTCGTAAATAGGACTATCCACACGCACATAGGCATGACTAGGTGGCCATTCAGTAGCACACCTTCCCACAGTCATATACATCCTACATGCATTAATATATCATAGTAAAAAATTTGTAAGGGTAGCCTAATTACCAGGATTATTTTGCTTTTATCACTTTTGCTCATTTGTCCTTAAATAAGATAAGAAATAGCAGAAAAAGGTGTCAATTTGACTATTTCAAAAGTCAATTTTTTCACATCATTATGTTCAGCATGGTTTAATACTAACATTTACTATGTTGAATATTTTTTATTAAGTCATTTCAGCATGCATAATCACTACTATGTGTTTAGATGCATTTCACGTGATAAGTCATTTTCTAACGGATAAAAACTGAAAAGAAGACATGTATACATTACCAGGACAGTGTAGAACACTCGTACGATGACAGAATTTGAAGAAAGATGCCTGAACTCAATAGATCTAAAGAAGAGCTCTCAGATTTTCTTTGCGGCACAACATGAAAAGACTTGAAAAAGCAACCTGTAGCCTTAATAGCCATCCAGGGCTGGCTGCAAGTCCATCTGTGGCTACTGCAGGTGTACTTGCAGCTCCCCTGGGTGGGGCTCACCCCTCTAGCTTGGTCCAGTTCGAGTTGCAAAGGAGTCCTTACAAGCTGAAAAGGCCAAATCAAGAATAAAAATGCTACGCGATTGAGCAGAATAGCCTGAAATCCTAGTTTTCACGTGCCAAACTGTGGCTTTACATATCACTCATTGGTATTCGCACAAACACAAGGTACACTATATCAATGATCTCAGCTGTTGCAAATTACACTCGGCAATACCTTGTGCAGGTCTGTTGCCTTCAATACATGGCCATAGCCCTAAACCCTTTTTTTTCAGCGAAGTTTCACTCAATTCAACCGTTGATGTAAACGTCAACGAAGGTCAAGTAACCTTGACAATTTTCCCAATAAGGATCTTATCTGTTGATTTCATATGTCGGTGAAGGTCAGGCAACCCTGATAACACAAACTGTTGGAAATAACTCCGATAGAACATTGGTATATCCTGGTGGTGCAAACCAGGAGAGATCATCCTCACCGGAGAGGAATGATGATTGAATATGTTATACACATCCTCAATAGACAAAACCCATCCCCACAGAGTCTCTTGTACATGAGAGATACATCTTCAGGATAAATTATGTATCAAGGATTCAAGACTTTGGTGATAACCCCAACGTCAACAATCCTAGAGATTCCTAGTAGCTGTAGATCATACGTTCATGACAGTTCATCAGGCTACTTATTTAGTGCTCCCCCGGTAGAAGCAACAAGGAGCTAGCAATCATCCCACCATGTTGGAGAACAATCTAACAAACCACCTACATTTGCATCATGTTGTTATGCATTGCTTCGTGATCATCTTGTCGTATTTCAAGTGTCTAGTATTCTTTATCCTATCTACACCATTGCATTGCATAAATATGATAAAGAGGGGCATCTATAGACACTTAAAATTTTCTGCCTACCTATTACTAACATTACAGGAAGCACAGAATCTTCTTTTAGAGATAACCCTGGAAGTCAGCTCAGCTTAATCTCGAAAATACCATCGGAAGTTCAGTTTCAACCCCAAAAAATACACCGGGAGTATCATTTCCCACCTCGGAGATAACCCCGGGGAAAGCAGTGCAAATACCAAAAATTCCACCGGAGAAGGTCGTTTCATCTTGGAGATAACCTCGAGATGTTCCGTCTCAGTCCCAGAAACAACACCGGGAAACACAATGTCAACCTTGGAGATAATTCCAAGGAGTGCAGTTGCAGTTCTGAAGATAACCCCGGAGATGCTCATTTTAACCTATGCAGTCAGCTTCGACCTCAAAACTCACACCGAGACACATAGCTCCCAAAATCGGAGATAACCCCGGGAGGACATGCACACCTCAGAGACAACCTTGAGGGCAATCAGCAATTGCAGCAACCCAATTTCAGAGATAACCCTGAGCAACGTCTACTTTATCAGCCCAAACCGGAGATAACCCCGGTGAAGGGCAAAATCGTTAAATTTCCACCTCAACCCCATATGGCACCGTCTCAACAAACATATCAACATATATTCTACACAACAATGTCCCACAAGAACCAAGGAGTTGCAATCCCGAGTGTCTACTACGTAAGGCAGAACACCGGATAGAATTTGAAGCTTGAAGATATAGGACATGGTTCCATCTTCCTGACTTCGTACATCCTCTAATCCCATGTCATTGTGTAGCTCTCGACAATAGAAGTCCGAAATAGGTCTTATACACCTCAATCGGATGCTCGAATTGAAGTTCAGCAAGTTATAGCGGATATCACGTTGTATGTGTGTACGTACTTCGAGATGGCGGGACCCGTGAAGCCCGGAGCACCCCGGGCAGCCGACGGTGCATCTACGGCTGCCGTAGGTACACCTGCGGCTCCCACCTCTATAAATAGAGGGTTTGGGGTGGCCATACTTAAAGAGAAAATGGCGAGGAAGCCATGTCCAAATTGCTCTGTACACACCCTATATTGAGTTCTTTCTCATTTTAAACACTAGCGAGCTCACATATATCTATTTTTTACCAGCAGGAGCCGAGTGTTTATACACTTAAAGCTATAGAAGTCTTCTGTGGCAGTCCACTATAAGCCTTCTTACACACTTGAAAGCCTTTCTCTTCATCTTTGCACACACTTTTCTTCACGTTGAGAGTCGTGTTGTGTGTGTAGGCCCGGACTTTGGTCCGTGGTTTTCATTTTTATTTGTATATATATATTTATATATTTTTTTATATATATGGACTAACATTATCGAGTTATACCTCGATTGAGCCAGGACTCACGTCCGGAGCGTTTATTGGCCTATATATATACACCTATATATATGAACTGTTGTCGAACTTTGTTCGATGAGCCTAGATTTTATATCCGGAGTGTTTATTTGCTTATATATGAACTATTATCGAACTCTGTTTGATAAGCCTGGATTTTACATCAGGTGCATTTACCGCTTTTATATATATATATATATATATATATATATTTACATTTCTGTCAGGCCTGGAGTTTACTTCGTGGCCTTTCACTGCTTTATTTACATCCCGTCCCGCCTAGAGTTTACTTTATGGCGGTTGATCGTTTTTACTACTTTATTTACATTTAGTCTCGCCTAGAGTTTACTTCATGGTGGTTGATTGTATTTATTGCTTTATTTACATTTATGATCCCCCATGGAGGTGTTTCATGCTGGTTGATCATGTCTCTATATATATATTTACCGCTTTTATATATTTTCATTTTTGATCCCCCACGGAAGTGCTTCGTGGTGGTTGATCATGACTATATATATATATATATATATATATATATATACAGCTTTTATATATATAACTGCTTACTGCTTTCATATAAATTGCAGCATCATGTGAGCCTAGGAATCATGTGATCACTGATTCAGTCTACTGAATCTAGATTCGGTTCTCGTGATGGACATTTTCAGCTGTAAGCAACTTGTAAATTATTAATGATGTTTGAATATCCTTAGATGGCTTTCATGTCCATGAGGAGTTCGGCACTGCTATATATTATTTTCTCAAAGATGCTTCGCATCTCTAAAATAAAATCAACCAAGCTGAACATCTAATAAAAAGGAAGTATCAAAGGCATCGATTACTATTGAGCACAGGGTTTGAAAAAACCTCTTTCATAAAATCTCATTGTCATATCTTGTTTAAAACTAAATTTTTATATAAATTTAAACCCTTTGTATATAGGTGCAAACGAGGCCTCGCACTACTTCCAAATAACAGTACATTGACCCATACACGCACGCACACATTCATATAATATTTTCTTGAAAAGTGGCGGTCACCGTGGTAACAAAGATGTCAGGGGGTGCCTAACACCTTCCCCTGCATAATGAAGCCCCCAAACCCTAATGAACCTCAGTTTCACAAACTCGTTTACCAGTGTTACATCACTAGGTAAATGTGCAAACCTTTTCTCAGTTACGTTGGTGCAACTAGTTAGAAACACCAACTAGCGACATTTCAGTCAAATCGTTGACATATACATGTCGGACCTTTTTCACTTGTTTCTTCAAACAAATCTCACCTAACATGTGAACACCAAAGAACAAGAACAGAAAAGGGACAAATAAAAATCTCGAGGTCGACAATACTACATCATTCCATAGTGGGTTGACGATCTTTCGATCACATCCAACACTAAGTAATTCTGCATTTATAACTCTATTAATTTTTATCATCTTTACACCAGGTTACATGATACATTTATAATATAAAATACATTTTCATATTTTTAAATTATTTTGTGTCTAGCCGAAACAAGTAGCATAGAATATTCTTTAAACAGTTAAAAAATCATTTCAAATCAATTTTTAGTGCTATCATACCTCAACAGGTAACGATGTGTCAATGTCCCGAAGTCCAAACATACACACTTGTCACCATGCGTTGAGAATAACAAAAATTCATTTTAAAAGGCACATCAGTGCGTATTTAGCTTGATGTCAAAAGTTTTGAAGTCTAGCATAGCTAGAAGATTTGGAATACCTATGCTTCCACCATCAACTCCACTTTCTATAATGATCCATTTCTCAATAAGTCTATCTATTCCTATCATCCTCAATGCTTCATTCACAACTTATTTATACCCTAGTTCGTTGAACTTACCACACGTTATATATAAGCTCATGAATTTTTTATAATAATATGAGTTTAAGAACTTATCCTAGCAATAATTAGTTCAAGAACCAATCAGGAACTTTCCACACGCTTAGGTGTTCAAAAAAATACCATACGATTATGAGTCACAAACTTACCATAAGTATGAGTTTTAAGAACTCACACATAACCTTATATTCTCTACATATCCTGTACCTATCTGTTATACACATGAGAAAAGAATCATCTTCTTAACATGTATATAGCAAATAGCGTGATATAAACATTTCAATGATTATCAGTGTAAGAAGCTAAGTGGTTGTTACACCAAGTACAATTCCCCGCCCATACAAAGAACCATACAAATTAGTTGCTGACATGAGTCCTCAATTCAAATCCCACATAATCCTAGCTTTCCCTTACTCCATACAAATTTGTTTAATCTATATCTTATCATCCAAAACTCTTTTATGAGTTTAAAAAGTACTAATTCATAGTACAACTAACACACCACAATTTTGCTGTAAAAAATTTCAATCATTTGATTTATCCTCCTCCTCGTTCTGACCTTCTCAGATCACGGTGTGATCTCATATTATAATTGTATTATATTGAGATTCATTTCTATGTTATGATCGTTTTGTTTTACGATCTCCTTTCTCCGTATACTTTTAGTTTTTTAGACTCTATCTATTAATTACTACTATTCATCTTTATTATCGGAGTTAGGTAACTATGGATCTTTTATGACTTGCCGAGATTCGTCTTTAAATTATTAACGCACTAACTCTATTTGAGTTAGTCCTTATCTGTAACGACCCCAAAATTCATACAATTTAATTCTCGACTTCGGTCGTTAACATTACATTTAACCTCTAATTTTTACATCATTAAACGATAATACAACCATTGAAATTTGCGGAATAATTAAAATTTTCTATTACAAACTATTCATGTTCCCATAACTTTCAACCTCTACATCTAAATATCTCAGAATCATTGTAATACTACAAGAGTTTACATCGCAAAATGATATTACAATTTAACATTAATACATTATTCGAAGCCTTAAACATGGTTCAAATAATAATAGCTCAGCCAAAGTATATAAATCTTCAAGTATCACATCTGATTCATATCTTTCAAGTAGCACATAAATTTACCTTAAATCTTTAACCTGCAAAGGTGGTAATTTGAATGGTTGAGCTCGACAGCCCAGCGAAATCTAACAGTTTTCATGCATCACATAGAACATAGTAACATGTTCAACATATATCTCATAAACATTGGACTAACATAACATACATGTTGCATTTCATATAACAAGTATAAAGATTGAGTTCCTTACTCAATCAATATTCATTATTTAATCAACGTAGTCATAAATTGACTTTAACGTTTCATACTTTCAATATATATAGAACACATCATGCTCTTTGCAACAAATATTTAAAATAGTTCATCATCAAGTTCACATAACAAAAAGGAACCGAAAGACTTGCCTTAATCGTTGTTTACCAATAACAGTTTAATAGCTTATAGTTATATGCACTTCACGTGCCCTACACAATTATATAATCATACACATCAACTATTAGTCACATAACAACACATAGTAATTGTAATGTAAACTCTACTCCACATCTCATAATCCTTCCTGTTAATTAGCACACAATGTTCAATTAGATTGTGTTAACTTTTCCACTTATGTAATATTCGAAGTTCATTCAAGTGTTTAAATCTTGCTAGGAATCATTATTGATTTTATATTAAACCCATTTCATATTTTATAATATTCATTTTATTTGACTTAAAATACTTTTTACGTTCATTAACACTTATCACGGCGTTTCGACGTTTATTCGTCGCACGCCCAATTTGTCTCTCTTGTGTATGCTTACTATGCTTCTACAACTTATCTAACAAATTATTTATTAATTTTAAGCATTTTTTATGTTTACTAACATTCATGTTTTATAACTTAGAACAACATCTTTTATCGTCAGAAGCATTACACATGCATACGTGCATGCCCGACGCCCTCCGATTGCGTCCAAAAACATAATAGTCCTAAAGATGACCATTTTTACCAATTTTCCCATATCAAATTGAAAAACTTAAAGAAACAACGTTGTAGGTCTACTCGTCCTCGTTTTGGATCATCTTAAATCACCTCAATTGGAGTTCGTATGAAAACGTTATGCTCGTTTTAGTAAAACATGTTCGGTCATTTTTTTTTTTCAAAATTTGGTGAGACAGACTTCCCCCCCCCCCTACTGGGGCGGGGTTTTTTTCTCTAGGATAGCCCACCGGGGCGGGGGTCCCTTCTGCTAATTCGTGAATTTTCATCCCAAACACTACAGAAAGCCAAATTATGCCTACAAACTCCTTTCTAACAACCATACCAACCTACCCAAGGTGTAATATGTTTACAGAAACATAAACTAATGTTTCTAACACGTTTCTAACCACATAAACAACATAAACATCAAAGATTACAACCTTTAATTTCACTATTTCTCTTATTTCCTCTTTTTTTAACATTCATAGCGAAATTCTTCACTGTGAATTCATTTTTAAACCAATTCAAGTAATTCCAATTGTGATAACTCATATTCTTAACATACTAAAATAATACATGATCAATTTCAACAATAAACCATAACCAAACATCAATTTAATAGTTTCAAAATCCATTTTTCAGAAATTAATTCACAAAAAATCATGATGAACAAAATTCCTCTTGTTTATCAAAATTACCTGGATTGAATTGCTAGAACAACCATATAACTCATAATATATCATAATATAATCCATATTACACATAACTCATGCTCACATCTAAGATTTAAGCATAATTTTCAACATAACTTCATAATCAAACACTATGAACATGATTTCATCATGTTCATCATATCTTTGTGAATTAAAACTTTTGAACAACTATAAAAATCTCATGTAAGCGTATACATGAAAACATATGAACACCATATATGCATATAAATTCACAATCATGAAAACCTAATTTTACAAAGATTAAATACAAATTATCTTAATTTAGTATAAGGGTTAGTTTGATAACTTTCTAGGTTGAATTAGGAGAACAGATAGAGATAATGAAAGTTTTTCTTTTGTTTCCTCAAGGTTTCCCTTCTTCTTCTTCTTCTTTTTCTTCCTCTTCCTCTTCTTCTTCTCTATATTCTCTCTTCTTCTCTTTTACTACTACGTAATATAAACTGATATATGATAATATAATATACGTATACTTATAATACCTATTAATATACAACATAAATACATATATAACTGATGTCAGTTATATTATTTGAAAATGAAAAGCCATAAGGATTGTTTGGCTAAACCACTTTAAAAATTAATAGCTTACAACCTTTATGCCTTGTTTGGTAAAACCAATTAAAATAATGACTTAGTCATTCCTTAAGCCTTGTTTGGAAAAACAAGATTAAAACAAGAATTTCAAAAGCTCTAAGGCTTTGTTTGGTAAAACCAAATTAAAACTCTTTTAATTTATTTTCATAAGTCATTTATAATATAGTTTATTGTCCCACATTGTTTACTTGAATTTCCATATCCAATCTTAATTAAATAAACTAATATTATTTAATTTCTTTAATAGTTTAATTAACTATTAAATCTCATTTTCTCCAACATATGAATATATAATTCTCTTCACACCAAATCACATAATTCAAAATATATACACCTCATAATAAGAATTTTAATTATTAAATTCTTATTTTACTAACATATGAAAAATCAGGTTGTCACATTATCCTTATCCCTACGGTTATTAGCCTAAGGTAACCCTACCTAAAGTTTATATCTTACAGCTTTGATACCAACTGTGACGTCCCCAAATTTGGGTACTAATCACAACGAACCTGGTACACCAATTTTATAACTATTGCGGATGATATAAACATAAATTGTTTATACAAATACCTTTACACATAACTCCTAAAGTCGATAACCTTAACTTATTACCTGAATTCAATATCCTACTCGACATACAATGTCATTAGCATACAATACTATTACAAGTTTTATCTGTACGATAATCTAATGCTGGAACTATCTTTGACTTTGCCTGTATCCGACGTTTCTTCTTAATATGAAAATGTTTATCAAGTTATAGCAAGGGTGAGCAACAAGTTTGCCCAACAAGTTTAAGTTTAAAGAAAGTTATATCATGATGGAAAGAATAATAAGTTGGCTGACAAACTTTCAACAATATAATAATTGTGAAATAATATGATTCAATTTACATAACTGAGTGACCGAGACAATAATGATGAATGGACAACAATAAACAATAACAAATATAATTGAACCAAATGGTAATGAAGGTGATCAGCCTTTCATACCTGATGAACATAAGCAATATGCACAATGTGCGAATTAATAAATCAAAGAGGTCATGTAATCAATAATGATTAATCACTAGCATACTTTACAATAACAACTCGAGTTTGAGTTAGGAAACTTGCACAATAAGTATAAGAAACTTGCATGTACCGTCGACTACTGTTATATAATCTATTTTAAGTTTCATTTGAAGACCTAATATTGATAATATCAATCTCCCAATTAGAATAATATCATCACAAATACAATTGTTTACCACAATTATAAAATAACCTAAACACATTACCACATAATCCTAATAGTCACTAAAACACATAAGACCCGATATCAAGTCAAACTATTTCAGTTTGAGTTGAGTTCAGTACTATTTCCATATTCCGACTACCTAATCGGATAATTATCGAGCATATTATCAATAAGACTCTACTTAAACGCTTTAATATTATTTTAGATAATTTATTTATGAGTCAAAATATTTTTCAAAAGCTCATAATAATTTTCAAATAATAATTATCATTTATAATGATTTTTAAATCACTAATATCATTTTTACATGATTTAAATATTACATAATTCAATTATTATTAACATTTAATTAATTTCAAATATTAATGAAATACTTGACATAATATTATAAGTTATTTATAATATCTCAAAGTATTTTTATTACCTTAATATCGCTTTTAAATGATTTTAAAATATTTAAAACCATTTTTATATAACTGCATTAATATTAAAATATTAATGTATTTCATGACAAAATATTAAAAGTTATGTTTTATAACTTAAAACATTTTTAAAACCTTTAAATCATTTTTATATGATTTTTAAAACATTATAACTATTTTTCCATAATTTATTTAATACAATTATTAAATAAATTATTATCATTAATATTAATTATTAATGAAATCTATCCCAAAATACTAAAAGTCATTCAAAATAACTTCAAATATTTTCTAACACTTTAATATATTTTCAAATGATTTTTAAGATATTAAAATTATTTTTAAGTAATTTATTTAATATAATTATTTAATATCATTAATATTTAAATAAATTCAAATATTAATGAAATATATCCCAAATTAGTAAAAATCAATTTTTATACCTTCAAATAATTTTTACAAATTAATAATGAATTTTTCATAATTATTTTTCTATTTTATTCTAATTATTTAATTTAAATAATTCATTTCTATTAAATTTGTCACTAAAGGGGCCTATCGCGGGAAAACGGTCACTATAGGTGTTCTTAAGCTCTCAAGAACATTCAAAATCAGTTCCTTGGTACCTAGTTTGATCACTTATAGATTCTTAATTTTGATGTTTCTTAGCTTGTAGGGGTATTAATGATGTAGTATTGATGTAATACTACAAGCACAAACAAATTGCACGGCCAAACTATAACACATCATGAAGTTATAAGCCTTCAAAATCATGTCAAAGGTTGTTCTTCATTTTCTAGGTTGCCCAAAAAATAAGAATAGTGTCAGGTGTCACTTTTGGATCTTAATAACTTGGATTATGAGCTTAATCTAAGTGTTAAAGTGTAACACTTATTTAAGACCCCAGATTTTATGAAATAAAAGTATTCAATTTTTCTTATAATTATTATTCAGTAAATGGTTAAATTGATAAAAGTAAAGTTAAGGGTGATATATGAAATTTTTTCAAAATAAGCAAGTGACTATAAAATACTTATTGTTGTCAGGGAATATTTGTTCGGTCGTGGAATATTCTTGTTGTCGGGTAATATTCGTATGATACACGTTGTACCGTTTCAGGGCCTCATATAATGCAGAATAACCATCGGATGAAGAAAATGACAAGTTTAAGTTTTTATAAATAATCACAGTAGTTGTTACTCAGAATTAACAATCGTTGGAATACCGGTGGTTAAAATATAGTAATACGCGTTGTTGCACGCGAAATAGCTTTACCAGTATTGCACGATTTTTGAATTATTGATTCTTACGTAGCAAGGCTTTACTCAATAATTATTCTGAAGAATTATTTTCAAAGATTTTATTTTATTGATTCAATAATTCTTTGCGTTGATACTTTATATTATTGTTGTTTCAATAATTGTCACTGCATAGTATTTCCCATTATCAGATCAATAATTCATATTATTTGAATAATATTATTAGATAGCATTATTGGCAATGTATAGAAATTTCTATCAAGGAGAGGTTTAGTCACCTAATTGCGCGTCAGTAAGGAGAAATCCTTATTGGAAAGCCCCCTCTTTCTTGGGAACGGCCTGGTTGTCATAATTGTGATTCTGTAATATTATTTGTGAATAATTAATTATTGATTTATATGATAAGGAAATATTTATTTGATGCGGATATAAATGATGTATTTATTTTTGTGGTTATAAATAAAGGAATTAATATTGAGGTATTTTATTAGTATTTTTGTCGGAATGGAGGTATTAAAAATCAAATCAGTATTTTTACGATATATTGCGTGAGTTATAATTTTTAATCCGACCGTTAGATCGTTGTGATTTTTGGATATGTTATACATATGTAAGTTGAGTATATGTCCACAAATTTTGAACCGTTAAAATTGAACGTATAAATTGTTATGAATTTTAAGAGGTGGACTGGTTCGAGAAATTGTTGAAGTTTTTAATTTATCATTTTGGTGGAAAATTCTAGAATGCGTGGGCCCCACCTATGGTTGGTGAAGAAATGTTCGAAATTATAATTCAAATGTGGTGGGTGGCAATAGTAGCGTAAAAAACCATCAGTAGCAGTCAAGTGCGCTTGGCGGCTAACATTTTCCTATAAATAGAGGCTAAGTTAGAATTGAAAATCACACGTAAACATAAGCTTTCTCTCTTTTTCTCTCTATATTATCAAGCGTATTTTTTGAGTATTTAGATACTTTGAGAGTTGCTATTCAGTTCAAGGTTCCTTCGACTTTACATTTCGGTCAGAAGTACTGCTCTTTTGAGGTAAGGGATTGTAAGGGATTTTAAGGGTTATTATGTTTTTCAGTTTCGAAATTTTTCTGAACCTTCAAAAATTCTGGAAAAAAATTGAAATGATAATTTGATGAGTTTTATTGATTGATTGATTAATGAAATCATTGATTTATGAATTTTACTTTTGAAATTAATTGCAGTTGTTGATCATATTGTTTTTATTATCATATATATATAACATTTTTATAATCTCGGTGATGAAATTTCTCTTTGACTTAAGTGTAAAGATGAGTAGATTATTGGTATGATCGTGACTATGGGTTCTCTTTGGCCAGTAGTGCAAAGATTAATTGTTGACTGGTATGATCATCACCATTGAATTTACAATTGAATATTTTTAGCTTAAGTGCAAAGGTGAATTGATCAACATGGTTATAATTATTGTTTATATAAATTCTGAAATGATTATATATTTCTTTGAGATATGAATATCTTTGGCCTGTAGTGGAAAGATGATGATGAATATCTTTGGCGTGTAGTACAAAGATGACCTGTTGTTGAATATCTTTGGCCCGTAGTGCAAAGATGACCTGTTGTTAAATATCTTTGGCATGTAGTGCAAAGATGAACTTTTAATGAATATCTCTCGCCCGTAGTGCAAAGATGAACTTATTAGTATGATTATGAATAGGAACTGTGATTTGGTATAACCATGATCTTTGATGTTTCAGGTAAAGACATGTGATGAAAAATATCTTCGTCTTGGATGAGAAGAGGAAATTAGAACTACAATTATGATTATGAGTTATTCGCATGACTATGAACAGGATCTGTTGATTAATGTTACAGGGTTAAAACATTGTTGGTGGACTTTTAACATGGAGAAGATAATAGACTTTATGGTCTATTTGACTCTTCTAATGGATTGCTCGTTCCGCTGTAACTATGGTTGAAAAGTTTTTTCATCTACCATATGTTCTAAATCTCTGATTTATTACTGATGAAGGCTATTGATAATTTAATTATCTTTAGTTATGATATTTCTTTATGGGCTAGTTGGTTTCACCCCTTTGTTTCACAATTCCTTTCAGGTAATAAAAGTGTAGCTGGGTCGAGCGGGGATAACAGGGGAATAGTGTGGTGGTCCGAGACTATCAAATTTCTCAACACATTATAAAATGGCATGACATACAATATATAATTGTATTGAGGACCTAAGATGTGTATGTCGTATATTATACGTCCCTTAATAATTGATTTTGGTGAACAACAATAGGGTGAGGTGAACCCAACTTTGGAAGGGTGTTTTTCCACTATCATACAAGATGTCTAATGATATACAATCTCATGTTATCATAAGAAAGGGTTGTGCACATCCACTTGCTGAGTATATCTACGAGCACTACCTATATAATCTTGGAGTTGGGTTGAAACATAATGTTCAATCGCAGACGGTGGAGATAGTTATATGTCAAGAGAAGACTCACCATTGGAAGGAACATGATAGTAATCTTCTCATTTTTCTTTGGGGTCTATTGGATCAACCAAGGATAATTCTTTGGACATATGATATCTATCATAACTTAGATTCATGGCCTCCTATGTATGAAGGTTTCCTTGAGCATTTTCCAAAAATTTTAATTTCTAAAACAGTTCTAGATTGTACCTTTATGTAAGGTATAACTGTGAAGTGTTGTCCATAGTTGGGACATGAGTCACAGTTGGTATTAAAACTCACAGTATATGTGTTGTCGTATTGTGCACGACAATTGTAATAATAAAGTTGTAGTTGTTTTTCTATACCATATTTTTGGAGACTCAGAATAGGTTGGATGGATTGGACCTATTTTGGGGGTGTCACAACTTATGTAGTAGATATGTCAAGGTACTAAAGTAATACACTTTTGTAGCTGAACAACATCACAGATGCAAGATCTAGACCAGTCAAACTGATGTCAGAACCTTATTCTTGAGAAATTTGGGTTTTACAGAAATCTTCATCAGGCAGTTGGTCAACCCATATTTGACCATGATTATCTTTGATTCTATTCGTGATCTAGGTGTTCTATTGTAATGATTTTTTAGTCTATATGTCAGAGTATATCAATGATACACTCTCATGGCCTAACAACTTAACAAAAGCAAGATCTAATGTAAGAACCGTGAATTTTACGAATAAATATTGATAAAAATATTATTAAGAAAATGAATATTTATTTGAATATAAATATTGATGTGTGGTGTAATAAGTAATTCAATTAATTCAAATTAAATTTATAACAATTGAGAAAAATGTGGAGTTATGATGAGATTTGTGAAATGCCTTGTGTGGCAAGAGAATGGAAATTTAAGTGGTTTAATTTAATTAAGGAATGATTAAATTAAGAAGTGAATAATTAATTAATATTATATTATTAATTAATTGTTATTGTGAATAATAGAATAATAATGAGCAAAATGATTCACATAACTAGAATTATATTTACTCATTCAATTGATGTGTGCAAAATATATGATAATATAAAGTATAATGTGACATTGTGATATGACTATGTAGTACATGAATTATATGGTAAAAAGGAAGTGTGCTGTAATACTTTAATTTGACTATATAATATATAAAACTATATAGTAAAATAGAATGAATTATAAGTTACATAAATAATGCTTATGTGATAACAGGTATGTGTGAGAACATTAAAGATGAACTTTATGTGTATTAAATCAATGATTTGCAAATTATAAATTATTTCAATATGTGACGCCCCCAAAATAGGTATACATCACCCATCTTGAGTTGCCAAATACATGGTACATAAATCAAATACAACTTAATTATACAACTGTCGTGGAAAATACGACAAAACATAAACTAAGAGTTTAAACAAGAATATTGCCTTCTAGACAATATCCACTCTCAATGGAGTCCTCATAGACAGTATACAAACTCAAATTCAGTCCTTATTACATTTATTATCACACTATTTAACAGAACAATGAGGACTACTAATGCTATCATCTGGACTGTCAATCCGTTCCCCAACTCGTCCCATCTATATTCTCATTTCCTGAAGAGAACAATGAAAGAAAGGGTGAGCTCAACAAGCCCAGTAAGAAATATTATGAACAAAATAATGCAGAATAAATTATCATTAGTCTTCAACAATGTTAAACTACTAAAATACACTAGACATCAAGTTTAACTACAGCGGAACAAGCAATCCATTAGAAGAGTCAAGTAGATAATAAAATCTACTATCTTCTATGATTTAAAAGGTTTTTCATCACTTTTATCGCTGAGACTCGGCTCAATAAATAATCCACATCATCCATGAATTACGGCCAAGGATATTCATTAGTATCACGACCACAAATTATCCATGCACTACGGGCCAAGGATATTCGTGTATTCATCAATGGTCATGATCATGCCATAAAACAATTCATCTTTGCACCCTTGGCCGAAGAGAATCCATAGCCATAATCATACAAAAAACTGTCCATCAATGCACTACGGGCCAATGAGGACTTTTTCCACATCATTTGTAACATTACGTGGTCATGATTATACCTAATAATCCTCGGTTATAATCATACCAAGTCTATCTATGCACTACAGGCCACAGATGACTTTCAACATAATATAAACATGAGGATGATGACAATGATATAAGAATTCAATAAAACAAGTTCAAGAATTAGTTTATCCAGGAACTAATAACGTCCAAATTGTCAACATGATACTTCTTTGTAGAGTAAAATTTAAGAAATGCTCAAAAGAATATTTTCATGAAAAGATACTGGATGAAGCACAAATATCAAGGATATTCCACTAATTTCATGGAGTATAGAAGTCAAAACTTTAACAAACTAAGTATAATAAAGAATGGAATAACAAAAGAAATCACCGGGGCATGCGATAATCAAGCATGCATGAAAGTTATTCCAACAGAATAATAAATAATGAGAACTCAGTCATGCAGAACGCACGCAGGGCGGGATATTCCAATGTAATAATAAATAACTGAACTAGGTTAGGCGAAATTCGCACCGACAGGATGTTCCAACAGAATAATAAATAACAAAACCAGGTCATGCGTAAACGCACAGACATGATGTTCCAATAGAATAATAAAGAATGAAATAACAAAAGAAATCACTAGGCATGCGATAGACTGCACAGACAGGTTATTCCAATAAAATAATAAATAATGAAACCAGGTCATGCGTAAACGCACAGACATGATGTTCCAACAGAAAAATAAAGAATGGAATAACAGAAAAAATTTCACCATGTATGCAGTACTTCGCATAGACAGGTTATTCCAACATAATATAATAAAGAATGGAATAACAAAAGAATTTCACCAAGTATAGGGTAGTCCGCGTATACAGGTTATTCCAATAGAATAATAAAGAATGGAATAATAGAAGTTCTCTTCATGAATACGAAAGAAATAATACCCCTTACCTTATAACAAACTGGATATAAGAGTGGTGAAGTAGCGGAATACTTTTCTTCTTTTTCTCTATAGTTTCTCTCTCTAGAGTTTTGGTGAATTAAGTAAGAAATAATGAAGGAATTAGCTTCTATTTATAGGAGAATGGGTGAATAGTAACTAATTCTTAACGGTCGATTGATTTATTGTAAGCAGACGGTCGTATTGGTTTACTATAAAATATTATAATAAAACAAAATTTTTTAAATAAAATATAATATATTCTATTTATAATATAATAAAACGAATAACTTTATAAAAGTATTCATTTTATATAAAAAAGATTTACTATGCAAACATTATGCGAGCACTATGCAAACACTATGCATAATAAAATATAATATATTCTAATTATTGTTTAATAAAACAAATAACTTTATATAAGTATTCTGTTTTATATAAAAAGATTTTACTATGCAAAACACTATGCATAATAGAATATAATATATTCTATTTATAGTCTAATAAAACGAATAACTTTATAAAAGTATTCTATTTTATATAAAAGCTTTTCTGTTTTATTACATTAATAATACTAATAAAACAAAACTTCATCATCATTATTATAATTCAGACTATTAATCGACCTGGTCGTTCCCAGGAAAGAGGGGGCTTTCCAATAAGGATTTCTCCCTATTGGCGCGTAATTAGGTGACCAAACCTCTCCTTAGTAGAACTTATAGACATTGTTAATATTGCAAATTATAGTATTAATAACTGTCAACTCAATCATTGATTTAATAATATATAAAATATCGACAATAGTTGAATCAAATAACATGAGATACTATGCAACAATTACTGAAGCAATAATTGAACAAAACTGAGTGACTTCTCACGTAAGTATCAATAATTAATACCGAGTGCTACTATGCAACCACGCGTATTACTGTACTTTTACTACCGAGTAGTTCAACAATATTAACAGTAAAAATCCTGCCGTTATTTTCATAAAAATATTTTTGTCATTTTTTCAATCTAACAATAATTCCGTTGTGGGGTCTACCAATGATTGTGCTATCGTACGAATATTCTCTATTAAAACGAATATTCCCCGGCCAATCGAATATTATATAACAACTTGCATACTTTGCAAAATTTATAAATACTACCCACAACTATAACATTATCTCAAATTAACACCATAATATTCAAAAAAATATTTTGAGAAATTTAAATCTTTATTCATAAAATTTGGGATTTTACAATCTCCCCTCCTTATGAAATTTCGCCCTCGAAATTTACGTACGTACCTGGTATGCCGAACAGATGAGGATACCTCGTTAGATTCTAAATTTTGAGGTATAACCTTTGAGTGTCGAATATGATCATTCTTATCCAAGATTTTAACAGGTACATCTTCATATGCTAAATTATCCGCTATCTCATCCGGTTCTAAATCAATAATGTGGTTCGGGTCGTCCAAATATTTACGTAACATTGATACGTTAAAAACGTTATGAACACGCGACATACTTGGCGGTAAAACGAGTCTATAAGCCACAGTTCCTACTTAATCGAGGATTTCAAATGGACCAATTAAATCGAGGGTTGACATTTCCTCTCTTCATCAATTCTTGCTTCTAGAATAACGCCCTCTTGAACCTTCTTTTTTCACATTAATTAGTTTCGGGTGTGTAGTTTGAGCGACTTTAAATTTATCGATTAAAGTCGATTCTACTCGTATATTCATTATCTTCACGTAGGTTCGTATATTCACACTCATAAACACATACGATCTTCTACTCAATGTGTCAGCTACCACGTTCGCTTTTCCACGATTGTATTGAAGGGTACGATTGTAATCTTTAACAGCTCGAGTCAATGTCTTTTGCGCATGTTACATTTGTTTTAGTTGAAGAAATATTTAAGGGTTTTAAAAATGGGGTTTTCTACTGGGGTCAATACAAAATTCGATTTCACGCTCTGGGGTAGGCCAATAAGTCTTCAGAAATACGTCAAGAAATTTATTAATGATAGAAATATCATTCAAAACTGTGACCCTCATCCAAGACTTGGATAGCACATCAGATTGATACCTATCAACTTGCCACCGTTATTAACGACGTCCCCTACGGATAGTCTGGCTTCGGTGCATTCCACACAAGGAAGTCAACAATGAAAGGATCGGGGCTCTTTACTTATGGCTTGATATAACAGTGATTGACTTTAGTGGTTTGGTTGCTTGAATTCGCATAACAGGTTGGTTAGGAATATAAAAGCTAACAACCTTACGAAAAGCATGATGAGTAGTTAACCAATCGATTCCAAAAATCACATCAAAGGCAAGTATTTTCAAAGAGATAAGATCGACAGGTAACGTGAAAGTGTCGATTTGAATCAAACAAGATTTATAAATAATGAATGTAACGAAGGTTTCTCCTAACAAAGTTTTAACAGATAAGTCAAAGTCTAATTTCTCAATAGCCAAGTTCAAACATTGAACACAACTAGGTGAAATATAAGAGTGGGTAGAACCGGTATCAAATAACGTATAGACTTCATAAGAGTTTATGATTAACTTACCCGTGACAACTTCATTCGGGTTCCTCGACAAAAACTCTCACTTAAACTACTGGCTTTGACTTGTCTGGGACATCCTTTGGTGTCACCATCCCAGCAGGACTTGACTTCACTACACGACAAAATCGAGCTAGGTGACCTTCTCTTACGCAATTGAAACACGCTTTGGATTCTGCGCACGATTTGACGGATGTGTCCCTCTGTCGCATTTGAAACATATCTGACCGGTGGTTGTTCTTCTTCATTGAAGCAGGTCTTTGATCTGTCATTGTCTTTCCATCATTATTGAACCTTCTCTTCTTGAAATTTCCACTTCTATTATCTTGACCATGATTACCACCGAAGTGGTTACCATTCTTGGCATGATAATTTCCCCCACGATGGTTATCATTGTTTCGATGGCCGTTGCCACCGGTATAATTATTATCGTGTTGTTGGTTGTTGCCTTTTGGTTGTGCTGACTCATTATCGCGCTCCAATAACTGAGCCCTATTCACAACATCTGAATATAAATAAAGTTTGTGAGAAATGAGGTATTGACGTATATCGAGTTTCAAACCTCGCAGAAACATTCGCGTCATTTGCTCCTCATTATCGACCAAATGGGATGCAAACCGGGATAATTCTGCAAACTTAGCCTCGTACTGCGACATGGTCATATTGTTTTGCTCCAGCTTGATAAATTCCACCTCCTTCATGTGACGAATACTTTTTAGGAAAGTACTTGTCGTTAAACAATTCTTGAATTTATCCCAAGACATCTTGAGTGCTACAGGCTGGGTACATTTTACAGATTCCCACCAATGATCTACTTCTTCACGCAACATAAAGGTGGCGAATGGAACTTTTTTCTCCACTGAGCATTCCAAGATATCAAATATCTTGGTGATCTGCTTAATCCACCTCTCTAACTTAAGTGGGTCTGGCTTTCCCAAAAACTCCGGTGGTCCCAGCTCCTTGAACTGCTTAGCAGTGACCAACCCTGGGTTGCCATTGTTTCCACCTGCATAATGAACAGGAGTCTCTCTCGTTTGGTGTTGCATGAATTCTAAAAAGCTCCTACACGTACCGTCGTTCGTCATTTGACCAGTGTTGTTGTTTACAGGAGGATTATCGCCTTCCTGTTGCACATTATTCTAGCTATTAATCAGCGGTGACTCAACGGTCTCATGTGCTCCATTGCTTACCTCAACATTTTCAGATGCCATTTTCAAATACTGCCACAAAATAATGGTTAATTAACAAATCACATATTATCCCTATACTCTGACCGACCATTTAAATACCAAATAAACTTAGGTAGGTCATACTAGCGAAGGAATTCCCCGTCTCTCCCCTCCTAGTTCTTGTCTCACATCTCAGCCAGGGATCATATCCCTAAGCTTTAATACCAACTGTGACGCCCCCAAAATAGGTATTGTGACACCCCTAAACCCAAGTACTTCATTTCCATAGGATTTGATGTTCACTTAATCAAACATTCATATCTAACTACCCAATCATAATAAAACTGAAAAAAATAAAACCTTCCCCATTAAAGGGTTACATAATAAAAATCTTGCAGGTTGTCTAACCTTTAAATACAAGCATTCAAATGCGGAAAATAAATAAACTTCATTACAACCATTCAATTAAAAACTGATAATAAAATATCAATATATTACAAGCCTTCAATACTTGTTCATCTTTCCTTTTCCCTTACTGGTGCTAGGTATATCAACCTTCTCATCCTTAACTGTAATAGTTATATAAGCAAGAGTGACCAAACAAAGCTCACTTGAAACAACAATGAACGAAAATCTTTACAACAACTGTCAAATAAGAGGCTCGATAGAATTAAACAATATGATTTATCAACATTTTGAAGTATATAACTGAGGGTCCTAAGAGCACGAACTATGTCCATAGTTATAAGTAATTTTTCAACTTAAACTTTAATAGTCATAAGACTATAGGGACTCCTCGTACTTAGGGGGATCAGCCCTTCATACAATGTATTGTGTACAAACATTTCAATGCTAAGCATAAATTACCCCTAATAATAGGGTTGTTCATCTCAGTATTTAGAGTACAAGTTCGCACCAAAGTGAGTTTGGTTTGGATACATTTTAGGGTAATTTGGAATTGAACGAACATCAACTAAGGATTAGTTGAATAAAATTAATAACATTATACTATGGAATAATCATAACTGAATCGACATGGTAAATTAAAATCATGCTTTAGGAATAATCTAATAACATACATATTGAATAACTATAGCACTCCTTGCTTGAACAATATTAAGCCAAGGTTATTTAGAATTGAATAATAAGCATGCATAACAATTTGAACGATAAAACTGTTCAACATTAGTATATATAAACTTGCATGCTAAATAACAAGTTAAATACAAGAATAACTTGCTTGATATCAAAATAAAGTTAAGAAATTTTGCATAATTATATTGTTATCGAATTGGAAATAATAATTGGTTCAACAAGATAATAGATTTAGAGAACTTGCCTTACTCGTACTTCGAATCACAATACCCTATATATATAGGTCATCATGACATAGTTAGTCACTACCACTTTACAAACATAACTAAGTACATTCATCATGTAAGATTAAATTTTTAATCACATAATCAAGTTACAAAACTAGTTAATTGTTAATAACATGCTCATTCTTGGTATAGAAATATTGAAATCATAATTTTACAGTCCTACTATTAACACATAACAACTTCTTCAGACTTTGTGTACAAAAATTACACTATCTGACCATTCTCATTAACTCATACTTAGTGCGCCACAGCTTTTTTATATTGTGGCTAACATTGCGTGTCATAGAAATGAAATACATATGAGAATTATATTTCACGAGGTTATTAGGTGGCCTTGGATGTCTTTTGAGCGAGAACTATACTACAAAATAACACTATGCATACTTAATTCTTGAACTTTCGGGAACCCATTACGGAAATCACATGAATAAAGCCAATTTTGGCCTACAAGCTACTTTCTAACAGCCTAATTAGCATGTTATTCATACAAAAACTTTATATAAACATATTTCAAAGACTCTTAACATGATTATACTCATAAAACAACACAAACATCGAATTTAAAATATCCAATTTCACTATTTTTGATAAAAACTCACTTTTTTGATGTTTTCAATGAAAATAAACAATGTGATTTTGTTTTTCAACCAAAACAGTTAATTTAAAATACCTTGTTTATGATTATACATACTCTTTCAAATTTAATAGTGAATTTATCAATTAAACAACTAATTAAACCTTAATTTTACCTTAAACTAAACCATATTCATATATATTCATATAAACTCACTGTAATATAGTTTTCTATACATATCATAAATTCATTAACTCTACTCATATATAAAATTATGAAAATAGTTTCACAACACTAGTTTATCATATAAATTCACATACAATCAAACAATTTATCCTTTCACAAGAATTTTATAGAGAATTAATGAAGAGAAAACTAAAATTTTAAAAACTTATAAAGGAAGGATGATACCTTGTTTTAGAAGATAGTGGATATCCCTTGATTATCAAACTTCTTTTCCCCAATTCCTTTCTCAAATTCTCTAGCCTTCTCCCAATTCTCTCTTATTTTTTCTCTCTGTAGCTTTCTTCTTCCCTTCATCGAGACTTTCTTTCTATTCTAATCTTACGTATTAGATTTATAACGTATAAGATATAATATATATTAATTATATAATATAAATATAAGTATAACTGATATCAGTTTTCTTTTTGTTAAACTCAAAAGCCATAAGGCTTGTTTGGCTAACTAACTAAAAATAACCCATTAACTCTTTTACCTTGTTTGGTAAAACACATTTAAAATAAAGACTTAATATGCATTAAGCCTTGTTTGGCAAAACTGAATTAAACTCCTTTAATATATTTTAATAACTCCTTTATAAAAGGTTATTTGTCTCACTATTATTTAATTAAATTTCTAATAATCAATTAAATTAATTCTAATAACAATTTATTAAATTATTTTAACACATAAATCAATACCACGAAATTATAATTTTTTATATAATTTATAACTTTATTTAATCAACTAACACATCCTTTTAATTACAAATTTAGATTAAAATATAATAATTCATTTAATCATCACAAACTCTCTAACTTAATAATTAAATTAAATTAGAATATAATAATTAATTTTCTTAATTATTTATTTAACAAAAAATTAACCAAATCAAATCAAATTTGAGCAATGTTTTTTTTATTCAACAATAAACACATCCATTAAATACTTAAATAATTCAATAAATATTTAATATAGCAATTTAAAAAAAAATTCTGGAATGTTATAGGTATACATCACCCATCTTGAGTCGCCAAATACATGGTACATAAATCAAATACAACTTAATTATACAACTGTCGTGTAAAATACGACAAAACATAAACTAAGAGTTTAAACAAGAATATTTCCTTCTAGACAATATCTACTCTCAATGGAGTCCTCATAGACAGTATACAAACTCAAATTCAGTCCTCATTATATTTAATATCACACTATTTAACAGAATAGTGAGGACTACTAATGCTATCATCTGGACTGTCAATCCGTTCCCCGACTCGTCCCAGCTATATTCTCATTTCCTGAAGAGAACAGTGAAAGAAAGGGTGAGCTCAACTAGGCCAGTACGAAATATTATGACCAAGATAATGCAGAATATATTATCATTAGTCTTCAATAATGTTAAACTGATAAAATACTATAGACATCAAGTTTAACTGCAGCAGAACAAGCAATCCATTAGAAGAGTCAAGTAGATAATAAAATCTACTATTGTAAGACCCCAACTTATTATAAATAAAATCGAATTTTCTCTATTCATTATTCTAAATTAATAAGGTGTTAATTTGATATAATGATTTGGTTATGGGTGAAATGTGCAAATTTTGCAAAATAAGAAAGTGGTTATAAAATATTCATTTTTGTCGGGGAATATTCTTTTGGTCGTGGATTATTCTTTTTTGTGGGGAATATTAAATGCCAGTGTAGTGACCATTCGTGGGGCTCATAATGAGAATAAGCTTGATCGGATGAAAAAAACGACAAAGTATGAGTTTTTATAAATAACGGCGTAGTTATTACTTAACTTTGTTGGAATACGGTGGTTAAAATCTGATGTCTGGCATTGGTGGCACAAAGAAGCATTACGGTATTGCACAATATTATTGAATTCTTGATTAAATGCGTGAAGAAGGCACTACTCTTTCGATAATTATTACGATGAGTTCTTTATTCAATATTTTATTTTATTAATTTAATAATTGTTCGTTGATAGTTTATATTATTGTTGTTTCAATAATTGTCTTTGCACGATAATTTCCATTATCGGATCAATAATTCATATTATTTGAATAATATTATTAGATAACATTATTGGCAATGTCTAGAAAGTTACATCTAAGGAGAGGTTTGGTCACCTAATCAATTACAAGATGAGGAGAAATCCTTATTGGAAAGCCCCCTCTTTCTTGGGAACGGCCTGGTTGTCATAATTATGATTCTGTAATATTATTTATGAATAATTAATTATTGATTTATATGATAAGGAAATATTTATTTGATGTGGATATAAATGATGAATTTATTTATGTGGTTATTAATGAAGGAATTAATGTTGAGGTGTTTTATCAATATTTTGTCAAAAGTGGAGGTATTAAAAATCATCCGTTTGTGGATTTTGGATATTTTCTGTTGGGAATTTGGAAAAACTTTCTTCTGTAAAGTTGTAGAGAATTCGATTTGTGGATTTTGGACTATTTTCTATGAATTATTGAAGTTTCGATAAATACACTTATTTTTTATTAAATTTATGGGGGGACCCACTTTTGGTTGGTGGAATACACACATGGGCTGCTGAATTCTTCCAACATGGCTGCCCAAAAATTCAAAGCATGCATAGGAATTGTAATTAATAATATTATTATTTTATTATTTAGTCTCCTTTGGCGTTCTAGCATTTTGCTATAAATAGACGCCTAGGTTAGAATTGAAAATCACACCAGAAACAAGTTTTCGTTCTCTCTAGATTATTGAGCGTATTCTTGTGAGTATTTTGATACTTTGAGTGTTGCTATACGGTGCAAGTTCTGTCAGCACTATACCCGAAATTCAGTCAGAAGTACGGTTATTTGAGGTAAGGGATGTTATTTTCTTCAATATCATTATGCCAAAATATTGGTGAACTTTTTAATCAAATTGGGAACTTTTTGTGTCAGGGTTACTATTCACGTATACGACACTATTCACGTATACGGCACTATTCACCAAAAAATGAAAATTTTCCTTTTTGTCCAAGATGTCTATTTTGGCAACTATCTTTGATTGTATCCTTGTTTTGATCGTTATTTTTGAATTCTGCTTCACAATTGGTTATTATGAAGTATTATTGATCTTGGATAAACTGTTATACGAATCCCGAATATTTATCCTTCTGTCTCACTGGATTCATTTTCTTTAACATATTTTTCATCATCCTTAGTCTTAAATGATGATGTTAGTGAATATCTTTGGCTTGTAATGCAAAGATGAATGATTTACTGATGAATATCTTTGGCCTGTAGTGCAAAGATGAATAGGTGTTGAGATAAACATGACCAACTGGTGATACAAATGAATATCTTTGGCCTGTAATGCAAAGATGAATTTTTTTTCATTAAAGATGTATATTGATTGTTGTTACAGGGATAAAATATTGATGATGGACTTCTAAATCTTAGAAGATAGTAGAATTCATTCTCTACGTGACACTTCTAATACTTTGCTGTTTCCGCTGCAGAATATTGATCTAAAACTTATTGTCTATTGTATTCTATCAGATTTTTCCCTGTTGAAGACTAATGATAATTTATTGTATATTATCTTAGTTATAATATTCTTTACTGGGCTAGTTTAGCTCACCCTTTTCCTTTTTGTTCCATTTTTCTTCTCAGGAGGTGAGAACATAGGTGGATCTAATCGGGGTTTGGAGTAATGGTTCTAGAAAGATGTTTTTAGCGGTCCTCACTATTTCTATAAAATAGTGTATAAATAATTGTAATGAGGACTTATTTGAGTGTGGATATTGTCTAGAAGACAATATTTGTATTTAAACTCACAGTATGTCTTGTAAGTATTTTGCACGACAATTGTATTATTGAAGTTGTAGTTTGCTTTACATACCATGTATTTGGCGATTTCGGGAATGGGTGTGGTGTATACCTATTTTGAGGCGTCACGAGTTAATATCAAAGCTTAGGGATATGGTCTTTCAAGGAGATCGGGGAATAGAACTAGGAGGGAAAGTTGAGTAAATCCGCATTAGGTGTGTCCTATTTAAGCTTATTTGTTGGTTGGTCATAATATAGGGATATTATATGATATGTTAATTTGTTTAATTAACCCTTGTTTTATGGCAGTATTTAAGAATGGCTGCTGAGAACGTTAACAATGGAGTGCATGAGATTGTGGAACAACCTTTAGTCACAAACCAGGAGAACGTGCAACAGGAAGACAATATTCCTCCTGTAAACAACGCTACCGAGCAAACAAGGAATGATAGGATGTTTAGAAGATTTTTGCAGTTCATGCAAAATTAGACGAGGGAGACTTGTGTACAAAATACGGGTGGAAATGATGGCAACACGCGGTCTGTTACAGCCAAGCAGTTCAAGGAGTTGGGACCACCAAATTTATGGGGAAAGCCCGATCCGATTAAGGGCAGAAACATGGGTTAAGCAAATTACCAAGATATTCAATGTCTTGGGATGCACGGAAGAGCAGAAGGTTCCATTCGCCATATTTATGTTCCGTGGTGAGGCAGATTACTGGTGGGAATCTGTGAAGCGTACCCAGCCAGCCGCACTTAAGATGTCTTAGGAAAGGGTTCAGAAATTATTCAATGACAAGTACTTTCTAGAAAGTTTTCGTCATATAAAGGAGGTAGAGTTTATTAGACTGGAACATAACAACATAACGGTGTCTCAGTACGAGGCGAAGTTCATGGAGTTATCCAGGTTTGCACCTCATTTGGTGGAGAATGAGGAACATATGACGCAGATGTTTTTGAGAGGTCTAAAACCTGAGATTCGTCAATACCTTATCTCTCATAAATTTTCTCTGTATTCAGATGTTGTCAGCGAGGGCTCAATTATTAGAGAGAGATAATGAGTATACTCAACCGGGGATCACAACCGGTCATCTGGGGTGACGTGATCATCGAACGATGATAACCAAATGAGGAGGGAAAAATACGGACAAAAGCGGTAACCACTCGGGTGGTAATCGTGGCCATGATAATAGGAGAGGTGAGTCAGTGGAAATTTTAAAGAGAAGATTCAACAATGACGGGAAGACATCAAAGCAGCAACACCAAAGACCAACAACAAATTCTATGGGAGGAGAACGACCGCTTGATTAGATATTACAAATGCGGGAAAGAGGGACATATCAGTCCAAACTGCCCACAACAATCCAAGGTATGTTATAATTGTTGAAAGGAAGGACATATCACTCGAGATTGTACTATAGCGAAACCAAGTTCAGGCGGGATGGTGACTCCAAGGGCTGTCCCGAATAAGTCAAAATCAACGGTTCCTGGAAGAGCATTTGTTGTGACTGGCCAAAACGTGAGGAACCCGAACGAGGTGATCACTGGTAAGCTAATCTTGAATTCTTGTGAAGTTTATACCTTACTAGATACCGGTTCTACCCATTATTTTATCTCTCCTGCTCGTGCTCAATGTTTAAACTTGACTCCGGAGAAATTAGACTTTGATTTATTTGTTGAAACTCCGTTGGGTGATACCTTCGTTACATCTACAGTTTATAAATTTTGCTTGATCCAAGTTGGCACAATCACATTACCTGTTGATCTTATTTCTTTAAAGATACTTGCTTTTGATGTGATTTTAGGAATTGATTGGTTAACCACTCATCATGCCAAAATTGATTTTTTTCGTAAGGTTATTAGTTTTCATATTCCTAACCAACCTGTCATACGATTTCAAACAACTAAACCACTAAAATCAGTCATTGTCATATCAAGCCACAAAGCTATTCGTTTATTGAAAAATGGATGCCATGCTTTCTTAGCCCATGTTATGGATTTGAATAAAGACAAGTCAGATTTGGATAATATTTCTGTTGTTAGAGAATTTCCTGATGTATTTCCTGAAGAATTTCCTGGCCTACCCCTAGAGTGTGATATTGAATTTTGTATCGACTTTGAACCCGGTACAAAACCCATTTCTAAAATCTTTTATCAAATGGCTCCTATTGAACTTCAGGAGTTTAAAACCCAAGTACAAAGGTTGGTACCCGAGCCTCTATCTGGTGACTTCCTTTATGGAATGCACCAAAGCCAGACTCTCCATAGGGAACTCTATATTTGTGTGGTGGTAAAACGAAAGGTGCCATTGTGACATGCAATCCAAGATTGGGATATGAATCACATATGAGAGCAACTTAAGTCAATAATCGAAATATCTAGCTTTCTAGGCTTAATTGGTTACTATCGGAGATTCGTGGAAGAACTTTCTCGAATCGCTACTCTATTAACTTAGCTAACTCAGAAAGATACAAAATTCGTATGGAGCGAGGAATGAGAGAAGATTTTCCAAGAGTTCAAGCGGCTCATTTGGTGCTTATTCGACCATACCATCCTCGAAAAGCGAACGTGGTAGCTGACGCGTTGAGTAGAAGATCGTACACAAGTACGAGTGCGATATTGTTGAACACAAAGACCTATTTTGTATAATTTACAAACAATAGAGATAAAGTTAAAGACTCTAGGGACCCACGTGATGATATACGAGTAGAATCAACTTTAATCGATAACGTTAAAGCCACTAAAGCTACAGACCTGGAGCTGATGAATATAAAGAAAAAGGTGCAAGAAGGCATTATTCTAGAAGTAAGAATCGATGAAGAGAAGAAAGCTCAAACCTTCGATTTATTTGAAATCCTAGATCGAGTAGGAACTATGGCCTATAGACTCGCCTTAACGCTAAGCATGTTGCGTGTTCATAACATTTTTCACGTATCGATGTTATGTAAATATTTGGACGACCCAAACCACATTATTGAGTTAGAACTAGACCAGATAGCCGAATATTTAACTTACGAGGTGGTACCTGTTAAGATCTTGGATAGGAAAGATCATGTCCTACGAACAAAGGTTATACCACAAGTCAAGGTTTTGTGGAGGAACCATGTTATTGAGGAAATGACATGGGAGTTGGAATCAGAAATGAAAGCGAGGTACCCTCACCTGTTCGAAACACCAGGTACATACGTCAATTTCGAGGACGAAATTTTATAAGAATGGGAGGTTGTAAGAACCCAACTTATTATAAATAAAATTGAATTTTCTCTATTCATTATTCTAAATTAATAAGGTGTTAATTTGATATAATGATTTGGTTATGGGTGAAATGTGCAAATTTTGCAAAATAAGCAAGTAGTTATAAAATATTCATTTTTGTTAGGGAATATTCTTTTGATCGTGGAATATTTTTTTTGTCGGGGAATATTCGTAAATGCAATAGTTGTGACCATTCGTGGGGCTCATAACAGAATAACTGTCGGATGAAGAAAACGACTAAGTATGAGTTTTTATAAATAACGGCATAGTTGTTATCGTTAACACTATTGGAATACCTGGTGGTTAAAATACAGTATTGCACAGTATTATTGAATTATTGATTCGTACGTAAGAAGGCACTACTCAATAATTGTTACAGTAGTCACTGTTCAATATTTTATTTTATTGATTGAATAATTATTGCGTTGATAGTTTATATTATTGTTATTTCAATAATTGTCACTGCACTGTATTTTCCATTATCAGATCAATAATTCATATTATTTGAATAATATTATTAGATAACATTATTGTCAATGTCTAGAAAGTTCTGTCTAAGGAGAGGTTTGGTCATAATTGTGATTCTGTAATATTATTTATGAATAATTAATTATTGATTTATATGATAAGGAAATATTTATTTGATGTGGATATAAATGATGAATTTATTTATGTGGTTATTAATGAAGGAATTAATGTTGAGGTGTTTTATCAGTATTTTGTCAAAGTGGAGGTATTAAAAATTATTCGTTTGTGGATTTCGGATATTTTCTGTTGGGAATTTGGAAAAACTTTCTTCTGTAAAGTTGTAGAGAATTCGATTTCAGGTAGAATGGATATAAAATTCGTATTTTTCTGATAAACGGGCTATTTTATATGAATTATTGAAGTTTGGATAAATAAAATGATTTTTGATTAAATTTATGGGGGGACCCACTTTTGGTTGGTGGAATACACACACGGGCTGCTGAATTCTTCCAACATGGCTGCCCAAAAATTCAAAGCATGCGTAGGAATTGTAATTAATAATAATATTATTTTATTATTTAGTCTCTTTTGGCGTTCTTGCATTTTCCTATAAATAGACGCCTAGGTTAGAATTGAAAATCACACCAGAAACAAGTTTTCTTTCTCTCTAGATTATCGAGCGTATTCTTGTGAGTATTTTGATACTTTGAGTGTTGCTATACTAAGTGCAAGTTTCACAAGACTATAATTCAAATTCATCGATATACGGTTATTTTGAGGTAAGAGATGTTATTTTCTTCTTAAATGATATTATTTTCTTCAATATCATTATCTTAGAAATATTGGTGAACTTTTAATCAAATTTAGAACTTTTGTGTCAGATTAATATTCACGTATCACGACACTATTCACGATATCTGACACTATTCTTTGAAAAATGAAAATTTTCCTTTTTGTCCAAGATGTCTATTTTAGCTACTATCTTTGATTGTATCCATATTTTGATCGTTATTTTTGAATTCTACTTCACAATTGGTTATTATGAAGTATAATTGATCTTGGATAAACTGTTATACGAATCCTGAATATTTATCCTTCTGTCTCACTGGATTCATTTTCTTTAACATATTTTTCATCATCCTCAGTCTTAAATGATGATGTTACTAAATATCTTTGGCCTGTAATGCAAAGATGAATGATTCACTGATGAATATCGTTGGCCCGTAGTGCAAAGATGAACAGGTGTTGAGATGAACAAGACCAACTGGTGATACAAATGAATATCTTTGGCCTATAGTGCAAAGATGATTTTTTTTTATTAAAGATGAATATTGATTGTTGTTACAGGGATAAAATATTGATGATGGTCTTCTAAATATTAGAAGATAGTAGAATTCATTCTATACGTGACTCTTCTAATTGTTTGCTATTTCCGCTGCAGAATATTGATCTAAAACTTGTTGTCTATTGTATTCTATCAGATTTTTCCCTGTTGAAGACTAATGATAATTTGTTGTATATTATCTTAGTCATAATATTCTTTACTGGGCTAGTTGAGCTCACCATTTTCCTTTTTGTTCTATTTTTTTTCTCAGGAGGTGAGAACATAGCTGGATCTAGTCGGGGTTTGGAGTAATGGTTCTAGAAAGATGTTTTAGCAGTCCTCACTATTTCTATAAAATAGTGTATGAATAATTGTAATGAGGACTTATTTGAGTGTGGATATTATCTAGAAGACAATATTTATATTTAAACTCGCAGTATGTGTTGTCGTATTTTGCACGACAATTATATTATTGAAGTTGTAGTTTGCTTTTTGTATCATGTATTTTGCGACTCAGAATGGGTGTGGTGTATACCTATTTTGGGGGCGTCATAACTATCTTCTATGATTTAAAAGATTTTTCATCACTTTTATCGCTAAGACTAAGCTCAATAATAATCCACATCATCCCTACACTACAACCAATGATATTCATTAGTATCACGACCACAATTTATCCATGCACTAAGGGCCAAGGATATTCGTGTATTCATCAATGGTCATGATCATGCCATAAAACAATTCATCTTTGTACCCTTGGCTGATGAGAATCTATAGCCATAATCATACCAAAAACTGTCCATCAATGCACTATGGGCCAATGAGGACTTTTTCCACATCATTTGTAACATTACGATCATGATTATACCGAATAATCCCTAATCATAATCATATCAAGTCCATCTATGCACAACAGGCCACATATGACTTTCAACATAATATAAACATGAGGATGATGACAAAGATATAAGAATTCAATAAAACAAGTTCAAGAATTAATTTATCCAGGAACTAATAACGTCCAAATTGTCAACATAATACTTCTTTGTAGAGTAAAATTCAAGAATGCTCAGAAGAATACTTCCATGAAAAGATACTGGATGAAACGCAAATATCAAGGATATTCCGCTAATTTCATGGAGTATAGAAGTCAAAACTTTAACCAACTGAGTATAATAAAGAATGGAATAACAAAAGAAATCACAAGGCATGCGATAGACCACACAGTCAGGTTATTCCAACAGAATAATAAATAATGGAACCAGGTAAGGCGAAATTCGCACCGACAGGATGTTCTAACAGAATAATAAATAACGGAACTAGGTCATGCGTAAACGCACAGACAGGATGTTCCAACAGAATAATGAAGAATGGAATAACAAAAAAATCACCAGGCATGTGATAGACCGCATAGACAGGTTATTCCAATAGAATAATAAATAACAGAACCAGGTCATGCGTAAACGCACAGACATGATGTTCCAACTGAATAATAAAGAATGGATTAACAGAAGAATTTCACCATGTATGCGATTGCTTAGCATGAGGCAAGTTATTCAACATAATAATAAAGAATGGACTAACAGAAGAATTTCACCAAGTATAGGGTAGTCCGCGTATACATGTTATTCCAACAGAATAATAAAGAATGGAATAACAGAAGTTCTCTTCGTGAATATGAAAGAAATAATACCCCTTATCTTAGAACAAACTGGATATAGGAGTAGTGAAGTAACATAATATTTTTCTTCTTTCTCTCTATAGTTTCTCTCTCTAGAGTTTCAGTGAATTTGTAAGACATAATGAAGGAATGAGCTTCTATTTATAGGAGAATGGACTGAATAGTAACTAATTCTTTAACGGTCCAGATTGATTTACTTTTAACCGGAGAGTCCAGATTGGTTTACTATAAAATATTCTAATAAAACAAAATCTTTTAAATAAAATATAATATATTCTATTTATAATCTATTAAAATGAATAACTTTATTAAAGTATTCTGTTTTATATAAAAAGATTTTACTATGCAAACACTATCTTGGCACTTATCAAAACACTATGATAATAAAATATAATATATTCTAATTATTGTCTAATAAAACAAATAACTTTATAAAAGTATTACATTTTATATAAAAGCTTTTACATTTTATTACATTAATAATACTAATAAAACAAAACTTCATCATCATTATTATAATTCATACTATTAATCTAATGTGTCGTTCCCGAGAAAGAGGGGCTTTCAATAAGGATTTCTCCCTATCAAGCGGCAATTAGGTGACCAAACCTCTCCTGGCGAACTTCTAGACATCGTTAATATTGCAAATAATAATATTAATAACTATGCAATAATTCTTTGAAGCAATAATTGAACAAAACTGAGTGACTTCTCACGTAAGCATCAATAATCAATATTGTGTGCTACTATGCAACCACGCCAGACATCGTACTTTTACTACCAAGTAGTTCAACAGTATTAATGGTAAAACTTCTGCCGTTATTTTCATAAATATATTTTTGTCATTTTCTCAATCGACAATAATTTCGTTGTAGGGGTCCACTGATGATTGTCTTGCCGTCGTCACGAATATTCCCCCGTTAAAACGAATATTCCTGCACCAATGAATATTATATAACAACTTGGATACTTTGCAAAATTTATAAATACTACCCACAACTATAACATTATCTCAAATTCACACCATAATATTAAAAAAAATGAGAAATTTAAATCTTTATTCATAAAATTTGGGATTTTACACAATAAATAAGTCTAATTGGAATAATAAAGTTTTAAGGAGACATTGAATTATTAGTGACCAATTAAATTGAGTCCATACGTGTGTTTAAATATTAATTGGACTAGACTAATGTTGATGGATTATATGATGTGAGTACATAAAATCCTTAAACTTTTAATTTTGTAATAACAATAACACATTAAAATCATATTTTGGGAATCTAAGAGAACAAACTAAGCATTATATAATTAAGTTGCTGAGATTTAAAACTGTGTCCCATATTAAGTGACCCAAACAGTGGCCTAGTCTCAGTTTTGTAAACTTCAACTGTTAATCCATGGTGATGATGGCTATGAAGATGGTGGGGGAAGAGTGGTTCGCTAACTTCTCCTTGTCCATTATTTTCTTCTAACTTCCATTGTTTTAAACCATTGTGCAAGACCATTAACTGGGCAACCATTTCTCTATAAGTAGCAGCTCTGTTGTCCATTTTCTTGTTATTGAGATTGTTTGATAAGCTGCATATAGAGAGTGTGAGTTGCCGAGAATTGAGGGAGTATAATCAATGCATTGAGGGAATCTATTTAAGCTTCAAAAGGTATAAATTCTGATTTTATGTTCTTAATTTTGAGTTTGTCAAATTCTTATAATTCTCATGAATTCTCTGTTAATTGGTATAAGATAGCATGCCATTGTGTTATATAAGTTTGTATGCATGTTTAGAAGCATTAGAGCTTGTCTGAGTTGCAGCAGAATAAGTTTGGTAATGTTATGTTAAGGCTCTGCTGTGACGAGCCAAAATTTTGCTACCTTTCAAGAAGTGGCGTCGCCCCATACGCCATTGATGAAAACAAGTTTCTTTTACTTTTTTTATCTTGAGCATGTTAGGTTGGTTTGATTATGCATATATGTTACGCCCCCAAAATAGGTATATATCACTCATTCTGGGTCGCCAAATACATGGTACAGAAACAACTACAACTTCATTAATACAATTGTGGTGCAAAATACAACAACACATAAACTGTGAGTTTAAATACAAATATTGTCTTCTAGACAACATCCACACTCAGATAATGTCCTCATTACAATTATTGATGCCCTATTTTACAGAATAGTGAGGACTGCTAAAACAACTATCTTGAACCATCACTCCATACCCCGACTAGTTCCTACTAAATTCTAACTTCCTGAGAAGAAAAATTGAACAAAAAGGAAAAGGGTGAGCTCAACTAGCTCAGTATAGAATATTATGACTAAGATAATGAACAATAAATTATCGTTAGCCTTCAACAAATCAGATAAAATATAATGGTCAACAAGTTTTAGATCAATATCCACAGCGGAAATAACAATTCATTAGAAGAGTTTAGTAGAGAATGAAATATACTATCATCTATGAATTATAAAGTCTATCATCAATATTTTATCCCTGTAACATCAATCAATATACATCTTGAATCAACTATTCATCTTTGCACTACAACCAAAGATATGCATTTGTATCACCAGTTGGTCATGTTCATCTCAACACATGTCCATCTTTGCACTAAGGGCCAAAGATTTTCATCAGGTAATCATTCATCTTTGCATTACAGGCCAAAGATATTCATCAAGTATCACCATTAAAGACTGAGGATGATGAAAAATATTTTAAAGAACGAATCTAGTGAGATAAAAGGACAGAGATTAGAGATTCGTACTTTAGATAATTAAAGTTTAAAAATACTCCATAATAAACCATAGTGGAGTAAAATTCAAGAATGAAGATCAAAACATGGATACAATCAAAGATAGTAACCATAACAGACATCTGGGACAAAGAAGAGAAAATTTTATTTTTTGGTGAATAGTGTGGTATTCGTGAATAGTGATGTATACATGAATAGTAGCCCCGACACAAAAAGGTAGAAATTTCAAAATAAAATTCATACCAATATTTTAGCATAATGATATTGAAAGAAATAATATCATTTTCGAAGAAAATAACATCCCTTACAATGAATAGCATAGTGGAAACTTGCACTGCTAAATGAAAATTGCACTGAATAGCAACTCTCAAAGTATCTAATTACTCACAAGAATACGCTCGAGAATATAGAGAGAGAAAACTTATGTTTCTGATGTGATTTTCAATTCTAACTAAGCACCCTATTTATAGGAAAATACTTGAACACCAAAAGGAGACTAAATTAATAAAATAATAATAAAAAATTTCTACGCACATTTATTTGAACAAATTATCAGCCATCACAAGTTGGTCCCACCAAAAATAAGAATTTTCACACCAACCAAAAGTGGGGCCCACCATATTTTTAAATTAAAATATTTATTTCTAAAACCTTAATAATTCATAATAATTAGCCCTTTTATCAGAAAAATACGAATTTTATTTCCATTCTAGAGGAAATTGAATTCTCTACAACTTTGTAGAAGAAAGTTATTCCAAATTCCAAACAGAAAATGTCCAAAATCCACATAAGGGTGATTTTTAATACCTCCATTCCAACAAAATACTGATAAAACACCTCAACATTAATTCCTTCATTTTTATCCTCACAAAATAAATATTTCCATATCCATCATTTATATCCACATAAAATAAATATTTCTTTATCATATAAATCAATAATTAATTATTCACAAATAATATTACAGAATCACAATTATGATAACCAGGTCGTTCCCAGGAAAGAAGGGGCTTTCCGATAAGGATTTCTCCTTACTGGCGCGTAATTAGATGACCAAACCCCTTTCCTTAAACAGAACTTTCTTAGACATTGCCAATAATGCTATCTAATAATATTATTCAAATAATATGAATTATTAATCTGATAATGGAAATATTGTGCAGTGACAATTACTGAAACAACAATAATATAAAATATCAACGCAGCAATTATTGAATCAATAAAATAAAATATTAAACTGTAATTACTGTAATAATTATTAAGTAGCGCATTCTTACGTAAGAATCAATAATTTAAAAATACTGTGCAATACAGTGTGCTACTGTGCAACAACGCGTATTATTGTAATTTACCACCGGGTATTCCAACAGTGTTAACTGTAACAATTACGCCATTATTTATAAAAACATAAACTTGTCATTTTCTTTATCCGACCATTTTCCGTTATGGGGCCCACAAATGGCTGCGCCGTCGTACGAATATTCCCCGACAGCAAGAATATTCCACGACCAAACGAATATTCCCCGACAACAATGAATATTTTATAACCACTTACTTATGTTGCAACATTTTCATAGTTCACCCATAACCAAAGCATTATATCAAATTAACACCTTATTATATCGAAATAATGAATATAGGAACTTCAATTTTATTTATAAAAAGTTGGGGTCTTACAACCTCCCCTCCTTATAAAATTTCATCCTCAAAATTGACGTACGTACCTGGTATTTCAAAAAGGTGAGGGTACCTCGCTTTAATTTCTGATTCCAACTCCTAGGTCATTTCCTCAATAGCATGGTTCCTCCAAAAAACTTTGACTTGTGGTATAACCTTTGTCTGTAGGATATGTTCCTTTCTATCCAAGATCTTGACAGGTACCTCCTCGTACGTTAAATTTTTGGCTATCTTGTCTAGTTCTAACGCAATAATGTGGTTTGGGTCTTTCACATATTTACGAAGAATAGATATGTGAAAAACATTATGAACACGAGACATGCTCGGAGGTAATGCTAGTCTATAGGCCACATTTCCTATTCGGTCAAGAATCTCAAATGGACTAACATTATGATCCGCATAACTCTTTTGTCGATCCTATGCCATTTGTATACGTTATCGAATCATTTGGATCTTTTCTGTAGTTATGCGTACCAATTCTGGTCCCAACAACGTTACTTCACCCACCTCATCCCAACATACTAGAGAATGACACTTTCGTCCATACAATGCCTCGAATGGAGCCATGCCTATACTTGCTTGATAACTGTTGTTGTAGGAGAATTCCACCAATGGAAAGTACTTATACCAACTTCCTTTGAAATCTAGGACTGTGATGCCCCCAAATATGGGTATCTTCCAACCCGACATATGATGCTCCATGGTGCTATAGTTCACACATACATTTAATTAAAATGCTTCAAAAGAACGACTATGTCTTATATATATATATATATATATATATATATATATATATATATATTCCAAAACAATATTTTTATTCCCCAGGTTCTTTATAACCGTTACATTTGTTCTTGTCATAATATCAAATATTAACATTATTCACCTATACTATTACAAAGGAACTCTACAGGTTCGCCTTAGCCTTCCCTTCATCTTTTCTAGATCCTTTATTCCATTCGATCTTAGCTGCATTCATATGGTTCAAGTAAGAGTGAGCATAACTAGCTCAGCAAGTATGATAAATTCATTTAAACAACATGCTTGAATAATGCAAATCATATATCTTTAATAACTGAACAATAGTTGTGAAATACTATTGATAATTCAAAATAACACTTCTCTTCTCTTTAAAATGTTTTACAATTACAACATTTAGAAAAACATCAATTCTGGTCCAAGACCTTGAGCATTTCATACTTTCTTTGAAAAGGACAACCTGGTACTAAGTTTGTAAGTCTAACATTACTTACGAGTACATCTAGGATATCAACCTATAGTACTCTATGTTGTATAATACTACTTTCTTTAAATGTATGTACGTTTAAGTTGTGCCAACCTCACGTGCCTGTCATTTGACGACAAAAGTTTTGTTTAGCATATTTAGTCTTCATTTGAAAACCATACCAATATAGCTTGGCAAAATATTGAAAATACTTTGATAGATTATAAGAAATCCATAACATCTTAACTCTAGATGAAAGAATTGGCTTTGACTTCATTATACATCAATTCATGCGTAAGAATACATGAATCACAAAACTTGCCCAGATTGAACATAGACAAGGGTTAGAACACTTGCCTTCATCGTCTGCTACTGTTATTACACTTTCTCTTTAAGTCTTTAAGGTCTCTACAATATATGATCACATAATGTAACACATTAGATCATATATAATCAAGTATGGTTACTACTATATCTTACCCTTCTTCTCAAACTAATCATATTTTAGATTGTTATTATTGGTTCCGGCTTATCACATTACATTGTCCTGACATTTAATTAATCTTTCGTCGACCTTCAGTTGTAATACTTAAGGTCTTTAACATCTTAAATGGTGTTACATTAAGTTAATTAAGGTAAATTAATTTGACTTAATAAATTTACCTTATTTCTCTACTTATAAGCATTCATCTCTATCCTTGGTCTAGTGCTGGAGCTGTGGCGCCAGCTTCTTCTCTTTAAGCCGCGCTGTGGCGCCACTTTCCAGGGGCTGAGGACCGGACCCGACACTGTGGCGCCACTCTTAGTTCTCTTAGCCACGCCACGGTGTGAAATTCCAGTAGGTCATGGCACTACTTGATTGCTACTGATTGCCACATTAATATTGTTTGAAATTTTGGCAGCAGCCAAATTTCTATGCACCTGTATTAATTCTTTGATGATTTTGTACTTTGTGAACTTCCCGGACTCCAAATTTGATCATTTTAAGTCCGAATTGGCTCGTTCAAAAGCTATTAGCTCACAAATCACATACTCTACATTTTCATGCAAGAATTTTCCATTTTTGAATTCGTTAACTTAAAATTCACCTTTGAGTTCATTTTTAACAAAAATGATCAACGTTCAACGCTCGTTTCTTCGTTCTAAGTTGGAATTTGGTCATTTTTGAGTCTGCAACTCTATAATGCCAAATACGACTTATCCCCATCGAAAACCAACATTTCCGAGCTCAATGTCAAAATTTGACTTCCACTCCGAGAATTTCACGATTTCGACGATTATCGTCCAAACTTGTGAATTTTGCCATAACTTCGTTACTTATAATTTGTTCATCGTTTGAAATGGATTCATTCTATCATACTAAAATCTTAACATGCATATTTCATTAACTTATTTACATGATAAGTTCTTACTTATTCCTCCTTAGTTCATAACTTATATGCTTATGATTTCACTTCACAACCATCCTTGCTTCTTCTTATCATACAAACTTCATTAATGTAAAAAAATGATAAGTTCATACATGTTATTTATAAGTTCATAGCTTACTAAGTATGAATCACTTATTCATGGCTTATTATGGTTTAAGTCCATTGATTAACCATTCTCTTTATTTCTTAGCATACATACTTCGCTAATCAACACTTCTCTATCAAATTAGAATTGAAGAGTTGGAAGATTAATGATATAGGAGTCTTACCCTTGATGATCAAGCTTTGTTCTTCTTCTTTTTTACTATGAAAGTCTAACTTTTTCTTACTTTTTCTCTCTAACAAATAAGTTATAATATGTTGGATGAAATTACCAAGTGAAAAATGATCCAACTCTCCTTCTATTTATAGGATTTCTAAAGTTAGGGTATAATGGTCAATAGACCTATCCTACCTCCTTAATCAAACCTCCTTATTATTCATTACTTAACTATTAAGTTTACTTGCTCATCACTTTCTTTGCTTGTCCATCACAACTTTTGCTTGGCCACCAAGATCACACATGTGATTATGGGGCCCACATGCGTTACCCCGTGGGTCATTCTTACCCATTGGATTCTTACTTTGGGCTTTAAATTCAACCAGCTTACTTGTACTTTGGGCTTGCAATAATCCACATAGCTTATACATTATCAAACATTTGGGCCTTAACCTTTAGTTAGCATTAGGCTTAATCATAATCTCAATTGGACCTTACATTTCCTACACAATCCTTCAAGTCTATTACATATGGCTTAAAGCCTTAGAACGCATTGTCTGCGTATTAATCTTGTATTCTAACTCATATACTTATTCAACATATACGACATACCATCATTCATACATACTCGTATAATACTTTGTATCATACTCGTATTCATTACCTTGTATAATACCTACGTATTATACGATCATCGCTTTAACTAGTTAACGCTTTAATTTTCCTAACGTTCTCGAATTAAGTCTGCATTCGAAAAACTACATTATCCATAATTTAATTATTATTACATAATCCATCTTACCTCGATATTCTATCGTTAAGTATTTCTCAGAAGTTCAAAAATAATTCTCGAGAAGAAATCAATGAATAGTATTTTTTAGAAAATTTCTTGGAAAACTTTTATTTTCGTCTTGGAAATTCAAACACTTTAATTCCTTCACGTACTCAAAATACTATGACATTCCGACGTCTCTAGGTTATAGAACGACATTCATCTTACTAACACATAATAATAACAAATAATATAATTTTATTCATTATTTAATTAAATAAAATTATTTTACAATAGATCCGAATTTCTTGGTCGTTACAAGAACACAAAGTCTTAATACATCTTCAAGAGTTTGAATATTCCTTTCTGATTGCTCGTCCATTTGAGGATGGTATGCCGAACTAAATTATAAATTCGTGCCTATAGCTTTCTACAAACTAACTGATGAGTGGGATTTATACCTGCGAATCAGATCCTTTCTAGTTTAAGTTGTTGCCTATTTGCAGTTATTTAGTTAGCTTTTATTTATATTTTGTTGTTATTATGTCTAATTTCTATAATATAGGGCTTACAGATCTTTTCCAGCTTTTAGGGGCATAATGGTCATTTTTGTTGTACTGGCGCCGTAGCGCCAGGGATATACTTAGAGCCTGCGCCGCAGCGCCATGCCACTTTGGAATATACTAGAATCTTGCACCGCAGCGCCAAGGATTAACTAAGATCTCACACCGCAGCGCCACCCCCTATCTTGGGCTGACGTCAGCCTCGCACCGCAGCGCCAAAGTCCCTTCATGGAGTCGCGTTGCAACGCGACCTCTGGTGTTTTTAAGCCTATATGGCTCCGCAGCGCCACTTGTTAGTTCAATGCTCACGCTGCAACGTGAGCTCCAGTGTCCAGGCACTAAAGATCTTTTATTGACCTAAAGATAGTGGGTATCAGACACACTTAATTCTAAGCAGCCGTCTACGATAGATTTGAAGACACGGAGATAGCTTAGGGTAAGATATTATTACAATATTAATTCTTAGAATTCTTAGAAGAGAAGGAAGATGTGCTTCAAGGAGGAAGAGTTATTGCATGCGACAGAAGCTCAGGAGCTACGCAATGAAGAGAAGATTTGGAGGAAGAATACTTTAAAACAGGGGTTTTCTTAGTTCAAATCTCCCATTTATCTGTGTATTACTGAAAATGTGGAATGTATTAAAAATGTGTTTTAGTACCATGGATATGAACTAATTCCATTTTTAGGATTGCAATGTAACCTTCTATCTAGCTTAATTAACTTTCTCTCTTATTTTATAAAATGAATCATTTTGGAATGGGTTGTTGTAATTCTTACTAAATGACTAATTGCTTGATAGAGAAATTGGTATTGATAGTAATGGAAATTGACAAATGGATGTTATTATCTAAATTTTAAATACAACAACACCTGTTATGACCATGCCTATGGAATGTTTGCATAAACTGCTAATAGGATAGACATATCTCAATTTGCCTTGTGTAGCTTTGAGACTAAGATTAATGACCCTAGTCTAATTTTTTTCACCAATAGACCTATTGTGATTTTTCTAGCTAGGGATTTGCATTAGTCCTTCGACAGAAGCTTTTGCGTAGTTGTTGTTCTCGGTTGACCATTCCTTGATTCGTTTGTAATGTGGAGCTAGAGTTAGGAGATTAGGTGATGCATTACGGGAATTGTAATCCTATCTTAACTTCCTAGTGCAACTACTTCTCTTATTTCTTCTCTTTGTAATCAAATAGCTTAACACACCATCTTCTATCACTTGTTTAGATAAGGTAGTATAGACTTTACCTTAGTATTTGACTAACACTTAAGACTTTGTCCTCGTGGGTTCGATAACTCTCTTATCATTATATTACTTGTGGACCGCGTATACTTGCGCGTGATTTAGCAATAGCAAAATCGACCAACACTAACCCAAAATCGTGAAGTGAATCTTGGGTTACGATCCAAAACTATGGATACTGGCATGCCATGCAATCTCACAATCTCATTTATGTACATACGAGCAAGACGTTAAAGGGAATAAGTCTCCCGTATAGGAAAAAAATGAGCAAACTTGGTTAATCTATCAACAATAACCCAAATCCCATCTATGCTTTGAGATACCTTGGAAGACCCGTAACAAAATCTATGGTAATATGTTCCCACTTCCATTTCGGAATCTTAAGTGGTTGAAATGGACCTTTTGGCACTTGATGCTCCGCCTTTACACGTTGACAAGTTAAACACCTCGAGATAAACTCCGCAATCTCTCTCTTCATATTGCTCCACCAAAATGTATGTCGAAGATCGTGATACATTTTGGTACTCCCAAGATGGATTGCAAATGGTGTGTTGTGTGCCTCCATCATGATTATATGCTCAAGTCAGAATCGTTAGTAATACAAAGTCTGGAGTTGACTCGAAGTATTCCTTCTTCATCGATTCTTGCTTCTGTAATAACACCTTCTTGTACTTTCTTCTTCATACTTATCATCTATGGGTCTATGGCTTGAGCAGTTTTAATAGTATCGATGAAAGTCGGTTCTACTTGTATGTTTGATATCATCACATGGGTACATTGAGCCTTTAACTCTATCTCCATCCTTTGTAAGTCGTACAAATTTGGTCTTTGTGTTAACAACATCGTACTCATACCCGCATACGATCTTTTGCTCAATGCGTCAGATACCATGTTTGCTTTTCCATGATGATATTGAATGTTATGGTCGTAATCTTTCAACAGCTCGAGCCAACGTCATTGCCGCATGTTGAGTTCCTTTTGGGTGAAGAAATATTTGAGGCTTTTATTATCCGTATAAATCTCCACTTTCTCCCCATATAGGTAGTGTCTCCAGATTTTCAACGCGAAAACGACTACTGCCAACTCTAAATCATGAGTAGGATAATTCCTCTCATATTCTTTGAGTTGTCGTGAGGCATAGGCTATGACTTTCTCATGTTACATGAGAACACATCCTAACCCTTTGCCTGAAGCATCGTTGTAGATAACAAATCCATCCAAACCAGATGGTATTGTCAAAAAAGATGCCGAAATGAGTCTCCTCTTAAGCTCTTGGAAACTCTTCTCGAATTCCTCGCTCCATACGAATTTTGTATCTTTCCGAGTCAGTTGAGTTAACGGAGTAGATATTTGAGAAAATCCTTCCATGAATCTCCGATAATAACCAGCTAAACCCAGAAAGCTACGTACTTCGGTCACTGACTTCGGTTGCTCCCAACTTTTTATTGCTTCAATCTTCGTCGGGTCAACAGATATTCCATGTTTTGACACTATGTGCCCAAGGAATGCTACTTCCTCAAGCCAGAACCCGCATTTCTTAATCTTGGTATATAACTTATTATCACGAAGCTTTTGAAGTACCAGCTTCAAATGGTGCTCATGCTCTTCACGGCTTTTGGAATAGATGAGGATGTCATCAATAAAGACAACAACGAACTGATCCAAATATTCCTTGAATACATGGTTCATCATATCCATGAAAGCGAAAGGAGCATTAGTCAATCCAAAAGACATGACTAAGAATTCATAATGCCCATACCGAGTTCTAAAGGCAGTCTTCGGAATATCCTCAGTTTTAATCTTCAGCTGATGATATCTAGAACGAAGATCGATCTTTGAAAAGAATTGTGCTCCTTGCAACTGGTCGAACACGTCATCAATGCGAGGTAGTGGATACCTATTCTTGATAGTGACATGGTTTAATTCCTGGTAGTCAATACAAAGTCGCATACTCCAATCTTTCTTCTTTACGAATAAAACAGGAGCACCCCAAGGAGATGTACTAGGACGAATGAAACTGATGTCTAACCACTCATGTAGTTGGACCTTTAACTCCTGAAGTTCAATAGGAGCCATTCGATATGGGGTTTTAGAAATGGGCTTTGTACCTGGTTCAAGGTCAATAAAGAATTCAACTTCTCGTTCTGGGGGTAGACTAGTAAGTTCTTCAGGAAATACATCAGGAATTTCACTAACAACATAAATATTATTCAAATCTGACGTATTTTTGTTCAAGTCCATAACATGGGCTAAGAAAACTTGACATCCATTTTTTTAATAAACGAATTACTTCATGGCTTGATATGACAATGATTGACTTTAGTGGTTTGGTTACTTGAATTCGTATAACAGGTTCATTAGGAATATGAAAACTAACAACCTTATAAAAACAATCCATTTTGGCATGATGAGTAGTTAACCAATCAATCCCTAAAATCACATCAAATGCAAGTATTTTTAAAGAGATAAGATTAACAGGTAATGTGATGGAGCCAATTTGGATTAAGCAAGATTTATAAACAGTGGATGTAATGAAAGTTTTTCCTAACGGAGTTTCCACAGATAAGTCAAATTATAATTTCTCTAGAGTCAAGTTTAAACGTTGAGCACAAGCCGGAGAGATAAAAGAATGGGTAGAACCGATATCTATTAAGGTATAAACTTCGCAAGAGTTTAAGATTAGCTTACACGTGATCACCTCGTTCGGGTTTCTCGCGTTTTGGCTAGTCACGATAAACGCTCTCCCTTGAACCATCGACTTTATTTTGTCCGTAGTCGCCTTTGGTGCCACCATCCCAGTTGGACTTGACTTCCCTACTAGACAAAATCGGGCTATATGACCATCTTTTCCACATCTGAAACACACCATGGAAGGCTGTGAATAGTTTGGACTTATATGTCCCTCCTCTCCGAATCTATAGCATCTAACTGGCGGTCATTCTCCTCCCCTAGAATTTGTTGTTGGTGTTGCTGTTGATGTCTTCTCGTCATTGTTGAATCTCCTCTTTTTGAAATTTTCACTTGACTCGCCTCTCCTACTATCATGCCCACGATTACCACCATAGTGGTTAATGCTTTTATCCGTATTTTTCCCTCCCCGCTGGTTATCATTACTCCGATGACTGCTGTCAACGGTATGACCCTGGTTGTGGTCCCTCAGTTGAACATACTCATTATCTCACTCTAATAATTGAGCCATGTTGACAACATCTGAATATAAAGAAAAATTATGAGAGATAAGGTATTGATGAATTTTGGGTTTTAGACCTCTCAAAAATATCCGCATCATATGTTCCTCATTCTTTATCAAGTGAGGTGCAAACCTGGATAACTCCACGAACTTCGCCTCATACTGGGACACCGTCATGTTATTCTGTTATAGTTTAATAAACTCTACCTCCTTCATATGATGAATACTTTCAGGAAAGTACTTGTCATTGAATAGTTTTTGAAATGTTTCCCAAGACATATTGAGTATGGCTGGCTGGGTACACTTCACAGATTCCCACCAGCAATCTGCCTCACTATGGAACATAAAGGTGGCGAATGGAACCTTCTATTCCTCCGTGCATCCCAAGACATCGAATATCTTGGTAATTTGCTTGACCCACATTTCTGCTTTAATCGGATCTGGCTTTCCCCAGAACTCTGGTGGTCCCAACTCTTTAAACTGCTTGGTTGTGACAAAACTGCGCGTTGCTATCATTTCCACCCGTATTTTGTACACGAGTCTCCTCTTCTGATTTTGTATGAACTGCAAAAAAGCTTCTAAACATCCCATCATTAATTGTTTGTTTGGTAGTGTTATTTACAGGAGGAATGTTTTCTTCTTGTTGCACGTTCTTCTGGTTGGTAATTAAAGGTGTCTCCATGATCTCATACACTCCATTGTTAACGTTCTCAGCTGCCATTTTCAAATATTTCCACAAAACAAGGGTTAATTAAAGAAAATGACATACCATATAATACCCCTATATTCTGACCGACCAATAAATAAGCTTAGGTAGGACACACTAGCGAAGGATTTACTCATATCTCCCTTTCTAGTTCTATTCCACGATCTCCACCAGAGACCATATCCCTAAGCTCTGATACCAACTGTGAAGCCCCCAAAATAGGTATATATCACCCATTCTGAGTCACCAAATACATGGTACAGAAACAACTACAACTTCATTAATACAATTGTGGTGCAAAATATGACAACTCATAAACTGTGAGTTTAAATACAAATATTGTCTTCTACACAATATCCACACTCAGATAATGTCCTCATTTCAATTATTGATGCACTATTTTACATAATAGTGAGGACTGCTAAAACAACTGTCTTGAACCATCACTCCATACCCCGGCTAGTTCCTGCTAAATTCACACTTCCTGAGAAGAAAAATGGAACAAAAAGGAAAAGGGTGAGTTCAACTAGCCTAGTAAAGAATATTATGACTAAGATAATGAACAATAAATTATCGTTAGCCTTCAACAAATCAGATAAAATATAATGGACAACAAGTTTTAGATCAATATTCGCAGCGGAAATAACAATTCATTAGAAGAGTTTAGTAGAGAATGAAATCTACTATCATCTATGAATTTAAAAGTCCATCATCAATATTTTATCCCTGTAACATCAATCAATATACATCTTGAATCATATATTCATCTTTGCACTACGGCCAAAGATATTCATTTGTATCACTAGTTGGTCATGTTCATCTCAACACATGTCCATCTTTTCACTACGGGCAAAAGATATTCATCAGGTAATCATTCATCTTTGCACTACAGGTCAAAGACATTCATCAAGTATCACAATTAAGGACTAAGGATGATAGAAAATATTTTAAAGAACGAATCCAGTGAGATAAAAGGACAAAGATTAGAGATTCGTACTTTAGAAAATTCAAATTTAAAAATACTCCATAATAAACCATAGTGGAGTAAAATTCAAGAATGAAGATCAAAACATGGATACAATTAAAGATAGTAACCATAATAGACATCTGGGAAAGAGAAGAGAAAATTTTATTTTTCGATGAATAGTGTCATATTCGTGAATAGTGTCGTATACATGAAAAATGTCGTATACGTGAATAGTAATCCCGACACAAAATACAAAGAAAATAACATCCCTTACCTCAAAAGAACAGTACTTCAGACTAGAATATCGGATGTAATGCGAAAAAAAAACTTACACTGAATAGAAACTCTCAAAGTATCTAAATACTCACAAGAATACGCTCGATAATATATAGAGAGAAAACTTATGTTTCTGGTGTGATTTTCAATTGTAACTAAGCACCCTATTTATAGAAAAATGCTAGAACGCCAAATGAGACTAAATTAATAAAATAATAATAAAAAATTTCTATGCGCATTTATTTGACCAAACTATCAGCCATCACAAGTGGGGCCCACTAAAAATCATAATTTCCACACCAACCAAAAGTGGGGCCCACCATGTTTTTAAATAAAAAAATTTATTTCCAAAACTTCAATAATTCATAATAAATAGCCCTTTGATCATAAAAATACTAATTTTATGTCCATTCCATAGGAAATCGAATTCTCTACAATTTTGTAGAAGAAAGTGTTTCCAAATTCCAAACAGAAAATGTCTGAAATCCACATATGAGTGATTTTTAATACCTCCATTCCGACAAAATACTGATAAAATACCTCAACATTAATTCCTTCATTTATATCCACACAAAATAAATATTTCCCTATCTATCATTTATATCCACATAAAATAAATATTTCCTTATCATATAAATCAATAGTTAATTATTCACAAATAATATTACAGAATCACAATTATGACAACCAGGTCGTTTCCGGGAAAGAGGGGGCTTTCCGATAAGGATTTTTCTATACTGGCGCGCAATTAGATGACCAAACCACTTTCCTTAGACATAACTTTCTTAGACATTTCCAATAATGTTATCTAATAATATTATTCAAATAATATGAAATAAATTTTTATTTGATTATGTGGATTAAATGAATTTAATTAATTAATTATGGGAGTAAGCTATTTGAAGGCCGTTCTATGACTTAGACATATCAGAATGTCATAGTATTTTGGCTACGTGGTAGAATTAAAGTGTTTGAATTTCCAAGACGAAAATAAAAGCTTTCCGAGAATTTTTTCGAAAAATACTATTCATGCATTTCTGCTCGAAAATTATTTTTGAACTTCCGAGAAATACGTAATGATAGAATATCGAGGTGAGATAGAATATCCAATAATATTTCAGTTATGGCATACACAGTTTTTCACCTGCGGACTTAAAACCTAACGGTTAGGGAAAGTGAGTTCCGAGAAGGAATTTAAATGTGTATAATGAATTAAAACGATGTTCGTATAATACGTAGGTATTGTACGAGGTAAAGAATACGAGTATAGTACGAGGTATTATACGAGTTTGTATGAATGATGGTATGTTGTATATATAAATAAGTATACGAGGTGGAGTACAAGATTAACACGTATATTATACGTTATAAGGCTTTAAGCCAAATGTAAAGGACTTGTAGGATTGAGTAAGAAATTGTAAAGTCTAATGAGATATTGATAAGGCCCAAGTGTAGAAATGTGTAAGCCCAATGAAAGCTAGTGGTAAATCCGAAAGAATTATTAATGCAAGCCCAATGTATAAGTTAGGTTAATTAAAACAGAAGCCCAAACTATTAATCCAATAGATTAGGAGGATCCATGGGGCAACCCATGATCACATGGGTGATCTTGGTGGCCAAGAAATAAGTGTGATGAGCAAGTAGAATTAAGGGTTAAGCAAGAGATAAGTTAAGTAAACTTAATGGCTAAGTAAGTGTGGTGAGCAACAAAGTGCTTTTATGTGATGACCAAGTAACTTAATGGCTAAGTGTTGTGATGGCCAAGTAATTAATTTGATGAGCAAGTAAAGGATAAGTTATGTGCTAAGCAAGTATACCTAAGAGTTAAGTGAATGTGGAGGCCAAGTTAACTTAATGTCTAGGTAATGAATAGTAAGGAGGTGATTAAGGAGGTGGGTTGGATTAATGACCCTTATGCCCTAACTTAGGAAGTCCTATAAATAGAAATCTTGGATTTCATTTTGGTGGTTGTTCATTTCATCCAACAAGTTGAGAGCTTATTGGTTAGAGATAATAAGCTACAAAAGCTAGAATTAATTAGCCTTTGATAATTCAAGAAGTAGGAAGAATATTGAAGCTTAATCAAGTGATTATCAAGGGTAAGAATCTAAACCATGAACCTCTTTCTCTTCAATTGTTAGAGAAGTGGGTAGTGGTAGAACATGTATGCTAAGGAATGATAAGAATGATTAATCAACGGACTTAAGCCGTATAAGTCATAAATAAGTAATTTAAACTTAATTAAGTAATGAACTTATGAAGAGATTATATGACCTATTCATATGTTTACCTTAATAAGATGGTATGATAAGGAGATTTGAGAATGATGGTTAGAAAACATAAATCATTATAAGTCATAAAAAATGAAAGTGTAAGTAGTTTATACTTTTATAAGTTATAAACTCACAAAGAACATGTAATGACTTATCATGTTTATAAGTTAATGAAGTATATATGTCAAGATGTTAATATGATGGATTGAATCCATTTGAAATGATGAAAAAATCATAAGAAACGAAGTTAAGGCAGAATTCACAAGTTTGGATGATAATCGTCGAATTCGTAAAATTTTCATAGAAGTCAAATTTTAATATTGAGTTTGGAAACGTTAGTTTTCAATGAAGACAAGTCATATTTGGAATTATAAAGTTGTGAACTCGAAAATGACCGGATTCTGACTTACAACGATGAAACGAGCGTTGAACGTTCATGAACGTTTACCGTTTTCGTTAAAAATGGACTAATAGGTGAATTTTTAGGAAACGAAATCAAATAGATAAAATTCTTGCATGAACGCGTAGAGTATGTAATTTGTGAACCGTAGGCTTTTGAACGAGCCAATTCGAACTTATAACGAAGAAGTTATGCGTTCGGGAATTTCGCAAAGTTGGAAAACTGTCAAAATTTTCGAGGTACGCAGTCCGCATACAAAGACGACTCCGGAGCATTAAAAGCGCGCCCGCATGCGCGAGGCCGAGACAGGGTACACTACTAACTGGCGTCGTAGCACGACCATATCAAAGGAGACTCGTGCCGCAGCGCCTAGTCCGCACATTACCCAATCGCTAAGTCATCGCCAAGTGACATTAAAGAGAATAATCGGTGGCCACAAATACCAACCTTAGGGTTTGTATAGAGATAAATGATTATGCAGTTAAAAGGAAAGATAAATGAAGTAACACAACCTTAACAAATATAAGGTGACATTATTAAGATATTCTTAAACCTTAAGTATGATCACTTAGGGTTGAAGATAAATAATTGAACGTGAACGATATGAAGTAAGTGTACTTAACCAATGACGATCAAGTTTTGATTAATAACGTAAGAATGTTAGTAAACTGTGAGGAAGGATGATTAACTCGAAATGAGTGGTATTAATAATTATTTCAGTGAAGTTATAGAAGAGAAAGAAGTTGGTAAGAATGATGTAAGTTATAACAGTAAGCCGGAACCAATAATAACAAATCTAATACAGGATTAGATTTAGAAGAAGGGTAAGATTCATTAGGAACCATGTATGTTCATTAATGACCTAATGTTTTATGTTATGTGGTTATGTGTTGTAGAGACTGTAAAGACTCAAAGGGAAAGTAATTTTTACTGTAGCAGACGCTGAAGGCAAGTTTTTCTTAAATTCTTGTCTAACCTTCGTGTTAGCCAAGTTTTCTATGATTCATGTTATGAGATGCATGAACTGTTTTACTAAAGGGACGATGCCAGTTTTACCTCGGCTAGACTAATCTTGAAGAGTTGATTGATTTATTTACAAGTATTTCAATAAACAAATGTATTTTTTCATCGATTATTCGATGGGCACGCGAGGTTGCCAAAACTTAAACGTACATATGTTTAACAGGATGTAGTGTTGATTAATATAGAGTACTATGAGCTGATCACCTAGAAGTGCTCGTAAGATATACCGGACTTACGAATTTAGTGACGGGTTATCCTTTTCAAAGGAATTATGAAATGCTCATGGTCTTGGACCAGGATTAATGTTTTACTAAGTATTGTCATTGTAAAATGTTTTAAAGGAAAGAAATGCTATTTTGAATTATTGATAGTACTTCATAACTATTATCCAGTTATTGAAGATATACGATTCCTATGTTTCAAGCATGTTGTTTGAAAGAAATTGTTGTACTTGCTGAGCTTGTTATGCTCACTCTTGCTTGAACCATATGAATGCAGCTAAAACTGAACGAACCGAGGGATCCGACAAGAATAAAAGCAAGACGAAGATGAACGATTAGTTTACCTTGTAATAAACTAGTAAGTTGTATATATTATAGTATGATGAATAAAGAATATAATGGTTTTAGAACTTGGGAATGGAATAAGAATGTCGTTGATACACACATTTGATGTCGTTTTAATAGAATGAATGTATAGTTATGAGTACCATGTAGCACCATTTGTCGGGTTGAGAGATACACGAATTTGGGGGCGTCACAGGTTGGTATCAAAGCATTAGGTTATAAAACTTAAGGGGGGAAGAACTTTAGGCTAATAACCTCGTTAAGGAAGTAAAGTCCGAAGGAAGTAAACTCGAGCTTTACTTTAGTTGAATAAGTCATTAAGGTATTGAGTAAACTCAATACCGAAAGATTTAAAGGATAGAAAATAACCCTAAATAAATTAAATGTGATTTATGCTTATACTATTGTGTGTTATGTACTAATCAAAATATGTGTTATTGTAGGATGTCGATCGATAGCTTGATGTATAGAGATATACACACGGTGAGCGAAGAAATTGTGAACAGTAGTAGCAGTACCTATCTATGCCACAAGAGGTACCATTAGTGATTCTAGAGGAGTGGAGCAGAGAGTACTTTTCTGAGGAAGACTACTCCGAGGGAGATATGGATATATCGTCATACCTTAGTATGATGAACGATGTGGAGGAAGGGATGGAGGTAACATCGGTTGATACGGTGGTACCTACACTAGAGTCATCACCTCCAGATGAAATGAGATCATTGTATCTCGGCGATGTTGACAGAATGTGCAATCGAGAAATGCTGGCCAGTGCAGAATCAAAATGAAGAGATTAGTGCTCTTTATGTAGCGAAGGAGTCTGTAGAAGCATATTTTGAGTCAGAGCATGATGAGTAGGTGCTCATGATAAATAAGGTTAGGGATTATATGAACGAGGTGGTAGAGCTTCGTAGGAAATTGGAGGTAAAGGGACTGGAAGATAGCACAGATGTCTTACATCCATAAGAGTGCTCATAAGGATTTCAAGCTTAAAGTTGCTTGTTATTATTCCATAGAGCCCAAGGCACTCGACATACTATTAGCCGGGATCTTGAAATAAGATTGCGAATGAGAAACACGAGGATGCTATTATGCATTATTAGAAAGCTAGAGTTATAAATATGTGTGTAGTGACGTAAAACCCTCTTTTGTATAAAAAGGGTAGTCTTTTTATAAATCCCAACTTTTGAGAAGTTCAATTGCGGGATAGAAATGTAATACCCTTTGGCTATGTAAGCAAATTGTAAATAGTTTTGACTATGAAGAAGCATATGAATATAATGAAGTTTCCATTTAATATGTTTTGTTATGGTATGAGTTGTTATGTGGTGAATAATAACGAAGTAAGTTTATAGATAATAATGAAATTCTATTTAATCAGAAAATGCCGCCAAGGAGAAGACAACGTAATCAGGAAGCGGAATCATGTAATGAAAATTAAAGGGGTCAAAACAACCCTATGAAGAGTTCGTTAATTTATTAACGGCTGCATTTAACTAAACCGGGGGTAGAGTACCCGCCGAACCTAGGTTAGCCGGAATGACTACCTTTAAAGAATTTAAAAGAATAGGTCTGCCGGAGTTCAAAGGAATGACGGACCCATTAGAAGCCCGAACATGGGTAAAGGAAATAGAGAAGGTATTTGTTATTACAAACGTAGGTGAGGCGTAAAAGACTTCTTTTACAACTTACATGATGAAAGGGGAAGCCAACTTTTGGTGGGAGGCTCACCAGGGTGGGGTTAGAACAGATGATATAACGTTGGAACAATTCAAGAAGTTTTCTTTGAGAATTATTTCCCTACAAGTATGCAGGGGAGGAAGGAGATTAATTTCTTAGAACTTAAGCAAAAGGGACAGGACGGTTCCCTAGTACGCGGCCAAATTCAATGAATTGGCAAAGTTTTCTCCACATTAAGTGGACATTGAGGAGAGGAAGGCTCGTAGGTTTGAGCAGGGCTTGAAACCCTGGCTCTATAGTTGGATTTCGGTGTTTCAGATTATTTCCTATGGGACCATTATGGAGAAGGTGATTATAGCATGGGTGGTAGTGAGGCGTTGACTCAATACCACAAAGAGAGAAAGAATAAGAGTAAGGGAGAGGGAGGAACCAAGGCAGAGAGTGTCAGTGGTAGTGATATTTTGCCAAAAAGAAAGAATTTTAATTCTGGGAATACTGGAGGGGGGACAAGGGGATCCTAAGCATAGGATCAAGGAATGTAAGACATGTGGAAAGACTCATTTAGTAGTCTATCTGAAAGGGAAATTGGTTTATTATAACTGTGGATAGGAGGGTCATATATTACCCAATTGTCCTAAATCTAAGAAAAACCATGGTTGTTTTGTATGTGGGTCATTGGACCACGTAGCAAGAAATTGCCCAAAGAAGGGGTCAGAGGAAAGTAAAGGTGTTAGTAGTGGTAAGTTAGCCATGATGCGGTTGCATCAACGAATTTAGTAGCAGGTGTCATTCCGATCAATACAATGAATGTTTATGTGTTGTTTGATTGGAGTGCTACTTTTCTTTTATAGCATGAGAGTTTGCTAAGTGATTAAGTTCATTCTCGGAAGGGATTATAAATACCTTTATATGATATGAAGTAAGTGTACTTAACCAATGATGATCAAGTTTTGATTAATAACGTAAGAATGTTAGTAAACCGCGAGGAAAGATGATTAACTCGAAATGAGTGGTATTAATAATAATTTCAGTTAAGTTATAGAAGAGAAAGAAGTTTGTAAGAATGATGTAAGTTATAACGGTAAGCCAAAACCAATAATAACAAATCTAATACAAGATTAGATTGAGAAGAAGGGTAAGATTCATTAGAAACCATGTATGTTCATTAATGACCTAATGTGGTATGTTATGTGGTTATGTGTTGTAGAGACTATAAAGACTCAAAGGGAAAGTAATTTGTACTGTAGCAGACGCTGAAGGCAAGTTTTTCTTAAACGTTTGTCTAACCTTCGTGTCAGCCAAGTTTTCTATGATTCATGTTATGAGATGCATGAACTGTTTTACTAAAGGGTCGATGCCAGTTTTATCTCAGCTAGACTAATCTTGAAGAGTTGATTGATTTATTTACAAGTCTTTCAATATAGAATTGTTAATGCTATCCTACGCCAATTGTTTGTTACGGATTTAAGGTAAGCCTGAGTATGAATAAAACAATGTACTTTTCATCGATTATTCGATGGGCACGCGAGGTTGCCAAAACTTAAACGTACATATGTTTAACAGGATGTAGTGTTGATCACCATAGAGTACTATGGGCTGATCCCCAGAAGTGCTCGTAAGATATACCGGACTTACGGACTTAGTGTCGGGTTATCCTTTTCAAAGAAATTATGAAATGCTCATGGTCTTGGACCAGGATTAATGTTTTACTGAATATTGTCATTGTAAAACGTTTTGAAGGAAATAAATGCTATTTTGAATTATTGATAGTACTTCATAACTATTATCCAGTTATTGAAGATATATGATTCCTATGCTTCGAGCATGTTGTTTGAAAGAAAATGTTGTACTTGCTGAGCTTGTTATGCTCACTCTTGCTTGAACCATATGAATGTAGCTAAAACTGAATGAACCGAGGGATCTGACAAGGATAAAAGCAAGATGAAGATGAACGATTAGTTTACCTTGTAATAAACTAGTAAGTTGTATATATTATAGTATGATGAATAAGGAATGTAATGGTTTTAGAACCTAGGAACGGGATGTAATATTATTAATGTAATAAGAATATCGTTGATATACACATTTTGATGTCGTTTCAATAGAATGAATGTATAGTTATGAGTATCGTGTAGCACCATCTGTCGGGTTGGGAGATACCCGAATTTGGGGGCGTCACATATAGTAAGTCATGTTAGCTTGTTTGTTATACGCATTCAAAGAAGCTTCAAGATTTGGAAAAATAAAATTAGTGAACATTGTATAACATTGTATAAGGTATAGTCTGACCTTATGTGCAAATGTATCAAGCTCTGTTATGCCTTACCATATGATTAATAAGTTAGAATATACTATCCAAGCATGATTTGAAATGGGTTTTCAAGTAAAAGACTATACTAGTTAGGTGTAAATGAGCCATGTATACTTTAAATTTTGAACTCGATATCATAATCTGATCACATGTATCTATACGCATGAAAGCATGATTTAGAATTTGTGGACTTACCTTACATGCTTGAAGAAGTTTTATTAATGGAAACTTAACGTTTCAAATACGAACTTGATAAACTATATACACTTTGAGTTAAGAACTTGTAAGCATACTTATGTGGTCTAGTATGTATATATGAAAGTATGATGTATAGTAAGTGAAGTAGCTTTGTATGCTTGGTTGGTTTAACATGAGATTTTCAAAAGAAACCTCAACAGTTTGAAAACTAGTTGTCAATAACTACGTTACAAGTATTTTAAAATTTGACTATCATGTTAGGGTGTGATGCCTATAGTCATGATTAACAAGAATGCCTATCTAGTCATGCACATTATAAAATAATTAAGCTTAGATTAGGACAAGTCTAAATAATGTAGAACTTCACAACTTGAAATACATGACTAATCTAATGTAAGCATGTTTAATTGAGACTTATTGATCTCATTGTGTGAATATAACGACTAAACATGAAAGACTTTGCTAAATTAACACATAAAGTCTTGATTTTGTGGGATTTGATGATAAATCATGTAAAGAACAAGGTATAGAAGAGACCAAACCTAGCTATAAAAATCATAACATGTATAATTTTGCAAGTGTTATCATAAATGTATATGGGTGTGCAAGTCTGGCCAAGCTATTGTTTATCAACTCTGGTTTGAACTAGGAGCAGCACGGATGTGCCACTCCCTAGTTCAAATCCAGCGTGGTCGCGCCACCCTACAGTGAAGTATGTTTTCTATTTGTTCACTGAGATGTGATGCATGCTTATATTGTTACCTTAACCTGTATTACATGACCAGTACATTATCCAATGTGTCAAGAAGCATACTAATGATAGTATCCTATGTTGGAAAAGTGTTTATAACCTTAAGTCAATATGTGATTACAAACTATGTTCTTTAATGTCATAATGTATTAGAAACTAATTTTTGGTGTTATGTGATGACTTACATATGAGGTCATACGACTAAGAGAAGACTAACAATATATGTTTAGTATCGATGAATTACACTTGTGTATCATAGCTAATTAAGATAATAGGTGTACATATTAAACTTGTATAACTAATGTGTTTATACATAAATATGATATTATAGTTCATTGGAGTGGTATTAAGCTATACTTTGGTAAACCACGCTTGAGACAAGTATCCAAACCCTATTTTTATATTGAGCAAGTATCCTAACCTATGCATTTACTTTATGCAAGGAATCTATGATAATGCAAGTTTCTAACTTATACAACTTTGGTTATTGTACAAGTATAAAATTGAAAGTATGATTCTTATCTTATGCCGTAATTCTTCATAGTGAGAATAGAGTTGTTGATATTCTTGGAACTTTGATTTCAAGTATAGAACTTATAATTGTTCTTATATACATTTAAAGAACGGTCTATGTCATTTAATTCATCTAGACCTAAATCACAATTTGAAAGCGATCCAAACTAATTGATTGGTGCGAAATCTTGTATTGACTGAGATGAACAACCTTATTTGAAGGGGAAGCTATATTTATCGGGAGATCGACGTGCGCACTTGAGTACGATTAAACGATATACATAACGTAGAGTACTTTAGGCTGACCACCTGTTGTACTCATTTTTGTTGGATTATCACTATATTACTGTTAATTCTAGTAGAATTTCATACTCCTTTGTGACAGCTCGGTATTCATAAAATTGAATTCTCGAACTGATTAAGTATTGAATCCTATTGATATTTTTCTGTCCTTAGCGACTATTGTTGAGAACCATTGATACTTCTTGCTATCTTCGAACTACCATTATTGTTATACCCTTGAGAAATTTAAAACTATATCGAACACCCTTATTGCTATATTATTTGCTGGGCAAACTTGGTGCTCATTCTTGTTTTCCCTAAAAACATTTCAATTAAGGCAGAGCAAGGTGGACCCTCGGGCATTGATAAGGGCAAGGGAAAGGATACAGAGTAGCTTCATAGTTATTTAGAATTTTTATGATTATGTTAAAAAATATTATGTTATGTAATAGTTATGTCTAAACTATGTTTAATTACGTTTAAGGTATGTAAGAGATGTTTTAAGTTATCTTTTAGTCATTAGATTTGTAGTATGTGATACACTGAATTCGAGACATGAGTGGTCTAAATTTGGGGGCGTCACATCTAAGGCCTTCAAAATGTTGTCAGACAGTTCTGTGTTTCTGGGTTTTCTAGATTTTCAGACTTTGTGCTTGGTCAACCATATTGACTATTAATAACTTGAGATCTAAACATGGTATAGACTTGATTCCACTTCTAGTCTACTCTCCTCATGGCATAAAACATGAATGATACACTTATCCATCCTAACATCTAACAGATTCAGATTTTGAGGCTCTGACATATGGTTGTCAGACCTCAAAATTAGGGTTCTTGACTGATTTGAAAATTCTTATTTTCATGCACTTAGATGTTATGGATCTATGATGTAACAACATAGATCACTAAATAACATCTTAAAACACTAATCTAAACAACAAAACATAGAGTTCACATAAATCATAAGGATATAGCATGTATTAGAGTTTATACCTTTTCAATGATCAATCTTTAATTTTTGATCTTTGATTATGATCTCGGAGAGCTAAGATATGATCTTGGCTTAACTTCTCACTTAGTTCTTTCTAATATTTCAAAAATTAGAGAGAGATAGGGTTGGCTAAGTTAGAAAATAAAGTAAAGATATTTTCTTAAGTTTTAAGTTTTTAATCTTTGATTCAATGAACTTGGTGTTGCTAGGTGGCACCTTGTGGCCGATTTAAGAGATTTGAATCACATGTGATATCTAAAGTGATGACTCACTAAGATTTGCTAATATCTTTTGCTTAAAATTCAAGTAAAATAACATTTTAGTCATTTCGCACCTAATAAGGGTATTTTGGTAATTTCCCCTATAATTTAAAGGGTAATTTGGTCTTTTCACATATATCCCATATCTTTTAAACCTTAAGTACTTATACTTAGCATTAGGGTTCCCAAATCAGGGTGTTGAAATTCCCGGTTAGGGTTTTTTGAAATGAAATTAGGGTTTCCAAAGATGGAATTAGGGTTTCTAACCAATCATTAGGGGTTGTCAATGATACACTTATCTGATCAACAATTGAGCCTTAACCACATACTGTACACACATAATCATTATACATAAAATCATATACACTCATACACTTAACCCTATAAGTTCTTCACAAAATTTTTGAATCCATACAAATCCTTCACATAATTCTTATTCAATATTTTATTTTCCAGTCTAGGTCTTATTATTAAACCTTTATTTAATCAATTAAGATTTATTAAATCCTATAAATTCTTGGGTTGTCACACACTTCCCATCTAAGAAGAACCAAGTCTTACTGGTGGATGATTTTTCCAAGAAAAGGAAGAGGCCCAAGGTATCTTCTGAAAAGAAGAAATCCAAGAAGGCTAAGGGAAAGGCAAAAGGAAAGGATAATAAGATACCTGATCCAGATAGCAAAGGAATCTTCTTCCATTGCAACAAGTCGGGTCACTGGAAGAGTAACTACAAGGAGTTCCTTGCAGAACAAAAGATGAAGAAGCTTAGAGAATCTTCGAATCCTAATTAAGGTTTGTTTATGACTGAAATTAATTTTTATGAAAGTTAATCTTCTACTTGGGTATTGGATACCGGTTGTGGTTCTCACATATGTAATAATATGCATGGACTGGTCAGAAGTATAATGAGCAAGGATGAGGTCGTCTTACGAGTGGGAAACGGAACAAAGGTTGCTACATTAATTGTAGGGACTTATTGTTTAGCACTCCCTACGGGTAAGTCCATTAGATTAAATAATTGTTATTTTGTTCCGTCACTTATTAGAATTATTTCAATTTCTGTATTGGATATTGATGGTGTTGACATTATAATAAAGAATAATAGTTATTTTATTTATAATAAAAATGTTTATGTGTAGGGATTTCGGCATAAAAACACAGCGGATAATAAAATTTAAAAAATAATTTTTGAAACCCTAAAATAGGATCCATGCGAAAACATATTAATTCAGAGGTTTAGATATTTACCGATTATCCAAGCTAGAATGGATACGATCGAAAATTCTGGTACGACTTCGAATCTCCAACGTAATCCAACGAAACTGTGTCTCTATGGTATCCACACGAATATCCCGCGAATTGTCACATGATCTGAAGTAAGGAGAACTGTGGTACTAGCCACCAAGGATCTGGATTTTTCTGAAGTTTTTCTCTCTATTCTCTCTCTAAGAATGGATAGGGTTTTTAGGTTTTGATAATCTCCCTAAAATGGTTGATATATCATATATATAGCAGTCAAAAGGAATTAATCAAAACATAATCCAATTAAAAAAAATAAAATATGAATTTATATATATTATATCTTAATTAAGTCTTACTTAATTAATATACATATATATACAAATTATCCTTTTAATTTAAATTCATAATTTAAATACTATCAATCATATTAACATATTTAAATCCTTACAATTTAAATTAATTCTCTTTTAATTACGTTCTAAGTGTGTGACCCTATAGGTTATTATTACGTTGGCTATAAACTTAATATCATATTATAAAATTATAAACAGTGCCCAAGTAATAATAAGATCGATGATTCGATGCAACCTTTTTGTGACCAATGTTTTAATATAATTTAATCCTTTTAACCTTGACAATATAGTTAAACTTGAGGCATGAAATGTGTCATACTCTTCATAATTTAATCTGAGTTTTCTTGATCAATGAGTAGACTATATGAAACAAATCACTATTTAAGCATGGCCATGCATTTTATAGTCGTACTCAATCAAGAGGCTTATGTGACGCCCCCAAATTCGGGTATCTTCCAACCCGACATATGGTGCAACACGGTACTCGTAATTATACAATCATTGCATTGAAAACACAATACAACGAATGTATTCACTATCTTCCTATTACAAATATAATAAAATCATTTCCCAGGTTCATAAACTGATTACATCATTCGTTGTTCATAAATATAATACATACGACCACATTAATCTATTACAAGATGGTTAACTATCCATCTTAGCCTTGCCCTTATCTCTCTTAGCATTCTTAGTACGCTCAGCTTTAACTGCAATCATATAATTCACGCAAGAAGTGAGCATAACAAGCTCAAAAAGTCTAACAAAGAATAATATCAATATCACATTCGTGAATTATATGACAATCTTCCATAACTAAACAAATAGTCATGAAGTATTACGAAACATTAATACTTAACAATTCATAACATCAATTCCCAAAGTATATAATAGTTTAGGAATTCTGAACCGGTCGAAACACCATAAACAATATCTTTCTGTTTTCATACTTGAAAAGGACATCATAGCACTAAGGCTATACATCCGGCATTACTTACGAGCACTTCTAGGTGATCAGCCTATAGTACTTTATGTTGATCAACATTCATCCGTTAAACGTATTTATGTTTAAGTTTTGGCAAACTCGCGTGCCCATCGAATAATCGATGAAAAATACTTTTGTTTGTTCATAGACAAACTTACCTTTGAATCCGTACCAAATACTTGGCATAGGATAACATTATCATTTCTATATAGAAAGATATGTATACAAATCAATCTATCTCATACGAATAGTCTAGACGAGTTAAAACTAGCATTGACCCTTTCTTCAAAATCATTCATACAACTCAGTACAATGAATCATAGACAACTCGACTAACACGAAGGTTAGACAAGCGTTAAGAAAACTTTCCTTCAAGCGTCTTCAAATAATTTATTCGACTGTTCTCAGCCTTTACAGAATCTACATGATATATTCACATAGCACACTATAATTAGCTACCGAACAATCAACCACATTGTTTCTACAAACTTCTTTCTCTTCTATGTCTTAGTTGACTTCATTAAATTAATAAAGTCAATTCGACTTACTACCCTTCATCCCGGCTTGTTGACGATCTTACGTTATTAACCGGACTCGACCATCATTGGTGAAGTACTAATATCGATTACCGTTCACAGTTTATTAATTAACACTTTGTGTTCTTCGTTACCATACTAACAACTCACATTCAATTTTTGACGCCCCCAAATTCGGGTATCTTCTAACCCGACATATGATGCTCCACTGTACTAACATCCATACAATCATTCCATTGAAATACAACAAAATGAATGTAATTACTATCTTCTTATTACAATCAAAGTATAATCCTTCCCAGGTTCATAAACTGGTTACATCGTTCATTGTTCATAATGTATAATACATACAAACTTACTAAACTATTACACAATGCCTAAGCATCCATCTTAGCTTTGCCCTTATCTCTTATGGCATTCACAGTACGTTCATCCTTAGCTGCAGTTATATAATTCACGCAAGAAGTGAGCATGACAGCTCAGCAAGTTTAATCAAAGATATCAGTAATACCACATTCGTGAATTATATAATAATTCTGACATAACTGAACAATAGTTATGAAGTATTATGAAACAATAATACTTTAACAGTTTATAACATTAATTCCCAAAGTATAGAATAGATTAGGAATTCTGAACAGGTCGATAGACCATGAACAGTAACTTTCAATTTTCATACTTGAAAAGGAGTCCACAACACTAAGGTCGTTCATCCGTATAACTTACGAGCACTTCTAGTTGATCAGCCTATAGTACTCTATGTTGATCAACACTCATTCATTAAACGTATTTACGTTTAATATTTTTGGCAAAATCGCGGGCCCATCAAAATATCAATGAAAAATACTTTTGTTTGTTCATAGACAAACCTTACCTTCACGTCCGTACCAATTACTTGGCATAGGATAACGTTAACATTTCTATATAGAATGATATGAATAATAATCAATCTATATATTACGAATAGTCTAGCTAAGTTAAAATCTGGCATCGATCCTTTCTTTAAAACAAGTCTTGCAATTCAGTTCAACGAATCACATAAAACTTGGCTAACTTGAAAGTTAGACAAGCGTTAAGAAAACTTGCCTTTCAGCGTCTTCAAATAACTTACTCGACTGACCACAGCCTTTACAGAATCCACATGATATATTCACATAGCACACTATAATTAGTTGACAAATAAATGTTTCTACCAACTTCTTTCTCTTCTATGTCTTAGTTAACTTAATAACTTTATTAAAGTTAACATGACTTATTACCCTTCGTCCCGGTGTATTAACAAACTTACGTTATTAACCGGACTCTAACATTGTCGATGAAGTACCAACGTTGTTCATTACTTATAACTCATTAACATGCATTCAATTCCTAAGTTCAATACCATATACCTTAGTATAGGTAGTATAGGAATAGCTTTAATACAGTTATGAAGTGTACAAACATTACCCCTATAGGTCCCTAAAGAATTGAAGTTCAAAACCTAAGTCAATATCCAAAGCCTAAACACTTGTTGCTGGCATGACCATCTAGTATTAGATTTGGCGCTGGGTGCCGATTAGCGATGTCTGGACTTGGTCTCGGCGCTACGGTAGCGAATGTTGACGCCATGCAAGTGCCATTTAGCGATAACTCAACCTTTCAAGACGCTGCGGCGCGACATTTAAGACTACGTCAGCCGCATACGCTGCACCTCGCATCGTAATCTCAGCAGCTTTTGAAAATTTTTGAGAAATTCCTGGGGCCGTAACTTCTTCGTTATAAGCCAGATTTTGTCCGTTTAAAAGCCTACATGTCGTAAATGACATACTCTATGCGTTCATATAAGAATTCGACACTTTCGAATCCAATAACTAAAAATTCACTATTGAGTTCCATTTCTAGACGTTCGTAAACGTTAATGAGCGTTCAATGCTCGTTTTCTTCGTTTTAAGTTGGAATCCGACGATTCTCGAACCCACAACTCTTAATTACCCTATCTCACGTGTTGACATTGAAAAAAAATGTTTTCAAGTCTCACGTCAACTTTCGACCTCCAATCCAGAATTTCAACGTTTTCGACGTTTAACGTCTAATTACGTAAAATTCGCCATAACTTCGTTACTAACGTTCTCTAAGCCAAATCACATGGAATACTCCATGGATTTTTTATCTTCATACTAACCAAATAAGATGAATATATTAATGTATTGATGGAGTTCAATCGTTTAAAACAATCGATCTAAACAAATAATATTTTCATGGTTCAAAACTATATCGAACCTTATGATTTTTATAATCTCATGACTTATAGAGATTGAATCTATGGTAAGTCATCTTTAATCCACTGTACAAGACATATACCACCCATTTTATGATTCTCCAAAGTAAAAGAAAATTTAAAAGAGATGGAAATGAAAGATAAGGGTTATTACCTCAAGAACTTCTTATGAACTCTCTTGAAAACTCTAAGTCAATTGAAAAACTCACAAATGGCCCAACCTAGCTTCTTATTTATAGGAAAATAGAATGGAGGGCAATTTGGACAACTACCATCATCTTCTTTCTATTCAACACTTTGTCACCAAGTAAAATACTTGGTGACCAAGTGATTTGCTTGACTTACACACCAAGTGGCTGGCCCACCACCCCATGGGTCATCCCCATGGGTTGCCCCATAAGTTTTACCCATTCGGTGACCCACCGGTTCGATCCACGGTTCAGTTTTTATACATTGGGCTTAACCAAACTAATATTGGGCGTTGAATTGGGCTTAACCAACTAATCCCTTGGGCTTGCTCCTTCAATTGATTGGACTAAATATAATCCAACCCAAATGAATTAACATTAAGTCTTAACTTAATTCTATAATATGAATCGTATCCCACACGTACAATTCACGTATTATCTCCGTATACTACTCGCACAATAATCGTATTGTACTTCGTATTTACTCAACGTATTATACATAGATACTAAATAGTATCATAAATGTATAACACTTGCATTAACCCTAACGCCATTCCTTCTACGCATATTATTTCCTTCTCGGAAATCAATACACTCAACCCTTAGGTTTTAAGTCCGCAGGAAAAAACTGTGTTTACCATAAATGAAATATTATCAGATATTCCATCTAATCTAAATATTTTATCATCACGCGTTTCTCAGAATTTCAAAATAATTCCCCGAACAGAAACGGATGAATAGTGTTTTTATGGAAATTTCTCGGAAAATAATTATTTTCGTCTTGGAAATTCCAAACAAATAATTCTAGCACGAAGCTAGAATACTAACCACGTTAGCACATTCCAGGTCATAGAACGACCTTCACATAGCTTACTCACATCATAATCAATTAAATTCATTTAATTCACATAATCAAATAAAAATCTAATTGTCATAAAAATTTGATTTTCTCGGGCGTTACACAATTCCTAAGTTCATCACCATATACACTAGTATATGTAACTTAGGAATAGTTTTTGTACGCTTATTAAGTATATAATCTTAACTTATATAGGTCTTGAAACAATTGAAGTTCAAACCTAACTTGTCTAACAAATGCCCTGCCACGGCACCTCGACTTGGCATCTATACCTATCTACCATCATGCATGGCCATCTAGCCGATTCTAAGCCCCCGGTCCTTGTGCGTTGTATGCTGAAACATATACCTATGAATGGTGTTGCGGCACCACTCTTCAGCAGGTCATTACACTTTGCACGGCATAGCGGCACGGCACAACAAGCCTTGTCTGGGGTCGCGGCGAAAACCTCAGCACCAGAAATTTTTACAGATAAAATTTTTAGTGAACTTCCTGTCTTCATAACTTCTTCGTTATAAGTCCGATTTGGTCCGTTCAAAATCCTACAACTCATAAATTACATACTCTACGCATTCATATAAGAATTTTACAATTGCAAATCCTTTAACTCAAAATTCACTTCTAAGTTCATTATCGAGCGTTCGTTAAACGCTTTCGAGTGTTCAATACTCGTTTTCTTCGTTTTAAGTCAGAATTCGACAATTCTTGAGCTTACTCTTAAATATCCTATATCACGTGTTGACATTGAAAACTAACGTTTCCAAGTCACACGGAAACTTTTGACTACTAATCTAGAATTTCTATATTTTTGATGTTTAACGTCTAATTCCGTAAAATTTGCCACAACTTCGTTACTAGTGTTCTATATGCCAAATCAAATGGAACACTCCATTGATTTTAAATCTACATCCTAACCAAGCAAGATGCACATATCTTAATAGTGATGGTGTTCATTTTGTCCATCAACAACAAAGTTCATTAATTTACACATGACTTATAAAGGTTTTACATATTACAAGCCATCCGTATTCCTCCATAAGAGGCATGCTACACCAATATATGATTCTTTATAATAAAAAAATTAAAAGGATGGGAAAACTAATATTAAGGGAATATTACCTTTTCGATCTTGGTGTTCTTGCTAAAAACTCTAAGGTTTTGCTTCAAAGTGATATGATATCTTGTTTCTAGCTATTTCTCTCTCTCAATATATGTTGGATGACTCTTGGAAAACCAAAAATAACCAACTTAAGCCTTCTATTTATAAATCAAATCAAATGGAGGGCTCTTTGGTTATTTCTCCCCACCTCCTTATTATTCACTACTTCATCACAAAGTAAAATACTTGGTGATCAAGTAGAACACTTTACTTGGCCACCAAGTGGCCAGCCCACATGTCCATGGGTCATCCCCATGGGTTGCCCCATAAGTTTTACCCATTTGGTGACCCATCGGTTCAATCCACGGTTTAATTTCTTGGATCGAGCTTAATTAAACATAACGTTGGGCCTTGACATTTGCTTAAACACCTAATTCATTCAGCTTGATTACTTAATTACTTGGACTTGGTATAATCCAAATTCAATTGGATCATATTAAGTCCTAACACTAAGTCCATTACACCAATCATAATCCATACGTATAATTCACGTATTCTCTTCGTATAATACTCGTACGATAATCGTATTGTACTTCGTATTAAATCTTCATACTATAATCGTATACTAAATAATATCACACTCCTATAACGTACGCATAATCATTATCGTAATTCATTATACACATTTCCATTTCGGAAATCATTCTTCTCAACCATTAAGTTTTAAGTCCGCAGACGAAAACTTCGTTTGCCATAAATGAAATATTATTAAATAATCCATCTCGTATTCATATTCTATCATTACGTTTTTCTCGGAATTTCAAACTTAATTCCCGAGCAGAAACGGATGAATAGTGTTTTTACGGGAATTTCTCGAAAAACTTTTATTTTCGTCTTGGAAATTCAAAATAATTAATTCTAGCACATTGCCAGAATACTAACCACATCCGCACATTCTAGGTCATAGAATGACCTTCACATAGCTTACTCACATAAATAATCAATTAATTTCATTTAATTCACATAATCAAATAAAAATTTAATTCTCATATAAATCTGATTTCTCGGGCGTTACATTCTCCCTCCAATATAAGGATTCTGTCCCCATAAACAAATGAGGAAATTTTTCCTTCATTTTACTTTCAAGTTCCCACGTTGCTTCTTCAGCATTGTGGTTTCTCCATATCACCTTCACCGAAGGTATTATTTTATTTCTCAAAACATGTTCTTTCCTATCAACAATTTGAACTGGAAGTTCTTCATACGATAAATCATTCTCTATTTGGATAGATTCATACTCTATTATGTGTTTATAGTCCACCTTATAGGGACGCAACACAGACATGTGAAACACATTGTGTATACGTTCCATCTCTAGATGTAAGGCTACTTCATAAGCTACCTCTCCTACCCTTCTTAAAATCTAAAATGGTCCTATAAACCTTGGACTTAACTTTCCTTTCTTTCTAAAATGTATATTCCGTTTCTAAGGTGATACTTTCAGAAAAAACATAAGACCCTACATCAAATTCTCTCTTTTATATGTGAGGATCGGCATACTTCTTTTGCCTATCTTAAGCCACTACCAATCGAGCACGTATTATATTTACCATGTCCGCCATCTGTTGTACCATCTCAGGTCCCAACATCTGACGTTCACCCACTTCATCCCAACATAGTGGAGTTCGACACTTCCTTCCATACAACGCTTCATAAGGTGACATGCCCATACTAGCATTAAAACAATTGTTGTACGCAAATTCCACCAAAGGTAGATGGTCGTCCCAACTCCCTTTGAAATGCACAACACAAGATCTTAACATATCTTCAAGCGTTTGAATTGTTCGTTTACTTTGTCCATCTGTCTGAGGATGATACGCCGTACTCAATCTTAACTATGTTCCCATTTTCTCTTGCAAACTTCTCCAAAAGTTCGATGTGAATCCTGGATCACGATCTGACACAATCGGAATAGGTACTCCATGTCTTGAAATAATTTCCTTGACATAAAGTTTAGCTAACCCCTATTGGTAGAAAATGAGCCAATTTCGTCAATCGATCCACTATCACTGAAATAGCATCGTATCCTTTCCTTGTCGTTGGAAGTTCCAACACAAAGTCCATTATGATGTGCTCCCATTTCCACTCTGGAATTTCTAATAATTACAACAACCCGCTCGGTCGCTAGTGTTTAGCGTTATCCTTTTGACAAGTTAAGCACTTACTAACATATTAGGTTATCTATCTTTTCATGTTTGGCCGCCAAAAGTTTTGACGAAGGTCTTGATACATCTCTGTACTACCGGGATGTATCGAGTACCTCAAACTATGGGCCTCACACATTATCTCATCCTTTAATTCTGAATCATTTGGAACCCAAAATCTTCCTTCAAAACAAAGTAATCCCTCCTTATCGAGTTTATATTTAGTCTTTTCTTCATCTTCTATCATCTTCCCCATATGCTCACATTCCTCGTTGCTCAATTGCACTTCCTTAACACGTTCCACTATGATCGGTTGAGTCTACATGGAAAATAACATCTCATCTGCTTCATCCGATAATTTAACTTCTAATTCCATTCTCGTCATCGTTGTTACTAACTCATTCTGAGACGTTAACATTGACAGTTTCTCTCTACCCTTCCTACTTAGCGCATTGACTACTACATTTGCTTTCCCCGGACGATATAAGATATCACAATCGTAATCTTTTATTAGTTCCAACCACCTTCTATGCCTCATATTCAACTCTTTCTGTGTGAAGATATATTTTAGACTTTTATGGTCCGTGTATATCTCACACTTCTCACCGTATAGATAATGCCTCCATATTTTTAAGGCAAAAACTACAGCTGCTAATTTTAGATCATGAGTAGGATAGGCCTTCTCATAATCCTTTAATTAATGTGATGCATACGCAATGACCTAGCCATACTGCATGAGCATGCAACCCAGACCTCTATGTGAAGCATCGCTATACACTACAAAATTTTCTATATCATTTGGCAAAGACAATATAGGTGCCTCACTTAACCTCTTCTTTAGTTCCTGAAAACTATTCTCACATTATTCAGTTCACACATACTTCACCGACTTCCTCGTCAAATTTGTCATCGGAGTACCTATTTTAGAAAAGTCCTGGATGAACCTTCTATAGTATGCCGCTAACCCTAGAAAAAACTAAACCTCAGTTGGCATTTTCAGTTGCTCCCACTCATTAACTGCTTCTACTTTTGCTGGATCCATGTAAATGCCATCTTTATCAATAACATGTCCTAGAAACTGCACTCGTTCAAGCCAAAATTTACACTTTGTGAATTTCGCATATAACTTTTCCTTCCGTAGTGTTTCCAACACCATCCTCAAATGTACAAAATGATCTTCTGGCATCTTAGAATAGACTAGAATATCATCAATGAACACTACGACGAACTTGTCCAAATACTGTTTGAACACTCGGTTCATCATATCCATAAATGAGGCTGGCGCATTAGTCAACCCAAACGACATTACCAGAAACTTGTAATGACCATAACAAGTTCTGAACGTCGTCTTAGGTACATCCTCCTTCTTCACTTTTAACTGAGTAAACCCCATACATAAATCTATTTTAGAAAAATACTTTGCCCTTTTCAACTAATCAAATAGATCACTGATCCTAGGTAACGGGTATTTATTCTTAATCGTTAACTTGTTCAACTCTCGATAGTCGATACAAAGTTGTAACGACCAATCCTTTTTCTTTACAAACAATAATGGTGCTCCCCAAGGAGACAAACTCGATTGAATGTACTTTCGGTCTAATAATTCTTGTAATTGAACCATTAACTCCTTCATCTCAACGGACGCCATCCGAGATGGTGCCCTTGAAACTGGTGTCATACCCGGTAACAGATCAATCATAAATTCAACCTCCCTATCCGGTGGAATACCCGGTAATTCCTCCGGAAATACATCCGCGAACTCTTGAACTATAGGTATCTGGTCCAAAGTTGCTCCCACTCTTTTGGTATCCACAACATGGAATAGATAACCTATACATCCTTTGTCAAAATCTTCCTAGCTTGTGTCATCGATAGACAACAAGAGCGTCTCGGTGATTTACTACCGAAGAACACTACATTGGTTTTCCTAGAAAGCCAAAGGTTCACACTTTTCTTATGGTAATCTATTATAGCCTTATGGTTAATCAACCAATCCATACCAAGAATTACATCTAATTCTTTTAACCTTATCAGTACCAAATCTACCGATAACTTATTACCTCTAATATCTACGCAACAATCCTTATGAATATGTTCAATGGGGATTATCTCTTTGTTTTCTACCTTAACGTCTAAAGGTATTGCTAACTTTTCAGGGATTAATCCTAAGCGCTTCGCAAATTCACATGCTATAAAAGAACAAGTAGCACCCGAGTCAAATAACACATAAGCATTTATTTCATTGACTGGAATGATACCTGCTACTACATCCGATGATGCAACCGCATCTTGGACATTCATATTAAATATACGGGCTGAGGGTCTACCCACCGATGTTGTTGGTTCAGTAATGGCTAATTTACCACTACCAGAACCCTTATTTCCCTCTAACCCTTTCTTCGGGCAATTTCTTTCCATGTGATCCAATGATCCACAAACAAAACACCAATGATTTTTCTTAGGGTTAGGACAGTTGGATGATAAATGTCCCTCCTACCCACAGTTGTAACAAACTGATTTCCCCTTCAAACAGACTCCCAAATGAGTCTTTCCGCATGTCTTGCATGCCTCCATCCTACGTTTAGGATCTCCTTGTTTCACCCCAGTATTCTCAGGGTTAAAGCTCTTCCTCTTTGGCATATTGCCACTACCGTTGGCAAGTTCTGCCCTATTTCCTCCCTCTACTTTATTCTTATTCTTCCTTTCCTTGTGGTACTGAGACAAAGCCTCACCACCACCTTTAGCTATTATTGCCTTTTCCAGAATGGTCCCGTAGGAAGCACTCTGAAACACCGAAATCCTACTGTAGAGCCAGGGTTTCAAGCCCTGCTCAAATCTACGAGCCTTCTTCTCTTTCGTGTCCACCTGATGTGGAGCGAATCTCGCCAATTCATTGAATTTGGATGTGTACTGGGGAACTATCATATCCCCTTGTTTAAGTTCTAAGAACTTAATCTCCATTCTACCTTGCATGTTAGTAGGGAAGTAGTTCTTGAAGAATACCTTCTTGAACTGTTCCCATGTAACTGCCTCTTTTCTAGCCCCACCCTGGTGAGCCTCCCACCAGTAGTTGGCCTCCCATTTCATCATGTAACTCGCAAAAGAAGTCTTTTGCGCCTCACTCACGTTTGTGATAACAAACGCCTTCTCTATCTTTTTCACTCATGTCTGGGCCTCTAAGGGGTCCGTTGTTCCTCGGAACTCCAGAGGACCCACACTTTTGAATTCCTTAAAGGTAGTTGTTCTAGCTACCCTAGGTGCTACGAGAATTCTTCCCCCAACTTGGTTAAATGCTGCCGTTAATAAATTAACGAATTCTTGCATAGAGTTATTAGGACCCCCTTAATTTTCATTATGTGACTCAGCCTCTTGGTTACGTTGTCTCCATCTTGGCGGCATAATTCTAATTAAATAAATAAAGTTTCACTATTATCTATTTAACTACTTAGTTATCATTCCCAAATAACAACTCATACCACAAAAAACACATTTAAATAAAAACTTCATTATATTAATATGCTTTCATAGTTAAAACTATTTACACTTTGCTTCCATAGCCAAAAAGCTATTACATTACTATCCCGCTATTGACTTCTACAAAAATTGGGATTTACAAAAAGACTATCCTTTAATTATACAAAAGAGAGTTTTACGTCACTACTCATATACAAAAAGATCTAATGATCTGCTAGCACTGCCTTATTGCATTCTCATATTTCTGATTTGCTAAAATCAAAACAATATCTCGACTAATTGTATGTCGAGTCTGCCCTGACTCAATAGAATAATAAGCAATTTTCAGCTTAAAATCCTCGTGAGCACATTCATGGATGTACGACATCCTAGCAATCTTCTGGTCTTTTTCATCCAGTTTCTTTCGAAGCTCTACGGCCTCTTCCTTATAATCCCTCGCCTTATCTGTCATCAACACTTTCTCATCGTGCTCTGACTCATAATCTGCCTCTACAGACTCCTTCGCCTCATATAGGGCGGTAATCTCCTCATTCTTTGTCTGCACCACAGTACGCAGATGCACATTCCTATCAAGCACGACCAGGTACAATGATCTCATTGCATCTGGAGGTGTTGACTCCTGAGTAGGTACCACCATATTAATCGATGTTACCTCCATCTCCTCCTCCACATCTATCATCATATTCAGATATGATGTTATTTCCATTGTTTCCTCAGAGTACTCCTCCTCAGAAATGTACTCTTTTGGATCAGAATCTTCCAGGACCACTAACGGTACCTCTGCCACTGGCATAGGTACTATATCCACTCGGTTCACCTACTCTTCACTCACCACGTGAATGTCTCTATACATCAAGCTATCGTTTAACATCTACAAAACACATAACATATTGATTAGTACATAATACACAATAGTATAAGCACAAATCACATTTAATTTATTTATGATTAATTTCCATCTTTTAAATCTTTCGGTACTGAGTTTTCTCAATACCTTATTAATTCATTCGACCCAAATTTCTTTCTTCAAACTTTAGATTCCTTACGAGGTTATTAGCCTAAGGTTCTTCCCCACTTATAACTTATGCTTTGATACAAACCTATGATGCCCCCAAATCTGGGTATCTTCCAACCCGACATATGGTGCTACACGGTACTCATAACTATACAATCATTCCATTGAAAACACAACACAATGAATGTATTCACTATCTACTTTACAAAAATAATAAAATCCTTTCCCAGGTTCATAAACCGATTACATCGTTTGTTGTTCATAAATATAATACATACAACCACATTAATCTATTACAAGATGGTTAACTATCCATCTTAGCCTTGCCCTTATCTCTCTTAGAATTCTCAGTACGCTCAGCTTTAACTGCAATCATATAATTCACGCAAGAAGTGAGCATAACAAGTTCAAAAAGTCTAACAAAGAATAATATCAATACCACATTCGTGAATTATATGACAATCTTCCATAACTGAACAAATAGTCATGAAGTATTACGAAACATTAATACTTAACAATTCATAACATCAATTCCCAAAGTATATAATAGTTTAGGAATTATGAATCGGTCGAAAGACCATGAAAATATCTTTCTGTTTTCATACTTGAAAAGGACATCATAACACTAAGGCTGTACATCCGGCATTACTTACGAGCAATTCTAGGTGATCAGCCTATAGTACTCTATGTTGATCAACATTCATCCGTTAAAAGTATTTATTTTTAAGTTTTGACAAACTCGCGTGCCCATCAAATAATCGATGAAAAATACTTTTGTTTGTTCATAGAAAAACTTACCTTCGAATCCGTACCAAATACTTGGCATAAGATAACGTTATCACAGAAATAATGAATCACAGAAAACTCGACTAACACGAAGGTTAGACAAGCATTAAGAAAACTTGCCTTCAAGCGTCTTCAAATAATTTATTAGACTATTCTCAGCCTTCACAGAATCTACATGATATATTCACATAGCACACTATAATTAGCTACCGAACAATCAACCACATTATTTCTACCAACTTCATTCTCTTTTATGCCTTAGTTGACTTCATTTCATTAATAAAGTCAATTCGACTTACTACCCTTCATCCCGGCTTGTTAACGATCTTATGTTATTAACTGGACTCGACCGTCATTCGTTAAGTACCAATGTCAATGACCGTTCACGGTTTATTAATTAACACTTTGTGTTCGTTACCATACTAACAACTCGCATGCAATTCCTAAGTTCATCACCATATACACTAGTATATGTAACTTAGGAATGGTTTTAGTATGCTTATTAAGTATATAAACTTAACTTATATAGGTCTTGGAACAATTGAAGTTCAAACCTAACTTGTCTAACAAATGCTCTGCCTCGGCGCCGCGGCGTGGCATCTACACCTAATACTAGTACATGCAAGTAAGGCCTCATATTGCCTAAGCCCGATCTCTTGTTGCAGTACATGAAACCTATACCTGTGAATGGCGTTGCGATGCCACTCATCAGTAGGTCATTACACTATGCATGGTGTTTGCGGTAGGCACAACAAGCCAATGTCCGGCGATACTATGGCGCTGGACTCCTTAGCACCAGAAATTTTTACAGATAAAATTTTTAGTGAACTTCCCGGCTTCATAACTTCTTCGTTATAAGTCCGATTTGTCCGTTCAAAAGCCTACAACTCATAAATTACATACTTTACGCGTTCATATAAGAATTTACAATTCCAAATCTGTTAACTCTAAATTCACTTCTAAATTCATTATCTAGCGTTCGTTAAATGCTTTCGAGCTTTCAATACTCGTTTCCTTCGTTTTAAGTCAGAATTCGACGATTCTTGAGCCCACGACTCTTAAATACCATATCTCACGTGTTGACATTGAAAACCAACGTTTCCAAGTCACACGACAACTTTTGACTACTAATCTGGAATTTCTATGTTTTCGACGTTTAACGTCTAATTCCGTAAAATTTGCCATAACTTCGTTACTAGCGTTTTATAAGCCAAATCAAATGGAACACTCCATTGATTTCATTTCTACATCCTAACCAAGCAAGATGCACATATCTTAATAGTGATGGTGTTCAATTTGTCCATCAACAACAAAGTTCATTAATCAATATTTCCTACGGTTTTAACTTACCTAAACCCTTACGATTTTCATTTACACAAGAATTATAAAGGTTTTACATATTACAAGCCATCCTTATTCCTCCATAAGAGGCATGCCACACCAATCTATGATCCTTTACAACAAAAAAATCAAAAGGATAGGAAAACTAATATTAAGGGAATATTACCTTTCCGATCTTGGTGTTCTTGCTAAAAACTCTAAGGTTTTGCTTCAAAGTGATATGATCTCTTGTTTCTAGCTATTTATCTCTCTCAAGATATGTTGGATGACTCTTGTAAAACCAAAAATAACCAACTTAAGCCTTCTATTTATAAGCAAATCAAATGGAGGGCTCTTTGGTCATTTCTCCCCACCTCCTTACTATTCACTAATTCATCACCAAGTAAAATACTTGGTGATCAAGTAGATCACATTACTTGGCCACCAAGTGGCCGGCCCACATGTCCATGGGTCATCCCCATGGGTTGCCCCATAGGTTTTACTCATTCGGTGACCCATCGGTTCGATCCACGATTCGATTTCTTGGATCGGGCTTAATTAAACATAACATTGGGCCTTAACTTGGGCTTAAACACCTAATTCATTGGGCTTGATTGCTCAATTACTTGGACTTGGTATAAACTAAATCCAATTGGATCGTATTAAGTCCGAACTCTAAGTCCATTACACCAATCGTATTCTACACGTATAATTCACGTATTCTCTTCGTATAATACTCGTACGATAATTGTATTGTACTTCGTATTAAATCTTCATACTATAGTCGTATACTAAATAATATCACACTCGTATAACGTACGCATAATCATTATCGTAATTCATTATACGAATCTCATTTCTATTTCAGAAATCATTCTTCTCAACCCTTAGGTTTTAAGCTCGCAGGCGAAAACTTCGTTTGCTATAAATGAAATATTATTAAATATTCCATCTCGTGTTCATATTCTATCATTACGCATTTCTCAGAATTTCAAACTTAATTCCCGAGCAGAAATGGATGAATAGTGTTTTTACGAGAATTTCTCGGAAAACTTTTATTTTCGTCTTGGAAATTCAAAACAATTAAATCTAGCACATAGCCAGAATACTAATCAATTAAATTCTTTAATTCCCATAATCAAATACAAATTTTATTCTCATATAAATCTGATTTTCTCGGGCGTTACAACCTATGAATTTCACCCCTAATATATAGGAGGGTTAAATTCCATCTAGATCACTCATATTCCTCACAAGATTCATGATGTACCCAATAATCACCTTTATTGTCCACCATATTAAAGGTGACCTTTGATGATATCAAAGTACATAAATTCTCGTGTAGTAATATAGTGATTTCAGGTCTGAAGATCATTATATCATTGTCACTATGAGAATTGCTAATGACACTTTGCATAATGCTCCACGTAGAATTCTTATGGTGGGTCTGTCCAGTACATTGTTCTCTAACATGTACATATGCATTGACTCAATATCTCATATATTTATGACCAATGAGTTTTGGCCATCAGTCAATCCACATACTAGTCTCAATGTATAATTGTTGTCCCATTAACAATTATACTCGACTAGGGACATTTAAGTGCAATGATACTAATTGTAATTATATGATCTCATGTTCAAGTCACATACTTGAAGCCATATAATTTGTATCATTATTCTAAAGAATTTTATTATGTTAACATTTATATAACGCAATAAATAAAACCATAATTAAATAATTCATTTATTCAATCAAATATAATATGAAAAATGTTAAGCAATTATATCAAATAATTGGCCTCTAGGGCATAAAGTCTAACAATATGGTGTTGATAATTTTCGAAATGGACTCTACATACTTGAGTTGCATGAAAATATACTCTAAATTAAACAAACTAAGAAAAGGAAAAGAGATGATGTAAATTATACTTTTATGTGATACTGTAGACTCAGTCATATTAATGAAACAAGATTATACAAGTTACATAAAGATGGGCTCTTAGAGCTATTTGATTATGAATCATATCTAACTTGTGAATCTTGTCTCGTGGGTAAAATGACTAAATCTTCTTTTAGTGGAACAGGAGAAAGAGTTACAGAGTTGTTAGTGTTGGTGCACACAGATGTATGTGGACCTATGACAATGAATGCAAGAGGAGGTTATTCTTATTTTATTACTTTCACTGATGATCACTCAAGATTTGGATATGTGTATTTTAATGAAATACAAATCCAAATAATTTGAAAGGTTCAAAGAGTTTAAAAGTGAAGTAGAGAAGCAAACTGGTAAGAGTATTAAGATTCTTTGATCAGATCGAGGAGGTGAATACTTAAGCAATGAGTTTCTCAATTGTCTCAAAGAAAATGGTATAATCTCATAATGGACTCCACCAGGGACACCCCAGTTGAATGGAGTATCTGAAATGAGAAATCAAAAACTATTAGACATGGTTTATTCCATGATGAGATTTACCGATCTTCCGGTGTCATTTTGGGGATATGCCCTAGAAGCAGCTACATATCTACTAAATAAGGTTCCCTCGAAATCCATCCCTAAGACTCCATATGAGATGTGGACAGGGAGGAAGCCTATTCTTAAGCATGTTAAGATTTGAGGATGTCCAACTTATGTGAAACGGTTTCAGAATGATAAGCTTGGAACAAGATTTGATAAGTGCACGTTTGTGGGATATCCTAAAGAAAGTTTAGGATACTATTTCTATAATCCTTCTGAACAAAAGGTGTTTGTTTCCAAACATGATGCCTTCTTAGAAAAGGGGTTTATCCTTAAAGGGGGCAGTGGGAGAAAAATAGATCTTAAAGAAATTCAAGAACCACAAACCACTACATATCAAATGGATGAACCTGTCGAAGTAGAGATACCTTCTGTACCACACCCTATTAGTAAATCTGAAAGAATACGGAAGATACATGATAGGTATGGATTCATCATAGAGGATGACGATGACGTACGCATCATAGATGATGATGATCCATTGAATTACGAAGAGGCTGTGACAACCCAAAAAATCAGATTGTCCAGGATTTAAGAGTTAAAGAATTAGTTATTAATAAAATGAATTTTTATTAATACTATTCTGTGATATGTGTTTATTAATCATTCTATAACCTATAATGATTATTAATCAGGAGGATTTTGGCTACGAGCTAGACTTAACGAGTATGAATTTTCAAGACGAAAATGAAAATTTTTCGGGAACAAAAAAATATTTATGGGGAAAAGGACGAAATAGGCACTATTCACCCGACGAAACCCTAAGGGTTAGGGTTTGAATAACCTAAGTTGTTCTGAGAGTTCGGTATGTCAAAATTACATTCCGTCGAAAGATTTGACGATAATATATCGTGAAATGTTAAGTAAGCCGATAAAAGATTTTCTCAAAAAACATGCAGAAATCGGATAAAATAAAAACGACGAAAAGTACTGTTATGTACTTTTCACTCGTTTAGCTACGTTAGGGTAAAATGTGAAGGAAAACGCTTAATGTCAAAAAGTGTTTTTCAGTTTTTCGGAAATCCGAAGAATACGTAATATTTAATCGGTAAAGGAAGGACGAAATATCAAAAAATATTTGGATTCCGAGAATCGTAGTTTTTAAAACTGTCGGGCGAATTCCGCAAGACGAAAGCACGAAGCTTCCAAGGTAAGCTACTTAAGGAGGTGGGGCGGCCACTTGGCCACCAAGTAAACTTGGTGGCTAAGTTTGGAATAGTAAGGAGGTTAGGGGTGAAAAGACCAAAATGCCCCTAGCCTTGGTTTTCTTTAACTAGGAAGCTCATTTCATTATTTTGGGATTTTGAAATATCCTACACTATGAGAGATAGAGAGAGAGGGTTTGGATGGAAGAGGAAGAGGAAGAGGAAGAGGAAGAGGAATAGAATGAGGAAAAGCTAGCTCGAATGCACGCTTTGTCCGACGGAAGGAGATTAAAGAAGAACGGTAATCTGAACCCTAGTTTCTTCTAATTTTCTTTAAGTTTAATATGTTCATAAACATAACTTAATGAAAATCAGTAGTAAGTGAAGTTAAGAATGAATTCATATGGTTGAATTCATGAGAAAACAAAGAAATAAGAATTAGAAATTTAGTTTATAAATTTCTTAAGGAAGTATAAGATTCGTAAGGATTTTGAGCGATCTGAATGAATCTTATGAATGTGTAGGTCAAATAAGTAAGGAAGGATATTCTATATCATCAAATTCCAAGAAAACTAAAATCATAATCCAAAATATTGATTAAAAACGAAGAACATGCGGAGAACGCGAAGAACACGCGAAGAACGTTGTTGATGGAAAATTTAAAACCATTGTAGGATAATTGTTGTTGATGGACAAGTTTAAAACCATCGCGTATAAGTTAGTTGCTTATTGCTTGGTTAGTAATGTTAGAAACGTTCATGAAGAATGGATTAAAATTGAGCTATAACGAAGTTATGGTGAAAATTCGTAAAAGACGAATGAAAATTTGAATGTTAGTAAATGAACTCGAGCATGTCGGGTTTCATAAGAATGTAAGAGAACGTAGAAAAAGTGAGTCGTGGACTCAAGAACGAATGAATTCCAAGTTTGGATGATCGAATTACGGACGAACGAACGAATAACATTAAAAGCGTAAAACGAACGCAGAACGTACATTAAGCCAATTGAATGGAATGTTAACGGATTCAGAACGAAGTTCTATCTGAGGGTAATCAAAGTATGTAAGATTAAGGAAGAAAATAGCTTTGGCACAACCTCGTTTCGAGTTATAACGAATAAGATATGAGATTTCAAAGTCAGCGCCTCAAGCTTGTAAAAGACTTAGAAATATTTTTTAAGTTTCATGCTTGGCGCCGTAGCGCGAGTCGTGCCTTGGGGGCCGGAACTGCAGTGCGAGCTCGGGCCATTAGCTACTGCTAAGTGGCACTGCAGTGCGAAAGAAAGTGAAAGGCACGGTGCCGCGATGCCGGTGCAGGGCAATGCCCAGAAATGAGATTTTTACTGCTCAATTACTGGGGGATGTGCAAGAAAGAAATATGAACTTATAGTTCAACTAATGTAACACTTAATTAAGTGTATTAAACCTTTGATGAAGGTTGAACGAAGAGATTAATTGAGATTAAAAGACTGTAGATGCGGGTTATGGAACTGATATCTGGGGTCGTAGTCGCAATGAATCGAACGTGAGGAATTGTTATGATGGTAATTCCTTAGACGTTGATGGACGATAGTAATGTATAACATTTCGATGTTATGACATGATAATGAGAGATGAATGTAAAGCGTATACACGCAACACTATGAACACAATGCTGTTGCGATGAGCGTTCGGTCTTAGCATATAACAAATCGTATGGCTTCAACATTAAGAAAGAAACCAAAACCTTGGGTAAAGGTTGATTAAAGAGATTAAGGGATGAACAGCGTAAACGTGGAATGCGTACACGATCCTCGTGAATCGTATTCACGTCGAGCGAACATTCTAAGTATACATTGGTTGTATAACTTGGACGTTGACGAAGGTAGTAAGTAAGATATGAATTATCAAGAAAGCCATAGTGAACGGTAATAAAATTAATGAAAGCCGAATGTAAGTCGGATGAGAATGTTAGAATGAATTGTAAGCGTTGAACACTTTAACTGACATGAAGGATGAGTGTATGCGAATACTAAACGGGTAGAACCTACAGTCCGTGTATGGTTTGACCGTAGGATAACGAAGTCCAATGATTAAACCTGTGAAGGGGGAAGAAGCTTAATTAAAGACAAATATGTATAACGTAAAGAAGCCTAGTTAATGTGTATAACTTGGATGATGTTCCGAGTCGAATGAACCGGACGTTGGAAGATAAGAATAACGTAACGTAAAATGTTTAACGCTTTAAATGCGTAGAATGAATATTGAATGATTGTTTTGAGCATACAAAAGACTGTATGACTTAGACATTGATGAATGAATCCTGAGGTATGACATTTATTTGTCAGAAAGCCATAAGGAATAAGAAATTGACTTAACGAACATTATAGTTAATAGTTCGGATGAGTTAAGATGAATTTAGGTTATAGTACAATCGTAACCTTTGTTGGTTGACATATGGGAGCTGGGCTAAACAATTCCTTCAGAGAGCGAAGGTATATACAAAACTGGTAACTGATCTAACTCACTGTTATGGGCAGTTGAGATGAGACAGGAACTTGTTTGTTGGTTGTTTGTGGGAAACCACTCAGAGTACCATATGGACTACTAGCAGAGACACGATGTGTGTGGAGTCCTAGGAAAGTATAAGAAGAAGATAAGAATGTAAATCATCAAAGATGATGAACGTATTGAGTAAGACATCTCCGTATGTTATGAAGCCGTTAACCGGTAAAGGAAGTTGGTCGCGTAAACTTAGTTTGTAAGAACGCGAACCCTAAGAAGTAAAGTTAAGTAAACCAATGCGTAAAGTCAAGTATATGACTAATTGGTGTATTTGTTATTTCCTTATATGCTACATAGGAATTGGAATGAGCAGGTCAGCGTAAACTATAAGCTGTAGTTGTGTGTAAGGAAAGTTTCCTAACTTCATTCATATTTTAAATGAATGCTAGTTTCTAAACTTCTTAGATGTTGAACTTGAGAAGTTCTGTCTATGTGCAAATGTGTAATATTTGTACAAGGTGTTAGTATATATGAGGCCAAGTGCCACAATGTGAATACTTCGGTGTTTCTATGATATGAACTGTTTTGTGATTGAACTGTTCAATATGAGTATGTTCTATTTATACATGAACCGTTATTGTTAAGTCTGTGCTATTGATTCTAGCCAGACAGAATGTGTATGAAAGAGAGTAGAGAATGAAAGTATTTCAAAGGGAATATAACTAATGTTTTAAAATGATAGGAATCGAGATTATTCCTATTATTCAAGCTGCTTCATAACCTTTGTTCGGTTATTGAAGTCTTAAAGGAATGTTTAAATTCTTGAAGTTGTTGGTTCAACTACTATGACTTACTGAGCAATTGAATGCTCATACTTGGTTTAAATAAAAACATTTTTAGCGAACGATGTTAGAAAGAACTTAAGGATCCCGGAAAGATCAAGCTGATCGGTATCCAGAAGAAGTGCCATTCATTAGATGAATGAGCGTGAAGATCAAGCGAAGACTTGTCATATAGAATGATAGAATTAAACTATAGAATAGTTTAATGAACGATTATGTATCCTTGGTGGCGGATAAAAGTCACTTATACAAGATGTAAAGAATAATGTAATTATCATTATTTGGAATGAAAGAGGTTTTAAGGTTTTAGAACCTGGGATTTGAGGATGTATGTTGTTATATTTAACTATATAATGATATATGTTCGTAAGAAGATGGGATCGTGACGTACGGAATCCGGATGTGAAAATAGATCGGATTTTGGGGCGTTACAGAGGCTATGAGTAGTAAACACTCAGAGAAGAGGCAAGAAGCCATGAAATCTGAGATGGACTCCATGTATGAAAACCAAGTATGGACTTTAGTTTTACAACCTAAAGGCATTAAGCCTATTGGGTTTAAATGGGTTTTTAAAAGAAAGACTGGAGCAGACGGCAAGGTAGAGACCTATAAGGCTTGATTGGTCGCAAAAGGTTTCAAATAATGACAAGGAGTTTACTATGACGAAACCTTCTCACCAGTAGCGATGCTTAAGTCTATTCGGATTTTGTTTGCCATTGCATCTTACCATGATTATAAAATCTAGAAGATAGACGTGAAAATGACCTTTCTCAATGGGAAACTCGAGGAGGATGTGTATATGACATAGCGAGAGGGATTTGTTTCAAAGGATGGAACAAATCAAGTCTGTAAGCTACAACGATCTATTTATGGATTGAAGCAAGCTTCTCGTAGATGGAACATCCGTTTTGAGGAGACAATCAAAGAGTTTGATTTTATCAAAAATGAAGATGAACCATGTATGTAAAAGAAGGTTAGTGGGAGCGCTGTTTCATTCCATGTATTATATGTTAATGATATATTACTGATAGGGAATGATATTTCTATTCTACAATCGATTAAAATATGGCTATCTAAACACTTCTCCATGAAGGACTTGGGAGAAACATCTTATATTTTGGGGATAAAGATCAATACAGATAGATCTAAAAGGATGCTTGGCTTGTCCCAAAGAACGTACATTGACTCAATGCTAAAGAGGTTTAGCATGGAAGATTCTAAAAGAGGTCTTATGCCGATGAGCCATTGAACACATCTCTCCAAGAAACATGCCCTAAAGACACCTGAGGAGAGAGACCATATGAGAAAGATTCTTTATGCTTCAGCAATAGGATCTATCATGTATGGTATGATATGTACTAGACCAGATGTCGCTCATGCACTTAGTGTAACAAGTAGATATCAGTTGAATCCAGGAGAATAGCACTGAAAGGCAATGAAAATATCCTAAAGTACTTGAGAAGAACTAAAGATTTATTTCTTGTCTATGGTGGGTCTGAATTAAATGGCGCAGTGAGTTGCAAAAGTTCAAAACAACAAACAATTGCTGATTCAGTGATAGAGACAGAGTACATAGCTGCAAGTGTAATTAGTTATATATGGAGATAATGAATAATCAATAAAGAATCTACCACTTCTAGTAAAAGAAGAGAAATGTCCTATGTGATTCGATAAATGACAACCTAGGAATATTTGGCCAAGGTGGAATGAAATTAGAAAGTAGTTTCTAATTTTCATTTATTCGGAGTTGTGCATTTGGAAATCGAAATACAAATAATTAAATAAAATAAGACTTGATAGTAATTCCATGTCTTATATTTAATTGGGATATTATATGGTGGAAGGATTGAATTGTACGATAACTATTTACTCAAAGGTTCTTTTATGATTAAGACTAAGAGATAATTCCCCAAACTTTATACCACTGTTGATTTTTGCATCCCAAACTAAAAAAGGTATCTAAGTACACTCCAAACTTCAATTATACCTAACAAAAAACACAATTTCTTCACTTAACCGGCCAAAAGTGACTGGTTAAGGCACACATGTGCATCTGAAAGGGTATTTAAGTCTTTTCCACATCTTTTTCATCAGCTAATTCCTCTCCTATTTCTTCACTAAACCAAACAAAACAAATTTCCCCTATTTCTCTATTTAAGTCAATTGCTCTCAATCCCTAATTTCCCCCACAAAAAACCCATTGTACCAAACCAATTTCAGCAACAATCATCCCACCCAATAACCCTCAACCCAAATTTTCTATCAATAACCTTTAACCCAAATTCTAATTCCAAAGTCTTAAAATGAAAATCTACCCACCCATCACCATAGTCATTGTAACCATAGTCTTTGTAGCCCAAAACTCAAATCGTGATATCTAAATAGTCTCTCGTCAAAATTTTCTTCACACCAAATCGTGATATCTAAGACGATGGTTGACAACAACGATGGTGGCGGCGGCGGCAAGCAAAGTGTATGACGAATTTGGGGATGTAAGGTTTCGAAGTACGTACATCAATGGTATCATTTTCTTCTTTCTTCTTTGTGTTGGATCTGAAAAGGGGCATATGAATGAAACACAAAAACCACCACAAAAACACCGCATCACAACCTTTCATCAACCCTGCATCAAAGAACTAGAACTTAACCTTGAGACATCACCATTTGGTGTTAAGGAGCAAGAATCTAACCTTGAACCTAAGACATTTTGTGTTAAAGATCCAGAACCTAGCCTTTAACCCCACTTTTGAGTGGAAATATATTCATAGCCTATAAATTTAGGAGTTTCCCCCACTCGAAACTCAATAATTGGTTGCTTATCAGGAAAAGGTGAATATGTGCAAGAATTTTGAATTGTTGAGCCTGGTGATATGAGGTACCCACCTGGACTTCCTGGGTACAACTAATAAGCCTGAAACTCATACTGGGATAATGAGACCTTTTGATTTGTCCCACTATTCCTTCGAGTGCGAGCTAGAGATGAAGCCAAAAGCTAAGAGAAAGGCACTTCAGGTGATGAAGGTGTTGTCATTTGCACAAGTTCATGAGGCAGAGTGAAAGAAGCAGCGGATGGTTCAGTGGTGAATATAGAGAATACAGGTGGTGAAAAAAGATTCCCAAAAAAGTGGGTTTGGCCGGAAACTAAAGTTTAAGCAAATTTGGGGTTCAATTAAGAAAAATAAAACTGCGCTTTTGATGTTTCTACATATAAATGGTTATATTTATGGGTTCTATTTATAATCTTTAGAACTGTGATATTTTTGATATAGCCTTATGAAATAGATTCTTGGATCTATGTTTCTGGGGAAAAAGGGTTTGCATATGAAGAATCTGTTACAGCTTCTAATGTGATTGCAAGAGGTAAAAATGGATCAATGGATTGGGAATTGAAATCCCCTTTTTATAGTAGCAATATGGGATCCTCAAGCCAAGATGCCATTGAGAATATGGGATTTCTTGATTTGGGTTTCCAAGAAATCATGAGAAAATCTCTGCCTAATTATTCAAATTTAATTAGGGATGCTTTAAGTAGCAAGCTTGGTCGAGTAAGACTGTTTAATCCACTTACAAAAAATTTCTTCTGGGGTGAAGAAGATTCCAGTTCTAAGCTATCAAGCTCAATTTCGGAATATAATTATAGGGATTCAGCTCTCATTGATTTGAAGCTAGGAAGGTTTAGTGATCATAGTCATGCCTAGAAATTCAGTTCAACTGAATCATCCATATCGGCGAAGCGAGTGCGAATTGGGGGTTTGAATTCTTTAACCCCATATTTCTAGGTTCATGGATACAAGAAAGGGAGATGTGGGCGGAGGAGAGAGAGAGGAGGACGGAGGAGAGGATGGTGGAGGTGGAGAAGTCGAAGTAGAGAGAAAGGGAGATGTGGGTGGTGTATGGATGAGTTGACTCAGTGTAGGAGTGTGGGTTTAACATAGAGAGAAGGCAAGGGATTGTGTGAAATAAATATAAATTACCAAGCTTACCCCTCTATAATAAATAGTACAGCATTAGTCGGTCACTTTTGACTGGTTAAGTGAAGAAAATGTATTTTTTGTTAAGTGTTATTGAAGTTTGGGGTGTACTTAGACATCTTTTTTAGTTTGGGGTGCAAAAATCAACAGTGGTATAAAGTTTGGGGTGCAAATTGTCTTTTAATCTATGATTAATGTTGAAATCTATATTATCTAGAAAGTCGTTGATTGGTAAGGAGGTTTATCCTTATTATAGAATAAATATTGTTTATTTAAATAAATTCATTATTTAATTTATTTATTTAAATGAGATTAGAATTATTCTAATTGATTTATTCATAACCGGTTTAATATGGAAAACCTAAAGGGTCACACCATAAAAGAAAGAATATTTATTTAAGAAGTTAATGACGTATTCCTAATAATATGTTAAGTGTATTTAATTTAATCTATGGTGATAAAATAAATTAAATAGCTTACTATTTATTATTTAATATTTTGGAAATATTAAATATATATTAATAAGAGGAGTTTTATTAATATTATTACAATTATTATTATTTTAATTTCTAAAGAAGTTTGGGAATGAATTTAATATAAGTACTCTCAGTTATTCCTAATAAGATTAGGAGGCAAATTAATTAAACAGTTTAATTAATTATCCCTAATGACATTAGGGAGCTTAATAATTAAAGGAATTTAATTAATTAAATAATACCCTATTTTCTAATTAGATTAGAAGGGTTAACTAATATCTTTATAAGAGGAGTCTTATATCAAATATCAATATACGTAATTCCAATTGTTGGAGACTACGCCCCTTTTTCTACAGAGAAAGAAAATTAGGGTTTTAGCCAAACCACCCTTCTTCTTGAATATTCTTCTTCCTTGGTGGATCACCTTTAGAGGCCATACACTTGGGTGGCTAACATTGATCAAAGGAAAGGAATCTAATCTAGAGATTCAAGGAGATCCCGGAGAAGTAGGAGTTGAACTCGTACATGTGGAAGCTCGTATCTACAAGGGTATGATTCCATAACTTCTTATTCTTCGTTTTAATTAATAATATGCATAAAGGATGATCCGGGTAATTGGTTTGTGAAAAATTTTAAAATCTTATTTTACTCTGCTTCTACTAATTTTGCAATTTGATTGCATCTTTAATCTTCACAAAACCTAACAACATGGGTGAAGGGAAAGAGAGGAGGCACTTTGTTCATGAACAAGGACTTGAGTTTATATAGAAAGATATTGTACGCCTTCTTGTGTGCAAATCTTTTTCCATCTCAGCACACAAGTGAGGTGATGAAAGAAAAGGTTTTATTTTTATATTCTATTGGAAAGGATTTTGACATTAATATAGGGCTTATCATTTTTTCTATCAGACGTTGTTTGAGGGGACCATTTTTAGGAGGTATGCCTCATCCATCGTTTATATGTGGTTTATGTAGTCAGTCAGAAGTGAGGTGGACTGCGATGAGCCTGTGTAGCAACCTCTGCAGCTGCTGGACCCGAGGCTCATTGCTTGATATTCGGTTTGGCCAGGAGGTGAATCTCATTCACGCGGGATTGGGTTTATATTTCCAGAGGAGGATGACGAAGAAGAAGCCAATTCGGAGGATGATGATTTTAGAGATGATGAACTTTTTGGAGGTGAGGAAGCTGCTGCGCATAGTGCCTCTCGTAAGACAAAGTACATATTTAGTATCCAGTTTTGAAGCCTTCAACTGCATATGGATGCAAGGGATAAGATCGTACATAAGAAGCTCAAGAGGATAGCAGGGAGGCAAGATTATACCTTTGTCACACAGAACTCATTAAATGCGTCCTTGGCAGAAGCGTTTACCCGATTGAATCAAACTGCTGAGCCATTACAGTTCCTTGTTCCACAGTTATTGTCTGCCTATCCACCCTCCAACTCTGATGTGGATGAGGTTCAACCTGATGCTTAACCATTTTAGGGAAGTCCTCCGTACTTCAATTCAATTTATTTTTCACAATGAGGACATTGTTTAATTTTAAGTTTGGGGGTGTTGTTTGCATTTGCATCTTTAGTTTTGCATGTTTAGTTCATATTTAGTGTAATTTTGCATCTAGTTTGTATTGCATGTTAGTTTTTTTATGTTTAGTGTAGTTTTCATGTAGTTTTTGTAAATAGTTTCAATTTTAGTTATTTATTTGCTAAAAAAATTAAAACAAACTTGAAAAATCACCAAAAATATTAGTTAAATGTTATGTGTTACATATAGTTAGTGCATTTTTGCATTATTCCAGTTTGTTAGTTAGTTAAAGTTAATTTGGCCAATGATGAGACTGGGGTTGCTTAGATAAGGATTAGTATTGATAGCTAGGACAAAGAAGTAATTCCATACCATGACCCAAGTCTTTCACTGTTTGAAACTGATGTAACAAGATAACATAATTGAATGACCATGTTGACTGACTTAGTTTAAATATACACATAATTGACTTCTTAAGGAAAATTTAGCTTTAATGAAAGAAATTCAGTGAACTAGTGGTGAAGGCTGGGATTAGGCAGAGAACTAAGTTTGGGGGATGATATGGGATCATTCTATATGAAAAAAGTAAAAAGAAAAAGAAAAAAAAGTAAAAAAAAAAGAATGAATAAACATCGTGACTAGTTTAGTTATGTGGCCTTTGTTACTTACGTAAGTACGCCTTAGGGGATGTCTTTACACCTAGCGCCCTAAAGCCATCTAGTTTGGGAGTCGTTGATCGAAAGCTCACTAATGGGTAGCACTGAAAAGCCTAAGAGAACTAGACATTGCACAGACATGAGTACAGTAAAAATATAGGAAAAAGAGCGAAAAGCCCCCGTAGTGAATAAAGATAGCAAAAATTATCCCATATTGACTTCTAATTTGGTATTCGCTGAGTTTTAGCCGAATCTTTGCTTGTTTAAATATTTCTTTACGTTAAATTGTGTTTTTCCTTTAAAGAAGTGTATTATGTGACATATTTGATTTATAGTCAGTTTTTATGGTTGTTGAGCACACACACACACTACATCAGTGATAATAGTGTTGATTTGGAGATTAATATGGGATTGTTGATGTGTTTTGGTGAGATTTACTATTTATGTCTATTGTGATTTCTCTGAGGTAATCTGGTTAAACTTTATATTGTCTGACAGCTAGATTCATAGGCATATAGGTAGTTTGCTTTGTGTTGTGCTTAAGGACAAGCACTATCTAATTTTGGGGGTATTTGGTGAGTGAGTTTCATACCTACGAATTGTATACTTTTCAAACCTAAACAGTTACTAATCCATGTGTTTTAGTATTATTTTATATGTTGTATTGTGTTTGGATTGTAGGGTCAGGTTGAAATGGCTAAGGCATGAAGTGAATGGCTAAAGTAGCAAAAGTGCAGAAGTTGGAAATTTCTAGAGTAGATACCCGCGGGGGCGGGCATTCCCTAAGTCAAATTACCCATTGGGGCGGGGGTACACATTATCAAGAAGATTTGACGCCAGGGTGGGGGGTATTCAAGTATAAATTTCACCTGTAAGGTGGGTCTTATTCTGAGTTTTGAAGTGTTCTGATGTAATTCTAACTCTGGAGATGTGAGGCTGGTGTATTCAGGACATGATTAGGAGAGGATAAAAGGCTTATTCAGTTGCAGAGAAGGATGGTTATTGATCATAATTCATAATGAATCATCATAATTAAAAACCCTAACTTTGGATCATGATTTTGGAGGACTGTAGCGGGGAGTTGGAGCACGAAGATTGCAAAGGGATTGAAGAAGTGCAGCGGTTCTTTTTACTGTTTTTGTTCTTCAATTTCATCTTTGTATTTAGGATGCTAGTTTATTTGTGGATTTCATTTTTTAATTAATTCATTATGAACTAATTTACTTTTTAAGCCTACGATGGATCTTTTTGTGTAATGAAGATTGTTATGCTTCTATTTTAATTCATTGATACTATTTTCAATTTCGTCTATTATGGTTTATGCTTAATTTATGAGTTGCTTGATCACCAATTCTTTGTGAACTTATATGAACTCGAGAGATGATGTATGGGTTTAGACCTAATCATAGTAGCGTGTGATTGTGATTTCTTCATACTGTTCGGATTCATAATTTATGTCTAGGATAGAGATATACCTATACATCGCACGTAATCTTATGAGAACTTGTGGTCAAACCTTCTTTAATTGTAATTCACATAGAGATATAGTGATTAGTTAATTAGGGTGTTCTGCTTAATTATATCATCTATGGATTTAAGTTGATATGGATATAATACATTGAAAGATGGTTGTATCTGCTTTCATGTTCTTGATTAACGAACTGAAATAGTTAACTTGAATTAAAAAGAAGCGTGTCAATCTAAGTGAAGTATTAAGTGAAATTGTAGGCTTAATTCTCCAATATTTGATTAAATTTTGTGGTAGTTAGTAGATTTTTCTTATTTAGTAATTTTTCATAAATTTCATCGCTTAATCATTAGTTTAATAAAATTGGGATAATACAAGATTCGGAATTGTTAGAATAAAATTCAATATTTTTCTCTGTGGGAACGATATTCTACTTATCACTTTATTACTTTTTGACCACATATACTTGTGTGTTGTGCGTAATTGGATTCTACCCAACATCACGCTACGGCGCGAGTTAGCAGAGGCTGATTCCCCGGGTAGGCGTTGCGGCGCCAATTTCTTAGGCTTGGGCGGCACTACGACAACTGCCCTGAACTCTTGAATTTTTTTTGAAGTTTTTCAATACGATTCCTTCCCGAGCTCATAACTCGATTGTTATAACAAGGAATTATCTCGTTCAAAAACCATTAACTCATATATTATGACACCCCCAAATCCAGATACTCAAATTTCCTATAGATTCGGTGTTCACTCATCAAAATAAATAGCATCTAACTACCCATAAATAAATAAACTCATAAATGAAATAGGAATCCTCCCAATAAAGGGTTACAACAGCTTAAACAAATCATTCACATGTCATCTAACCTTAATACATCAATGCAGAAACTTCATAACATCATAAATTTTAACATAACCATTCTCAAATAATAAATAAGTCTTCATCATTTGATTGCTTGCCTTTGCCCTTATTAGTGGATGACTCATCAACTCATTCAACCTTAGTTGAAATGTTATTATGCAAGAGTGAGCAACAATTGCCCATAAGTTTAACAATAGTAATAATAATAATAATAACATGCGAATAAACAATGGATACTGAACAAAAGAAAGCTCGGCTTTTGAATCAAGATTAGAACATGAATCAAAAGTACGTCTGAGGGTCACTAGACCATGAACTATGTCCCAGCCTTTCAAGTATTTCTACTTCAAACCTTTAAAAGTCATAAAACTATATGGACCTTTCTTCTCGAACCTAGGGGGATCAGTGTTGAGTAAATTTTATATACGCTCAACACACAAGTGCACATGGTCAACAAGTAATATATTAGTAAGAAAAAATGTCGTTCCCACAGAGACTATTATGAAATTACACCTAATAATTACAAGTTTTATATTAAACTACTCAAATTAAGAATTTTAATTAATCAAAACTAAGAAACTAAAAATCCAAATCAATCAACACACTAAGTAACTGTAAATTTCAAGCAAATAATGGAGAATTAGACTTACAACTTCACTTTAAGTTTCACTCTGACTATCACACCTTATTCCAGTTCAATTCACTATCTCAGTTTATTAATCAAAAACACTCAAGTAGAATTAGCCATCTCTTGATGCACTAACACTGTATTAACTTAAATCCACAAATTTGATAGAATTAACCAAACACCCTAATTAACTAATTCACTATATCTCTATGAGAATTAAAATCAAAGAAGGTTTAAATTTCAAGTTCTTTACACAATTACATGCGATGTTACCTATATCTCTATCTTAAACATTCATTCCATCAAACACAGAATTCAAGAACACATGCTAAAGTTATTAGGTCTAGATTCATACATCATCTCTCGAGTCCATATAAATCCACACAAAATTGGTATCAAGAAATTCATAAATTAAAGTGCAAATCACAATAGATAAACTGAATTGATAGTTTCATTAAACTGAAATTAAGTCATGACAATCATTGATCAACAATAAAGATTCATTGAAAGCCTAACTAAGAATTTAGTTCATCAAATATGAATTAAATATTGAAAATTCGAATTAAAGAAAGAGATTAGTTACAAAACCACCCTTCTTGGCCTTCAATTCTGTAATTTTTGTGATCCTGACTTTCAAATCCATTCCTCCAATGATCTTCATAGAAAATTAGGGCTCAAAGTTTAATTTATGTATTAGTGTGAATTGATTGATGTTCTCATGTGTTATCTTGTAATAGCTCATGTATTTTGTTCATAAACAACGCCCAATAGCAGTCCTAATTCATGCCAACTTGTTCCATCCACGCATCTACAGAAGTAGAATCACTATAGAACTCAGTCTTTCTCTCCCCGTACCCCTGCCCCGGAGGGGTTTTTTTATTGATGAGGGCCTGCCCCGATGGGGGGGTGTTACTGTTCTTGGTCTTGTACCCCCGCCACGGCGGGTGGTACTTCTGCAGTTCTGACTTTTACTCATTTTGTGCCACTTTCTCGCCACAACGCCACCAATATGCCATGAATGCTACGCAATGCAACCTAAACATAAAATAAACACAAAACAAATTAAAATGAACAGAAATAGACAAGATCAACACCATTTAAGTCCAAATTAGAAGTCGATTCGTAGGTATAAAACCCACTCATCAAACTCCCCCAAACATAAACTGTGCTAGTCCTCGAGAACAAAACAAAACAAAATACAATGCAATGGAATTTAATACAGTTAATCTACATGCATACGAATCCAGCAGTAATGACAGAGACAATTCTAGTCAACCGACCTCAAAAAAATCAGGTAAACATGATAATACATCATATCAAAACAAATCAGTAATTTCCTAATCAATCATCCAATCTTAGACTATTATCACTAATGTAGTGCGTGTGTGCTCAACAACCATGTTAACTTATATAAAATCAAATTTATCATATAATAGGTCTCTTCGAAGGCATCATACAGGGTAAACTCAAGAAATCCAAAAATAGTCTAGATCCAACTAAAATCAAACAGTTACTACTTTCAAGGGTTAAAATGGGATACTTATGCTTTATTTTTTAATTATGGGGGCTTTTTGCACTTTTCCCCGTTTATTCTCTCTTTTTTTTAGATAATTCTCATGGATGTGCAATGTCTAATTCCCTTAAGCTTTTCAATGCTACCTTAACGAGCTTTCGACCAACGACTACCAAATCATTTAAGGCCTTAGGGCGCTAGGTGTAAAGAAAATCCCATCGGGCTTACTTACTCAAGTAACAAAGGCCACGAAATAAACTAGCCACGGTGTTTATTCATATTTTTTTCTTTTTTATTTATTTTTATTTTTAAATAGCTTATATTCCCCAAATTTTCCCCCAAACTTAGGTTCTTATCAAACTTTAGCCATTACTGCCTATTCATGAGTTCCTTTCATTCAAACTAGCATTATCCTTTAGAGTTCCATTATGTGTCAATTTAGACTCAATCAGTCAACAAAGTTGTTTTTACTGTGCTATCCTTATTATACCAGTTTCAAACAGAAAAGATTTAATTCATAACAGGAAATCATATCAAAGCTCTAATAGTCAACACTATATACATGTATACTCAATTCCAATCTCATCATTGGCCAAAATAGACTTTTACTATCATAATAGCTGGAATCATGCAAGATGAACTAGATGCAACATAAACACAATAAACTAACTAATATTTTTGTAAATTTTATCAATTTTTCCATTTTTTTCAAACTAAATACATTAACAACTATTATAATAAACTACTATGCAAATGCAAACTACATGCAACTACATGACATGAATGCAAACATCTATGCAATAAACTAAATATGAAAACTAACATACATATGACATAAACTAAATACTAAAACATGAAACAAGAAACTATACTAAACTCCCCCAAACTTAGCAATTACAATGCCCTCATTGTAAAAATATAGTAAGAAGCACAAAAGGACTTCCCTGTATCCGCTAAGCATGAGGTGATGGCGGCGATGGTGGTCGTGGTGGCCGTGGCACTAATACGCCACACTCCTCTATGTCTGAATCTGAGGGAGGGTACTGTGGCATAGGATCATGCATCTGGTATGAAAATTGAGTGGCAGCGGCTAGATTTAGAGTCTGTAACATCGCATTTAGAGAGGCAAAGGATGTGTTCATGGCGTTGAACATATGGTCTTGCCTGGCTGCCAGTCGCTTCATTTGTCAGTTGGCTTCTTTATCTCTCTTATCAACATGTCATTGGAGACTGCAGAATTGATTACTGAACATGAATTTCCCTGACCTACTACTCCCCACAGTCTCATCATCACCTGAGACCTCATCAGCTCGAAACTCCTCATCCTCTGAGGTGTCCTATGCCTTTTCTTCTTCTTCAGAAGCCACATGAAATGTAAAATTGACACCTCGTGGGTGAGACTCCCCTCCAGGCCATACTAAATACCGAGCTATCATTATATGGTCTAATAGCTGAAGGGGTTGTTGCACAAGCTCGTCGCCTGACCATCGCATACCAGACTACCGACACAACCTATATATAAGTGATGGGTGTGGCAGTCCACCTGAGAACGGCCCACATAGACAGCAACGAATAGAAAAGCTAATGATGGAGCCAATATTGATGTCGAAATCCTTCACGATGGCGTATAATAGCAACACTTTTTCCCTCGTCACCTCGCTAGTGTGCATTGATGGAAACAAATTTGCACATAAAAACGCATACCCTATCTAACTGTATAAATTGAGGACCTTATTGAGGAAAATGGTGCCACCCTTTTGTCCCTTGACCCACACTGTGCCCGGTTCAGACATCTTAGTTAAAATTTGATCATAATTTGGATAGTTGTCGCGGAGCTGAGAATACTGGCATATATTAGGGGCTCGCAGACTGTAATACTCGTTGATTGCCTCTAGACTTTACGCCACCTGTTTAACCCTCACAAATGCTATGTACGGTGCACTGTCCTCAATATTCACAAAGAATTCTTTCACCACGTTTACGATAGCTAGGTTAGGATCATCCGTGAGCATCTCCCAGCCCTACTTATCTATTTGTGTGCGCATCTGTCCGTTAAATAATCCTAGTGCCAAACCCCGCTCTAGTGTTAGTGCTTTAGTCACTAAGTAATCATACTTGTCAATGGCGTTGGCACTTGTGAATTTCCATCTGTCGAAGGCATGAGTAGGTGGCGATGAACCGGAACCTTCACCCCTTTATCGCTTGGATGGTGTCTTAGCTGTCATGTCAGTAAATAGCTGTCCACTACTCCCCCAAACTTCACGTTGGCACTAATTCAAGCACTTGGTGTTCACACACTCACAAAACCCCAAAATTGACAAACTTGAAATCAACCATATTATGATTACTGAAAATAATATTTTACCCAATGATTTCCCCACTGTTGGATGATGGTATTGCAGTTTGCTGCTCTAATTTGATGTTATTGCAGTAGTTTCATGACTAAACTCCAAACTTATTGTCCAAAACTGATTACATAGTAACTACGCTCACTGATTGTTGAATTGGGTAATGCTATTGCCCAAATAGAATGATCAAATTAAAAATTTCCCTTTTTCTTTTCTTCTACAAAATTGACTGGTAGCAAACCCTAGGTTTTGGGTAGTGAAATCCAGAGAAATTAATGGGGAAGTGGTATGAGATGGAGTAATTAGGGTCGGATTTATAGATGTGCTAGATTAGTGTATGAATTTATTACTAATGTAGTTGTTAAGAGCAATTCCATGGGTTAATAGAGTGATGGGGGAGATCGTGAGTGAATATAGGTGTTTAGATTCGGTTATGGGAGAAGAAGTGGAGAAGACTGTCTTTAATAGGTGTTTAGAATTTTTCAAGATTTCGTACCCCCATCAGGGCAGGGGGTATTTGTACTATATAGGCCCGCCGGGGTGGGCATGGGTAGAGAACTCCCCCTCCCCCCGTCGGGACGGGGGTGCCAGGTTTAGAATGGGCCCGCTGTGGCGGGGGTCTTTTCTGCATGGGAATTTGATTTTTTAGTTTCTTCCCTTCGTACGCCAATCCGATAACATCATAAGTGCCTGAAATTCATTAGAACGCTAAATATGAGCTAACATCATGAATATTGAGCAATCTAGATAAAAATTACTGAAAATCAATAACGAACTAACTAACTATTATACCTAAATGAACTAAATGATACGAAATAATCAACTAATCTACGAAGTGAATAACATAAAGTAAAAATATTGTAATTAGAAAGACAATTGGGTTGCCTCCCAATGAGCACTTGTTTTTGAGTCTTTCAGCCTGACTACTCCCTGTGTTATCTTGGATTAGTTGGGAAATCCGCGGCATTCTATTTATTTATAGCACATAACCAACATCGCTGTATTGCATACCCATTTAATTGCATGTTTGAGAGTGAAGTTGACTTACTATTCTCAATCAGTGCTTTAAGACCATCAATCTCTCTACAATCCTTGAGTTTGACACGTGTAGATTCCTCGAGAAATTCACTATCTTCCTTGTCAGTCAGGATTGGGATTTGCTTGAACACTTTCACCTTCACTACCTTATCGAACACTTTCATAATTAGTTCTCCATTAGGAACATCAATAAGTGTTCATCCAGTCGCAAGGAATGGTTGTCCCAAGATGATAGGGATGTTCTTATCTTCTTCAAAGTCTAATACCACAAAGTCAGCTGAAAAGATCAAAGTGTCCACTTTTACCAACACATCTTCTACTATACCCAATGGATATATTAATGATATATCCGCGAGCTGTAGACTGATATCTGTTGGCTTTACTTCTTTTAACCCCAACTTTTTGTATATGGATAGTGGCATGAGGTTTATACTTGCACCTAAATAACATAGGGCTCTTCCCACATCCTGATTAGCAATTGCACATCGAATTTTGAAGCTCCCGAGTTCTTTTAATTTTGGAGAAAGCTTTTTCTGCAGAATTGCACTGCATTTTTCAGTTAGCTCCACTATTTAGAATTCCTTGAGCCTGCGTTTCTTTGAAAGTATCTCTTTCATGAACTTGACATAACGTGGCATCTACTCAAGTGCTTCGGCTAATGGAATGTTGATGTGTAGTTGCTTAAATATATCCATAAACCTTGAGAACTGATCCTTTATCTTTTGACTTTCCAACGTTTAGGGAAAAGGTACCGGTGGCGTACATATCTTCTGTTTATCTTCCTTCGGCTTCTACACGACTTTTTCCTCAGTTTTCTTTGCCAAGTCATTCTCTTCATTTTCACAAATCTCTTCTGTACTTGCTTGCCTATCTAAGTTAGAACCCAATTCTTTACCACTCCAAAGTGTAATAGCATTACACTACTCATGTTTTCCTCTAGGGTTCTTTTCAGTGTCACTAGGAAATGTCCCTTGCGGCCTGTTGTTCAAAGCCGATGCAAGCTGTCCCATCTGATTCTATAAGTTCTTTATTGTCGCTGCTTTCATTTTTATAGCCGCCTCATTGCCTGTTATATACTTCAACAGTAGATATTCCAAATCTAACTTTTTCTCATGATGTGGAGTTGCATGTTGATTCTGATTTTGAAACCCTTGGGGGATAAGATGGTCATGGAACCAACTGATTTTGAGTGTTACTCCATGAGAAGTTGGGATGGTTCCTATTCCCTGGATTGTAGGCATTCTGATATATATTCTGTGGAATTCTATTGTAACTGCCCACAAACTATACTGTTGTTGGGTTAATGGCACATTGTTCTGTAGGATGTTCCCCTGCACATAACTCACAAACATAAGCAACCTATTGTGTTTGTCCACTTGTCAAAGTATCCATCTTTTTCGATAAAGCTAAAATTTGTGTTGCTAACACTGTTACCCCATCTACCTTTAATAACCCAGCTACCTTAGGCTGTATCATTTTCATTGTGGGCCACTGGTAGTTATTAACCGCCATCATTTCTATCAGATCATACACCTCCTTATAACTCTTAGCCATGAGTGCTCCACCCGAAGCTGCATCTATGCTAGTACTGAGATTACCACTCAATCCATTATAGAACGTGTTCATCTACAGCCATTTAGGTAATCCATGACGTGGGTACTTCCTAAGTAGTTCCTTGTACCTTTCCCATGCCTCATACAATGACTCCCCATGCTGCTGCTCAAACATTGTAATCTCGTTTCTCATCTTCGCAGTCTTAGACGGTGGGAAAAACTTGGCCAAGAACTTCTAAGCAAGATCGTCCCATGTAGTAATCGACCCTGGCGGTAGAGAGTATAACCAACTTTTTGCCTTATCCCATAGTGTGAATGGGAACAAGCGAAGTCTGACTACATCATCTGACACCCCATTTTATCTTAACGTGTCACAAATTTTCAAAAAGCTTACTAAGTGTTCATTCAGATCGGCATTGGCTAATTCCTTAAATTGCACTGAGTTCTCTATCATCTGTATGGTCTCAGGCTTGATCTCAAAATTATTCGAAGCTATCGCAGGCCTGATGATACCCGGCTGAAGCTTAGTTACCCTGAGAGTGGCATAATCCCTTAGCGCCTTCTGATCTTCTACAGCCGTAGTTTCTTCCTTATCAAGATTTTCTCTAGTGTTTTTAATCCACTTACTGAGCCTTTAAAACCTTTTCTCGATGTCGTCCTCGAAAGGAAACAAGTCTGGCTTCTTAGACCGAGTTTGCATACACTAAGTTAGAAAATTTTCAACAAGAAAGAACAAAAAAAAATAAAAATTATTTAAGTAAAACTGAACTAATTAAACTGATATTGAAAAATACTAAAATCAAAACTAGTCCTCAGCAACGGTGCTAAAAACTTGTTGGGTAAATTCTATATATGCTCAACACGCAAGTGCACGTGGTCAACAAGTAATATAATAGTAAGAAAAATCATCGTTCCCACAAAGACTAGTATAAAATTGCACATAACAATTACCAATTTTATATTAACCCAATTTTATTAAACTACTCAAATTAAGAATTATAATTAATCAAAACTAAGAAACTAAAAATCCAAATCAATCAACACACTAAGTAATTGTAAATTTCAAGAAGATAATGGAGAATTAGGCTTACAACTTCACTTTAAGTTTCACTCTGATTATCACACCTTATTCTAGTTCAATGCACTATCTCCTTTTATTAATCAAGAACACTAAAGTAAAATTAGCCATCTCTCTGTGAACTAACACCAAATTAACTTAAATCCACAAATTTGATATAATTAAGCCAAACACCCTAATTAACTAACTCACTATATCTCTATGTGAATTAAAATCAAAGAAGGTTTAAATTACAAGTTCTTTACACGATTACATGCGATGTTAGGTATATGTATATCTTAAACATTCATCAAGATTCCATCAAACACAAAATTCAAGAACACATGCTAAAGTGATTAGGTCTAGATTCATACATCATCTCTCGAGTCCATATAAATCCACACAGGATTTGTAATCAAGCAATTCATAAATTAAAGTACAAATCACAATAGATAAACTAAATTGATAGTTTCATTAAACTGAAATTAAGGCATGACAACCATTAATCAACAACAAAGATTCATTGCAAGCCTAGCTAAGAATTTAGTTCATCAAAAAATGAATTAAATACTGAAAAGATAGATAAATTCATCATCCCAATTACAAAATTCAAATTAAAGAAGGAGATTAGTTACAAAATTACCCTTCTTGGCCTTCAATTCTGTAATCTTTGTCATCCTGACCTTCAAATTCGTTCCTCCAATGATCTTCACTAAAAATTAGGGCTCAAAGTTCAATTGATTGATTGGTGTGAATTGATTGATGTTCTCATGTGTTATCCTGTAATAGCTCATGTATTTTATTCATAAACGACGCCCAATAGAAGTCCCAATCCATACCAACTTGTTCCATCCACGCATCCGCATAAGTAGAATCACAATAGAACTCATTCTTTCTCTCCCCGTACCCCACCCCGGCATGGGATTTTGTACTGATGAGCGCCTGCCCCGGCGGAGGTGTTACTGTTCTTGGTCTTATACCCCCACCCCAGTGGGGGTTTTCTTCACAAATATGCCCGCCCCGATGGGGGGTACTTCTGTAATTCTAACTTTATCTCATTTTGTACCACTTTCTCGCCACAACGCCACCAGTATGCCACGAATGCTACGCAATGCAACCTAAACATAAAAAAACATAAAACAAGTAAAAATGAACAAAAATAGACAGGATCAACACCATTTAAGTCAAAATTAGAAGCCGATTCGTAGGTATAAAATCCACTCATCAATTAACCCTTAGTACCATATATGTGCACAACATCTTAACGCTATCGTATAATATAATCCCCTGTAGCAGGGTTATTCATCTCCACTTTGACATTAGAGTCTGCACCAAAGGAATTTTGGTTTAGATTGACTTCAAGGGAAATTTAGATCTTTAGAACGTCCATCAACTAAGGATTAGTTGAATCAATATGAGTTGTATAATCAATTCAAGAGTTCGTTGACAACATAATATTATAAGGGATATAAAAGCAATGATAGAATACCATAGAATCATAAGTTGATAAGCATCATGTATCAAAGTCATTCTTTCTTAAAGAAATAGAAGGCTTAACCAAAACATTGGCATGGAAATTATAAGAAACCTTGCTTGAATAATAATAAGCTAAGGTTAAACTTGCTAAGTAAAGTAGAGTTAGAAAAACTTGCGCGACTATAATCAAGTTAGAATTAAAGAACCTGCTCAACGATAACATAATATAAAATAAGAATTTACTCAATATAAGAAAAGTGTTTGAAAACTCGCATATCTTAATCAAGATAGGGTAAGGAACTTGCTCAACATAAGATTAGGATTCAGAAATTTGCCTCGTGCGTAGACTACACGTTTACTATTCATGTTCCTCAATTTAATCCTACATACCATTTATATTAGCAATACCAGTTAATTATAATATAACCGGCATCATAAGTACATCCTCTTTTGTCTAAACTTTAATTATGATTATATTATCAAATCACTACATTAGTTTTCACACATTATTAGACTTTACGAACGACAAGTTAACTACGCGTTCGACATATTAATTAAATACGTAAGAACATCATTGACATGTTAAGAATCTGTTTTAACATCACATTATATGTTTAATATATTTTTCATGTTTAAAATATTGGGTTTAAATCTCATTATCTAGACTTGAACAATTAACTAAAACTTTACGGGCAATTAATTCGCTAAAAGCAAGTAATGTATCGCCCATTATTGTCGAGCCGTAGCTATGACAGCCTTTCATTAAGTTTATGGCGATCTTTCAGTAATTTGACTCATGCCTTCTAGCGGCCGAATTAGCCTTCTGTTGCAAGACCATTTACACTGGAGACAGACGATGCGGCACTTTGGTGATGGAGCGTGCAATCAAAGCGACGTTGCAGTGCTACGATGTAGTTTCTGTTTCTGCAGTACAGGAAGAACACAGAACAAGACCAAATTAGGCTAAATCTTCACACAAACAACGAATTCAATATTACCCATAAACTTTAAACTTAACAGAAACATTTTATAAAAAATTTAGCATGCTTTTAACAACTTATGTCACATAAACAACAAGATTTAAAACCATAATTTTGATATTTTGTGAAAAACTCCATTTTTGACATTTCTAACGAAATCTACTACTATGAACTTGTTTTTCAACCAAATCAGTACATACAAGTTTTGTTTTTACATGTATAAACATAATCATCCATCAATTTACCGATTAATATGCAATTTACACATAAATTTTCATACTTTTAAGCCACATTCATACATACTTCTCTGTAAACTACAAAATTCCAATTAAACATAATTCCATGGATTTGATTACTCTAAAACACATATAAATCATATATAATTAAACTAAACATGCTAATAAACATCTAACATCAAGTTTAACAAATACTTTATGAATTTCAATTAACAAAGAAAGTGATATACGTTCATGGAGAAAACTTAAAAATATAATTTTAAAGCTTGAGACTAAGGAATTACCCTTGATTTCTCTACTTAGATTGCTAGAATGTTAAAGAAAGCTTATTTAATTCTCCAACTCCTTCAATATCAATGATTCTCAAATTTTCTCTTCTTTTCTCTCTGTGTTATACTCTCCAGACTAAACAATAGCTGATATATTATACGTATATAATATAACTGATGCGTACATGGGTAGCGGTTAGGCGCATTATGGCCTTAACTGCTCCCAAGTCCTCAAGGCCATGTTTGGTTTGTTTCAAATTAATTCCTTTTTGCCATTATTTTAATTAACTTATTTATTATATAGTTTATTTGTCACACTTTAATTAACCAAATAATATTATTTAAACTTAATTAAATAAAAGGCAATATTACTCATTAAATCAAATCATCACATAATTAAAATTCTCATTTATTAATTATGACAAATTTCCATAAATCTCTAATTAATTAAAATAACATTAAAATTATTTAACAACAAATTTAATTTAGTTATTTCAATTAATTCACACTTTGAATTATAACATTATTCTCATTAATTTAATTAATGTGACACACTTAATTAAATTAATCTACCATAATTTCATCAAATATTTATTTAACTCAATAAATAAATCATCAAATTATTTATTTAATTCAATAAATATTAAAAATTAAATACAAAAGTCTCGTTTGTCGCCATCAAAATATTTATTTAATTAAATAAATATTAAAAATTAAATACAAAAGTCTCGTTCGTCACATCTTTCCCCTCTTAAAAGGATTATGTCCCCAGAATCACTATTCACTTAATTCGTCCTGTTACATTCTTCCCCCCCTCACAAAGATTATGTCTCCACAATCGCTACACATATATTAAGGAAATAAAATAGGATAATTTTTCATTATTTGTTCTTCTAGTTCAAACGTAGCTTCTTCAGCGTTGTGGTTTCTCCGGATTACTTTAACAGAAGGTATTACTTTATTTCTGAGTACTTGTTCCTTCTTGTCGACTATCTGAACAGGAACTTCTTCATAGGGCAAATCTTTCTCAAATTGTAGGGGTTCATATTCTATAACATGGTTGTAATCGGGCTTATATGGTCGTAACACAGAAATATGAAAAATATTATAGATATGTTCTAAGGTCGGAGGTAAGGTTGCCTCATATGCGACTTCACCAATTCTTCTCAATACTTTAAAGGGTCCAATGAACCTTGGGCTCAATTTTCCTTTCTTACCAAATCTGATATTTTCCTTCCATGGAGACACTTTCAGGAAAATGTAGTTACCAGATTGAAATTCTTGATTATGTCGGTGTTTATCAGCATATTTCTTCTGCCTATCCTGAGCAGCTATCAATCTTGTCCTGATCACCTTAACAATCTTAGTAGTATGTTGCACCAATTTTGGTCCTAATAATTGACGTTGGCCAACTTTATCCCAGCATAATGGAGTTCTGCACTTTTTGTCGTACAACGCTTCGTAAGGCGGCATGCCAATACTTGTGTGGTAACTGTTATTGTAAGCGAATTCCACTAGCGGTAGATGATCATCCCAATTTCCTTTGAAGTCCATTATACAAGCTCTTAACATATCATCCGATGTCTGTATTGTCCTTTCACTTTGTCCATCTGTTTGAGGATGGTATGTCACACTCATTCTTAATTGTGTCCCTAAGCATTCATGTAGTCATTTCCAGAAGTTTGACGTTGATCTCGATCCGAGAATATAGACACAAAACACCGTGCCATGAAATACTTTCCTTCACATACAATTTTGCCAACTGATCCAAGTTAAACCTGATCTTGATCGGTAAGAAATGTGTTGACTTTGTTAAACCTGATCTTGATCGGTAAGTCCACAATAACCCAAACTGCGTCGAAACCTTTTTGAGTCGTTGGAAGCCCTACCACAAAATCCATCATGATATGTTCCCACTTCCATTCTGGTATGTCTAATGGTTGTAACAACCCACTTGGTCTCTGATGTTCTGCTTTAACTTTATGATATGTCAAACACTTGGCCACACAATCAGCAATGTCTCTCTTCATATTCATCCACCAAAAATGATGTCGGAGATCCTGGTACATCTTCGTACTCCCCGGGTGAATCGAATACCATGAATTATGAGCCTCACTCAAAATTTCCTCATTTACCACTAATACTTGCGAAACCCATATTTTTTTTCTTGAATCTCAATATTCCTCCGTTGTCAATTTTGAATTTCCCTTCCTCTCCTTCAGATATTCTTTTCCTGATTTTCTCATATTCCTCATCTTTGAGTTGTGCTTCCTTAACCATATCCACCAAATTGGACCAGTTTCCATTTGAAACAATTTTTCGTTCGACTCCTTAGAATATTTCACCTCTAGCTCCAGTTTCGCCATTGCTGAAATTAGTTCCTCCTTGGCGGTTAACATAAATAGTTTCTCTCTACCTTTCTTGCTTAAGGCATCTGCAACAACATTTACTTTACCAAGATGGTATAAAATTTCACAATCATAATCCTTTATTAACTCCAACTATCTCCTCTGACGCATGTTCAAATCCTTCTGTGTGAAATAATATGTCAGACTCTTATGGTCGGTATATATTTCACACTTCTCCCCGTAGAGATAGTGCCTTCATATCTTCAAAGCAAACACCACTACATCCAGTTCTAAGTCATGGCTAGAATACCCTTTCTCATAATCCTTCAGTTGACATGATGCATACGCAATAACCTTGCCATTTTGCATCAGAACACAACCTAGTCCCTTATGCGATGCATCATTATACACCATAAAATTTCTGGTGATACCGGGGAGGGAAAACACAGGTGTCGTACTCAACCTCTTCCTCAGATCTTGGAAACTGTAATAATCCGATATTTTCTATATAATTAAATTTTATTTTAAAGTTGGGAATATGAGTAAGGTAAAGCTTATGTAATTATGTGATAAATAAAATTTATTTATTACATGAATAATTTTAAATAATTTTCTTAGAATTATTGACCATTATAAATTATATTTTTATAATTAATTTTGTAATATAGATATTTTTATTATTTATTTTCCATGAAAATATGATTATTATATTATTTAATAATATATGGAATGAATATTAGAATTATTATAATAATTATTTTATTATATGAATTTTAGTTAAGATTATTAAGTTAATGATTTTAACTTACTTAATAATACTATATATGTAAGATAAATCAGATATGGAATCCAAATCCTAATTTTGGATTTTGATCAAGGAATGAGAATAATAATATAATATTAATTATATTTCAGTGCTATAAATATGTATTGTATGTACGTATTGATAGGGGTTGGTCAAATTATGGTTTAACAGTAAAACCTTAATATTACTTTTGTTAAACCCTAATTTAGAAGTCAATTATGACTTTACGCTTAGCTATGATGCTGTGTTATGTGATTAATATTATGTATAATAGATTTTATTGCTAATTAGGGAAACCCTAATTAGTAATTAAAAACCCTAATGACTAGAACCCTAATCTAGTAATTAGAAATCCTAATTACTAAACTAGAAATCCTAATTTGGTAAATAGGAACCCTAATCACTAATTAAGCAAGCTTAATGTTAATTAGTGAGTATTTAAACATAATTTTCAAGTTTATGTAATTAGAAAACCTAACTAATTAACATACCTTAATTTTTCATTTTTAGAAACTAATTTTTTTGCTATTTTTAACCCTAATTAGAAATTCTACAAATTAATTGTGCTAAACCTAAGGGTTAAACCCTAAGGGTCAAACCCTAAGAGTTAGCCAATATGACAAGAATGCCCTTAAAATCACAAGTAAATTGTCCAAAGTGCCCTTTTTATTTCTTTATTAAGCTAATATGTGGATTTTTGCCAAGTGTGGGAGTGGGTGACCTAATCTAACAACTCCATGTGATATTATTTGCCAGCAATCAGCCATTGTTATCAGCCAAATTCATTGCACTATATTATTTATAAGATCAAAGAAAGAGAAAAGTCATTGTCTTGCTCATTCATTCACCAATACCCAACCTACACACTCTCTCTCTCTCTCTAAAACCCACGAATTTACTTAGTAAACCAGTCCTAAAAACCAACCCCACTACCACTCATAACCAACCAGCAGCTTTGAATCAAAATTTGTTCATAGAAAGGTATAAAACCCTACTAAGAATCTGATCTTGATTGATGTGTTAAATGTTGTGTTTTAATGTTAAAACATGTTGTTTATAGTGTATAATGATCACCTGGGTTGATAGATGTTAGATCCATATCATCTATAGGTTCAGATTTGAAGTTTGTCATAATCTGGAAAATCTTTAAAAAGTTGTCTGACAATGAATGTCAGACCCCATAGATTTCATTATGTGTAATGTTTTGGTGTTTTAAATGTTTGAACCTATAGTATGGTAGGAGATCTCTGCTCTAGAACTCGAATCAAACCCATAGCATGTTTTGATTAAAAGTTATGGTTGGTCAAACATAGTTGATCGACCATGACTTTCAAATTCAAGAAAACCCAGATCGTTCCCAGAAGGCTCTGACAAGATCTTCATGGGCTCAGATATGACCGTGTTATGATGATATGTAATTATCTTTGCATCTAAGTTATAATCTGTTGCTTGGACTATAAGATTATGGCACTAGATCACTAAAACCTTTAACATGTAGATCTTAGTGGACGGTCAAACCAAGCCGGACGTTCATGAAATGCATTTTCTGGGTAACCTAGAAAACGCATGATCATGTCGTCTCACATGGTTTGACCAACGTGGATTTAGTGATTATTTTGTTCTTATATGGATTTTATGTAATGAATCTCTTCCTTGTTATGTTGGCTACTCACTGCAACTTTTAAATCACAAAAACAATGCTCGAACAACAAGTAGTGGAAGCCCAAAACTAGCCAGTCGAACTGTTCTTCTTTTCTGGGTAACCCAGAAAATGAAGAACAGCTTTGACAGCTTGTTCTTGAGCTTAGATCTTGCATTTGATGCATGTTTTGACTGTGTATGTTATTGGATCTTGTAGTGTTACAACAGGACTACAAGATCTAACTAACAACATTCCCAGAAACACTCTATACACAGATTAATTGATGGTCAAACATGGTCCCTCGTTCACTGTGCATGAAGATCTGGGTTTCATCAATAACATGAAGAACACCTATAGCGACGGTTCTATCGCTATAAGCAATCTTTAGTGACATTTAATTTCTGAAAATTACTATTTTATTAAATAATTAAAGAGAATTAGTTTTTAATTATTAAAAATACATAATAAATTGCTAAAAATTATTTTAAAGCCAAACAAAATTAGTTTTTAATAATTTTGTATATATTTCATAAATATTTAATATTCTTGAAATATTAAAGGTATTTAATTTATTTAAATTTTTATAACAAATAAATTATTTAAAAATGATTTTAATACTTAAAAAATTATTTAAAATTATATTATGGTATAAGAAAATATTTTAAGTTATATTTAATGACTTTTAATATTTTGTGATGAAATTTCATTAATAAATAAATATTAATGATAATTAAGTTATTTAATAAATGTAATAAATAAATTATGAAAAATAGAATTAATGATTTAAAAATCATATAAAAATGATTTAAAGGTTTTAAAAATATTTTAGGTTATAAAATATAACTTTTGATATTTTGACATGAAAAAATATTAATATTTTAATATTAATGATATTAAATTTATTTAATATTTATATTAAATAAATTAGTTTCAAAATGATTTTAATATTATAAAAATTATTTTAAATGAAAATAAAGTGTTTAAAAATATTTAAAGTTATAAAATATAACTTTTAATATTTAAAGCATAATTTTGTTAATGATTTAATATTAAATAATAGTTGATTTATTTAATAATTATATTAAATAAGTAGTTTAAAAATAGTTTTATTAATTTAAAATCATTTTAAAAGGGTATAAATGAATTAAAAATATTTTAAGTTATAATTATTGACTTTTAATATTTAGATAAATAATACATTAATATTTTAATATTAATGGTAATTATTTAAAAATGATTTTGATTATTTTAAAAATCATTTAAAGGTAATGATAATATTTTAAAAAATTTAGTTATTATAAATAGCTTTAATATTTTGACAATAGTTTCATTAATAGTTTAATATTAATTAAATATTAATGATAATAGAATTATTTAATATTTAAATTATTTAATAATGATTCCGGTGTTTGAAAAATTATGATAAAATTGTAATAATTGTTTAATAATCATTATAAGTCATTTAAACATAATTTGACCACTATTTAAGTTATAGTGAACTTTGGGCTAGAGTCTTAGACTCGATAATTACCCGATAAAGCAGTCGGTACACCGACATATTTCAGAAATTGATCTGGACTTATATAATTTGTCTGTATACATGTATATTTGTGATCCATTGAATGTTAAACATGTGTGACAATGTGATTAGGTTATGTGCTGACTGTAATAAGCAATATTATATGTTACGATATGTTATTCTAATCGATAAAGTAATCTTATTAATGATAGGTTGCTATATAAAAGATAAAACTAAGTTGTGTATTGTAAGCAGCAGACCAGGCAAGTATCTAACCCTTTGCATTTTTCTATGCAATGGACATGTGTAAGCTAATATCTGAACTATTCTTTTTCATTGTTCGAATGTCTTAACCCCTGTATATAAATACTTGTGCAATAATTCTGTATAAGTATGTTATTAGATCATAATCTGTTGTACAAGTTTATTAGTTTTGTTATTATTGATCAAGATATATATTTTGTTCGTTAATTTCTAAAGCATGGTTATACAAGTGTCCTCAATTGGATAATTATTTTATTTTATCACATGTTAATATATACTTATTGGTTTCCAGTATGTATACGTTGACTTAAGAGTTGTCTAAGCTAATTGATCCGGCTAGACAAAAACTTAAAAATATGATTGAATAAGACAAAACTTTATTGTTATCAAACCAAATTATTTCGGTTCGGATTCTAGACTGGTATGAACATCCCAAATATGGGAAATTTTTATGCGCCTAAGGCGGATATCTTTCGGACTTAAAATATCGTTCTTGTATGTAGTATTGATCAATCTGAGGCATATAAGGGCCGATCACCCTCGCGTTCAGTTATTATGATTTTCTGAGATGAAGTTACATTTAACCGTTTCGAAAATAGAAAATAATGTTCATAGTATGTCGACTTATCTTCATTTATAGTCAGTATGTAGTTTAAAAAATTTGAAATCGAAATGATATGTTGTTTATTATTGGTTCAGCTTACTTCACAACTATTGATTTGTTGTAGAAGTATCATTCAAAGAAAATATTTAATCTTTTCAGCTAACTATTATTGATTGTTATTACTTGTTGGGCACTCAAATGCTCATCCTTGCTTGATTTAAATGTTTTCAGCTAAGTGTGAACAACCTGAAGGCTCTACCAAGAACAAAGGAAAAGGGAAGGTTGCTGAATGAGTTTTTATGATATCTTATGTAATAGTTTAACTTTATAATGATAAGGATGATATATATATTATTATTATCATGTAATAAATGTTTAAATGTTACGTACTTGGGAACTAGACTCTGATAATTATGTAAATTTAAGTTTGATATTTATATTATTGTTACTATTATTAGTTTTATTCAGCTCATAAAAATGGTATCGTGAAGCACCGAGTTCAGGTTTTAAGTTCTGAATTTGGGGGCGTCACAAGTTGGTATCAGAGCTTTAGGGTTAGAAACCTTAGGTAGGATAGACCTTAGGCTATAACCTTAGAACAGAGGGAAATATTGAAAATACAAACAACTCATATCGAGTTTAAAAGGAGATGAATTGGATAAATTCATCGTCAAACAAAATAAAAGATAACTTATATAAAACAATTATTTTCTAAGTGTATATATTATATGCTAATCATGATAATTTATGTGTGTAAATGTCAAGTGATAAAGGATTAGGATACCCTCGGATCGTAAAGAAGGAGCTAATATCAAATCCAATAGCTGAAATAGAGGCTCACAGTGAAAGCAACCTCGATGAGGTGGTTATTGTGGAAAACGTAGTACCAGATCCGGAAATGGTGGAACTAACAAACAGTGATTCGGACACTGAAGTTGGAGCTGATCAAGCATTAACGGAAGTGTAGAATCTGAGGAACAAGGTTTCTTCTCTAGAAAAACTGTGGGAAATAAAAAGCTGTTAAATAGTCAATTGCGGACAACATTAATAGAAATAATAGAAGAACAAGATAAGCTTAAAATCCAAATTGATCAAATGGGAGCTAAAACCAAAAAGTCGGGTGCAGCTCCGAGCAAGAAGGGGAAAAGAAAGATGAAAGACCACGATATAGGAAATTCTAATAACAACCAAGGGAACTTTAACCATATAGAAAAGTGTACAAACTATGACAAGAAACATGAAGGCGTATGCAGGAAATGTGAAAATGTTTGCTACAATTGTGGACATGAGGGACAATTCTCTCATCATTGTCCCAATTCGAAGCAAGGTGTCTGTTTTATTTGTGGGATAAAAGGTCATCAGGCGAAAAGTTGTCCAAGATCAAGAAAAAGGTGTAGTGAATAAGTAGTATAGGTTCTGTTGTGTAGGTGTGTTTAGTGTAATGTATATGATTAGTACGTTTGTGTAATATAATATTCTCAGCTTTTGTATAAGTCAAAGCCGTAATTCCTGACTTTTGTGGTCGCAAAGGGATAACAATATGGGCTATGTTATGTAAATTACTTTGAATTAATCAAATGAATATGAATCTATGTTTGATTAATGAAATAAGTTTGATACGTGAAACTTATATAACAAGGTTTAGAATGTAAAGAATAGTTTATGGTCTTATTTAACCAGATAATGTCGCCAAGATGTCAAACTCAAAATCAAAGGGCAGAAGAATCTGTCAACAACGCTAGGGGACAACAACTAGACCCAATGCGATACTTTGCAAACATGGTAGCTCAGGCTATTCAACAGGGAATGCCAGCCCTAGGGAACCAGCCAAATAATCACTTGGCGAACTTCAAAGATTTTAAGGTTGTAGGACCGCCTGAATTTAGAGGTACAACTGACCCTGTAGAAGCCCAAACTTTGGTTAAGGAGATAGAGAAAGCATTTTTAATAGCTAGGGTAGCTGAGGGGCAAAAAACCGCTTTTGCCACCTACATGATGAAAGGGGAGGCGAACTTTTGGTGGGAGGCAAATTAGGCAAGGGCAGGAGAAGGAGTAGTTACTTGGGCTAGGTTTAAGACTTTGTTTTTTGAAAATTATTTTTCATCTAATATGCAGGCTAGGATGGAGGTGAAGTTTCTGGAATTAAAGAAGGAGAACATGACAGTGTCAGAATACGTCATACGTCACCAAATTTAATGAGTTGGCTAGGTTTGCTCAGCATCAAGTTGATACAAAGGCTAGGAAAGCAAGAAGGTTTGAGCTGGGATTAAAACCCTGGCTCTACAATAAGGTGACGGTGTTGCAGATCCCTACATTCATAGTACTTCTGGAAAATGCTATCATAGCCGAGGAGGGGAATGAGGCCATGAGCCTCTATAACAAGGAGAAAAGGAACAAGGGTAAGGTCGAGGGAACTGGGAAGGTGGAAACAAATAGTGGGAGTATGAGTGGAAATGGAAAGAGGAAGGGGAACAATTTTAGAAATGTTCAGGTGAAACAGGAAGGTGTGAAGAAGCAAGGGGTGCAATGTAAGACTTGTGGGAAAAGTCACTCGGGTGAGTGTCTGAAAGGTAAATTTGCATGTTTTAAGTGTGGGCAGGAGGACCATATTTCTCCCAACTGCCCCAATCTTAGAATGAATAGTGGGTGTTTTCTGTGCGGATCGAAGGAGCATAAGGTGAAAGACTGTCCGAAAAGGAGAATGGAGGCAGAAAGTGTGAACATGGGGAAAGGCGGCGGGTCTCTGGCGATCACAGGACCAACTTTATCCAACAAGCCGATAAAATCAGCCACAAGGGTCTTCATGATGACGGTTCAGGATATTGTGGTAGCTGGCGATGGAACTCCAGGTATTATTCGTATAACTTTTATTTTCTTATACACGATTTTCCAATATGTAGTAAATTATTTTATAAAAAAAATTTGAAGGAGGAATTTGAGTTTTATTAGAAATCAAAATTTTCATTTAATCAGATGGACAAACTTTATGTGAATAGTTAAAGATCAGTTCGATCAATTATCATCAAGATCTATTTGCAATGACTGTGTCTGCTCTGTACCCTTATATGTATAAGTTTTAAACGGTGATTCCGGGGACGGAATCTTTATAAAGGAGGGTGAATGTAACAACCCGATATTTTTTATATAATTAAATTAAAAATTTTGAGTATAAATTTTATTTTCTTTTAAAGTTGGGAATATGTGTAAGGTAAAGCTTATTTAATTATGTGATAAATAAAATTTATTTATTACATGAATAATTTTAAATAATTTTCTTAGAATTATTGACCATTATAAATAATATTTTTATAATTAATTTTGTAATAAAGATATTTTTATTATTTATTTTCCATGAAAATATTATTATTATATTATTTAATAATATATGGAATGAATATTAGAATTATTATAATAATTATTTTTATTATATGAATTTTAGTTAAGATTATTAAGTTAATGATTTTAACTTAATTAATAATGTTATATATGTAAGATAAATCAGATATGGAATCCAAATCCTAATTTTTGATTTTGATCAAGGAATGAGAATAATAATATAATAATAATTATATTTTAGTGCTATAAATATGTAATGTATGTACGTATTGATACGGGTTAGTCAAATTATGGTTTAATAGTAAAACCTTAATATTACTTTTGTTAGACCCTAATTCGGAAGTCAATTATGACTTTAAGCTTAGCTATGATGTTGTGTTATGTGATTAATATCATGTATAATAGATTTTATTGCTAATTAGGTAAACCCTAATTAGTAATTAAAAACCCTAATGACTAGAACCCTAATCTAGTAATTAGAAATCCTAATTACTAAACTAGAAATCCTAATTTTCTAAATAGGACCCCTAATCGCTAATTAAACAAGCTTAATGTTAATTAGTGAGTATTTAAACATAATTTTCAAGTCTATGTAGTTAGAAAACCTAACTAATTAACAAACCTTAATTTTCCATTTTTAGAAATTAATTTTTTTGTTATTTTAAACCCTAATTGGAAATCCTACAAATAAATTATGCTAAACCTTAGGGTTAAACACTAAGGGTTAGCTAATACGACAAGAATGCCCTTAAAATCACAAGTAAATTATCCAAAGTGCCCTTTTTAATTCTTTATAATGCCAACATGTGGAATTTTGCCAAGTGTTGGAGTGGGTGACCTAATCTAACAATTCCATGTGATATTATTTGCCAGCAATCAGCCATTGTGATCAGCCAAATTCATTGCACTATATTATTTATAAGATCAAAGAAAGAGAAAAGTCATTGTCTTGCTCATTCATTCACCAATACCCAACCTAGACTCTCTCTCTCTCTCTAAAACACACAAATTTACTTAGTAAATTAGTCCAAAAAACCAGCCCCACTACCACTCATAACCAATCAGCAGCTTTGAATCAAGATTTGTTCATAGAAAGGTATAAAACCATACTAAGAATCTGATCTTAATTGATGTGTTAAATGTTGTGTTTTAATGTTAAACATGTTGTTTATAGTGTATAATGATCGTCTGGGTTGATAGATGTTAGATCCATAACATCGATAGGATTAGATTTGAAGTTTTTCATAATCCGGAAAATCTTTAAAAAGTTGTCTGACAATGAATATCAGACCCCATAGATTTCATTATGTGTAATGTTTTGGTGTTTTAATTGTTTGAACTTGTAGTATGATAGGAGATCTTTGTTCTAGAACTCGAATCAAACCCATAGCATGTTTAGATTAAAAGTTATGGCTGGTCAAACATAGTTGACCGACCATGACTTTCAATTTTTGGAAAACCCAGATCGTGCCCAGAAGGCTCTGACAAGATCTTCATGGGCTCAGATCTGAACGTATTATGATGATATGTAATTATCTTTGCATCTAAGTTATAGTCTGTTGTTTGGAATACAAGATTATGACACTAGATCACTAAAACCTTTAACATGTAGATCTTAGTGGACGGTCAAACCAAGCCGGACGTTCATGAAATGCATTTTCTGGGTAACCCATAAAACGCATGATCACGTCGTCTCACATGGTTTGACCAGCATGGATTTAGTGATTATGTTGTTCTTATATGGATTTTATGTAATGAATCTCTTCCTTGTTATGTTGGCTACTCACTGCAACTTTTAAATCACAAAAACAATGCTCGAACAACAAGTTGTGGAAGCCCAAAACTAGTCAGTCGAACTGTTCTTCATTTCTGGGTAACCCAGAAAATGATGAACAGCTTTGACAGCTTGTTCTTGAGCTTAGATCTTGCATTTGATGCATGTTTTGACCGTGTATGTTATTGGATCTTGTAGTGTTACAACAAGACTACAAGATCTGACTAACAACATTCCCAGAAATACTCTATACACAGATTAATTGATGGTAAAACATGGTCCCTCGTTCACTGTCCATGAAGATCTAGGTTTCATGAAGAACATGAAGAACACCTATAACGACGGTTTTGTCGCTATAGGCAGTCTTTAGTGACATTTAATTTCTAAAAGTTACTATTTTATTAAATAATTAAAGAAAATTAGTTTTTAATTATTAAAAATACATAATAAATTGCTAAAATTTATTTTAAAGAAAAAAATTTAGTCATTTAAACATAATTTGACCACTGTTTAAGTTATAGTGAACTTTGGGATAGAGTCTTAGACTCGATAATTACCCGATAAGGCCGTCGGTACACCGACATATTTCAAAAATTAATCTGGACTTATATAATTTGTCTGTATACATGTATATTTGTGATCCAATGATTGTTAACCATGTGTGACAATGTGATTAAGTTATGTGCTGACTGTAATAAGCAGTATTATGCATTACGATATGGTATTCTAATCGGTAAAGTAATCTTATTAATGATATGTTGCTATATAAAAGATAAAACTAAGTTGCGTATTGTAAGCAGCAGACCAGGTAAGTATCTAACCCTTTGCATTTTTTTATGCAATGTACATGTGTTAGCTAATATTTGAACTATTCTTTTTCATTGTTCGAATGTCTTAACCCCTTATATATATACTTGTGCAATAATTCTGTATAAGTATGTTATTAGATCATAATCTGTTGTACAAGTTTATTAGATTTGTTATTATTGATCAAGATATATATTTTGTTCGTTAATTTCTAAAGCATGGTTATACAAGTGTCCTCAATTGGATAATTATTTTATTTTATCACATGTTAATATATACTTATTGGTTTCCAGTATGTATACGTTGACTTAAAAGTTGTCTAAGCTAATTGATCCGGCTAGACACAAACTTAAAAATATGATTGAATAAGATAAAACTTTATTGGTATCCAACCGAATTGATTTGGTTCGGATTCTAGACTGGTACGAACATCCCAAATATGGGAAATTTTTATGCGCCTAAGGCGGATATGCTGGACAAAAATATCGTTATTGTATGTAGTATTGATCAATCTGAGGGCATAATAGTGATCACCCACATTAACAAAGTAAGTTATGATGGTTTCTGTGATGAGTTCATTTAACCTTTTGAAAATAGAAAACAATGTTCATAGTCTGTCGACTGATCTTCATTTATAGTCAGTATGTAGTTTCAAAAATTTGAAAACGAAATTATATGTTGTTTATTATTGGTTTATCTTACTTCACAACTGTTGATTCGTTGTAAAAGTATCGTTCAAAGAAAACATTTAATCCTTTCAACTAACTATTATTGATTGCTATTACTTGTTGGGCACTCAAATGCTCATCCTTGCTTAATTTAAATGTTTTCAGCTAAGTGTGAACAACCTGAAGGCTCTGCCAAGAACAAAGGAAAATGGAAGGTTGCTGAATGAGTTTTTATGATATCTTATGTAATAGTTTAACTTTATTATGATAAGGATAATATATATATTATTATTATCATGTAACGAATGTTTAAAGGTTACATACTTGGTGTGACACCCCCAAATCTAGGTACTTCATTCCCACAAGATTTGGTGTTCACTATCCAAACATTTATACTATCTACCCAATTAAAATAATATTAAACCATAAATCCTCCCTTAAAATAGGGTTACATTAATCAATAAAAATCTTCCCAGGTTATCTAACCTTAAAACACTATTCAAGTGCGGAAATAAATTATTACATCACATCATTATATAAAAGCCCATCATCAAATCCAAAAGTCTAACATCATAACAATAATCATAATTACAAGTCTTCATCACTTGTACATTTTTCCTTTTCCTTTGCTAGTTGAGGGCTCATCTACCTTCTCAACTTTAGCTGCAATAAAGTGTTTAAATATGCAAGAGTGAGCAAAACAATTGCTCACTGGATATAACAATGAATCAACAAGAGAATAATAATAATAACTGCCAACGAATAGGCTTATGAAAACTGAATAGTACTCTAACAATGATAATCAGAAACTAGAATCCAAAATGTGGAATATAAATAACTGAGGATCATAAGACCACGAACTATGTCCACAGTTGCAAGTAATCTTTCAACTCCAACTTTAACAGTCATAAGACTATAAGGACTCTTCATACTTAGGTGGATCAGCCCTTCGTATAATGTATTGTGCACAAACATTTCAATGCTAAGCGTAAATTATCCCCTAATAATAATAGGGTTGTTCATCTCAGTATTTAGAGTAAAAGTCCGCACCAAAGAAAGTTTGGTTTCGATAAGCTTTCAAGGGTAATTTGAAGTTTACGATCATCAACTAGAGGACTAGTTGAATCGATAACGTTTGATAACACAACGGATGTTTTAATAACAACATAACATAGAACAATTGAGAATCATAAGTGAACTGATTAAACATATTAAACTCATGCTTGAAATAACTATAGAGCATAAGCATTCAACAAAATAAATAAAATGGTAAACCTTTGCTTGAACAATAAATAAGCTAAGGTTAGGATATTATAACATTAGAAATAAAATTACAGAATGTATGATAACTGATAGCAAGCTGAAAACTAAAAACTTGCCCAACATGGTATTAACTCATGCAAAGAATTAAAACAGTTCAATAATAGAGACGAGAGTTCAAAAACTACGTTCATTATACAAGAATAAAACTTAAGAAACTTGCTTAACTATAAACAAGTTAGAATGAATCAACCAAATGAGAATTTCAAATAACATTAGAGTTAAAGTTTGCTTGAATGAAATTTAGGAACAATTGACTTGTTCAATAACAGTTAAGATAGAAAACTTGCTCAATCAAAAGAATAAAGCTACACAATGTAATAATGGAACTAGCTCAACGAAAGTATAGATTTAGAAAACTTTCTTCAACGTAAAAAGATAAGGTTTAGAAACTTGCCTTGAGCGTAAGCTATAGACATTAAACTCACGATCACTTACACATAATTTTAGAACCACAATACCTATTAGATATGCTAACATACCATAACATGTACATTTCTAGTTAAACTTATCATTGTAGCATAAGTCTTTCATTACCATTTACATTTCAGAAATTCCAAGTGTTTTACTTCGCAACACTTGTCTAATATTCATTGTGTATACTAAGTTATCACATAACGTGTTCTTGATTTACTAATCATTTGTACCACTTTGAATTCACTAACCACATAATCACAACTCTGTTTTAGCCTTGTTGTTACATGTTGGACACATTAACATAACCTTAAACCAAGTGGTAAGGTATTCCAAGGTATGCAGAAAATACAGAAAAAACTATCTCAGGATAGGGTATGTGGCACATTGCCATACACGAACTTGGGACCCCAAGTAGCCTACTAGCTGTTTTTTGCCTTGGCATGCAGATAGTCATTTACCTGCCACAGGCGTGCATTCTGGAAGTACAGAGAGAAGTGGTAGAGACGGCTAATGAACAGTAGCCGACTTTAGCCCAGCAAATACAAATTTCACCCACTTAAACAATAATATTAACACAACAGTTGATATAGAACTATTACAAACATGTTTGTTGACATATTCCTCAAATTAGAACAATTTAACATCAACTATACAAATTGAATTTTTCAAATATCATGTTTTCATATAAAAACTCAAATTTTTGATATCTCATGCAAAAATTATCACTGTAATCTCTATACTTAGCCAAATCACTTTATTCAAATTACGTTATGCTTGTTTCTTGATGAACTAACATTATCAAGCCTCAATTCTTAGTTTAACATACCAATTGGCCTCTAAGATTGATACTTTTCATGAATCATATGAAAATACATATACTGTCAAAAATTCTACTGTTATCCAAAATTAGCATGCAATTCTCGTTTAAGCACAATCTCTAATCATCATAAACTCGTGTAATCACAAGTAACCCATTGTATAGCAACAATTCAACAAATTTGAAATTCACATAACATATATAAAAGTTTGCCGTAACATCATATATGCATATATATATATATATATATATATATATATATATATATATATATATATATATGATATGATAAGTAGGATTTATACCTACTTATTGAATACCAATTCACGCGAATTAGGCCCATCTCAAGTACATTTTAGTGTGTTTTAAGTTGCATTTTATGTTATTTTCCATTGCATTTACTTAAAACTCCTTTTGGTGAAAAAGTGCAGAAAATGGCCTAATTTGGTGGTATTAGAGGGCACGAGGCTAATGGATGCATAAAACGAGGCACAAGCTGGGATATGAAGGGCATGAGGATCAAGTGGAGCAGAAGACCAAGCATGGATGGACAAAGGAAGGAGCAAAGAGAACAAATCGATTCTTGTGAGAAACGAGAATCGAGAATACATCTCGCAAGCCACGCGACCGCAAGACAGAACATGCTCGAGGATGCGCGCCCGCACGAGCAACCGGCCAGACAACTCTACATACTGCAAGTCTCGCACCCGCGCGAGGATTATACTGGTGGATCAATGGTAGCGCATTTTGTCATTGCCGCAGATTTGTTTAATTTTAATTTTTAATTAAAAGGGTTGTAATTTGATTAAAACGATATCTGACTGGTGTCAGACATATCTTTGATAACTTTTCACGTATTTTCATGGTAAGAACTAGGGCTTACACATTGAGGGAGATTCCAACGTAGAACGAAGCTTAAACGCCTATTTCTCCAATTCTTCTTGGGATTTTCTATCATTGTGGATTATCATTATTATTTGCTGGATTTATATGAGGATTTGAACGTTAATAGTGGTCTATAATTAGCAATTGGGTTTGATCGTTTCTATCCTTCATCTTTCAATTATTTGCTTATTAACCATGTTTAGCTTTGATCCCATAATGGCTTTTGGTTCAGTCATGAACTAAACTCCATTATGGGATTCTAACGGATTTTAATATGTAGTTTGGTTGCATGCTTGATTGCTGGGGTTGTTTTACATATCATATGGAATTTCTATTATGATTGTGTTTGCATGTATGAATGCTTGATCACCATTCGTTTCAGTACTTGTATGGAATTGACAATGAACATGCAAGTATGGATTGTAATTATGATAGCATACGTATATGGGGTTGTTTTATATGGCTTGTGTATTTTGTGAACCAGATAGACAAATATTGTTTCACCGTATAAGTTTAAATAAGGGGTTGTGCTTAAATTTAGTATGATTGCAATTTCACAAGACATATAGTGATTTTGGTTATATTGATGATTACATGGAGTCTATCATTTGTGGATGTTGTGTAAGTAGGTCTTAGTACATTGAAAAATGGCTATGACTCTATTAGTGCTCTTGGCTACTTTCTTGTGATATGTGAACAATTCTTGCATGATAGTGGCAATTAGATGAAGTATTAAATGAAGTTAGGAGCCCATTATTTCAAGACTTGGTTTATTCCGTTATTATTCTTGTTTTAGTGGTTATTTGCAATTAGAATAATTCAGAAATATAGTCATTAGTTTAAGCATATAAGTATAGTGATTTAATTGATGCATAGTAGTTTAAATTTGACAACTTTCTCTGTGGGATCGATACTCTACTTACTCTATATTACTTGTTGACACATGTATGCTTGCATGAGTTAGAGCTCTTTTATTAGAACTGAAAAAGAGGCAACAAGTTTTTGGCGCCGTTGCCGGGGAAAGGCGTTTAATTTAAATAATTATCATCAGTTTCAAGCTATATTGTATGACTTAGACAATTCTGATTGTTTCTCACTCCTATTTTTGTTTTGTTTTTGGTTTCGGGTACTTGTAGATTTTTATGCACACACGATCATCCAACTCAGAATTAACACTAGCATAGGATAACATTAACGGAATAGGTTGGAAGGCAAGTGTGCGGAGAAATTTGTAAGCTCAGTTAGAAAGTACAACAGCTAGTATGGCAGAAGAATAGAGAATTGAGCAAAGAGAAGAGCATCGGGCTCTACGGGATTATTCCATGCCAAATATAAACGAACTACAGTTTGGCATAGTCAGACCGGCGATACCAGCCAATACTTTTGAGATTAAACCAGGCACTATTCAGATGGTGCAGAATTCGGTACAGTTTGGGGGTGCGGCTACTGATGATCCGAATGAACACCTGTTGAGTTTCATCGAGATTTGTGATATATTCAGATACAACGGTGTGACGGAGGACGCTATCAGACTAAGCCTATTCCCATTCTCATTGAGGGATAAAGCTAGAAGTTGGCTACATTCTTTGTCATCAGGGTCAATCACTACATGGGAGGACTTAACACAGAAATTCTTAGCCAAGTTCTTCCCAATGTCTAAGACTGCAAAAATGAGGACAACTATCTCTTAGTTTGAGCAACAACAGGGCGAGTCCTTATATGAGGCATGAGAGAGATATAAAGAGATGTTGAGGAAGTGTCTGCATCATCGTATGCCAGATTGGATGGTGATTAACTCATTTTATAATGGATTGGGATGGAAGTCGAGACCTATTGTGGATGCAGCTGCAGGAGGGGCATTATGGGAAAAGAGCTATGACGAGGCCTATACACTTATCGAGACTATAGCTGCAAATGATTACCAGAATCCTACATCTCGGATGCCACAACTCCAGGTTTCAGGTGTGTTGGAGGTTGATGCTATTACCCAGTTGTTGACATAGATGGCAGCGATGGCAAAAAAGATAGATACACTGGCAGAGAGCAAAGTGAAAACAGTTGCTTTCGTATGTGAGATTAGTCTTGGGTCACACTCGGACCGGATCGATGTACTATCATTTCGAGTCGATACAGAGATGTGGGCAATTACAGGAAAGATCAAGGACAGTTTCAGAACACATACCACCCCAACAACCGAAATCGTACAAACTTTAGTTGGTCAAATAACTAAGGACATCAGCAGAATTAGTTTCAACCGAACCAACAGTTTCAGCCACAGTCATCTCAGCCACAATTTTCATCAAAACCACCGTTTCCACTGGATTTTCTCAACAACAATAACATCACACTCCAGCTGCACCACAGCCAGAAAAGAAATCAGAAATAGAGGAGATGATGTTGAAATACATGGCAAACATGGAGGTGATGATCAAAAGCCAAGTAGTGGCTATTAAGAATTTGGAGACTTAGATGGGGCAAATGGCAAGCATGCTTAACAACAGGCCCCAAGGTTCATTACCAAGTAACACAGAGACAAATCCACGAAGAGATGGGAAGGAACAGTGCCAAGCGATCACGTTAAGATCTGTAAAAAATCTTACAAGCACTGCTAGTCACGCGCCCGCGCAGGATTACATTGAGGATACTGCGTGGCATTGCGAGACAGAATAGTTGACTGAAGAGAAAGAGAAGTTAGAAAAATCCGACTCGCAATAGGCCGGGAAAGATAAAGCAGGTTCAGAGGAGAAGCTCAAGAGTTTAGTGCCACCAATTCACCCTCAAGTACCGTATCCACAGAGATTAAATAAACGGAGGGAAGATAAACAATTCAGTAAGTTCTTGGAGGTATTCAAAAAGCTGCAGATCAACATACCGTTCGCCGAGGCATTGGAACAAATGCCAAGATGCGCAAAGTTTATGAAGGGTATATTGTCAAGGAAGAGAACCCTAGATGAGTTTGAGATAGTAGCCTTGATAGAGGAATGCAGTGCAGTGCTTCAGCGAAAATTACCTCCAAAGCTGAAGGATCCGGGCAGCTTCACAATCCCGTGCACAATTGGGAAGATGAACTTCAGTAAGTGTTTGTGTGATCTTTGGGCAAGTATAAATTTGATGCCCTTATCAGTATTCAATCAGTTGGGATTACTGGCTCCAAGGCCGACAAACATATCATTACAGCTAGCTGACAGATCCATCACGTATCCACGGGGAATTGTTGAAGATGTGTTGGTTAAGGTGGACAAGTTTATCTTTCTGGCTGACTTCATCATCTTAGACTACGAGGAAGACAAAAGCATACCAATCGTACTGGGGAGACCATTCTTAGCCACAGGCAGGACTTCAATAGATGTGCAAAAGGGGGAACTTACGATGCGTGTACATGATCAAGAGGTCACCTTTAACGTCTTCAAACCCATGAAGTTCCCAACAGATGAAGAAGAATGTTTTCGGGTTGATTTGGTGGATAGAGGCCTAAATGATGAGATACAGAAGTTGATCAACTATGAGTCATTGAGTTGTGGGATTGGTACAAATTCAGAGTTGAAGGTAAAGCCATTGACGAAAGCTGAAGTCATTAAATTTCGGGATGAGGAGGACAAACAGAAAGTCACCTCAACTCTTTCTTCAACATGAGAATCAGAGATAGTCAAGCTAATTGACTATAACTTAGCGCTTGATGGGAGGCAACCCATTATTTTTTATCCTTAAATTTTTCTTTTATTCCTTACTTATTGAGTTCAAGTTATTTTGTTATCTCATTTTCAACCTTAGTTAGGACCATGTGATTATCTTTGAATAATTAGCATACTAGCTGAGATTGAATAGGAGCGTGTTTGTGCATTGCATTAAAATGAGGGTGATACAATAGACACTCATGTTTATTTAGTAAATCACACCTTATTAGTGTCTATTGGTGTTTGTAGGTGAATGATCAAAATGCAATATCGCTTGACAAAGATGAAAACCAAAGAAGGCATCTTAAATCCGTCGTGGCGCTGCATGAATATACTAAACAACTTGGCATACCGCATCCAAAGTTTCATCTTTGAACAAGTTCTTGGCATACTCACGCATAATAAATCGAACATTCACGTGGCCGTGAGAGACACCGGACTTAGACAGTTTTAAAAGTTTTAAAAACGTGTTTGAGGTTATTTGGGCTCTCATTTGAAAACATAACAGACGCAAAATTAGAGGATCTCTCCATAACACTCGTCTCTTCCCCCATATCAACTACAAATTCAAGCCATCAATCTCTCCATCACGTAATCATCCATGATTTCTCCCACGTTCTATATCTACCCACATCTCATTACTGCAGTATAAAGCTAGGGTTCCTAATTTGGGTTGGCAGAAATGAGTTTGGGGGTTATCACTTCATAAGCTTTCATTCATTCTCAGTCGAATTCATCTAAATTATCTCTCTCAAACTCTGATGGGTCCAAAAAGAGCTCGCTCCACTTCTTCTTCATCATCATCTTCCTATGGCAGTTAAGGGGAGGATATCGTCGATCATACCAAATTTCTGAATTTGGCAGCCCAGCAGGAATATTACAGAATTGTGGCGAAGACGTTTGTCAAGGAGCACGGTTTCAAACCGGAGGGGCAAGATGGTCAGTTATGTGCCATAATTCGTGAATTGGGATGGGTTGGATTCACTGCCACTCCCACGCCCATTCCGATGAGCATAGTCCGAAAGTTTTACGTCAATGCCAAAGTCACCATGAACGATATCGCTATGGTTCGAGGTGTCGAGATAGACTATAGACCCATCACCATCAGAACCATTTTCAGACTCACCGAGACACCACCAAAAGGGGCTGCCAATTGGATCACAGGGGCACATATGGCAATAGACTTGGAGCTTGTTATTGCTGAATTATGCGTGTCAGGCACAAAGTGGACTTACAAAGTCGGCACGAACAAGCCTCGCATATTCTCAGCAGCCGCACTGAATCGATATGCCAAGGCGTGGAATTTGTTCATATATGCCAAGCTATTGCCCTCGTCTCATCAGTATGAGATCACGGCGGAAAGGGCCATAATTTTGTGGGGTATAATTACGGGCAAGTATATTGACGTGGGTCATTTGGTTCATCAAAATATTTTGAAGTATCTAAGGGGAAGTAACACGGGGAGCATTCCATACGCATCAGTTGTAGCCATGCTATGTGCTCATCAGGGATGCAACTGGGGCAACGAACAAATGCAATACCCGAGCCAAGACACAACTCATGCCACCATTATAAAATTTGAGGATTGGGCAACTGGTGAACCACACCCGTGCGGACGAGGATTTATTCTTCAGCCCACATTCCTAGAGCCATCCCAGCAGCCCTCTCAGACAGACGAAGCAGGCCCATCCACCCAAGTACACACTGTTCCTAGCGATCGACAGCTCCGAAGGTTGGAGCGTAAAGTTGACGCCATGTATGATAACTTTGGAACGTTTGCTACTGGATTCACGAGGGCCTTGGCCGAGGCTTCTGCACAGCAGGGAACAATGCTAGAGTGGCCTCAATTCGGGACATCAGTGCCATATACACCACCAGATTCACCACCCGAGGAGGGTGGTACAGCTGATCATTAGGGGAGTTTTTTGTACCCTTTACCTTCATTCAATGGGGCATTGAATATTATAAGTTAGGGGGTATTGGGGTAGTAGTATAGTTGCATATAGTTTCACTTAGTTTTTGCATGTTTAGTTTTAATTGTGCATGTTTATGTGTTAGATAAAATTTTGCAGAAATTTTTTTAATTTTTAGTTATTATTGCTTGTGCTAGTATGTTTTAGTTTGCATGTCTCACAATGTTTAGCTTTATGGAAATTTTGTTTTGCCAATGATGATAGTTAATTTTGAAATATTCTTAAGTATTGTGGATAACATGAGCTAAGATATAATGTTTCACACAATGAAATTCGTATTGTTGTTTAAATGCTTTCGGTTTGCACGAATGTGTTCACAATCACTTGTAGGTATAAGAAGTATGTGTTGCATTGTTCGATAGAAAATGTAGTTTTAAAAAGAGAAATATGTGGAAAGTGATCTTAGACTGTAGGAAACATTGATATTCAAACTTTATGGAAAACATGGGTAGGCCATGTGTAAAACAAAATCCAATAGCAGTAACGTGGCTAGTCTTATTTTGGGGCCCTGACTATTTGAGTAAGTACGCCGGAGGGGATTGTCTCTACACCTAGCGCCCTAAGGTCTTTCATGGTTTGGAAGTCGTTGGTTGAAAGCTCGCTAAGGGGTAACAGTGTTGCCTAATGGAATAAGACATTGCATAGTCATGTGAAAAAAAAAACGAAAAGAAAAATAGCAATAAACACCGCAGGAAAGAGTGAAAAATAGCCCTCGTGAGTTGCAATAAAGCAGTTAAACCCATTGTTGAACCTTAGTTTGTGTTGATATGTTGAAACAGTATGTGTTGCATGAGTATACATGAGTCTTGATTTAGACTATAATTTTCTTTTTTGAGCAATGTAGCATGTGTATTCTTTACTTAAGTCAAGTTTTGGCGAACACCACACACACACACACATCATCTCTATAGCATATATGAGTTATCTAAGTGCCTGATATTATGCCTATAGTTTGGTTTGAAATGGTATTCTTAAATTTGGATAATTCACTAAGGCGAGTTGGACTGAAATTCTGTTAGAGTTGGAACTATGTGAGACTAATTTGCATCATAGCTTAGTTGCATAATATTGTAGCTGCATTTTCATTGTTATTTAGCATGCATTGCTTCAGGGCAAGCAACAGTTCAAGTTTGGGGGAATTTGATAAGTTGGATTTATACCTACTTATTGAATACCAATTCACGCGAATTATGCCCATCTCAAGTACATTTTAGTGTGTTTTTAGTTGCATTTTATGTTATTTTACATTGCATTTAATTAAAACTCCTTTTGGTAAAAAAAGTACAGAAAATGGCCTAATTTGGTGGTATTAGAGGGCACGAGGCTAATGGATGCATAAAACGAGGCACAAGCTGGGATATGCAGGGCATGAGGATCAGGTGGAGCATAAGACCAAGCATGGATGTACAAAGGAAGGAGCGTGAAGCAGAATCGATCGATTCGCAAAGCAGCAGAACCGAATACACATTTGCATCGCAAGCCACGCGCTTGTTGCCGATGTAACAAGCTCGAGGACGCCGCACCTGCCAGATTAACTCTACATCTTTTGTAAGTCTCGCATTCAGCGTGAGGATTATAATGGGGGAGGCGCTTAGCGTGGGACGGTCGAAAGTGCATATTTGTTTTATTTTAATTTTTAATTAAAAGGGTTGTAATTTTATTAAAATGATATCTGACTGGTGTCAGACATATCTTTGATAACTTTTCACGTATTTTCATAGTAGGAACGAGGGTTTACACATTAAGGGAGATTCTAACGTAGAACGAAGCTTAAACGCCTATTTATCCAATTCTTCTTGGGATTTTCTATCATTGTGGATTATCATTATTATTTGCTGGATTTATATGAGGATTTGAACGTTAATATTGGTCTATAATCAGCAATTGGGTTTGATTGTTTCTATCCTTCATCTTTCAATTGTTTGCTTATTAACCATGTTTAGCTTTGATCCCATAATGGCTTTTGGTTTAGTCATGAACTAAACTCCATTATGGGATTCTAACGGATTTTAATATGTAGTTTGGTTGCATGCTTGATTGATGGGGCTGTTTTACATATCATATGGAATTTTTGTCATGATTGTTTTACATGTATGAATGCTTGATCACCATTCGTTTTAGTACTTGTATATAATTGACAATGAACATGCAAGTATGGATTGTAATTATGATAGCATACGATTATGGGGCTGTTTTATATGGCTTGTGTATTTCATGAACCAGATAGACATGTACCGTTTCACTGTATGAGTTAAAATAAGGGCTTGTGCTTAAATTCAGTATGACTGCAATTTCACATAGACATATAGTGATTTTGGTTATATTGATGATTACATGGAGTCTATCATTTGTGGATGCTGTGTAAGTAGGTCTTAGTACATTGAAAAATGGCTATGACTCTATTAGTGCTCTTGGCTACTTTCTTGTGATATGTGAACAATTCTTGCATGATAGTGGCAATTAGATGAAGTATTAAATGAAGTTAGGATATGTGATAACCCGAAAATTTAGACAATTTTATAAAATCTTAAAAGATTGAATAGAGGACAAATAATAGACCTAGACAGAAAATAAGTGTATATATATTTGACATTTTTGGGAATGAATTTTGTGAATTTAAAAAATTTTGGTGAAGGTCTACAATGTTAAGAGTATATGTATATATGGTCATATATTTGTATATATGTGGTTAAGGGTCAAGGGTTTACCGGATAACTTATATCAGTCACAAACCCTAATAATATACTAAGAGCCTCGACGTTCAGTTAGAAACCCTATTACCGGCTATGGAAACCCTAATTTCAGTTTCGGGAATCCGTAACCCTAATTCAGAATAATAAAACCCTAATTGGGAAGCTTGAAGATAAGTATAAAGTTTTTATGTTATTAATTGTAAGTATAATTAGGGATAACCCTAATTGATTAATTAGAAAGCCCTAATTTCTAATGTTGGAAACCCTATTTTACAATTAGAGAAAACCTAATAATTATGGAAAGTTACCAAGTTGCCATGTACTTTATGAGTCAAAAGACCAAACTACCCTTCTTTATATTTTAATGAGGTGGAGTGTAGATCTAACCCTACTTGTGGGTGGTAACCAACCCTAGGATAGTCATGTGGTCTAGAAAGCTACTTTAATCAATCAACAACTGATCACATGATCAGCCATTGCATATTATCATTTTATATATATATCAAAGAGAGGAAAAGTCACAAAACCAAGATCAATTACATCCTTACACTCAACCAAACTTTTCTCTCTCCTTAGCCACGAAAATATTGAGTAAATCAGTCACTAGTAAGAGCATTAGCAAGCCAGAAACAGATCACAAAGATCAGAGTCAAAATCAAAGCATTTATGAGGTATAAACCCTAATTCTAGAAATCCATAGATTTGATGTTAGATGTTCTAATTTTATGTTTAAATGTGTAGTATGTAGTATATATTAGTGATCTGGGTTGTAATATCATAGATCCATAACACTTAGATGCTCGAAATTAAAGATTTCAAAAATCTGGAAAACTGGAAAAATGTGGTCTGACAACCGAATGTCAGACCCCATAGATCTTTACCTGTTTATAGTTTTGGTTGTTTAAATGGTTGTACTTGTAGTATGTTATTTGGTCTTTGTTCTGCAACTTGAAATAGAGTCATATCATGTCTAGATCATAACTTATAAGTAATTAAACTGCGTTGACTGGTCATGGAGACTGAGTTTCTGGGCAACCCAAAAACCCAGATCTCGTCTGACAACATATTCTGAGCCTTTGATCTTGCAGTATATTAGCGTTTTAGTTATGTTGTTGTTTGATTCATGTAGTCTGGTATAAAGAGTACATAATTAAGCCTTTAGTTTACCCAGGATGCACATAGAATCAAAGATATTGTTGGTCAAAGTATCGTTGACCATCATGCCGGATGAAGATTTCTGGGAAACCCAGATCTTCAAGAACAGTTGTTGTGGCCTAGTTTGACCGACCTAGATCTTACTGTTTTGATGTTGTTAAGTTGATCTGGTGATTTGTTATTGTACCTTGACATACCTACTATAGATTTGAAGCTTAACATCACATGTAACATTACTGGAAAATGTATAAAATTGAGCCACAAGGTGGTACCCTGAAGCTGCCTGGGATTTCTGGGTTACCCAGAAAGCCCAGCAGCTGTTTGACAACAACTTTGCTCGATCTTATCTTACTGATATGTTGGGATTTGATCTAGAAATGGGTTGTTAGTTGTAGTGTTGTATACGTACTATAAGATCCATGCTCAAGAAAGCCCAGAAAACATAATGATCATAGATTAATAGCTAGTCAAAGTCACTAACTCGAACTGTAACATGATGTTCTAGGTAGCTCAAGAACAGCCCAAGAACACCTATAGCGACAATTTCGTCGCTATAGGGCCCTTTAGCGATAGATTAATTATAAAATTAATATTTTTATTAAATAATTAGTATTAAATAGTTTTTAATTATTAAAAATACATAATAAAGTCCTAAAAATTATTTTAAAGCCCTAAAAATTAGTTTTTAATTATTTTGAGTATATTTCATAAATATTTAATATTTTTGGAATATAAAAGGTATTTATTTATTTAATTTTATATTAAATAAATTATGGTTTTAATTCATGAAAATTCATGAAAAATTATATTATGGCATAAGAAAATATTTTAAGTTATTTTTAATGACTTTTAATATTTTGTGATGAATTTCACTAATAAATTATTATTAATGGTAGTTAATTTATTTAATAGATCTATTAGATAAATTATGGAAAAATAGAATTAATACTTTAAAAATTATATGAAAATAATTGAAGTGTTATAAAAATATTTTGAGTTATAAAATATAACTTTTGATATTTTGTCATGAAAATATTAATATTTTAATGTTAATATCAATTATTGGATAATGGATTTAATTGTTAAAAATCATATAAATATGATTTTATGGTATTAAAATACTTTTGTGATATTATAAATATATTATAATATTATGTTATAATTTTCATTGATATTTAATATTAAATTAATATTAATGATTAAGGAATTATGTGGTATTTAATTCATTTAAATACGATATAAGTGATTGAAAAATTATGATAATGATATTAATTATCCGAAAATTATTACAAGTCTATGAAAATTATTTTGACTGCTTAAAAAATTGTCTAAGATATTGTTAAGTGTTTAGCTAGAGTTTAATTGAACTTAAACTTGATATTTGTCCGACTAGACCGTCAGGATGATAGAATTGTGTCAGTTTCAACTCGGACTGAAATAGTCTGACTCGATGCTAGGTTTTATGTGTTGTATAGACTGATAGGGTTATGTGTTATGTGTTTAAGTTATTCTATGTATATATATATATATATAACAATATTATACTATGATGATATTATTCTAATATTTGGAGATCGGTATTATCTATATTATGTCTTCAGATAAAGCTAAGTATATTTCGTAACGGTAATCAACGGAACAGGCAAGTTTTACTAAACTCTACTAAGAGTTATTTCATTCAGATATGCTTATGGTTAATTATTGCTGATTGCCATATAGAATTGTACTATGTATATATTGCATGTATAAGTCAGGTATGAAAGGCTGATCACCTTCATTACCAATTGGTCCACATATATTTGTTCATGTTCAATACTTGTTTAGTCAAAAGTTTGTTCGTGCTAGTTCTCAATTATATTGATGAATTATAGCTAGCTTATTATTCTGACTCTTTCAATCATGATATATCCTTAAATAGAATTTAAACTTGTTGGGAAACTTTCATGCTCACCCTTGGTATATCATGATGAAACATTGCAGATTAAGGCGAATGTGTCAGATACAAGGAAAGATAAAGCCAAGCTCAGCTTGGGACTATGTGTGCAGCTATATTTATAAAAGTAATTTATTATAATAACATGGTATGTTAGATAGGATATGAATTGTGTATAAGTTATGGTTACTCGACTTTGGGGAGTGTATAATGTTTAATGTATAAACAATTTATGTTTATATCTTTCATAATAGATAGAAATAGCGCACCAGATCCGTGGTGATTTAGGACCATGGATTTGGGGGCGCTATAGGATCCCATTATTTCCAGACTTGGTTTATTCCGTTATTATTCTTGTTTTAGTGGTTATTTGCAATTAGAATAATTCATAAATATAGTCATTAGTTTAAGCATATAAGTATAGTTATTTAATTGATGCATAGCAGTTTAAATTTGAAAACTTTCTTTGTGGGATCGATACTCTATTTACTCTGTATTACTTGTTGACACATGTATGCTTGCATGAGTTAGAGCTCTTTTATCAGAACTGAAAAGAGGCAACAATATATATATATATATATATATATATATATGGAGATTATGGAAATACCTTTTTGTTGCTTTAAAATCCTTGTTAATTGCAGATAAATCTTTCTCAAATTCTCTCAAACTCTAACAAGTTGCTCTCTGAACTCTCTTCTCGGTTCCTTCAGGCTTTGCACACTAGAACGTGTCTAGCAACTAATAGCCAGTATGCGTAAGAACAAAAATACAAAACTGATATGGCCTTAATAACTATTATCAGTTATCAAAATAACGTATATATCATATTTAGTATTTTGCTTTATTTTATTTAAATTATTTATTTTATTTAAATTTAAAAATTAGAAATTCAAAAGCCATAAGGCTTTGTTTTGCTAAACCCTTTAATTTTTAAAGAATTAATATATTAAGCCTTGTTTGGCAAAAACTAAATTAAATCCTTTTTAATTTATTTTAATAAACACTTTAGTTTATAATTTATAATCACATATTATTTATTTGGATCTTCAAATCCCACATTAACCAATTAAATTAATCACAAACTATATTTTAATTAAATACACCATTTTAGCAAATAACACACAATTATAATTTTCATTATAACTTTATTTAATAATTTAATATATCATCTAAATTATTAAATCAACACAACAATATAACATCTCATGTTATATTACTACTCTCTAAATTATAAATTAATTTAATTTAAAATATTATCTAATAAATTTAGATTCAACAACCATCACATCCATAAAATATTTATATTATTCAATCAATGTTTAACATTATAATTTGAAATTTCGGATCGTTACATTCTTTCCTCACAAGGATTCTGTCCCCAAAATCACAATTCAAACAATCAAATTGTCACATTCTCCCCTACTTACAAAGATTCTGTCCCCAGAATCGAAGACACAGACTAAACAAATAACTCAGGGTAATTTTTTATCATATCTGCTTTGAGTTCCCATGTAGCCTCTTCGACATTGTGGTTCCTCCATATCACCTTTACAGAAGGTATCACTTTATTCCTGAGCACTTGTTCTTTCCTGTCGACTATCTGGATAGGAATCTCTTCATAAGACAAATCTTTACTGAACTACAAAGGTTCATACTCGATCATATGCTTGTAATTGGGTTTATATGGTCGCAACATCGATACATAAAAAACGTTGTGCATATGTTCTAACTCTAGAGGTAAAGCTACCTCATAAGCTACTTCTCCCAGTTTACACAATATCTCAAAAGGTCCAATAAATCTTGGCTTAAGCTTTCCTTTCTTTCCAAAATGAATTTTCCCTTCCAAGGAGAAACTTTCAGGAACACGAAATTTCCTGCTTCAAATTCACGACTCTGCCAGTGTTGAGCAGCATACTTTTTTTGTCAATCTTGAGCAGCTACTAGTCTTGCTCTGATGAGTTTGACAACTTCAGCGGTCTGCTGCACCAGTTCTGGTCCTAGCAGTAGACGTTCACCAACCTCATCCCAGCATAGTGGAGTTCTGCATTTCCTACGGTATAATGCTTCGTATGGCGGTATACCAATTCTTGAATGGTAACTGTTGTTGTATGAAAATTCCACCAAGGGTAGATGATCATCCCAGTTTCCATTGAAATCCATGATGCACGCTCTAAGCATATCTTTTAGCGTTTGGATCGTTCGTTCGCTTTGCCCATCCGTTTGCGGATGATATGGTGTACTCATTTTCAGTTGCGTTCCCATGCATTCTTGAAGTTTCTTCCAGAAATTTGAAGTGAACCTCGGATCTCTGTCTGATACAATTGAGATTGGAACTCCATGTCTTGAGATGATCTCCTTAACGTATAGTTTCGCCAGCTGATCAAGATTAAATCTAATCTTTATTAGTAAAAAGTGTGCAGATTTTGTCAGTCTGTCCACTATCACCCATATCGCATCGTATCCTTTTCTGGGTCATTGGAAGGCCTACCACAAAATCCATTGTGATATTCTCCTATTTCCATTCTGGTATCTCTAACGGTTGAAGTAATCCGCTTGGCCTTTGATGTTCTGCCTTCACTTTCAAACATGTCAAGCACTTTGCAACGCATTCTGCAATGTCTCTTTTCATATTTGGCCACCAAAAATGTCACCGCAAATCTTGATACAACTTTATACTTCTCGGATGTACCGAATATCTTGAGTTATGAGCTTCTGTCAAGATGTCTTATTTAATATCCTGTACTGCTGGAACCGAAATTCGTCCCTCGAATCTTAGCATTCCCTCAGTATCGACCTTGAACTTCACTTCTTTACCCTCAACCACACTTTCCTTTATTTTTCTACATTCTTCATCTTGTAGTTGAGCATTTTTCACTTTGTCTACTAAAGTTTGACTAGCTTTCATCTGATACAATTTTTCATCAGATTCTTTTGGAAATTTGATTTCCAACTCTAGCCTGGCCATTGCTGAAATGAGCTCCTCCTTATCGGTTAACAACATGAATTTTTCTCTGCCTTTCATACTCAACGCATCTACAACCACATTAGCTTTGTCTAGGTGATAAAATATCTCACAATCGTAATCCTTTATCAATTCCATCCATCTCCTCTGCCGCATATCCAGGTCCTTTTGAGTGAAAATATACTTCAAACTCTTATGGTCTGTGTAGATTTCACACTTCTCTCCATAGAGATAGTGCCTCCATATCTTCAGAGCAAATACTACTGCCACCAACTCTAAATCATGAGTTAGATACCCTTTCTTATAGTCCTTCAATTGTCTTGATGCGTACGCAATGACTTTGTCATTTTTCATTAGAACGCATCCTAAGCCCTCGTGTGAAGCATCACTATACACCACTAAGTTTCCTGTATTATCTGGTAATGACAACACAGGTGCCACACTGAGCTTCTTCTTCAATTCTTGAAAACTCTCCTCATATTTCTCCGTCCAAACAAATTTTATAGATTTTCTCATCAAATTTGTTAACAGAGTAGCAATCTTGGAAAAATCCTGGATAAACCGTCTATAATAACCTGCTAATCCCAAGAAACTTCTTTCTTCTGATGGAGTTCTTGGTGGTTCCCAATTTATCACGGCTTTAACTTTTGATGGATCTACGAAAATCATATCCTTATCAATTACATGCCCAAGAAATTGTACACGTTCTAACCAAAATTCACATTTAGAGAATTTCGCGTACAACTTCTCTATTCTTAGCGTCTCCAGCGTCAGACGTAAGTGTTCCACATGTTCTTCTTGAGTTCTAGAGTACACTAGAATATCATCGATAAATACCACTACAAACTTGTCTAAAAATGGTTTAAACACCCTGTTCATCAAATCCATGAACGCTGCAGGGGCGTTTGTCAAACCAAAAGACATTACTAAAAATTCATAATTTCCATACAAGGTTCGGAATGCCTTCTTCGGTACATCATCCTTCCTCACTTTCAATTGGTGATACCCACTTCTCAAATCTATTTTTGAGAAATATCTAGCACCCTTAAATTGATCAAACAAGTCATCTATTCTCGGTAATGGATATTAGTTTTTAATAGTGACTTTGTTTAATTCTCTATAATCAATTCAAAGACGCATTGACCCATCCTTCTTCTTCACGAATAACATCGATGCTCCCCACGGTGACACACTCGGCTGAATATACTTCTTATCTAACAGTTCTTGCAGTTGCACCATTAGTTCTTTCATCTCTACCGGATCCATTCTGTACGGGGCCTTCGATATTGGAGCGGTTCCTGGTGCTAAGTCGATCATGAACTCGATTTCTCTGTCAGGCGAAAGTCCTGGCAAATATTTCAGAAACACGTCCACGAATTCCCTAACCACTGGTATTTCCTCCAGTTTCACACCCTACTCCTCTTGAGTATCGACTATGTAAGCTAAATACCTTACACAGCCCTGACTGAACAACTTCTTGGCTTGCATCATCGTCAGGCATCTCATTTGTCTAGGCGATCTGCTACTATGAAAAACTACCTTTGACGGAGTCATAAGGTTTACACATTTCTTTTGACAATCAATTATCGTTCCATAATTAAATAACCAATTCATTCCCAATATCACATCAAACTCTCCAAGTTTAATCGGAATTAAATATCCCTTCATAACATTCCCCTTAATGTTCACCCTACAGTTCTTGTATATGAACCTAACAGGAACCACTTCCCTATTCACAATTTCTATGTTTAAAGGGAAATTCAACTCTCCCCTAGGTATTTCTAACTTCTTAGCAAAATCATCAGATATAAACGAACAAGTAGCACCCGAATCAAATAATACATAAGCATTTATATCATTGATTGAGATAATACCTGACACAACATCTTTTGATTACACCGCATCCTGCACCATAATGTAGAAGGTTCTTGTTGTAGGCTTATTTGTTGATGTTGGTCCAACAATAGTCAGCGTACCTCCACTAGCATTTCCCTTGCTTCCATTTTCCTCACCAGATCTCTTCTTAGGGCATTCACGAGCAAAATAATCCTTGGACCCGCACGTTAAATAAACATTTTTCTTAGGTTGAGTGCAATTTGGGGCGATGTGACCCTCATGGCCACAATTGAAGCATTCCCATTTTTCGATCAAGCACACACCCTTATGAAACTTCTCGCATGTAGCACATGCTTCAAACTTTTTCTTTTGTTGGTTTCCTTGTTGATTTACAGCCCCCACATTCACGTTCCACTTCCTCTTCAAATTATTGTTGCCATTTCCACCATTACCACCACCACTGTTCTTAGGTTCACCTTCACTCTTCTTCTTCCTCTGTTCTTGGTTGTATTTTGTTACAGCCTCGCCTCCACTCTCAGTGAGAATTTCCTTCTCCGTCACTATTGCAAACGTCTTCAACTGGAACAGGGAAACCCTACTGTACAACTAAGGCTTCAGTCCCTGTTTGAACCGCTTCGCCTTGCGTTCGTCTGTGCTGATTTGATATGGCGCGAATCTCGCCAACTCGTTGAATCTTGCGGCATACTCAGACACCGATATCGTTCCCTACTTCAGTTCCAAAAACGGCACCTCTAGTTGACTCCTCGAACTTTCTGGGAAATAAGTCTCGAAGAACATCTCCTTAAACCTTTCACATGTCATAATCTCTTACCCTCCTCAGGTTTTATTGGCCTGCCACCAATAACTATGTAAGACCCCAATTTTTTTTAATAAAGATGATTTTTCTATAAATATCATTTTTAAATATTTTGGAATGAATTTGATATAATGGTATAGTTGTGGGTAATATTTATAAATTTTGCAAAGTACGCAAGTTGTTATATAATATTCGATTGGTCAGGGAATATTCGTTTTAATAGGGAATATTCGTACGACGACACAATCATTGGTGGACCACACAACAGAATTATTGTCAGATTGAGAAAACGACAAAAATATTTTATGAAAATAACGGCGGGAGTTTTACCGTTAACTGTTGAAACACCCGGTGTTAAAAGTACAGGAATACGCGTGGTTACATAGTAGCACACGGTATTGATTATTGATGCTTACGTGAGAAGCCACTCTGGTTTGTTCAATTATTGTTTCAGTAATTGTTGCATAGTATCTCACGTTAATTGATTCAATTATTGTCGATATTTTATATATTATTAAATCAATAATTGAGATGACGGAGTTATTAATATTATTTTTTGCAATATTAACGATGTCAGAAGTTCTCGCCAAGGAGAGGTTTGGTCACCTAATTGCGCCTAATAGGAGAAATCCTTATTGAAAGCCCTCTTTCCGGAGAACGACTGATCGATTAATATTGTGAATTATAATAATGATGATAAATGTTGTTAAATATATTGAGGTGTCTTTTTATAAATTCACGAGAGTTTATATATATATATATATTTATATATATATATATATATATATATATATATTCTCATTTTATTAGTATTATTAATGTAATAAAAGCGGAAAAACTTTTTTATATAAAATGTAATACTTTTATAAAGTTATTTATTTTACTAGACTATAAATAGAATATATTATATTCTATTATGCATAGTATTTTGCATAGTAAAATCTTTTTATATAAAACATAATACTTTTATAAAGTTATTTGTTTTATTAGACTATAAATAGAATATATTATATTTTATTATGCATAAGGCTCTGATAGTGTTTTGTATAGTAAAATCTTTTTATATAAAATAGAATACTTTTATAAAGTTATTCGTTTTATTAGATTATAAATAGAATATATTATATTTTATTTAAAAGATTTTGTTTTATTAGAATATTTTATTAATAATGTGTAGTAAATCAATATGGACCGTTCGTTTAAAAGTAAATCAATCTAGACCGTTCATGAATTAGTTACTATTCATTCCATTCTCCTATAAATAGAAGCTCATTCATTCATTATGTCTTACGAATTCACTGAAACTCTAGAGAGAGAAACTATAGAGAGAAATAAGAAAAGTATTATGTTACTTCATTACTCCTATATCCAGTTTCTTCTAAGGTAAGGGGTATTATTCTTTTCGTATTGATGAAGAGAACTTCTGTTATTCCATTCTTTATTATTCATTGGAATAACTCAGATACTGCTGGCTACCCTATACTTGGTGAAATTCTTCTGTTATTCCATTCTTTATCATTATGTTGAAATAACCTGTCTATGCGAAGTACCGCATACATGGTGAAATTCTCCTGTTATTCCATTCTATATTATTCTGCTGGAACATCCTCTCTATGCGTTTACGCATGACCTGGTTCTGTTATTTATTATTCTATTGGAATATCCTGTCTGTGCGTTTACGCATGACCTGGTTCCATTATTTATTATTCTGTTAGAATATCCTGTCTGTGCGTTTATGCATGACCTGGTTTTGTTATTTATTATTCTGTTGGAATAACCTGTCTGTGCGGTCTATCGCATGCCTGGTGATTCTATTTTTATTCCATTCTTTATTATACTCAGTTGGTTAAAGTTTTGACTTCTATAATCCATGAAATTAGTGGAATATCCTTGATATTTGCGCTTCATCCAGTATCTTTTCATCGAAATATTCTTCTAAGCATTCTTGAATTTTACTTTACAAAGAAGTATCATGTTGACAATTTGGACATTATTAGTTCCTGGATAAATTAATTCTTGAACTTGTTTTATTGAATTCTTATATCATTGTCATCATCCTCATGTTTATATTATGTTGAAAGTCATATGTGGCCTGTAGTTCATAGATGGACTTGGTATGATTATGACCAGGGATTAATCGATATAATCATAACCGTAATGTTACAAATGATGTGGTAAAAGTTCTCATTGGCCCGTACTGCATTGATGGACAGTTGTTGGCATGATCATGACCAATGATGAATACACGAATATCCTTGGCCCGTAGTGCATGGATAATTTGTGGTCGTGATACTAATGAATATCCTTGGCCGTAGTGCAGGGATGATGTGGATTATTTATTAAGTTGAGTCCCAGCGATAAAAGTGATGAAAAACCTTTTTAAATCATAAAAGATAGTAGATTTTATTCTCAACTTGACTCTTTTAATGGATTGCATGTTCCGCTACAGTTAAACTTGATGCTTGTTATATTATATCAGTTTAACACTGTTGAAGGCTAACGATAATTTATTCTGCATTATATTAGTCATAATATTTCTTACTGGGCTAGTTGAGCTCACCCTTTTACTTTCATTGTTCTCTTCAGGAAATGAGAATACAGCAGGGACTAGTCGGGGAACAGTGTGACGGTCCAGATGATAGCATTAATAGTCATCACTATTCTATGAAATAATGTGATAATAAATGTATTGAGGACTTATTTTAAGTTTAAATACTGTCTAGAAGGCAATATTTATATTAAAACTCACAGCTCATGTTGTATATTTAAGATTGTATTTGTATTCTGTACCATGTATTTGGCGACTCAGAGTAGGTGATGTATACCTATTTTGGGGGCGTCACAGTTGGTATCAAAGCTTAGGGATATGATCTCTGGCTGAGATGTGAGATAAGAACTAGGAGGGGAGAGACAGGGAATTCTTTCGCTAGTATGACCTACCTAAGTTTATTTGATATTTAATTGGTCTGTCAGAGTATAGGGATAATATGTGATATGTTAATTAACCCTTGTTTTGTGGTAGTATTTGAAAATGACATCCGAGAATGTTGAGAACATCAATGGAGCACATGAGACCATTGAGTCTCCACAGATCAATAATTAGGATAATGTGCATCAGGAAGGCGACAATCCTCAGGCAAACAACAACACTGACTAGATGATGAACGATGGAATGTTCAGAGGCTTTATGCAATCCATGCAACATCAGGCAAGAGTGGCACCTGTACAAAATACAGGTGGAAACAATGGAAACTCTCGGACGGTCACCGCTAAGCAGTTCAAGGAACTGGGACCACCGGAGTTTTTTGGAGAACCAAAACCACTTAAGGCGGAGATGTGGATAAAGCAGATCTGCAAGATATTTGATGTCTTGGGATGCTCCGAGGAACAAAAGGTTCCCTTTTCCACCTTCATGTTGCGTGCAGAGGCAGATTACTTGTGGGAATCTGTAAAACGTACTCAACCAGCCGCACTGAAGATGACTTGGGAGAAGTTCCAAGAATTGTTCAACGATAAGTACTTTCTCGAATGTATTCGTCACATGAAAGAGGTAGAGTTCATCAAGTTGGAGAAAAACAACATGACCGTGTCGCAGTACGAAGCCAAGTTTGCCGAGTTGTCCCGGTTTTTGTCCCATTTGGTTGATAATAATGAGAGAATGATGCGAATGTTTCTAAGAGGTTTGAAACCCGAGATACGTCAATATCTTATCTCTCATAAACTGTGTTTGTATTCAGATGTTATTAATAGGGCTCAGTTATTGGAGCGCGATAATGAGTCAACCCAACCAAAAGAGCAAAAACACAAAATGATAATACCAAAGGATGTTAGCCATCAAGTGGTGATAATAAGTGTGGAGGGAATCAACATGCCAGAAATGGTAACCACTTCGGTGGTAATCATGGCCAAAACAATAAGAATGGACACTTCAAGAAGAGGAGATTCAACAATGAGGGAAAGACGTCAGCATCAGCACCCGTTGTTAAGGAAGGAGAACGACCACCTAACATATGCTTCAAATGCAGAGGGGAGGGACATATCAGTCCAAACTGTGCGCAGCAGTCTAAAACATGTTACAATTGTGGAAGAGAAGGTCACCTAGCTCGATTTTGTCATTCAGGGAAGGCAAGTTCAGCTGGGATGGAGGCAGCAAAGGCCGTTCCAGAAAAGTCAAAGCCGGTAGTTCAAGGGAGAGCGTTTGTTGTGACCTCCCATAAAGCAAGGAACCAGAACGAGGTCATCACGAGTAAGCTTATCATAAACTCTAGCGAAGTTTATACCTTATTTGATATCGGTTCTACCCATTCTTTTATTTCTCCTACTTGCGCTCAACGTTTAAATTTGACTCTAGAGAAATTAGACTTTAACTTATCTGTTGAAACTCCATTGGGACAAACCTTCATTACATCCACTGTTTATAAGTCTTGTTTGGTTCAAATCGGTACCCTCACATTACCTGTCGATCTTATTTCATTGAAAATACTTGCATTTGATGTGATTCTAGGGATTGATTGGTTAACTATTCATCATGCAAAAATTGATTATTTTCGTAAGGTTGTTAGCTTTCATATTCCTAACCAACCTATTATGCGAATTCAAGCAACCAAACCATGAAAATCAATCATTGTCATCTCAAGCCATAAAGCTATCCATTTATTGAAAAACGGATGTCAAGCTTTCTTAGCTCATGTCACGGATCTAAACAAAAATACGTCAGTTTTGAATGATATTTCTATTGTTAATAAATTTCCGACGTATTCCCCTCAAGAACTTCCTGCCTACCCCAGGAAGCGTGAAATTAAATTTTGTATCGACCTTGAACCCGATACAAAACCTATTTCCAAAGCCCCATATCGAATGGCTCCTATTGAACTTCAGGAGTTAAAGATCCAACTGCAGGAATTGTTAGACATCTGTTTCATTCGTCTTAGTACTTCTCCTTGGGGTGCTCCTGTTCTATTGGTGAAGAAGAAAGTGTTAGAGTTTATGCCCTAGAGGCCAATTATTTGATATAATTGCTTAACGTTTTAATATTATATTTGATTGAATAAATGAATGATTTTATTATGGTTTTATTTACTACGTTTTATAAATGTTAACATAATAAAAATCCTTAGAATAGTGATACAAATTATATAGTTTCAGGTATGTGACTTAAACATGAGATTATATAATTACAATTAGTATCATTGTTCTTAAATGTCCCTAGTCGAGTATCATTGTTGATGGGATAACAATGATGCATTAAGACTAGTATGTGGATTGACTAATGACCAAATCTCATTGGTCATAAATATATGAGATATTAAGTCAATGCATAGGTACATGTTAGAGAACGATGTACTGGACAGACCCACCATGAGAATTCTACGTGGAACATCATGCAAAGTGTCATTAGCGATTCTCATAGTGGCAATGATGTAATGGTCCTCCGACCTAAAATCACTATATTACTACACGGGAATTTATGTACTTCGATATCATCAAATGTCACCTTTAATAGGGTGGACTATAAAGGTGATTATTGGGTACATCATGAATCGTGTGAGGAATATGAGTGATCTAGATGAAATTTAACCATCCTATATATTAGGGGTGATATCCATAGGCCTCTTAATTGAGTAGGACTATGAAATGCATGGGCATACTTAAATAGTGATTTGTTTCATATAGTCTACTCATTGATCAAGAAAACTCAGATTAAATTATGAAGAGTATGACACATTCCATGACTCGAGTTTAATCTAGGATATTAAGGTTAAAAGGATTAAATTACATTGAAATATTGGTCACTAAAAGGTTGCATCGAATCATCGATCTTATTATTACTTGGGTAGCAGTGATGCATTACTAGATGCCGCTCACTGTTTATAATTTTATAATATGATTTAAAAATTATTTCCAACATAATAATAACCTATAGGGTCACACACATAGAACGTAATTAAAAAGAAATTAATTTAAATTGTAAAGATTTAAATATATCAATATGATTGATTGTATTTAAATTACGAATTTAAATTAATAGGATAATTTATATATAGGTATATTAATTAAGAAAGACTTAATCAAGATATATATATATATATATATATATATATATATATAAATTCAAATTTTATTAGGTGTTGAATAATTCCTTTTAATCGCTATATATATGATATGTAGCAGCCATTTTATGATTTATTCATAAACCAAAAAAACCCTAGCCGCTCTTAGAGAGAGACTAGAGAGAAAACCTTTCGAAAATCCTGTTCCTTTGGTGGCTAGTACCGCAAGTCCTTTTTGCATAATCGTGTGATGGTTCGTGTGGATACCATAGACGTAGTTTCGTGAGGAATTGCGTTAGAGATTCGAATCATTTCAGAAGCACTTTCATATTCAGTATAATTTCTTTACACTGAATTAATTGAATTTCGCGTGGATCTTGTTTAGGGTTTCAGAAATTTCTTTGATTATTTTATTTTTTCGCTGCATTTTTGTGCCGAAATCCCTTCAAATAGATGGGAGTATGTGACTTTGTATTGATTATCGGGAGTTGAATCATGTCACCATCAAAAATAGGTACCCATTGCCACGTATTGATGACCTGTTTGACTAGATGCAAGGCGCAAAATTCTTTTCAAATATTGATCTTCGTTCAGGATATCACCAATTGAAGATTAGAACCGATGACATTCCAAAGACGGCTTTCAGAACTCGGTATGGACAATATGAATTCCTAGTCATGTCTTTTGGATTAACTAATGCTCCTGCTACCTTCATGGATATGATGAACAGAGTATTCAAGGAATATTTGGATCACTTTGTGGTTGTCTTTATTGATGACATCCTTATATATTCCAAAAGTCGTGAAGATCATGAGCAACACTTGAGGCTGATACTCCAAAAGTTTCGTGAAAACAAGCTTTATGCCAAGTTGAAGAAATGCGAGTTCTGGCCTGAGGAAGTAGCATTCCTTGGGCACATGGTATCAAGTCATGGAATATATGTTGACCCCGCAAAGATTGAAGCTATTCAAAGCTGGGAACAACCTAAATCAGTGACCGAAGTACGTAGCTTTCTCGGCTTAGCTGGTTATTATCGGAGATTCGTAGAAGGGTTTTCTCGAATCGCTACTCCATTAACTCAGCTGACTCCAAAAGATACAAAATTCGGTTGGAGTGAGGAATGCGAAAAGCGTTTTCAAGAACTTAAGATGCAACTCATTTCAGCACCAATTCTGACAATACCATCTGGCTCGGAGGGATTTGTCATCTATAGTGATGCTTCGGGCAAAGGGTTAGGATGTGTTCTCATGCAACATGGGAAAGCCATAGCCTATGCCTCTCGACAACTCAAAGAATATGAGAGGAATTATCCTACTCATGATCTAGAGTTGGTAGCAGTCATTTTTGCACTAATGATTTGGAGGCATTACTTGTATGGGGAGAAAGTGGAGATCTTTACGGATCATAAAAGCCTCAAATATTTCTTCACTCAAAAGGAACTCAACATGCGACAGCGATGTTGGCTTGAACTGTTGAAAGATTATGATCATACCATCCAATACCATCCACGGAAAAGCAAAGCGTGGTAGGCGCGATTGAGTAGAAGATCATATGCGGCATGCAAGTGCGATATTGTCAACACAAAGGCCCATTTTGTATAACTTGCAAAGGATGGAGATAGAGATAAAGACTCTAGGGACCCATGTGATGATCTTGAATATACGAGTAGATCCGACTTTAATCGATAAAGTTAAAGCTGCTCAAGCTATAAACCTGGAACTGATGCGTATGAGGAAGAAAGTACAAGAAGGTTCTATGCTGGAAGCAAGAATCGATGAAGAAGGAATACTTCGAGTCAACTCCAGACTTTGTGTTCCTAACGACCCTGAGTTAAAATATAAAATCATGATGGAGGCGCACAACACTCTGTTTGCAATCCATCCTGGGAGTACCAAAATGTATCATGATCTTCGACATACATTTTGGTGGGGCAATATGAAGAGGGAGATAGCGTTGTTTATCTTAAGGTGTTTAACTTGTCAACGAGTCAAGGCAGAGCATCAAGTACCAAAAGGTCCATTGCAACCACTAGAAATTCTAGAATGGAAGTAGGAGCACATTACCATGGATTTCATTACTGGTCTTCCCAAGGTTTCTCAAGGCATGGATGCAATTTGGGTCATTGTTGATAGATTGACCAAGTCTGCTCATTTCTTACTTATACGAGAAACTTATACACTTAAACGTCTTGCTCGTATGTTCAAAAACGAGGTTGTAAAATTGCATGGTATGCCAGTATCCATAGTTTCTGATCGAGACCCAAGATTCACTTCACGATTTTGGGTTAGTTTGCAAAAAGTTATGGGCACGGATTTATGATTTAGTTCAGCATATCATCCTTAGACAGACGGACAATCAGATAGGACTATTCAAACTCTTAAAGATTTATTAAGACTCTGTGTCCTTGACTTCAAGGGAAGTTGGGACAAGTTCTTACCATTGGTGGAGTTTTCCTACAACAACAGTTATCAAGAAAGTATTGGCATGGCTCCATTCGAAGCGTTGTATGGAAGGAAGTGTCGTTCTCCAGTATGTTGGGATAAGGTGGGTGAAGTAACGTTGTTGGGACTGGAGTTAGTACGTATGACTACGGAAAAGATTCAAACGATCCGACAACGTATAAAAACCTCACAAGATCGACAAAAGAGTTATGTTAATCTCCATCGAAAGGACGTGGAATTCGATATTAGAGATCATGTGTTGTTACATGTTGCTCCATGGAAAGGAGTTATGAGATTTGGAAAGAGAGGAAAGCTCAATCCTCGATTCATTGGCCCATTTTTAATCCTCGATCGAGTTGGAACTGTGACGTATAGACTCGCTTTACCGCCAAGTATGTCTTGTGTTCATAACGTTTTTTATATATCCAGGTTACGTAAATATGTGAAAGACCCAAACCACATTATTGAGTTAGAACCGGACAAAATAGCGGAAGATTTAACGTATGAAGAGGTTCATGTTCAAATCTTCGATAAGAAGGAACATATTCTACGCTCCAAGGTTATACCTCAAGCCAAAGTTTTGTGGAAAAACCACGATGTTGAGGAAATGACCTGGGAGTTAGAATCTGAAATGAAATCAAGGTATCTTTACCTCTTCGACATACCAGGTATGTTTCCTAATTTCGAGGGCGAATTTTCATAAGAAGGGGAGGTTGTAAGACCCCAATTTTTTTTTAATAAAGATGATTTTTCTATAAATATTATTTTTAAATATTATGGAATGAATTTGATATAATGTTATAGTTGTGGGTAATATTTATAAATTTTGCAAAGTACACAAGTTGTTATATAATATTCGATTGGCTCGGGAATATTCGTTTTAACAGGAATATTAAATGCGACAAAGACAATCATTGGTGGACCCCACAACGGAATTATTGTCGGATTGAGAAAACGAAAAAAATATTTTATGAAAATAACGGCGGGAGTTTTACCGTTAACTGTTGAAACACCCGGTGTTAAAAGTACAGGAATACGAGTGGTTGCATAGTAGCACGCGGTATTGATTATTGATGCTTACGTGAGAAGTCACTCAGTTTTGTTCAATTATTACTTCAGTAATTGTTGCATAGTATCTCACGCTAATTGATTCAATTATTGTCGATATTTTATATATTATTAAATCAATAATTGAGATGACAAAGTTATTAATATTATTACTTGCAATATTAACGATGTCTAGAAGTTCTGCTAAGAAGAGGTTTGGTCACCTAATTGCACGCCAATAGGGAGAAATTCTTATTGGAAAGCCCCCTCTTTCCTGGGAACGACCTGGTCGATTAATATTGTGAATTATAATAATGATGATAAATGTTGTTAAATATATTGAGGTGTCTTTTTATGAAGTCATGGGAGTTTGTATATATATATATATAAATTATGTTTTATTAGTATTATTAATGTAATAAAACTGAAAAGTTTTTTATATAAAATATAATACTTTTATAAAGTTATTTGTTGTATTAGACTATAAATAGAATATATTATATTCTATTATGCATAGTGTTTTGCATAGTAAAATCTTTTTATATAAAATGCAGAATACTTTTATAAAGTTTTTTGTTTTATTAGACTATAAATAGAATATATTATATTTTATTATACATAGTATTTCCATAATCCCTTAGTAAAATCTTTTTTATATAAAATGAATACTTTTATAAAGTTATTCATTTTATTAGATTATAAATAGAATATATTATATTTTATATAAATGATTTTGTTTTATGAGAATATTTTATTAATACAGCATAGTAAATCAATATGGACCGTCCATTTAAAAGTAAATCAATCTGGATCTTTCATGAATTAGTTACTATTCAGTCCATTCTCCTATAAATAGAAGCTCATTCCTTCATTATTTCTTACGAATTCACTGAAACTCTAGAGAGAGAAACTATAGAGAGAAAGAAGAAAAGTATCCTGCAACTTCACTACTCCTATATCCAGTTTCTTCTAAGGTAAGGGGTATTATTTCTTTCGTATTCATGAAGAGAACTTCTATTATTCCATTCTTTATTATTTTGTTGGAATAACATGTATACGCGGGCTACCATATACTTGGTGAAATTCTTCTGTTATTCCATTATTTATCATTATGTTGGAATAACCCTGTCTATGTGAAGTACCACATACATGGTGAAATTCTTCTGTTATTCCTTTCTTATTATTCTGTTGGAACATCCTGTCTATGCGTTTATGCATGACTGATTCTCCTATTTATTATTACTCGTTGGAATATCTTGTGCGTGCGCTTACGCATGACTTTGGTTCCATTATTTATTATTCTGTTGGAATATCCTGTCTGTGCGTTTACGCATGACCTGGTTCCGTTATTTATTATCTGTTTGAATAACCTGTCTGTGCAGTCTATCGCATGCTTGGTGATTTCTTTTGTTATTCCATTCTTTATTATACTTAGTTGGTTAAAGTTTTGAATTCTATAATCCATGAAATTAGTGGAATATCCTTGATATTTGCTCTTCATCCAGTATCTCTTCATGGAAATATTCTCCGAGCATTCTTGAATTTTACTTTACAAAGAAGTATCATGTTGACAATTTGGACATTATTAGTTCTTCAATAAATTAATTATTGAACTTGTTTTATTGAATTCTTATATCATTATTATCATCCTCATATTTATATTATGTTGAAAGTCATATGTGGCCTGTTGTTCATAGATGGACTTGGTATGATTATGACCAGGGATTAATAGGTATAATCATAACCGTAATGTTACAAATGATGTGGTAAAAGTCCTCATTGGCCCGTAGTGCAATGATGGATAGTTGTTGGCATGATCATGACCAGTGATGAATACAGGAATATCGTTGGCCCGTAGTGCATGGATAATTTGTGGTCATGATACTAATGAATATCTTTGGCCGTAGTGCAGGGATGATGTGGATTATTTATTAAGTTGAGTCCCAGCGATAAAAGTGATGAAAAACCTTTTTAAATCATAAAAGATAGTAGATTTTATTCTCTACTTGACTCTTTTAATGGATTGCTTGTTCCACTATAGTTAAACTTGATGTTTGTTATATTGTATCAGTTTAACACTGTTGAAGGCTAACGATAATTTATTCTGCATTATCTTAGTCATAATATTTCTTACTGGGCTAGTTGAGCTCACCCTTTTACTTTCATTATTCTCTTCAGGAAATGAGAACATAGCAGGGACTAGTCGGGGAACGGAGTGACTGTCCAGATGATAACATTAATAGTCCTCACTATTCTATTAAATATTGTGATAATAAATGTATTGAGGACTTATTTTGAGTTTGAATACTGTCTAGAAGAAAATATTTGTATTAAAATTCACAGCTCATGTTGTATATTTAAGATTATATTTGTATTCTGTACCATGTATTTGGCGACTCAGAATAGGTGATGTATACCTATTTTGGGGGCGTCACAAACTAGCCTCTGCTTTCAACATGAATATTGCAAAAGCAGTCTTCTGATCCTCCCCTACTCTTGCAACATCAAACACTTTCTCTATCTCCATGATCCAGGTCTGTGCTTCAACCGGATTCATGGACCCTCGGAATTCTGGTGGTCCAACTGCTTTGAAATCCTTAAACGTTGTACCTTGGTTCTGAGGTTGATTCTGCAAAGCACCCGTCAGTAATGTCACTAGTTGCGGAACTGGGTAACCTTCCACATTGTTATCGTTGGTTTCTTCAGTAGCTCTCTGTCGGGGTGGTTGACTTCTTGGAGGCATTTTCTGTTAAAAATACACTAATTAGACTATTACTCTATTTCTTTAAGTATCTCTACTTAATTTACACACAAAATCTTATCACATAACACATAACACTTTGAATAAAATAATAACTTTTAATCATTCATAATCTTTAAAAAAAACATCAAAACAATAACATCACTGCTATTTACATTACTTTCCTGAACTATAACAGTTGCAGGATTACTTCATCATCATCACATCTCATTGGTTATATCATACCCGGGATTTACATTTCATTTACCCATCAATCACATAATAGTTACATATCAAACTACGATGTCCTACTAAGATGCTGCGTAGCCTTACGACACTCTTCATACATAATTCGAAACATTGTTCGGCGGTCTAATATGTATGATGGTAGCGTCTCGAACTGAATTGGATAACCCATGACCCGATCCTGAGCTCGATTGATCACGGTGTTGAATACGTTATTCATCTCTTCCATCTCCATCCTCTTTGTTTATGCGTCTTTAGCCCAATAAACACAAATTTCACCCACTTAAATAGTAATATTAACACAACAATTGATTTAGAACTATTACGAACATGTTTGTTGACATATTCCTCAAATTAGAACAATTTAACATCAACTATTCAAATTGAATTTTTCAAATATCATGTTTTCATATAAAAAATTAAATTTTTGATATCTCATTCAAAAATTATCACTGTAATCTCTATACTTGGCCAAATCACTTCATTCAAATTGCGTTATGCTTGTTTCTTAATGAACTAACATTATCAAGCCTCAATTCACAGTTTAACATACCAATTGGCCTCTAAGATTGATACTTTTCATGAATCATATGAGAATACATATACTGTCAAAAATTCTACGGTTATCCGAAATTAGCATGTAATTCTCATTTAAGCACAATCTCTAATCATCATAAACTCATATAATCACAAGTAACCCATTGTATAGCAACAATTCAACAAATTTGAAATTCACAGAACATATATAAAAGTTTGCTGTGACCTCATATATATATATATATATATATATATATAATATGGAGATTATGGAAATACCTTTTTGTTGCTTTAAAATCCTTGCTAATTACAGATAAATCTTTCTCAAATTCTCTCAAACTCTAACAGGTTTCTCTCTGAACTCTCTTCTCAGTTCTCTCAGGCTTTGCACACTAGAACGTGTATAGCAACTAAAAGCCAGTATGCGTAAAAACAAAAATACAAAATTGATATGGCCTTAATAACTATTATCAGTTATCAAAATAAAGTATATATATCATATTTATTATTTTACTTTATTTTATTTATATTATTTATTTTATTTAAATTCAAAAATTAGAAATTCAAAAGCCATAAGGCTTTGTTAGGCAAAATCCTTTAATTTTTAAAGAATTAATATATTAAGTCTTGTTTGGCAAAAACTAAATTAAACCCTTTTTAATTTATTTTAATAAAAACATTAGTTTATAATTTATAATCACATATTATTTATTTGGATCTCCATATCCCACATTAACCAATTAAATTAATCACATACTATATTTTAATTAAATATACCATTTTAGCAAATAACACATAATTATAATTTTCATTATAACTTTATTTAATAATTTAATATATCATCTAAATTATTAAATTAACACAACAATATAACATCTCATGTTATATTACTAATTATAAATTAATTTAATTTAAAATATTATCTAATAAATTTAGATTCAACAACCATCACATTCATAAAATATATATATTATTCAATCAATATTTAACATTACAATTTGAAATTTTGGATCGTTACACTTGGGAACTAGACTCTGATAATTATGTAAATTTAAGTTTGATATTTATATTATTGTTATTATTATTAGTATTATTCAGCTCATAAAAATGGTATCGTGAAGCACCGAGTTCGGATTTCAAGTACCTGAATTTGGGGGCGTCACAGAAACTTACCTCATACTTTTCTGTCCAGATGAACTTCACCGATTTCCTAGTCAAATTCGTCACTAGTGTCGCGATTTTGGAAAAATCTTAAATAAAGCTTTGTAATAACCTGCCAGTCCATCACAGCTTCAACTTTCGATGGATCTATCGAATTTCTGTCCTTATCAATCACATGCCCAACGAATTGCACTCGTTTTATCGAGAATTCACATTTTGAAAACTTGGCATATAATTTCTCTCTTCTTAACGCCTTTAATGTCACCTTCAAATGTTCAACATCCTCCTCTTTGGTCTTAGAATATACCAGAATATCATCGATGAAAACCATCACGAATTGATCAAAAAATGGTTTAAACACCCTGTTCATTAGGTCCATAAACACCGTAGGAGCATTCGTTAGACCAAATGACATCATCAGAAACTCGTAATGACCATAACGAGTCCTGAATGATGTCTTTGGTACATCTTTTTTCCTCACCTTCAACTAATGGTACCCACTTCTCAAATCTATCTTTGAGAAATACCTAGCTCCTTTCAACTGATCAAATATGTCGTTAATCCTTGGCAATAGATACTTATTCTTAATTGTGACCTTGTTTAACTCTCTATAATCAATGAAAAGTCGCATCGACCCATCCTTCTTCTTGACAAACAACATCGGTGCTCCCCGCGGTGAGACGCTCGGCTGAATATATTTCTTGTCTAACAGTTCTTTAAGTTGCACCATCAATTCTTTCATCTCCATCGAAGCCATATGGTACGGGGACTTCAATATTGGGATAGTTCCCGGCACTAAGTCGATCACGAATTCTACTTCCCTATCTGACGGAAGTCCTAGCAAGTCATCTGGAAATATGTCTCCAAAGTCTCTAACGACTTGTATCTCCTCTAATTTTGAATTCTTCTTTCGAGTATCGACTATGTAGGCTAAATACCCTATACAACCTTGTCTCAACAACTTTCTGGCCCGCATCATCGTCAGAAAACTCGCTTGTCTAGGTGACTTGCTGTCATAAAATATAACCTTTGATGGGGTCATAAGGTTTACACACTTTCTTTGGAAATCAATTATCGCCCCATAATTGAATAGCCATTCCATTCGCAAAATAACATTAAATTCCCCAAGTTTAATTGGTATTAGATCTACCATCATGTCGTGGCCCTTAATTTCCACCCTACAGTTCTTGTGTACAAACCTAATAGGAATTACTTCTCTATTCGCAACCTCTATGTTAAAAGGGTATTCCAATTCCTCTTTAGGCAAATTCAAATTCTTAGCAAAATCGTCGGATATAAATGAACAAGTAAGACCCGAATAAAATAATATGTAAACATTAACATTATTGATCGGAATAATACCTGACACCACATCTCGGGACTGTACAACATCTAGCACGGTCATGTTAAAAGTTTTGGCGGTGGGTCGGTTTGGCGGCGTCGGTCCAGTGATAGCCAGACTGCTACCACCGCTTTTTCCCTTACTTCCACCCGCTCATGCTCCTCCTGCTGCTTACTTGGGGCAATCCCTAGATAGAGATCCCTTGACCCAGAAGTGAAGCAAGCCCCCTTTTTAGGGTTAGGGCAATTTGGCACTATGTGGCCTTCCTTTTCACAATTGTAGCAAACCCTCTTCCCCTTCATACATACCCCAAGTGATTCTTCCCATGGGTAGGATATGCCTCCACCTTCTTCTTCTGACTTCCTTGTTGATTTACAGTAGACACGTTATCATTCCACTTTCTCTTCTGATTATTACCACCACCACTATTACTACCACTTGCTTTGTTGTTCTCACTTTCATTCTTCTTCTTCTTCTTCTATTCTTGATTATACCTGGTCAGCGCATCGCTTCAACCTTCTGCAATTATTGCCTTCTCTAAAACTCCTATAAAAGTGTTCAATTGGAACATTGATACCTTGTTGTACAACTATGGCTTCAGCCCTTGTTTAAAACTCCTAGTTTTTCTCTCATCTGTATTCACCTGATAAGTTACGAACCCTGCCAACTCGTTGAATTTTACGGCGTATTCTGGCACCGTCATGTTTTCTTGCTTCAACTCCAAAAATTGAACCTCCATCTAGTTCTGAGAGCTCGTTGGGAAATACATCTCAAAGAACATCTCTTTAAACATATCCCATGCGATCACACCTTAACTTCCTCTAACCTTGTTTGGCTACCACCAATAGCTGGCCTCTGACTTCAGCATAAACGTTGCAAAAGTTGTCTTCTGATCATTATCAACCCTTGAAACGTCAAATACCTTCTCAATTTCCATAATCCAGGTTTGAGATTCGATCGGATTCTTGGATCCCCTAAATCCTGGCCGTCCTACTGCCTTGAAATCCTTGAACGAGGTAGCTTAAGCTTGCGACTGATTCGTAAATGCTCCAATTAACAAATTTACCAACTGTTGCACAGGATTAGTGTTGGCATTGTCGTTGTCATTATTATTGTTATTGTTATTAATGTTCGTGGATCATTCTTGAGCTTATTGACGTGTTGGGCGTTTTCTTGGCGGTATTTTTTGTTTAAGATATGCGCTTATTAGATCATTACTCAATCTCTTAGGTATTTAAGACTTAACCTAAACATTTTAAGATTATCACTTAACACATAACATCTTAAATAAACATTGATATTTTAATCATTAATAACTTTAAAAACAAAGAGAGATAGAGTCACTGCTATTTACATTAACTATCTCGGGATAAAAAATCTTCTTGATTAAATCATCATATTCAATTACTTATATTCATACTAGAATTTACATCATTAACTACCATAGATATTCACATAACTCATATTGTTCCTATCACGGCCTATTAAGACGTCGAACAGCTTCTCTGCATTCTTCTTCCATGATACGGAACATCATCCTAAAATCTAGCATGTACCAAGGTAGGTCTTAGAACCGGAATGGATAGTACATAACTCGATCCTGAGCTCTATTCATCATAGTATGGAATACAAAATCCATCTTCCCCATCTTGGCCTTCTTTGCCTGCATCTCTTCCTTGGCTACCTCTACATGCTGGAAAGCCTCCTTATAAACATCTTCAGCCCTTGCTCTCTTGGCAGACTATTCTTTCAGAACATCTTTCAGTTTCACAACCTCTACCATCAGCTGCTCCTTATCCCCCTTTGTGTGAACTAACTTCCACTCCACATTTCCAAGACGTACATCAAGACCATGGATTGCCTTATTTTTCTGACCTATAGTTATCTGGCGTTCATTTTCCAGCTCCTCCAATTCTCTGACTCTATCTTAAAGCTCAATGTTACGATTATATACCTTGTCATACATCTGAGCTACAATAGAGTTCGGTGGGAACTCATCTTCCTCCTCTTCCTTCTCAGGGTCCTCCTCCGGATCAGTCTCAGGCTCATGCTCTTGACCCATAACAGTAATCAATGGAGATGGCTCTCTCTGTACCAACTGCTCTCGGATGACATGGATATCTCGGGGCTCCTCCTCTCCAGGCACTCGGGGTTCCTCATCCCCAACTCAACTAGATCTTCTAACATTCAACAACCTCACAACATAGTTTTAAGTTTTAGTTACTAATTGATACTCGCGAGTACATAAGCTTATCACATAGCACATAAAGTCTTCTATTATCTTCATTTAATTAACGAATTAATTTCTTAAAAATCGATAAGAGTTTATCATCACTATGTTCTTGATCTCCTATAAGGCTACTACCTAAGGTTTTTCCCACCTAAGGTTCATAACCTACAGCTTTGATACCAACCTGTGACACCCCCAAATCCAGGTGCTCGAATTTCCCACAGATTCGGTGTTCACTCATCGAAATAAATAACATCTAACTACCCATAAATAAACTCATAAATAAAATAGCAATCCTCCCAATAAAGGATTACAACAGCTTAAAATAGCTTAAACAAATCAATCCCAGGTCATCTAACCTTAATACATCAATTCAGAAACTTCATAACATCATAGATTTTAACATGATCATTCTTAAATAATAGATAAGTCTTCATCATTTGCTTGCTTTGCCTTTTCCCTTACTAGTGGATGGCTCATCAACTCTTTCAACCTTAGCTGCAATGTTATTATGCAAGGGTGAGCAATAATTGCCCACAAGTTTAGCAATAGTAATAATAATAATAACATGCGAATAAACAATGGATATTGAACAAAAGAAAGCTCAGCTTTTGAATTAAGATTAGAACAGGAATCAAAAGTACATCTGAGGGTCACTGGACCATGAACTATGTCCCAGGCTACCAAGTATTTCTACTTCAAACCTTTAACAATCGTAAGACTATATGGACCTTACTTCTCTTACCTAGAGGGATCAGCCCTTAGTACCATGTATGTGCACAACATCTTAACGCTATTGCGTAATATAATCCCATGTAGCATGGTTGTTCAACTCGGCTTTGACATTAGAGTCCACAACAAAGGAAGTTTGGTTTGGATTGACTTCTAGAGAAATTTAGATCTTTAGAACGTCCATAAACTAAGGATTAGTTGAATCAATATGAGTTTGATAATCATTCAAGAGTTCGTTGACAACATAATAATATAAGGGATACAATAGTAATGATAGAATACCATAGAATCATAAGTTAATAGGCATCATATACCAAAGTTATGATTTCATAAAGAATTAGAAAGCTTAACCAAAACATTGGCATTGATATTATAAGATACCTTGCTTGAATAATAATAAGCTAAGGTTAAACTTGCTCAATAAAGTAGAGTTAGAAAAACTTGCGCGACTATAATCAAGTTAGAATTGAGGAACTTGCTCAACGATAACATAATATAAAATAAGAATTTGCTCAATATAAGAATAGAGTTTGAAAACTCGTATAATCGTAATCAAGATAGGGTAAGGAACTTGCTCAACATAAGAGTAGGGTTCAAAAACTTGTCTCGTGCATAGATTACACATTTACTATTCATATTCCTCAATTTAATCCTACATACCATTTACATTCACAATACCCAGTTAATTATAATATAACTGGAATCATAAGTACATCCTCTTTTGTCTAAACTCTGATTATGATTATATTAATCAAATCACAGCATTAGTTTTCACACATTATTAGACTTTACAAATGACAAGTTAACTACGCGTTCGACATAATAATTATACACGTAAGAACATCATTGACATGTTAAGAATCTGTTTTAACATCACATTATACGATTAATACATTTTCATGTTTAAAAGATTGGGTTTAAATCTCATTATCTGGACTTGAACAATTAAATAAAACTTTCAGGGAAATTCTGCTAAGTGGTGCTGCGGTGCTCCCCATTACTTAGGAACTGGCGTTGTAGCGTAACCCTGAAGCTGCAGCTATGCTGTTAAGCCTATGGACAGACGTTGTAGCTCTGACTCGGCACTGCAACACGTAGTCAAGCCTGCTAAGTAGAGATGCAGTGATGCGATGCAGTTTTTGTTTCTTCAGTTCTCAAATAACATAGAACATGCCCAAATTATGCGAAAACATCACACAAACAACGAATTCAATATTACCCATAAACAATAAACTTAACAAAAATATTTTATAACATTCGTAGCAAGCTTGTAACAACTTAAGTCACATAATTAACAAGATTTAGAACCATAATTTTGAAATTTTTGTGAAAAGCTCCATTTTTGACATTCCTACCGAAATTTAATACTACGAACTTATTTTTAAACCAAATCAGTCCATACAAGTTTTATTTTTACGTGTAAAAACATAATCATCCATCAATTTACCGATTAATATGCAATTTAAAATTAAATTTTCCTACTTTGAAGCCACATTCATACATATTTCTCTATAACTACAAAACTCAAATTAAACACAATTACATGGATTTGATTACTCTAAAATACATATAAATCATATATAATTGAACTATACATGCTCATAAACATCTAACATCAAGTTTTTAACAAATACCTTATGAATTTCAATTAACCGAGAACTTAATATATGTTCATGGAGAAAACTTAAAAACATAATTTTAACGCTTAAGATTGAAGAATTACCCTTGATTTCTCTACTTAGATTGCTAGAATGTGATAGAAAGCTTATTTAATTCTCCAACTCCTTCTCCAATCTCAATTATTCTCAAATTTTCTCCCTTTTTCTCCCCGTGTTATGCTCTCCACACTTAACAATATCTGATATATTATAGGTATATAATATAACTGATACATATATGGGCAACGGTTAGGCGTAGTATGGCCTTAACTGCTCCCATGTCCTCAAGGCCTTGTTTGGTTTGTTTCAAATTAATTCCTTTTTCCCATTATTTTAATTAACTTATTTATTATATAATTTATTTGTCACACTTTAATTAATCAAATAATATTATTTAAACTCAATTAAATAAAAGTCAATATTACTTATTAAATCAAATCATCACATAATTAAAATTCTCATTTATTAATTATGACAAATCAATAAATCTCTAATTAATTATTTAATTAATTAGAATAATATTAAAATTATTTAACAACTTATTTAATTTAGTTATCTCAATTAAATCCACACTTTGAATTATAACATTACTCCTCATTAATTTAATTAATGTGAAACACTTAATTAAAATAATCTACCACAATTTCATCAAATATTTATTTAACTCAATAAATAAATCATCAAAATACTTATTTAATTCAATAAATATTAAAAATTAAATACAAAAGTCTCGTTCGTCACATATATCTTATGTACTTCAATTTCATCCGGATAGAATAAGTTTTTGGATCTGTTAACGACAAATTCAATTTTTAATATTTCATTACGCATTTGTTAAACGTTCGTGAGCGTTCTTCACTCATTTCTTCGTTTTAAGTCTAAATTCGTTCATTCTTGAGTCCATGACTCTTAAATACATATTTATTCGTTATACAGCCGAGAACCTAGCTTTCTATGTTAAATGTCAATTTTTCACTATCGTTTCAAAAATCTTAATTAACTACGATTTCAACAATTAACATCTTTTCCCGTAAATTTTACCATATCTTCGTTACTTGAGATTTTTACACCAAACCAAATGGAATCAGTCCATTGATCCATCATCTATATCCTAACCAAATAATTTGCACCTAAATTATACGCGATGGTTTTCAATTTGTTCATCAACAACAAACTCTAAGTTTTGATAGTTTTTCTTCATTAAACGCTTAATCATTCTTTTATGATTTCACTTATTCATGGCTTATTAACGTTTTAATTCACTAATAGCCATCCTTATTTCTTCGGAAGAGACATGCTCCACCAATTCATACTTCACTATAAAAAGTAAATAGAAAAGAATCCAAGGGTAGGGTTTACATATTTGTTTACCTTAGCGTTCTTCGCATTCTTGACTTACACTTGTTTGATTAGCTTTTTTCCTTCTATGATCACTGGTTATTGCTCTTCTTTCTCTCTCTCTCTCTCTCTCAATATAGGTGTTCAAAGTTTGTAAACAAACTAATGAACTTAAGCTAGCTTATTTATAGAAATTAAAAGGTTAGGGCATTTTGGTCATTTGGTCACCTCCTTATTATTCACACCTCCTCACCAAAGCTTCCAAAGGAAGCTATCCATTTCCCTTGGCCACCAAGTAGCCGGCCATATGCCCCTATAGGGGACCCACATGGGTTGCCCTATGGGTTTTACCCACCCATTAACCTATCGGTTCGACCCACAAGTTTGGTTCTTGGTTCAGGCCTTGATATAACTCATCATTGGGCCTCACTTATTGGTCCAATTGGGCTTGACAATTGTCTAAGTCCAACAGCTAAAGTCCTAAGACTTATTTGTATTCCTACCATATAATTCTCTTATTCTATTCGTATACACTTCGTATGATATTTGTATTAGTCTTCGTATTATACTCGTATAATACCTACTATTATACTCGTATTCTTCACATATAATAATTATTATTATTACACTTAACCTTTTCTTTTCATAGAATTCACTTTTTCTAACCCTTAAGGTTTTAAGTCCTCAGGCAAAAACTATGTTTGTCATAACTAAAATATTATTGGATATTCCATCTCGTCTTAGAACTCTATCATTATGCGTTGTCGACGTCAAAATTTTTTTTCTCTTTTCTTTGGAATTCCCCTTTTTACCCTTTATGTTCTCTATGTGTTGAGTTTTATTTGAAAGGGCGAGTTTAAAAAGGGTCCGACACAAAATGTCAACGATTTGAAAATTTAGAGTTGCTAGTTGGTAGTTTTTAAATGGTTGTACCAACTCAACTGAATTTAAAAAGGTTTACACAAAGGCCCAATTGTTAGACTCTGTTTAACAGGCCTTGGAAACTGAGATTCATAGAGTTCGGGGGCTTGATTAAGCGGGGGTAGGTGTTAGGCACCCCTCGACTTCCGTGAAAACACAGTTACCGCGTCTTTTCAATTTCCTAATTTATCTGAAGTATGTGTGTATATGTGTATGTTAATTGGGCCTAAGTGCATTTTTTTGGAAGTAGTGTTATGCCTCATTTGCACCTATATACAAAGGGTTTGATTTGAATAAAAGTTCAATTTTAAGCAATATGTGCAGAAATGATATTTTGAAAATAGGTTTTCAAACCCTTATGCTTATATAGTAATTGAGGCCTTTGATACTTGCATGTTATTCCGTATTTGGCTTGATTTGATTTTATTCTCGAGATGCGAAACATCTTAAACAAAATAATATACATAGCAGTGTCGGGCTCCTTATGGGCATAAAAGCCATCGAAGGATGTCTAAACACCATAAATATGATTTACAAGCTGGCTATACAGCTGAGAAAGGGTCCATCATGGGAACCAAATCTAGATCCGTTAGTTGGATCTTAGATCACGTGGCTCCTAGGCTCACATAATAAAAACTACAAAGAAAACTAGATTTAAATAAATCTTATTCATTTTTGGCTCAACGATTCTTGTTTTGTATCTTTTGAACTGGTTAAAAGTTAGATATGGCTAGATTTAGATAAATCTAGTCCACAGATTTAACTATTACAAATTTACATTGAATTAGTAGTTAAAATAAATATTTAAATATAATAAACAGTTAAAGCAATAAAATGCCATGAATTTAGAATCCAGACACGACTTTTGAATGTGTGTGTGTGTGTGTGTATATATATATATATATTAACGCAATAAAAAGGCCACGAATTTAGCAATCCAGGCCAGACAAATAAATATAAATATATATTTATATATATACGAAAGTAAGTAAAAGCCATAGATATTCGATCCAGGCTCAACTGTTTGGTTTAAGTTTCTCTCTCTCTCTCTATACATACATATATATATATATATATATATATATATATATTAAAGCGATAGAAAGCTTTAAATCTGAAATAATCTTATAGTGTGTTGCACAGAAGGCTTCAAACCGCTTTTGGAGCTTGAAAACTCAGTTTCCACAGGTTAAAATTTGATATGTTGTAGAATATATGTATACAAGTGTTTAAAAAGAAGAAAATTGAAGTTTGGAACACTATAGGAGGGGTTAAGAGCTGAAATGGACATAATTTTCTCTCTTTTTCCTTTTTTTTTCTTTTCTTTTTGGCTGATGGGTGGGTCTATTTATAGACCAAAGTAGTCGGGGGTCTACCCGCAACAACCGTGAGTCTACCTGCCGCTTCCCGGGTGAGTCCCAGGCCCGTTGGTCCCATTGTCTCGAAGTATGTGCACTCGGGCTAACGCGTTGTCCGCTCGAACCTTCATAACTTTCACTTCGAGAATTCGATGGAGGCATGTTATACCTTTCCAGAAAGCCCTTGACGAGAGCTACACAATGACATGGGATTTGACATTTTTAAAATATGGGAAGATGGGTCCATGACCAATCTTTGAGTCTTCGCAGTCCATTTGTTGAGTTGTCTTGTGTTAGTTTCACTCGGGATTAATGTTATGGTTCGGCGTGACTTCGTTTGCAGTGATTTGGGTTGAATTGATGTTAGGTTGGCAAAACTACTACTTTTTAACTCTCGAGTTGGTTTCATGCTTGATGCAGTTGTAGTTGTCTTTTTTCAGGGTTATCTCCGAGATTGGACTCCTGCTGACTTTTGACAATCCTCAGGGTTGTCTCTGAGGTTGGTTTGATCTTTCCTGTGGTTTTTACCAGGGTTTAATTTGATCTCCTGGGGCTATCTCCGGAGTTTGACTTGATCTCCTGGGATTTTTGTCGGGTTTGACTTGATCTCCTGGGGTCGTCTCCGGGGCTTGACTTGATCTCCCGGAGTTGTCTCCGGGGTTTGACTTGATCTCTCGGGGCTATCTCTGGGGATGGATTTGATCTCCTAGGGTTATCTTTGCGGCTGGGATTTGATCTCCTGGGGTTATCTCTAGGGCTGGATTTGATCTCATGGGGTTGTCTCTAGGGCTGGATTTGATCTCCTAGGGTTGTCACTGGGTTTATTTGAGGATTTTAACTCCTAGGGTTGTCTTTGAGAGATAAAAGATGACTCTGGCCTCATACATGGGTAGTAACATGAATGAAAAATTTTGAATGTCTACAGATACCCCTCTTTATCATGTTTATGTAATGTAATGGAATGAACAAGATAAAGATTACTAAACACTTGAAAGATGACAAGATTTAAATGATGATATACAATGCAGCATGATGTTATGTTATGGATGTTGGAGGTTCTTGGTTGGAATTATTTCCAATGGGATTTTATAACTGCGCCATTTCTGTTAGGGATGAAGTTGTCAATGATGGCCTTTACTGAACCGCCTTGATGTTTACTCGAACGGTAGCTTACAAGGCTTTTACGACCGGATCTTTCCCGATGCTATGTTGGTGTTGTCGCCGACGTTCTTTGTCTTTAGATGTGCTCTCTGACTTTATTTCCACCGAAGATGTTCCTCTCTTTTACGACTGACTCTTTGGGGATTATTGATGTTTATCCTGATGATAGATGGCCTTGATTTCCATCATTGGATTCTTCTTGTCGTCACGCTGGGATTATCACCACCACCCGGGCTTTTCTATTAGGTTGATGCCGATAGCTGTACTAGAGCTAGAATTTTGACTGCTTGCTTTCACAGCATCCTCACAACAGCTACTCGAATGGTAGTTTTTTGAAGGTTGACTATAACTAACTTTCCTTGGTGCCTACTTGAACATTAGTTTACAATGGTCTAGAAATCAACAAACCTTCATGGTGCCTCGACTGGGGATTTATATAACATATTTCATCATCGGTCCTCCCCGATGGTACGCTAGAGTTGTCGCCAACAATTTTCATCATCAGATCTTTGTTCTTTGTTAAAATAATTTTCAATGGCTTATATCACCGGATCTTTCCCAATGCCACGCTGGAGTTGTCGCCAATTGTTTACCCTATCACACATGTTGACCTTCGTTGAAGTAGTTTTCAATGACATACATCACCGGACCATTCCCGATGCTACTCTAGAGTTGTCACCAACAGTTTACACTGTCAATCATTCCGACCTTCGTTGAAGTAGCTTTCAATAGCTTGCATCATCGGACCATTCCTGATGCTACGCTGGAGTTGTCGCCAACAGTTTGCAGTGTCAGGAATGCCTAATATCTCTGCTGGGGAAATCTTTTTAACCAATTATACCGCTAACAAATCTAGACGTTTAGACGCAATCAAGACCCATGGTTCATGACACTAGACCTTCCCGATGTTTTGACAAGGGTTGTTTTCAATAATCTATATCATTGGCCCTTTGAACCCCACATTCGGGTTAATACCAATGACTTACATGTAAATCAGGAGTTTGACATTTGAATTCAAGATTTTAGGCCCTTTCCACTCAATCACATAGCACCTTTTTCCTTAATTTGACTTTTCAGCTACCAGGAATTCCATTGCAACTCAAATTTGATCGAACTAGAGAGGGTGGGGACCACCTTAGGTGACCGCAGGTAGACCTGTGGTTAATGCGAGTTGACCCGCGGCTACCCGTGGGTATATTTACTCCCTCCATTCTCTTTCATAAGTCATTTTCAAGTTGAACACAATAGAAAATCTAAACTTTCCTCTTCAATTCTACTGAGTTCGGGCTGCTTTTTGCAAAATTCGTCACCATACAAACGTTCTGCACTATCCCGGTAACGTTTACATGCTTATATGACTTGATAAAAATAATTCAACTTAGTAAATGTTCATATTTTACCATGCTGAACATATTGATGTGAAAATAATTGACTTTTGAGACAGTTATTTGGCACTCTTTTTTGCTATTTTATTCATCTTATTTGAAGACAAATGAGCACAGGTTTTCAAATAAAGCACACATGGTAATTTGGTTACCATGTGATAAGTGGATTTTATATATGCGAATCGGTGTCCATTTCATGCTTATTTGTTGCTAATTTCTTGAGTTCATGTTTATTTTTACTTGTTTTATGCTCTTTTATGTGTAGGATGGTTGTTGCGGCACTTAACATATATTTGGAGTCAATTGAAATGATTTGGGATCAATTAGTGCAAATTTGGAAAAAGTCGTGAAGCTCAGGAAAACCATTTAGCTGAATAGACCCCAGGCGTAGATGCCTATTTGTTTTTAACACCCAAAAGGCGGGGGTCTTCTTATCAAACTAACAGAATGATATGGGCGTATGACTTTTTTATATATACACCCATAAAGCGGGGTGTAAAATCTCTGAGACTTATGTTGAGCTTGGAACTCTTATTTGACATGGTTTCTAGCATATTGGATTGTACATGGACTCTACTTGATGGAGAATTTTGGCTGGGACTTAGGTGTTGGACAACTATTATTTAATTAACAATGAATTCAACAACACACAAGGCACATTACGAAGATCAATTCCAGTTTTTCTTAGTAAGCGTTGGAGGAGTATTTCGAGGAGATTTTCGAGGCGATTGCAATTCTAGGCTACGTGAAGGGTGTTTTTCAATATTCTTCTTCTTAGGCTACTAATTGTAATTGAAGGAATGTTTTCTATGATTTATTCAGTAGTTATTTCATTTATGATGAACTAGTTCACTTTTTAGGCTTATGATGGATCTTTGGGTGAATCGATGATTTTGTAAACTTTGATTTCCAGTTTAATAATCTATTTCCAGTTTATCTAAATTAATTTGAGCTTGAATTTATGAATTGCCTAATCAACAATTCTTTGTGGATTTGTATGGAATCAAGAGAGGATATTCGAATCTAGACTTCGTTAATATAACATGTGTTCATCAATTTTGTGAATAGCAGAATCTTGATGAATGTTAAGGTAGAGATATGCTTGACATTGCATGTAATCGGATAGAGAACTTAATCTTAGACTTTCTTTAATTGTAATTCACATAGAGAAATAGTGAGTTAGTTGATTAAGGTATTTAACTTGTTTCTATCTTAATTGTGGATTTAAGTTAATACGGTATTAGTACATTGAGAGGTGGTTAATACTACATTCGTGTTCTTGATTAATAAACTGGGATAGTGAATTGAATTGGAATAAAGGTGTTAAAATCAGAGTGAAGCTTAAGGTGAAATCATAAGTCTAATTCTCCAGTAATTGTGTGAAATTCCAGATTTTGATATTTGTGATTGGTTTGTGGTAGTTTATTTAATCTTTAATTTAGTTTCTTTAATTATAATCATTGAGTTGAATAGTTTAATAAAATTAGGATTAATAGGAAATTGGTAATTGTAAGTTAAGTTTATTACTAGTTGATCTCTGTGGGAATGATACTCTACTCATCACTTTATTACTTGTTGACCACGTATACTTGCGTCATGTATTGCATATATAGATTTTAACCAACAAGTTTTTGGCTTCGTTGCTGGGGATTTATATTAGTATAGATCTTAATATTTTTACAATATCAGTTTAATTAATCCAGTTTTACTTAGAAATTTTTATTTTTGTTTTGGCCCTCTTATTTCAGGTGTTTGAAGAAGTTTAAGCAAACTCAGTCTAAAAATCCAGACTTGCTGCCTTTTGAGGGCGACATTGAGAAAAGGTTTCAGAGGTTAAGTAAGTGGATCAATGAAATGAGGCAAGAATTTGAAACATCTGCGAACGAAGAGGAAATGGCAGCCGAAGATCAGAAAGCGCTAAGGGACTTCGCCACACCCAAGGTGACTGAACTGTAGTCAAGCATCACCAGGCCCGCGATTGCTACAAATACATTCGAAATAAAGCCTGGGACGATTCAGATGATCCAGAATTCAAATCAGTTTGGGGGATAGGCTAATGACGATCCGAATGAACATCTAGTCAGCTTTTTGGAGATTTGTGACACCTTCAGATATAATGGGGTGTCGAATGAGGTTGTGAGACTTCGCTTGTTCCCATTCACTTTACGGGACAAGGCGAAGAGTTGGTTGCATTCTCTACCGCCCGGTTCAATAACAACATGGAAGGACTTAGCTCATAAATTCCTTGCCAAATTTTTCCCACCGGTGAAAACTACAAAAATGAGGAATGAGATAACAATGTTTAAGCAGCAACATGGGGAGTCGTTATATGAGGCATGGGAGAGATACAAAGAATTGCTCAGAAAATGCCCACATCATGGATTGCCCAAGTGGCTGCAAATTAACACCTTTTACAACGGACTACATGGGAATCTCAGAACGAGTATTGATGCAGCGTCGAGCGGAGCATTCATGGCCAAGAGTTACGAGGAAGCCTATAATTTGATTGAAACCATGGCGGCCAACAACTACCGATGGTACAATAAGAAGAATGACGACAAAAGTAAAGGTGGGGTTTTGGAAGTAGATGGGGTGACAGCTATACAAGCACAGATTTCTGCGTTTTCCAAGAAGTTGGATGCCATGATAGGGGCTCAAATCTGTTGAGTTCTTTGTAGTATCTGAATTGTGTGTGGGTGACCATCCTCTGGATCGATTGTGCAATTAATCCAAAGATCTCATCCGGTTCATAGGTAGCTACAATAGGAATCCGCAGAATACGTACCAAAACACTTATAACCAAGGGAATAGAAATCACCCAAATTTCTCGTGGAGCAATAATCAGCAACATCAAGCTTCACAACCGTCATATCCCCCAGGTTTTCAGAATCAACAAAAATTGTTTCAACATCAAGAAAGGAAATCAGATTTCGAGGAAGTGGTGTCAAAGTACATAACTAACAATGAGGAGACAATGAAAAATCAATCAATGGCCATCAAGAACTTAGAAAATCAGATGGGTCAAATTGCCTTAGCACTAAATAACAGGCCACAAGGGACCCTACCAAGCGATACAGTGAGAAATCCGAAGGGTAACCACGAACAGTGTCAGCCAATTACATTGAGGAGTGGAAAACATCTCGTGGGTAATAATGCAGAAAATTCAGCGACACCGGAGGAAAAAGTTCATGACAGTAACGTTGTGACGACCCCAAAATAGGTTTACATCACCCATCTTGAGTCACCAAATATATGGTACAGAATAAAAATACAAACTTAATTATACAACCGTTGTGTAATATACGACAAAACATAGCTGAGAGTTTAAACAGGAATATTTCCTTCTAGACAATATCCACTCTCAAATAGAGTCCTCATTACATTTATTGTCACACTATTTTATAGAATAGTGAGGACTACTAATACACCATCTTAGATCATCACTCCGTTCCCTGACTAGTCCTGGCTACGTTCTCATTTCCTGAAGAGAACAATGAAAGCAAAAGGGTGAGCTTAACTAGCCTAGTAAGAAATATTATGACTAAGATAATGCAGAATAAGTTATCATTAGTTTTCAACAATGTTAAACTGATAAAATACAATAGACATCAAGTTTAACTGTAGCGGAATAAGCAATCCATTAAAATAGTCAAGTAGAGCATGATATCTACTATCTTCTATGATTTAAAATGTTTTCATAAATTTTTATCGCTGAGACGCAACTTAATAAATAAACCACATCATCGAATCATCCATTCACTACGGGCCAAGGATGTTCATTAAATCATCAATGGTCATGACTATACCGAATAATCCATGGTCATAACCGTACCAAAAACTGTCCATTAATGCACTACAGGCCAATGAGGACTTTTACCACATCATTTATAACATTACAGGTCATGATTATACCGAATGATCCCTGGTCATAATCATACTGAGTCCATCTATGCACGTAAGCCAAAGATGACTTTCATCACAATATAAGCATGAGGATGATGACAATGACATAATAATTTAATAAAACAAGTTGAAGAATAAATTTTAAAGATTTATAAGTTAATTTATCCTTTAAATCAATAACGTCCAAATTGTCAACATGATACTACTTTCCGGAGTAAAATTCAAGAATGCATGTAAGAATATTTCTATGAAAAGATCTTTGGATGAAGCGCAAATATCCAGGATATTCTACTAATTTCATGGAGTATAGAAGTCAAAACTTTAACCAATTGAGTATAATAGAATATATGAAAGCGCAAATGGATTTTTTTGCCCGCCATGCGATAATCCGTGAGCGAGATAATTTCCACAATTTAATAAGGAATGAATATGAAGGATCATTCACCATGCATGTGGTAATCCACATAGAGCGAGTTATTCTAACGAATAATAAAGAATGGAATAATGAAGAATTCACCATGCATGCGATAGACCGCATGCGAACGAGTTTTTCCCAACCGAATAATAAAGAATGGAACCAGGTCATGCGTAATTCGCACAGACAGGATATTCCAACAAAATAATAAAGAAAGGAACCAGGTCATGTGTAATTCGCACAGACAGGATATTCCAATAGAATAATAAAGAATGGAATAACAACAGAATTCACCTGGCATGCGATAAACCGCACAGACAGGTTATTCTAACATAATAATTAAGAATGGAATAATAGAAGAATTTCACAATGTATGCAGCCAGCACAGACAAAAGTTATTCAACATAATAATAAAGAATGGAATAACAACCCTTACGAGTATTGAAAGAAAATAACTCTCTTCATGAATACGAAAGAATAATACCCCTTACCTTAGAAGAAACTGGATATTGGAATAGTGAGGTAGCAGACTTCTCTTCTTCTTTCTCTCAATAATAATTTCTCTAAAGCTTTAGTGAATTGGTGAGAAATGAATGAAGAATGAGCTTCTATTTATAGGAAAATATAGTTTCGATAATTGCACGTTTTGGGGCTCGAAATATTACAGTACAATACCTTCAACTTTTCTTTCATTTTTAATTTAGTCCTGCAAGTATAATCAAACTTGCACCACCTCCCCTAATAGTAAATCATTTGAATTAATAGTTCATTCATGTGACTCAATAATATAATCATGTGAAAAAAATAATTACAGTATAGTACCTTTAACTATACCTCCATCTTTAATTTAGTTATGCAAGTATTATCAATCTTGCACCAACTCCCCTAATAGTACATGAATGTGAATCAATAGTACACACATGTGAACAAATAGTTATATGCATGTGAATTAATAGCAATTAATTGCTCATTTATCCGATTAATTACCTGATAACTTCTAGACATCAATTATTATCAAAATAAATGTTGATTTCCACTAATACTAATAATTCCCACACGATGGAACTATCAATTTCATCTTTAATCAACACAAACTTATTCATCATTAATATTATAATTCACAATATTTAACAACTAGGTCATTCCCAGGAAAGAGGGGGCTTTCCGATAAGGATTTCTCCTTATTGGCGCGCAATTAGGTGACCAAACATTTCCTTGACAGAACTTCTAAACATTGTCATTATTGCAATTAATAATATGAATAACTTTGTCGTCTCAATTATTGATTTAATAATATATCATATTATACAAATGATATTGTGACAATAACTGAATCAATAATATGAGAGATATGATGCAGCAAATACTGTAGCAATAATTGAGTATAACTGAGTGACTTCTCACGTAAGCATCAATAATCAATATTGTGTGCTACTATGCAACCACGTGTATTACTGTACTTTTACTACCGGGTAGTTCAATAGTTTAACGGTAAAACTTCCGCCGTTATTTTTATAAAAGATAATTATGTCTTTTTCTAACTACGACAATACTTACATTGTGTAGGGGTCCACTAATGATTGTCTTGTCGTCATCTAATATTCCCTATTAAAAGCGAATATTCACGACCAATCGAATACTATATAACCACTTGCTTACTTTGAAAAATTTGTAAATATTACCCACAACTATAACATTATATTATATTCACACCATAATATTCAAAAATATATTTCTAGAGAAATTAATCTTTATTCATAAAAGTTGGGGTCTTACAACCTCCCCTTCTGATGAAATTTCATCCTCGAAATTAGGGTGCGTACCTGGTATGTCGAAGAGGTGAGGATACCTTGATTTCATTTTAGATTCTAACTCCCAGGTCATTTTCTCAACATCGTGGTTTCTCCACAAAACATTGACTTGAGGTATAACTTTAGAGCGTAGAATATGATCCTTCTTATCCAAGATTTTAACAGGTACCTCTTTATACGTTAAATCTTCCGATATCTCGTCCAGTTCTAATTCAATAATGTGGTTCGGGTCTTTCACATATTTATGTAACATAGATATGTGAAAAACATTATAAACACGAGACATACTTGGCGGTAAGGCGAGTCTATAGGCCACAATTCCTACTCGATCGAGGATTAAAAATGGGCCAATGAATAGAGGATTGAGCTTTCCTCTCTTTCCAAATCTTGTACCTCCTTTCCATGGAGCGACACGTAACAACACATGATCTCCAATATTAAATTCCACGTCTTTTCGATGAAGATCAGCATAACTCTTTTGTCGATCTTGTGAGGTTTTTATACATTGTCGAATTGTTTGAATCTTTTTCGTAGTCATATATACGTACCAACTCCAGTCCCAACAACGTTGCTTCACCCACCTCATCCCAGCATACTAGAAAACAAAACTTTCTTCCATACAACGTCTCAAATGGAGCCATGCCAATACTTGCTTGATAACTATTGTTTTAGGAAAACTCCACCAATGGTAAGAACTTGTCCCAACTTCCCTTGAAGTCCAGGACACAGAGTCTTAATAAATCTTCATGAGTTTGAATAGTCCTTTCCGACTGCCCATCCGTTTGAGGATGATATGCCGAACTAAATCGTAAATCTGTGCCCATAGCTATTTGCAAACTAACCCAAAATCTTGAAGTGAATCTTGGGTCTCGATCAGAAACTATGGATAATGGCATACCATGCAATCTTACAATCTCGTTTATATACATACTAGCAAGACGTTCAAGTGTATAAGTTTCTCGTATAGATAAGAAATGAGCAGACTTGGTCAATCTATCAACAATGACCTAAATCGCATCTATGCATTCAGAAACCTTGGGAAGACCAGTAACGAAATCTATGGTATTGTGCTCCCACTTCCATTCTGGAATTTCAAGTGGTTGCAATGGACCTTTTGGCACTTGATGCTCCGCCTTGACTCGTTGAAAAATTAGACACCTTGAGATAAACTCCGCTATCTCTCTCTTCATATTCCTCCACTAAAATGTATGTCGGAGATCACGATACATTTTGGTACTCCCGGGATGGATTGCAAATGGTGTGTTGTGCGCCTCCATCATGATTTTATACTTCAAGTCGGAATCGTTAGGAATACAAAGTCTGGAGTTAACTCGAAGTATTCCTTCTTCATCGATTCTTGCTTCCGGAATAGCACCTTCTTGCACTTTCTTCTTCATACGCATCAGCTCCAGGTCTGTAATTTGAGCAACTTTAACTTTATCGGTTAAAGTCGGTTCTACTCGTATAGTCGTCATCATCACATGGGTCTTTGGAGTCTTTAACTCCATCTCCATCCTTCGTAAGTCATACAAAATGGGTCTTTGTGTGACGCCTCCAAAATAGGTATATATCACCCATCTTGAGTCGCCAGATACATGGTACAGAATACAATTAAAAACTTAATTATACAACTGTCGTGTAAAATATTGTCTTCTAGACAATATCCACACTTACTGGAGTCCTCATTACACTTATTATCACACTAAGTAGTGAGGACTACTATAGCTACCATATCGGACCATCACTCCATTCCCCGACTCGTCCCGGCTATATTCTAATTTCATGAAGAGAACAGTGAAAGAAAAGGGTGAGCTCAACTAGCCCAGTAAGAAATATTATGACTAAGATAATGCAGAATAAATTATCCTTAGCCTTCAACAGTGTTAAACTGTTAAAATACAATAAACATCAAGTTTAACTGCAGCAAAATAAGCAATCCATTAGAAGAGTCAAGTAGAACATAATGTGTACTATCTCCTCTAGATTAAAAGTCCATCGTTAATATTTCATTCCTGTAATACTCATCAATAGTTCGTTGTTATACCCAAGACAAAAAGAACTATCATCACCTGTCTTCACCTAAACCACCAAAGATTATAGTTAAATACACAATTCATATTTATAATCATGTAAATCAATAGTTTCTTCTTGCCACAAAGGCTTAATAGAATGTTTACTCAATATCCTTACCCCAAATGCTAAAGATATTCAAATGTAATAACAATGATCATACCAAATAGTTGTCTACCTTTACACTACGGGGCAAAGATATTCAACTATAAAACTAATGGTCATGATCATACCAATCAATTGTCTGTCAGTGCACTACGGCCAAAGACATTCAACTGTTAACTAATGGTCATGATCCTGCCAATCACATCATCGAATTATCCATGCACTACGGGCCAAGGATATTCTTTATTATCACCAGTGCTTATGATCATGTCATACACCTGTCCATATTTGTATGTAAGCCAAAGATATACAACTATAAAACCAATAATCAACAATCCATCTTTGCATGTAAGCAAAAAATATACAACTGTAAAACCAATAATCAACAGTCCATCTATGCACGTAAGCCAAAGATGATTTTCATCACAATATAAGCATGAGTATGATGACAATGATATAAGCATTAATCAAACAAAATCAAGGATAAATATTAAAGACTTTAAATTTATCCAGAGTTTAAAAATTTCCAAATTGTCAACATGATACTACTTTGTGGAGTAAAATTCAAGAATAATATTCATGTACCAAAAATAATTTAGACATAAAAGAAATATATTTTTTGGGTAAATAGTACCCCGCAATAGTACCCTATGAATAGTACTTCGGGAATAGTACCTCATGAATAGTACCCCGGCATGAAAAGTACTCTAAATACCCGAGTGAATAATATTCGAGTGAATAGTAATTTGGGTGAATAGTAACCTATGAATAGTAACTCGTGAATAGTACTATGACACGAAAATGTCCCGAATACCCGAGTGAATAATACTAGAGTAAATAGTAATTGGGTGAATAATAACCCGTAAATAGTAACTTGTAAAAAAAATACCAAAGAAAATGATATTCCATGACGAGTACAAAATAAATGATATCTTATACGAGTATAATAGAATATACGAAACTGCAAATGGATTTTCACCCGCTGTGCGGTAATCCACGTAGACAGATCATTTCCACAATTTAATATGGAATGAATACAAAGGATCATTCACCATGCATGCGATAATCCACATAGACAGGTTATTCAAAAAGAATAATAAAGAATGGAATAACAGAAGAATTCACCATGCATGCGATAGACCGCATAGACAAGTTATTCCCAACAGAATAATAAAGAATGGAACCAGGTCATGCGTAATCCCCACAGACAGGATATTCCAACAAAATAATAAAGAATGGAACTAGGTCATGCGTAATCCACACGCATGAGGATATTCCAATGTAATAATAAAGAATGGAATAACAACAGAATTCACCAGGCATGCGATAGACCGCACAGACAGGTTATTCCAACATTATAATAAAGAATGGAATAATAGAAGAATTTCACCATGTATGTGGTACTTCGCATAGACAGGTTATTCCAACATAATAATAAAGAATAGAATAACAACCCTTACGAGTATTGAAAGAAAATGACTCTCTTCATGAATATAAAAGAATAATACCCCTTACTTCAAAAGAAGACTGTTTACTAGAATAGTGAGGTAGCAGACTTCTCTTCTTCTTTCTCTCTATAATTTCTCTCTATATTAATTGATCTATAGATTTAGTGAATTGGTGAGAAATGAAATAAGAATGAACTTCTATTTATAGAAAAATATAGTTTCGATAATTGCACGTTTTGGGGCTCGAAATATTATAGTATAATACCTTCCCATTTTCCTTCATTTTTAATTTAGTCCTGCAAGTATTATCAAACTTGCACCACCTCCCCTAATAGTAAATTATGTGAATCAATAATAAATCATGTGACTCAATAGTTCTAAACATGTGAAAAAATTAATTACAGTATAGTACCTTTAACTATTCCTTCATTTTTAATTTAGTCATGCAAGTATTATCAATCTTGCACCAACTCCCCCTAATAGTAAATCATGTGAATCAATAGTACACATATGTGAACAAATAGGTATATGCATGTGAATTAATAGCAATTAATTGCTCATTTATCCGGTTAATTATCCGATTGGTCAATATAACTTCCAGATATCAATTATTATCGAAATAAATGTCGATTTTCACTAACACTAATAATCCCAACACAATGGAACTATCAATTTCATCTTTAATCAACACGAACTTATTCATCATTAATATTATAACTCACAATATTTAATAACTAGATCATTCCCAGGAAAGAGGGGGCTTTCTGATAAGGATTTCTCCTTATTGGCGCGCAATTAGGTGACCAAACCTCTCCTTGACAGTACTTCTAGACATTGTCAATATTACAAATAATAATATAAATAACTTTGCCGTCTCAATTATTGATTTAATAATATATAATATTATGCAGATGATACTATGACAATAATTGAATCAATAATATTAGAGATATGATGCAATAATTATTGTAGCAATAATTGAGTATAACTGAATGACTTCTCACGTAAGCATCAATAATCAATACCGTGTGCTACTATGCAACCACACGTATTACTATACTTTTACTACCGAGTAGTTCAACAGTTTTAACGGTAACACTTTCGCTGTTATTTTTATAAAAAAGATAATTCTATTATTTTCTTACTATGACAATACTTCCGTTGTGGGGTCCACCAATGATTATGCCATTCTACAGATATTCCCCGATAAAAAGAATATTCCCCGTCCAAACGAATATTTTATACAAACTTACATACTTTGAAAAAATTTCACATATCACCCTTAACTTTAACCTTTTATCAATTTAACCATTTACTAAATAGAATAATTATAAGAAAATTGAATACTTTCATTTCATAAAATCCGGGGTCTCACACTTTGCGTTGACAATATTGCACTCGTACCCGCATATGATCTTCTACTCAATGCGTCAGCTACTACATTCGTTTTTCCAAGATGGTATTGGATGGTATGATCATAATCTTTCAACAGCTCAAGCCATCGTCATTGCCGCATGTTGAGTTCCTTTTGAGTAAAGAAATATTTGAGGCTTTTATGATCCGTATAGATCTTCACCTTCTCTCCATACATGGAATGCCTCCAAATCTTAAGCACAGAAACGACTGCTGCCAACTCTAGATCATGAGTAGGATAATTCCTCTCATATTCTTTGAGTTGTCATGAGGCATAGGCTATGACTTCCCATGTTGTGTGAGAACACATCCTAACCCTTTGCTTGAAGCATCACTGTAGATGACAAATCCCTCTGAGCCAGATGGTATTGTCAAAACAGGTGCTAAAATGAGTCTTCTTTTGAGTTCTTGAAAAATATTCTCACATTCCTCGCTCCAACCGAACTTTGTATCTTTTCGAGTCAGCTACGTTAATGGAGTAGCAATTCGAGAAAACCCTTCTCTGAATCTCGATAATAACCGACTAAGCCGAGAAAGCTACGATTTTGATCCAATCGACTTAGGTTGCTCTCAGCTTTGAATTGCTTCTATCTTTGTTGGGTCAACAGATATTCCATGATTTGATATCACGTGCCCAAGGAATGCAACTTCCTTAAGCTAGAACTCACATTTCTTCAACTTGGCATATAGCTTGTTTTCACGAAGCTTTTGGAGTATCAGCCTCAAGTGTTGCTCATGGTCTTCATAGGTTTTGGAGTATATGAGGATGTCATCAATAAAGACGACCATAAAGTGATCCAAATATTCCTTGAATTTTCGGTTCATCATGTCCATGAAGGTAGTAGAAGCATTAGTCAATCCAAAAGACATGACTAAGAATTCATAATGCCAGTACCGAGTTCTGAAAGCAGTCTTTGGAATGTCATCAGTTTTAATCTTCAATTGATGATATCCGGAATGAAGATAAATCTTTGAAAAGAATTTGGCTCCTTGCAACTAGTAAAACAGGTCATCAATACGAGGCAACGTGTACCTATTTTTGATGGTGACATGATTCAACTCCCGATAATCAATACAAAGTCGCATACTTCCATCTTTCTTCTTCATGAATAGAACAGGAGCACCCCAAGGAGACGTACTAGGATGAATTAAACCGATGTCTAACAATTCCTGTAGTTGAGTTTTTAACTCTTGAAGTTCAATAGGAGCCGTTCGAGATGGGGCTTTAGAAATGGGTTTTGTACCAGATTCAAGGTCGATACAAAATTCAATTTCACGCTATGGGGGTAGGCTAGGAAGTTCTTCAGTGAATACGTCAGGAAATTTATTAATAATAGAAATATCCTTCAAATTTGACGTATTTTTATTTAAATCCGTGACATGGGCTAAGAAAGCTTGACATCCATTTTTTAGGTTATTTTTTATGATTGCATTGTGTTTAATTATGTTATGATCGCATTTTGTTTGTTATCTATAAAAAAATTAGTTAAATATTGTGTTTGCATATGTCCAGCAGTGTTGTATTCCATGTTATTTGTGGGCCAATGATGAGATTGATAACAAGTTAACCAATACAACATTGATTATTAGAATTGTGATACAATTTTTGTTATGAATCGAATCTTGCATTCATTTGAAAGTGGTATAAAAAGGTTAGTACGATTAATAACATCTTTGTTGATTGGTCAACTTAAACTGATACATAAGTAGCTTCTAAAGGATAATGCTAGAGTAAATGAGATAATGACAAGGATAAGCAGTAAAGGAAAAAATTATGCAAGAACCTAAATTTGGGGAATTATATATGGGGTACATAAGCTTTATAAAAAGAAAAAAAGTGTATATATCGTGACTAGTCTTATTTCGGGGCCTTTGTTACTTGAACAAGTACGCCCGAGGGGATTGTCTTTACACCTAGCGCCCTAAGGTCTTCTATGGTCTGGGAGTCATTGGTTCAAAGCTCGCTAAGGGGTAGCACTATTAGCCTAATGGAATGGGACATTGCACAGTCATGTATGTTTATAAAAAAAATGAATAAAATGGGAAAAATGCAAAAAGCCCCCGTGGAAAAAAAAGAAAAAAAGATTATATATAAATAAAGCATAAGTGCCCTATGTGAACCCCTGGAAATAGTAATTGCTTAGTTTTAGTTGGAACTTGTCTATTTTTGGAATTTTTAAGTTTGCACTATATGATTCCTTCTAAGAAATTGATTATGTATTGAATTTGAGTTCGTAGCATTATCATGGATGTTGATCACACACTCACAGTATACCAGTGATGATGGGTTAAGATTTGAGGATTAAAATGGAGTTGTGGATTGGTTTTGATAGTTAATATTGTAGAGTTACTTGTTTTCTCTGAGGCCAGTGAGATAATCTTGATTCGGCGACACTATTGGGTTCGAAAGCATATAAAGTAGATCATATTCATTTCATCTCACTGCATTGCATAGCATGTAGTTGTTTTGTGCACGATGACTAGCACAGTTTAAGTTTGGGGGATTTTGATAAGTGGATTTTATATACGCGAATCGGTGTCCATTTCATACTTATTTATTGCTAATTTCTTGTGTTCATGTTTATTTTTACTTATTTTATGTTCTTTTATGTGTAGGATGGTTGTTGCGGCACTTAACGTATATTTGGAGTCAATTGGGATGATTTGGGATCAATTGGTGCAATATTGAAAGAAGTCATGAAGCTCATGAAAACCATTTAGCAGAATAAACCCTCGTCGGGGTGGGCCTATTTGCCTTGTTAACTTTGGCCAAATGAGGGTCTTCTTACCAAACTAACAAAATGATAGCCAATTTGGAATGGGCCTATTTAACTACATACACCCTAGCAAGGCGTAGGGGTGTCGGTCGCAGACTTATGTTGAGCTTGGAACTCTTATTTGACATGGTTTCTAGCATATTGGATTGTACATGGACTCTACTTAATGGAGAATTTTGGCTGGGACTTGGGTGTTGGAAAACTATTATTCAATTAACAACTAATTCAACAACACACAAGGCATGATACGAAGATCAATTCCAGTTTTTCTTAGCAAGCGTTGGAGGAGTATTTCGAGGAGATTTTTGAGGTGATAGCAATTCTAGGCTACGTGAAGGGTGTTTTTCAATATTCTTCTTCTTAGGCTACTAATTGTAATTGAAAGAATGTTTTCTCTGATTTATTCAGTAGTTATTTCATTTATGATGAACTAATTCATTTTTTAGGCTTATGATGGATCTTTGGGTGAATCGATGATTTTGTAAACGTTGATTTCCAGTTTAATAATCTATTTCCAGTTTATTTATATTAATTTGAGCGTGAATTTATGAATTGCTTGATCAACAATTCTTTGTGGATTTGTTTGGAATCGAGAGAGGATATTCGAATCTAGACTTAGTTAATATAACATGTGTTCATGAATTTTGTGAATAGCATAATCTTAATGAATGTTAAGGTAGAGATATGCTTGACATTCCAGATTTTGATATTTGTGATTGGTTTGTGGTAGTTTATTTAATCTTTAATTTAGTTTCTTTAATTATAATCATTTAGTTGAATAGTTTAATAAAATTAGGATTAATAGGAAATTGGTAATTGTAAGTTAAGTTTATTACTAGTTGATCTCTGTGGGAACGATACTCTAATCATCAATTTATTACTTGTTGACCATGTATACTTGGGTTTATTGCATATATAGATTTTACCCAACACCATGGTGGATTTAATTTTGATATTTTTTCTCATACATATGAGATGTTCATGATTTTGGATTAGTGTGTTACTAAATGGCCACCTGGTCATGCCTATGTGCGTGTGGACATTCCATTTTACAAAGGAGACTCTGGCAAAAAAATTTTATGAGTCTGAGCATTTAATGAACAGGCAATTTTAACTCTACTGTGGATATATGTTAACACAATGCATATATGACGCCCCCAAATTCAGGTGCTTGAAATCCGAATTCAATGCTTCACTATACCATTTCTTTGATAATAATAATAATAATAATGTCATAAATATCAAACTTAATTTACATATATAAGTTATCTAAATCCCAGGTACGTGACAGTTAAAACATTCATTACATAATAGATAATAAATATTATCATCTTAATTAAGTCTAGCTATTACATAAGGTAACACAAACTTATTCTGTCAGCTTTCCTTTCCCTTTATTCCTGGCAGAGCCTTCAAGTTGATCATACTTAACTGCAAACATTTAAATTAAGCAAGAATGAGCATTTGATTGCCCAGCAAGTAATAACAGTCAATAAAAGTTAGCTGAAAGAATTAAATGTTTTCTTTGAAAGGCACTTCTACAACGAATCAACAGTTGTGAAGTAAGCTGAAACAATTCTAATCAACATATCAATTCTATTTCAATTTTGAAACTACGTACTGACTATAAATAGAGAGTAGTCGACAGACTATGAACATAGTTTTTAGTCTTCAAAAAGGTTAAACAGAATTTTATCTGTAAACCGTCATAACTTACGAGCATGGGGGTGATCAGCCTGTTATGCCCTGTATTGATCAATATTATATACCAGAACGATATTCTCTTTCATCTTATCCGCCTTGGGAGCACAAAAGTTTCCCAGATTCGGGATGTTTATACTTAGTCTGAGTCCGAACCAAAATAATTTGGTTGGATATCAATAGGGTTCAATCATGTTCAACGATATTTTTAAATATATGTCTAGTCGAGTCAAACATCTTAGACGACTTTTAATTAAGATGTACATACTAAAAACCAATAAGTATGTATCAACATGTGATTAAAGACAATAATTATCCAAGTGAGGACACTTGTATAACCATACTTAGAAATTAATGAACAATATATATATATATATATATATATATATATATATATATATATATATATGAATCTTATAGTAATATTGTATCGATAAGCAATTAACGAATAAAGTTCGAGAACTTGCATGAATACGAATATTTGGATACATAATTAATAACAATAGAGTTAATCTAGCATAATGATAATATAATTTTGAAACTTTCATACTCATGTCTATTGCATAAAGTAAATGCAGAGGTTAGGATACTTGCCTAGTCTGCTGCTTACACAACTTAGTTATATCTTTACTTTAACGACCTATCATTCATAAGATTGTTCTATTGATTAGATTAACATATCATAACACATAGTACTATTATTTACGGTCAACACAAAACCTAATCACATTGTCACATTCGTTTATCAGTCATTAGGATACAAACAGACACTAATCAGGTCAACTTATATAGGTTTGAATCAATTTCGGTAACATTTTGGTGTACCGACGGTTTTATCGGGTAATTATCGAGTTTATTGTTAATAAAACTCTAATATGTATCTTAAATATTATTCTGGATAATTTAAATATCAGTTAAATTATTTTTAAATGACTTATAATAATTTGTAAACAATTATTAAAATTTATCATTGTTTTTAAAACTCTAGAATCATTATTAAATGATTTAAATATTAAATAACTCTATTATCATTAATATTAAAATATTAATGAAACCTTTATAAAATATCAAAGTTATTTATAATAACTTAAAATATTTTTAAAGTATTAATATTACCCTTAAATGATTATTAAAACATTTAAAATTATTTTTAAATAATTACCATTAATATTTAAATATTAAGGTATTATTCACTAAAATATTAAAAGTCATTCATAATAACTTAAAATATTTTTAAACCATTTATATCATTTTTAAATGATTTTTAAATTAATAAAACTATTTTTAAACTATTTATTTAATATGATTATTAAATAAATCTAATATCATTAATATTAAATTATTAATGAAATTTACCTTTAAATATTAAAAGTTATATTTTATAACTTAAAATATTTTAAACTCCTTATTTTAATTTAAAATGATTTTATAATATTAAAATCATTTCTAAACTAATTTATTTAATATAATTATTAAATAAATGATATCATTAATATTAAATAATTAATGAAATTTGCTTTAAAATATTAAAAGTTACATTTTATAACTTAAAATATTTTAAATACTTTATTATAATTTAAAATGATTTTAATATAATAAAATCATTTTAATTAATTTATTTAATGCAATTATTAAATAAATTAAATATCAATAATATTCAAATAATTAATAATATTTATGGAAAATATTCCAAATTATTAAAAGTTAATTTTTATAACTTAAAATAATTTTTAAAACTAATTTTGTAATTTTCAAAGTTTATTTTCTATTTTTAAATAATTTTTTAGAAATTAATATAATTAAAATTAATAAATCAACAGCTAAAGCTTTACAGTGATGTAAAAGTGTCGCTTTATTATGTTCTTGAGCACCAAGAACATTCAAAGGCAGTTATCAAGTGGCCATGTTTGACTAAGTGTAATTCTTAATCTATATTGTTTCTTGGTAAGCTTAGGATCGAATATTGTAGTATATATGTAGTACTACAAGTACATAACAATTTCTGGTTCATATCATAACACACGAGCAAGATTTAAGGCTCGGAACAAGCTGTCAGAGTTGTTCTTCATTTTCTAGGTTACCCAGAAATAAAGAACAGACCGAGCAACCTACTTTGGGCTTCCACTACTTATTGTTCTTGTATCATTTTTGTTATCTAAAGGTTCTAGTGTGTAGCCAACATGTAAAGGAAGAGATCTATTACATAAAAATAGTATAACAACAGAATCAACAGATATGGTTCGGTCAAACAATGTCAGAAATTACCCAATTTGATGTTTATGTGTTCTAAAGGCATTAGCATGTAATCTAAACAACATATTACAACTTAGGTGCAAAATCCATTACGAATTAACAAACAAATGAAAGATCAGAGCCCAAGAACATCTTGTCAGACGTTTCTGGGCACAATGTAAAACCCCAAATTTTTCGAATAAAGATTTAATTTTCTCAAAATATTTTTTTTAATATTATGGTGTGGATTTGGGATAATGTTATAAATGTGAGTAGTATTTAAAAATTTTGCAAAGTACGCAAGTTGTTATATAATATTCGATTGGTCGGGGAATATTCGTTTTAATAGAGAATATTCATACGACGGCAAGACAATCATTAGTGGACCCCTAACGGAATTATTATTCGGATTGAGAAAGCGACAAAAATTATTTTATAAAAATAACGGCGAGAAGTTTTACCGTTATCTTTGTTGAACTACTCGGTAGTAAAAGTACGATGTCTGGCGTAGTTGCATAGTAGCAATACTGGTGTTGATTATTGATGTTTACGTGAAAAGTCACTCGGTTTTGTTCAATTATTGCTTGATGGAATTGTTGCATAGTATCTCACGTTAATTAATTCAATTATTGTCGATATTTTATATATTATTAAATCAATAATTGAGATGATGAGTTATTAATATTATTATTTTCAATATTAATGATCAGAAGTTTTGCCAAGGAGAGATTTGGTCACCTAATTGCGCGCCAATAGGGAGAAATCATTATTGGAAAGCCCCCTCTTTCATGGGAACGACCTGGTCGATTAATAATGTGAGTTATAATAATGATGATGAAGTTTTGTCTTATTATTATTATTAATATAATAAAACAGAAAAACTTTTTATATAAAACAGAATACTTTTATAAAGTTATTCATTTTATTAGATTATAAATAGAATATATTATATTCTATTATGCATAGTGTTTTTCATTGTAAAATCTTTTTATATAAAACAGAATACTTTTATAAAGTTATTTGTTTTATTAGACAATAATTAGAATATATTATATTTTATTATGCATAGTGTTTGCATAGTAAAATTTTTTTTATATAAAATAGAATACTTTTATAAAGTTATTCGTTTTATTATATTATAAATAGAATATATTATATTTTATTTAAAAGATTTTGTTTTATTAGAATAATTTATAGTAAACCAATCTAGACCGTCCGTTTAAAAGTAAATCAATCTGGACCATTCAGGAATTAGTTACTATTCAGTCCATTCTCCTATAAATAGAAGCTCATTCCTTCATTATTTCTTACGAATTCACTGAACTAGAGAGAGAAACTATAGAGAGAAAGAAGAAAAGTATTCTGCTACTTCACTACTCCTATATATAGTTTGTGATAAGGTAAGGAATATTATTTGTTGTACTCATAAGGGGTATTATTTCTTTTGTATTCATGAAGAGAACTTTTGTTATTCCATTCTTTATTATTCTGTTGGAATAACCTGTATACGCGGGTTACCCTATACTTGGTGAAATTCTTCTGTTATTCCATTCTTTATCATTATGTTGGAATAACCTGTCTATGCGAAGTACCACATACACGGTGAAATTCTTCTGTTATTCTATTCTTTATCATTATGTTGGAATAACCTGTTTATGCAAAGTACCGCATACATGGTGAAATTCTTCTGTTATTCCATTCTTTATTATTCTGTTGGAACATCCTGTCGGTGCAAATTTTGTCTGACCTGGTTCCGTTATTTATTATTCTGTTGGAACACCCTGTCTGTGCATTTACGCATGACATAGTTCCATTATTTATTATTTTGTTGGAATATCACAGCCGGTGCGATTTTCACCGATTCGGGTTCCGTTATTTATTATTACATTGGAATATCGTCATGCGTGCGTTTATGCATGACTGATTCTATTATTTATTATTCATTGGAATAACTTTATGCATGCGGTCTATCGTATGCCTGGTGATTTCTTTTGTTATTTCATTCTTTATTTTACTCAGTTGGTTAATGTTTTGACTTCTATGCTCCATGAAATTAGTGGAATATCCTTGATATTTGCGCTTCATCTAGTATCTTTTCATGGAAATATTCTTCTGAGCATTCTTGAATTTTACTCTACAAAGAAGTATCATGTTGACAGTTTGGACATTATTGGTTCCTGGATAAATTAATTCTTAAACTTGTTTTATTGAATTATTATATCATTGTCATCATCCTCATGTTTATATTATGTTGAAAGTCATATGTGGCATGTAGTGCATAGATGGACTTGGTATGATTATGACCAGGGATTACTCGGTATAATTATGACCGTAATGTTACAAATGATGTGGAAAAAGTCCTCATTGGCCCGTAGTGCATTGATGGACAATTTTTTGTATGATTATGGCTTTGGATTCTCTTCGGCCAAGGGTGCAAAGATGAAGAGTTTTATGGCATGATCGTGACCATTGATGAATACACGAATATCCTTGGCCCGTAGTGTATGGATAATTTGTGGTCGTGATACTAATGAATAACCTTGGCCGTAGTGCATGGATGATGTGCATTATTTATTAAGCTGAGTCTCAGAGATAAAAATGATGAAAAACCTTTTTAAATCATAAAAGATAGTAGATTTTATTCTCTACTTTACTCTTTTAATGGATTGCTTGTTCCGTTGCAGTTAAACTTGATGTCTATTGTATTTTATTAGTTTAACATTGTTAAATACTAATGATAATTTATTCTGCATTATCTTAGTCATAATATTTCTTACTGGGCTAGTTGAGCTCACCCTTTCTTTCACTGTTCTCTTTAGGATATGAGAATATAGCTGGGACGAGTTGGGGAACGGATTGACAGTCTAGATGATAGCATTAGTAGTCCTCACTATTCTGTTAAATAGTATGATAATAAATGTAATGAGGACTAAATTTTAGTTTGTATACTCTCTATGAGGACTCCATTGAGAGTGGATATTGTCTAGAAGGCAATATTCTTGTTTAAACTCTCAATTTATGTTTTATCGTATTTTACACGACAGTTGTATAATTAAGTTGTATTTGATTTATGTACCATGTATTTGGCGACTCAAGATGGGTGATGTATACCTATTTTGGGGGCGTCACAGTTGGTATCAAAGCTTAGGGATATGATCCCTGGCTAAGATGTGAGACAAGAACTACGGGGGGAGAGACGGGGAATTCCTTCGCTAGTATACCTACCTAAGTTTATTTGGTATTTAATTGGTCGGTCAGAGTATAGGGATAATATGTGATTTATTAATTAACCTTTGTTTCGTGGCAGTATTTGAAAATGGCATATGAGAATGTTGAGATTAGCAATGGAGCACAGGAGACCGTTGAGTCTCTACAGATCAATAATCAGGATAATGTGCATCAGGAAGGCGATAATCCTCATAAAAACAACAACACTGACCAAATGATGAACGATGGGATGTTTAGAGGCTTTATCCAAGTCATGCAACATCAGGTAAGAGAGACTCCTGTTCAAAATATAGGTGGAAATAATGGCAACCCACTATTTCGAATCAGCATTAAGCGATTCAAGGAGTGGGACCACCATAAGAGCTTTTTGCGAGCCAAAACCACTTAAGGCGGAGACGTGGATAAAGCAAATCTGCAAGATATTTGATGTCTTGGGATGCTCCAAGGAGCAAAAGGTTCCCTTTGCCACCTTCATGTTATGGGCAGAGGCAGATTACTAGTGGGAATCTATAAAGCGTATTCAACCTGCTGCACTGAAGATGTCTTGGGAGAAGTTCCAAGAGCTGTTCAACGACAAGTACTTTCCCAAAAGTATTCGTCATATGAAGGAGGTGGAATTCATCAAGTTGGAGCAAAACAATATGACCGTGTCGCAATACGAGGCTAAATTTGCGGAGTTATCTCGGTTTGCATCCCATTTGGTTAATAATGAGGAGCGAATGACGCGAATGTTTCTGCGAGGTTTGAAACCCGAGATACATCAATACCTTATCTCTCATAAACTGTGTCTGTATTTCAGATGTTGTGAATAGGGCACAATTATTAGAGCGCGATAATGAGTCAGCACAACAAAAAGGCAACGACCAACAACACGATAATAATCGTACCGGTGGCAACGACCATAAGAAAAATGATAACCATCGTGGGGCAAATTATCATTCCAAGAATGGTATCCACTTCGGTGGTAATCATGGCCAAGATAATAGAAGTGGAAATTTCAAGAAAAGGAGGTTCAATAATGATGGAAAGACAGCAGTATCAGCACCCGTTTCAAGGGAAGAAGAACGACCACCGGTCGTATGTTTCAAATGCGGACAGGAGGGACACATCCGTCCAAACTGTACACAGAAATCCAAAGCGTGTTTCAATTGCGGAAGAGAAGGTCACCTAGCTCGATTTTGTCGTGTAGTGAAGTCAAGTCCAACTAGGATAGTGATACCAAAGGATGTCCCAGACAAGTCAAAGTCGGTAGTTTAAATGAGAGCGTTTATCGCGGAACCCGAACGAAGTTATCACGGGTAAGTTAATCAAAATTTCTTGCGAAGTCTATACCTTATTCTATACCGGTTCTACCCACTCTTGTATTTCACCTAGTTGTGTTCAACGTTTGAACTTGGCTCTTGAGAAATTAGACTTTGACTTATCTATTAAAACTCTGTTAGGAGAAACCTTCATTTCACGTGTTATTCAAGTCTTGGATGAGAGTCACAGTTTTTGAATGATATTTCTATTGTTAATAAATTTCTTGACGTATTTCTGAAGACTTCTTGACCTACCCCAGAGCGTGAAATCCAATTTTGTATTGACCCCAGTACAAAACACATTTCTAAAACCATTAAATATTTCTTCAAATAAAATGAACGTATAATGCGCCAAAGACGTTGGCTCGAGCTGTTGAGGATTACGATTATACCATTCAATATCATCGTGGAAGAGCGAACGTGGTAGCTGACGCGTTGAGTAGAAGATCGTATGCGTTTACGAGTGCTATGTTGTGAACACAAAAACCCATTTCGTATAACTTACAAATGATGGAGATAGAGTTAAAGACTCTAAGGACCCACGTGGTGATATCAAATATACGATTAGAATCGACTTTAATCGATAAATTTAAAGTCGCTCAAGCTACATACTCAGAGCTGATGAATGTGAAGAAGAAGGTTCAAGAGGGCGTTATTCTAGAAGCAAGAATCGATGAAGAGAGGAAATCTCAACCCTCGATTTAATTGGCCCATTTGAAATCCTAGATTAAGTAGGAACTGTGGCCTATAGACTCGTTTTACCGCCAAATATGTTGCGTGTTCATAATGTTTATCATGTACCATTGTTACGTAAATATGTGGACGACCCGAACCACATTATTGATTTAGAACCGAACGAGATAGCGGAAGATTTAACGTTTAAAGAAATATCTGTTAAAATCTTGGATAAGAAGGATCGTATTCAACACTCAAAGGTTATACCTCAAGAGTTAGAATCTGACGAAGTGTCCTCATTTTTTCGGCATACCAGGTACGTACGTAAATTTCGAGGGTGAAATTTTAAAAGGAGGGGAGATTGTAAAACCCCAAATTTTTCGAATAAAGATTTAATTTTCTCGAAATATTTTTTTTAATATTATGGTGTGGAATTGAGATAATGTTATAGTTGTGGGTAATATTTATAAATTTTGCAAAGTATGCAAGTTGTTATATAATATTTGATTGGTCAGGGAATATTCATTTTAATAGGAAATATTTGTACGATGACACAATCATTGGTGGACCCCAAAACGGAATTATTGTCGGATTGAGAAAACGACAAAAAATATTTTTATGAAAATAACGGCGGAAGTTTTACCATTAATATTGTTGAACTACTCGGTAGTAAAAGTACAGTAATACGTGTGGTTACATAGTAGCACACAGTGTTGATTATTGATGTTTACGTGAGAAGTCACTCAAGTTTTGTTCAATTATTGCTTCAGTAATTGTTGCATAGTATTTCACGTTAATTGATTCAATTATTGTCAATATTTTATATATTATTAAATCAATAATTCAGATGATGAGTTATTAATATTATTATTTGCAATAATAACGATCTGTCTAGAAGTTACGCATGAGGAGAGGTTTGGTCACCTAATTGCGCTAATAGGGAGAAATCCTTATTGAAAGCCCCTCTTTCCTAGGAAGCGACACGGTCGATTAATAATGTGAGTTATAATAATGATGATGAAGTTTTGTTTTATTAGTATTATTAATATAATAAAATAGAAAAGCTTTTTATATAAAATGAATACTTTTATAAAGTTATTCGTTTTATTAGACTATAAATAGAATATATTATATTCTATTATGCATTGTGTTTTGCATAGTAAAATCTTTTTATATAAAATTGAATACTTTTATAAAGTTATTTATTTTATTAGACAATAATTATAATATATTATATTTTATTATGCATAGTGTTTGCATAGTGCCTTCATAGTGTTTGCATAGTAAAAATTTTTTTATATAAAACGGAATACTTTTTATAAAGTTATTCGTTTTATTAGATTATAAATATAATATATTATATTTTATTGAATTATTATGTCATTGTCATCATCCTCATGTTTATATTATGTTGAAAGTCATCAGTGGCTTGTAGTGCATAGATGGACTTGGTATGATTATGACCAGGGATTATTTGGTATAATCATGACCGTAATGTTACAAATGATGTGGGAAAAGTCCTCATTGGCCCGTAGTGCATTGATGGAAAGTTTTTGGTATGATTATAGTTATGGATTCTCTTTGGCCAAGGGTGCAAAGATGAATTGTTTTATGGCATGATTGTGACCATTGATGAATACACGAATATCCTTGGCCCGTAGTGCATGGATAATTTGTGGTCTTGATACTAATGAATATCCTTGGTCGTAGTGCAGGGTTGATGTGGATTATTTATTAAGCTGAGTCTCAGCAATAAAAATGATGAAAAACCTTTTTAAATCATAAAAGATAGTAGATTTTATTCTCTACTTGAATCTTTTAATGGATTACTTGTTTCGCTGCAGTTAAACTTGATGTCTATTGTATTTTATTAGTTTAACATTGTTGAAGACTAATGATAATTTATTCTACATTATCTTAGTCATAATATTTCTTACTGGGCTAGTTGAGCTCACCCTTTTCTTCACTGTTCTCTTCAGGATATGAGAATATAGCTGGGACGAGTCGGAGAACGGATTGACAGTCCAGATGATAGCATTAGTAGTCCTCACTATTCTGTTAAATAGTGTGATAATAAATGTAATGAGGACTGAATTTTAGTTTGTATACTCTCTATGAGGACTCCATTGAGAGTGGATATTGTCTAGAAGGCAATATTCTTGTTTAAACTCTCAGTTTATGTTTTGTCGTATTTTACACTACATCTGTATAATTAAGTTGTATTTGATTTATGTACCATGTATTTGGCGACTCAAGATGGGTGATGTATACCTATTTTGGGGGCGTCACACACGATCTTGGTTTTCTAGATTCACTTGGTCATGGTCGGTCAACCTACTTTGACCATCAATAACATGAAATCTATACATGATCTGGACTTGATTCAAGTTCTAGATCAAAGTCCTATCATCATATTACAAGTTCAAACCTTTAAATATACAAAACATATAATCATCATGGATCTATGGGGTCTGACATTTGGTTGTCAGACAGCATTCAAATTTTTTTCGTATTTTCAAAAAATTCTAATTCGTTCATATTAATGTTATGGATCTACTATCTAGCAACCCACATCACTGATTTACACCTCATATAACATATTTAAACATTCAAACACCAAATCCAACATAGCATACAAGATTAAGGTTTTGGTTTAGGGTTATACCTTTCTATGAAAAAAATCTTAAATCTGGCTTCTTGATCTGTTATGGGTGAATTTGGGACTTCATTAGGGACTAGTCCAACAATAAAATTCATGGGTTTAGAGGAAGAGAGTATTGGTGGTGTGTTTGTGTATAAATGAGGCTTGAATGTTGCTTTTTCTCTCTCTTGATCATTATATAACACTTGAAGACAATGTATTTGTGATGCAAGATGACTGAGATATTTGGTTTATAGGCACATGGCTAGGCTAGAGTTGTTCAACAACTAAAGTTATGGCATGTTCTACAAATTATCTATTAAATAATGCAAGAAAGGCAATTTTGTCATTTGGCTTTTACTTTTAGTGGCAAACTTGCCAACTCACTCCAACCCTTGGGGTTTAACCCTAAGGTTTCATAAGTTCATTTTCTAGGATTTTGTAATTAGGGCTAAAATAGAAATTTTAGTTTCTAAAAATGTGAAGTAGGGTTCCCTAATTAAATTAGGTTTCCTAATCATTTAGGACTTGTAAATTAGACTTTATAATTTACTAATTACCATTAAGCTTGCTAAATTAATAATTAGGGTTTATAACTTAGCAATTAGGGTTCTAATTTAGTAATTAGGGTTTCTAAATATTAATTAGGGTTTACCTAATTAACCTTAAATCTATAATAATTGTCATGAATTACATAACACAACAACTTAACAAATCTTACAGTCGTAATTGACTTTTGTACTACAGTTTATCAGTAATGCTAGAGTTTTGTACTGATTTACTATAACTGTTCCACAAATTAACATTACACACATACCATACATTTTTATAGCACTAAAATAATATTATATTATTATTCTCATTCCTTATTCAAAATCCAGAATTAGGCTTTTGAATCCATATCATATATACAATAATCCTATTTTCATGAAAAATAAATAATAAAATATTTTTACTACAAAATTAATTTATGATAAGAATATAATCCATAATGATAAATAATTCTTAAAAAATTAATTACAATTATTCACGTAATAAATAAAATTTATTTATCACATATATACATACGCTTTACTTTGCACAGATTCCCACCTTTATATGTAAAAAAATAAAAAAAATTATACGCAAAATTTCTTATTTAAATATATTAAAAATATTGGGTTATTACATTCACCCTCACTTATAAGGATTCCATGAAGTTTGTCTATCTGATTATACGAAAAATTATACGCAAAATTTCTTATTCAACATGAAGTTTGTCTATCTGATTATACGAAAATTTGATTTATAATAGAACTCAAATTTCTCCTTCAAAATTTCTTTATAACATAATTTACTATATTTAAGAAAAATCATATATACGAAAATAAAATTCATACGAATAATACCTGGAGTTCCATACTCGGCTGTTATGGTATCCTGGACTATAATATTGAAGACTCTTGCGGTTGATTTTGTTGGTTTTCTTATTGAAGTTGGTCATGTTATCGCCAGTGTTTCACTATATATTCCCGTATCCCCGCTTCCTGCATCCATTCTCCTTTTCGGACAGTCCTTTACCTTATGTTTCGTCGATCCACACAAAAAACACCGACTGTTCATCCTAGGATTGGGGCAGTTATGAGAGATATGTCCTTCTTATCCACACTTGTAGCACACAAACTTTCCCTTAAGACACTCACCTGAATGATTCTTCCCACAATTCGTACACTGCACGACCTATTTGTTCACACCTTCCTACTTGACCTGGATATTTCCAAAATTGTTCCCATTTCTTTTTGCATTCCCACTACCACTACTTGCTTCTACCTTCCCGGCTCCCTAACCCTTATTATTTCTCTCCTTATTGTAGAGGCTCATGGACTCACTTCCCCCTTTGGCCATAATAGCCTTTTCTAAGAGTGCTACAAAAGTATTGATTTGTAACACCGCCACCTTATTGTAGAGCCAGGGTTTTAAGCCCAGCTCGAGCCTCATTGCCTTTCTAGCCTCCGTATCCACTTGTTACGAAGCGAACCTAGATAATTCATTGAACTTTGCGGCATACTCTGCAACTGTTATGTTCTCCTGCTTCAACTCCTAAAACTTCACCTCCGTCCTTGCCTGCATACTGGACAAGAAATAGTTCTCAAAGAACAGCATCTTAAACCTAGTCCATGCTATCACTCCTTCTCATGCCCTAGCTTGATTTGCCTCCCACAAAAAATGTGCCTCTCCTTTCATTATATAGGTGGCAAAAGTTGTCTTTTTCCCCTCAGATACCCTAGCGACTGTAAACGCTTTTTCTATTTCCTTAACCCAAGTTTGGGATTCTATCGGGTATGTTGTCCCCCTAAATTCTGGCGGTCCTACAATCTTAAAGTCTTTAAAGTTTGCAAATCGATTGTCTGGCTGATTTCCCACGACTGGCATTCCATTCTGCATGGCTTGAGCTACCATGTTCGCAAAATTCTGCATCATGTCTGGTTGTTGTCCTCCAGCATTGTTGACAGATTCTTCTGCCCTTTGGGTTCGAGTTCGACGTCTTGGCGACATTATCTGGTTAAATAAAATATAATCTATATTTTATTAACTTCCATTCTAAACCTTATCGTATAAGTTTAATATATTAAAATTGTTTCATTAATCAAACATAGATTCATATTCATTCGACTATTTTATAGTACATAGTATAGCACATACTGCTTTAAACATCTGATATCCCTTTATGACCACCAAAATCGGGATTCGCTGCTACAACTTATACAAAAAGTGAAAATATTACATTACACAGACATACTTATCATAGAACACACATATTCAAATAGTCCTTATACTACTTATTCACCAAGCCTTTTCCTAATCTTGGACAACCTTTAACTCGATGACCTTCCAATCCACAAATAAAACATGCACCCTACTTAAAGGTGAGACAATGAGGAAAAATATGTCCCGCATGTTCGTAAATGTAACATATTTTTTTCCCTTTCCTGCCAACGCCTTCATGTTTCTTGTTACAGTTTGTACACTTTTCTATTTTTTTGCGTTCTCTTGGTTATTATCAGAATTTCCTAAGTCGCGGTCTTTCATCTTTCTTTTCCCCTTCTTGCTTGGAGCTACACACAATATGTAGCTTTTGGCTCCCATCCGATCAATTTGAATTTTAAGCTTATCTTGTTCATCCATTATTTCAATTAATGCTTTTCGCAATTAACTATTTAAAAGCTTTTCTATTTCCCACAGCTTTTCCAGAGAAGAAACCTTGTTCCTCAGATTCTGCACTTCGGTTGATGCTTGATCAGCTCCAACTTTGGTGTCCGAATCACTATCTGTTAGTTCTATAATTTTTGGGTCTGGTACTATATTTTCCAAAATGATAATCTCATCAAGGCTATCTTCAACGTGACCCTCTATTTCATCTATTGGCTTTGATATTGACTAGGTTATGGAGATTAACACGTTCTTTACGATCTGAGGGTATCCTAATCCTTTTCCACCTGACATCTACACATTAATTATCATGATTAGTATATAATATATATTATATACACACAGCAAATAATAGTTTTATATAGGTTATTTTTATTTTGTTTTATGATGAATTTTGTTAATTCATTTCCTTTTAAAATCTATATGAGTTATTTGTATTTTCAACGTTTTCCTCTGCCCTAAGTTTATAGCCTAAGGTCTACCCTCACCTAAGGTTTTTAACCCTAAAACTCTGACACCAACCTGTGACACCCCCAAATTCAGGTGCTTGAAACCCGAATTCAGTGTTTCACGATACCATTTCTTTAAGCATAATAATAATAATAATAATAATAATAATAATAATAATAATAATAATAATAATAATAATAATAATGTCATAAATATAAAACTTAATTTACATATCAGAGTCGTCTAAATCCTAGGTACGTGACCGTTAAAACATTCATTACATAATAGATAATAAATATTATCATCTTAATTAAGTCTAGCTATTACATAAGGTAACATAAACTTATTATGTCAGCTTTCCTTTCCCTTTATTCCTGGCAGAGCCTTCAGGTTGATTATACTTAACTGGAAACATTTAAATTAAGCAAGAATGAGCATTTGATTGCCCAGCAAGTAATTACAGTCAATAAAAGTTGGCTGAAAGAATTAAATGTTTTCTGTGAAGGGCACTTCTACAACGAATCAACAGTTGTGAAGTAAGCTAAAAAAATTCTAATCAACATATCAATTATATTTCAATTTTGAAACTACGTACTAACTATAAATAGAGAGCAGTCGACAGACTATGAACATAGTTTTTAGTTTTCAAAAAGGTTAAACATAACTTCATCTGTAAACCGTTATAACTTACGAGCACGGCGATGATTAGCCCGTTATACCATGTATTGATCAATACTATATACCAGAACGATATTCTCGTTCATCTTATCCGCCTTAGGAGCACAAAAAATTCCCAGATTCAGGATGTTCATACTTAGTCTGAGTCCGAACCAAAATAATTTGGTTGGATATCAATAGGGTTCTATCATGTTCAACGATATTTTTAAATCTGTGTCTAGCCGAGTCAAATAGCTTAGACGACATTTAATTAAGATGTACATACTAGAAACCAATAAGTATGTATCAACATGTAATTCAATACAATAATTATCCAAGTGAGGACACTTGTATAACCATACTTAGAAATTAATGAATATATATATATATATATATATATATATATATATATATATATATATATATATATATCTCAATCTCTTAAAGTAATATTGTACTGATAAACAATGAACGAATAAAGTTCGAGAACTTGCATGAATACGAATATTTGGATACATAAGTAATAACAATAGAGTTAATAATTTGGCACAATGATAATATAATTCTGAAACTTTTTTACTCATGTTCATTGCATAAAGTAAATGCAAAAGTTAGGATACTTGCCTGGTCTGCTGCTTACACAACTTAGTTCTATCTTTAATTCAACGACCTATGATTCATAAGATTGTTCTATCGATTAGAATAACATATCATAACACATAGTACTATTATTTACAATCAACACATAACCTAATCACATTGTCACATACATTTATCAGTCATTAAGACACAAACAGACACTTATCAGGTTAACCTATATAGGTTCGAATCAATTTCGGTAATATTTTGGGTGTACCGACAGCTTTATCAGGTAATTATCGAGTTTATTGTTAATAAAATTCTAATCTGTATCTTAAATATTATTCTGGATAATTTAAATATCAGTCAAATTATTTTTAAATGACTTATAATAATTTGTAAATAATTATTACAATTTATCATGATTTTTCAAACTCTAGAATCATTATTAAATGATTTAAATATTAAATAACTCTATTATCATTAATATTAAAATATTAATGAAACCTTTTAAAAATATCAAAGTTATTTATAATAACTTGAAATAATTTTGAAGTATTAATATTACCCTTAAATGATTTTTAAAACATTTAAAATCATTTTTAAATAATTACCATTAATATTTAAATATTAAGGTATTATTCACAAAAATATTAAAAGTCATTCATAATAACTTAAAATATTTTTAAACCATTTATATCCTTTTAAAAGATTTTTAAATTAATGAAACTATTTTTAAACTATTTATTTAATATGATTATTAAATAAATCTAATATCATTAATATTTAATTATTGATGAAATTTACCTTTAAATATTAAAAGTTATATTTTATAACTTCAAATATTTTTAAACTCCTTATTCTAATTTAAAATAATTTTTATAATATTAAAATTATTTTTAAATTAAATTATTTAATATAATTATTAAATAAATCTAATATCATTAATATTAAATAATTAATGAAATTTGCTTTAAAATATTAAAAGTTACATTTTATAACTTAAAATATTTTTAAATACCTTATTATCATTTAAAATGATTTTTAATATAATAGAATCATTTTAATTAATTTATTTAATGCATTTATTAATTAAATTAAATATCAATAATATTCAAATAATTACTAATATTTATGGAAAATATGCCAAATTATTAAAAGTTAATTTTATAACTTAAAATAATTTTTAAAATTAATTTTGTATTTTTTAGAATTTATTTCTATTTTTAAATGATTTTTTAGAAATTAATATAATTAAAATTAATAAGTCTGTCGCTAAAGCTTTTAGCGACAGCAAGTGTCGCCTGATGTGTTCTTAAGCACCAAGAACATTTAATGGCAGTTATCAAGTGGCCATGTTTAACCAAGTGTTTCTAGGCAAGCTTAGGATTGAATATTGTAGTATATATGTAGTACTACAAGTACACAACAATTTCTAGTTCATATCATAACACACGAGCAAGATCTAAGACTCAAAACAAGTTGTCAGAGTTGTTCTTCATTTTCTGGATTACTCAAAAATGAAGAACATGCAAAGGTTCAAAAATGCCCCCGATGTTTACACGGATGTCCCACTTCCACCCTAAACTTTTTTTTTCCCTAAAAGTACCCTTAACGTTTTAAAAAGCAGGTCAATCGTGCCCCTGCCGTTAACAGAAGACAAATAGGTTAAAATGTGATGATGTGGCAGGCTTAAATATAAAACATATTCTAAATAAAATAATATATGTCATTTAATCAAAACAATAAAATACTAAAATTCAAAATAAAAAAGCATAACATATTTACATCATTTAATCAAAATAATAAATTCAAATTATTTTGTTAACTAATCAAAACAACTAATTAAATAAAATAAGTTGTATAACATATTTACATCATTTAATCAAAATATAAAAATTCAAACATAATCAAATACTAATTTAAAAAAAATACTAAAATACTAATTAAAAATATACTAAAAAATCAAATTAAAAAATACTAAAATTTAAATTATTTTGTTAATTAATCAAAACAATAAAAATTCAAATTACATCATTAATATACTAAAATCATAATACTAAATACTAATTGATATAAAATACTAAAAGATATAAAAATATTAACTTTATTTAATACTAATTGTGAGACCCCAAATTTTATGAATAAAGATTTAAATTTCTTAAAATATTTGTTTAATATTATGGTGTGGATTTGATATAATGTTATAGTTGTGGGTAATATCTATAAATTTTAAAAAGTATGCAAGTTGTTGTATAATATTCGATTGGTCGGGGAATATCCGTACGGCGGTACAATCATTGGTGACCCCACAACGGAATTATTGTCGGATTGAGAAAACGACAAAAATATTTTTATGAAAATAACGGCGAAAGTTTTACCGTTAAAACTGTTGAACTACTCGGTAATAAAAGTACAGTAATACGCGTGGTTGCATAGTAGCACACGGTATTGATTATTGATGCTTACGTGAGAAGTCAATCAGTTTTGTTCAATTATTGCTACAGTAATTGATGCATAGTATCTCACGTTATTTGATTTAATTATTGTCGATATTTTATATATTATTAAATCAATAATTGAGATGACAGAGTTATTAATATTATTATTTGCAATATTAACGATGTCTAGAAGTTCTGCCAAGGAGATGTTTCGTCACCTAATCATGCGGCATAATAGGGAGGAATCCTTATTGAAAGCCCCTCTTCTTGGGAACGACACGATCGATTAATATTGTTAATTATAATAATGATGATAAATGTTGTTAAATATATTGAGGTGTCTTTTATGAAGTCACGGATGTTTTATATATATATATATATATATATATATATATATTGTTTTATTAGTATTATTAATGTAATAAAATGTAAAAGTTTTTATATAAAATAGAATACTTTTATAAAGTTATTTGTTTTATTACACTATAAATAGAATATATTATATTCTATTATGTATAGTGTTTTTCATAGTAAAATCTTTTTATATAAAATAAAATACTTTTATAAAGTTATTTATTTTATTAAACTATAAATATAATATATTATATTCTATTATGCATAGTATTTTGCATAGTAAAATCTATTTATATAAAACAGAATACTTTTATAAAGTTATTCATTTTATTAGCTTATAAATAGAATATATTATATTTTATTTAAAAGATTTTATTTTATTAGAATATTTTATTAATACTGCATAGTAAATTAATATGAACTATCCGTTTAAAAGTAAATCAATCTGGACCGTTCATGAATCAGTTACTATTCAGTTCATTCTCCTATAAATAGAAGCTCATTCCCTCATTATTTCTTACGAATTCACTGAAACTCTAAAGAGAGAAACTATAAAGAGAAAGAAGTAAAGTATTCTGCTACTTCACTACTCCTATATCCAGTTTATTCTAAGGTAAAGGGTATTATTTCATTTGTATTCATGAAGAGAATTATTTTCTTTCAATACTCGTAAGGGGTATTATGTTTTTTGTATTCATGAAGAGAATTTCTGTTATTCCATTCTTTATTATTCTATTGGAACATCCCGCTTGGTGCAAATTTTTGCTGAGGCTGGTTAAGTTATTTATTATTACATTGGAATATCACATCATGCGTTTACATGACTTTGGTTCCGTTATTTATTATTCTGTTGGAACATCCTATCCATGCGAATTTTGCCTGACCTGGTTCCATTATTTCTTATTATGTTGGAATATCCTGTCTGTGCGTTTACCCATAACCTAGTTCCGTTATTTATTATTCTGTTGGAATAACCTGTCTGTGCGGTCTATCGCATGCCTGGTGATTTCTTTTGTTATTCCATTCATTATTATACTCAGTTGGTTAGAGTTTTGGCTTTTATACTCCATGAAATTAGTGGAATATCTTTGATATTTGCGCTTCATCCAGTATCTTTTCATGGAAATATTCTTCTGAGCATTTGATGAGTGAGTTTTATAACCATGAATTGGATACATTCGGGCTTAATTTATTATTGTTCTCAAGTCTTTTAGAATAGTTTTTAAGTGTTTGTGTCTATTCATGCATGTTTTATGTTGTTTTGTAGGAATTGGGACAAAAGTTACTTGGATCGACATTCGGGGTGGCTAGATTTGCATTTTTGGCTTGCCATTTACACAATAGTTACTTCAGAGCCAATTTGAGTATTGTTTCGGACCTTATTTCGCAAAACTTAAAGAATAACAGTTGTAGATCTACTTTTCCTCTTTCCGGAACATCTTGAATCATCAAAATCAGAGTTTGGATAAAGAAGTTATGGCTATTTTCCCAAAGAACGTCAGAGCAGAAAATGTCAGAGAATGGGGCCAGCGCCGGGGCGCCCAAACCAAGGCTAATTGGAGCGCCGGGGCGCTAGGGGACAATTTCTCAGCGCCGTGCCTAGTGCTGGGGCACTGGGGAAGGTCCTGGCAAGGCTTGGACACGTTTTAGGGTGAATTTTGACATCTTTTTAACTCTAAATTGGATTGGGTTTGTTCCTAAGCTAAAAATTGGACTTGTAACCTATAAATACATGATGTAAGGCATAAAATAAAGGGAGATTACGTAGATTAGACTAGATAAAACATTCCATTAGATTAGAATATAAACCCTAGTTCTTAATTAGCCATTGGAGATTGAAGCAAATTGAAGAATACTAGAGATCAAGAGGAAGAGCAAGAGGGGAGAATCAGATTTGCTGACAACAGATTCTATTCTCTTCTCTTATCATACTTTTATCTTTTAATGTCTATTCAGTTGTGGATTCTTGGTTTTAATTCATTAATTATGAACTAACTCTTTTATTAAGATTTCAATTGAACCTTTTATGTCTATAAATTAGTTATTCGATTTATTCCAATTATTTATGTCAAAGTAAATTGTTTATCTTCTCTTGAGCTTATTGATTAAATATCTGATCAGTAATTACCTTGTTACTCTAGAAGGAATTGAAAGAGGAATTCTAGGGTTAGAATTGGGCATGATATCATGTGACTTAGTTATTTGCACAGTGAACAATTAGGTTTGTGAATAGAATGGAAATATCTGTTCGCCGCATGTAACACATAAGGAGTTTGGATTGTAACGAGTTTAATTCAATTGTTTTAAATAGGAATATAGCAAAATTAATCTGGATTAAATAGAAGGTAATTGATCACTTGAAAAAGGACTTTTGACATTTGAGAATTCCTGTTAACAATTCAGTAGGCATAATAATTGGGATAATTGGATAATTGATTAATAGTTTATAATTGGGGATATTGGAGTCTTAATCCTCATTTATTTGAATTCAATCAAATCTTAGTTCTGTTTATTTGCTTTCTTTTAGACTAATCTCTTCCAATTGTTTAATTTAGTTTTCTTAATCCAAAAAATCACAATTATTGGTTGTTTAAATAAAATTGATTTGGTTAAGAGTTAGTATTTGGTAATTTTTATTAAATAATTCCTCGTGGGAACGATACTCTACTTTCACTTTATTACTTGTTGACCGTGTATACTTGCACGTATTCATTGATTGCAAAATCGATCAACAAGTTTTTTTGGCGAATTCTTGGGGAATTAATTTAATAATTTTTTACCAATATTAATTTCAATCAAATTAGTCTTAATTTAAACATTTTAATTTTTATTTTTCATTCTCTTCCTATATTTTCTCTTTTCAGGTACCATGGATAACTTTGCCTATCAATAGCCATACACGAACATAACTCAACCAAGGGAAACAGGGATTGATGGACTTAATACATTTTTTGCATTGTCAGCATAGATTGAGACACTTTCGAGGAGTTTAGAAGCTTTTGAAGCTCAGCGTCGTCAAAGTGCTGGCGGTTTTGTGATTTTTGTCTTTGGAAATCATATGAGTCATCATCGCGCCATCAGCTTTGGAAGAGTGCAGATTATAGTGGTGATTACCCCAACAATTATGTCTATCCCAACAACTATCATCGAGTTGGGGGTATCACACGGATTTTCATGGAGTAACAATCAAGCTCAATGCCGAGACAACAAAATACATCCGAAGTTTCAAAATCATACACAACAACCGGATCGAAATCAAGTTTTGAAGAAGCCTTGGATAGATTTATTAAAGCTTCGAAAAAAAGAACGAGGAAAATGAAAAAAAATTAATCAAATAGAAATTTGAATATGCAAAGCCTAGAAAGTGCGTCGATCAAGAATCTGGAAAATCAATTGGGGAGAGATACACGCGTTGAACAACCGTCCTCAATACACTTAGCCCTATGACATGGATTCTGAGACTGATGGAGAGCCCGAACAAAATCTTCAACTAGATGAGCCACAAGATGTTGAAAGAGAGGAAACAATTGGGAATCAAGAAAAGGCGATCAACGAAGATGAACCGATTTCATTAGTATCCCATATGCCTCCTCCACCAAAGTTCAATAATCTGGGCAGTTTTGCAAAACCATGCCCAATTGGCAGTCATGTTGTCGGCAAAGCTCTTTGTGACATAAGAGCTAGTACAGTTGTGGAGTCATGGTGGGATGAAAAGGAGAAGATAGAGGAAGATTCCATTATGTTTATTAAGCTTCAATGCCCCAATCTGATCATAGACATAATGGAGAAAACACCTAGTTGTTGGACGTTCTTAATAGGGAACCTATCTACAAAGAGCATGCTAGGTGACTTCAATTTAAGGGTTTTTGCTAATGGGAACCTCCCAAAAGAGACATCATAGCATCGATGGATGGAGGGTTCCTCAATTTTCGTGAGGGACTTGGATAGAGAATTGAAGAAGTTGATGAGACTATAAAACAAGTGCTTATTGGGAGGCAAACCAAGTTTAATTTTTATTTTAGTTTTTATTAGGTTTTATATTAGTAGTTTTGAATTTGCATTTATTTAGAATTTAATAAAATTGCTTCTATCATGGTTTCTGAGTTATTCAAGTCAAATTCAAGTGTGGTGCCCAATTTGTTCCATGTGCTTAGCTTTATTCTCCAAACTTAGTGGACAAGGAGGAAGATTGCTATATTTTCGGGAAGTCCACTGCTTTACTTTTTTATATTTCAGCCATTGAGGACAATGTCTAGTTTAAGTTTGGAGGTATTTTAGTGTCGTACTGCATATAGTTAGTTATCTGCATGGTAGTTCATTTTTTTTGTGTTAGCAGTGTGTTTTTTTTAGGTTGCATATAATACATGGTAGTTATTTGCATATTCATATGTGTTGCATTAGTATGTGTTCATGTAGTATAATTGCATTTTTTTTATTTTTTTTGCATGAATATGTGTGATATATTGGTGTGGTCTTAGCTCGGCCTATGATAAGATTGGTATTAAATGTTAACTTGAACAGTGTTGATAATTGATGATGAGTTCTAATTTTAATCATGATGATAATTTGAGCCTGTCTTAAACTTATGTAACCGGTTAGCACTTAAAGTTTAACTATTATAATCCACTTTCTTCAAGGGTTTCATAATTTGTTTCTGAGGGAAAATCTTGGTTAAAATTTAAGGAAAGGAGTGAACTAGCAATAAAGGTTGGAATGACGTAAAAGTTTGAGTTTGGGGGAATTTATGGGATATATATATATACAAAATGAAAATGAAAAAAAAATGAAGAAATGATGAAAAGAAAAAAAATATAGAAAATCCAGAAAAAGAAAAAAAAAGAATAAACACCGTGGCATGCTTGTCTAGTTTTGTGGCCTTTGTTACTTGAGTAAGTAAGCCCGAGGGGATTGTCTTTACACCTAGCGCCCTAAGATCTTAATGGCTTGGGAGTCGTTGGTTGAAATCCCGTTAAGGTAGCACTGAAAAGCCTAAGGGAATAGGACATTGCATAGCCATGAGAAAAAAAATGAATAAAACACGAGAAATAGCAAAAATGCCCTCGTGGTTGAATAAAGGTATAAATAAATCTTGTATTTTCCCTGAGACTTGGTAATTGCTTAGTTTTAACCGGAGTTGTCATGTTCACAAAAATAATTGAATTGGAACTGAAATTTTCCTTTTAAGAAGTTTGATATGTGATTATCTTGAATTGTGGTTGGTTAGAATGGTTAACAAGCATACATGCACAACATGGGTCATGACAGGTTTGGATTGACTAATTGGTTAGAGTTATGGACTTTGACTTGATTGGATATATTGTTTGAGTATCATTAGTATCTTTGAGGCATGTTGCTATATATCATATTGATTTATTAATAGGTTCGTAGGTACATTAGAAAGTAGATCATGCATATGCATTCATGTAGTTGAGTTAGTTTGTTTATTTTTAGTTCTTATGTGATTTTGCTTGAGGACAAGCAAATGTTTAAGTTTGGGGGTATTTGATGAGTGAGTTTTATACCCATGAATTAGATACATTCGAGCTTAATTTATTGTTGTTCTCAAGTCTTTTAGAATAGTTTTTAAGTGTTTGTGTCTATTCATGCATGTTTTATGTTGTTTTGTAGGAATTGGGACAAAAGTTACTTGGATCGACGTTCGGGGTGGCTAGATTTGCATTTTCGGCTTGCCATTTACACAGCAATCACTTCAGATCCAATTTGAGTATTGCTCCTGATCTTATTTCGAAAAACGTAAAGAAAGAAAGTTATAGATATACTTCTCCTATTTTCGGAACATCTTGAATCATCGAAATCGGAGTTCGAACGAAGAAGTTATGACCATTTTCCCAAAGGACATCGGAGCAGAAAATGTCATAGAATGGGGCCAGCGCCGGGGTGCCCAAACCAAGGCTAATTGGAGCGCCGGGGCACTAGGGGACAGCTTCATAGCACCGTGCCCAGTGCTAGGGTGCTGGGGAAGGTCTTGGCAAGCCTTGGACGCATTTTGGGGCGAATTTTGACACCTTTTTGACTCCAAATTGGATTGGGATTGTTTCTAAGCTAAAAATTGGACTTGTAACCTATAAATACATGATGTAAGGCATAAAATAAAGGGAGATTACATAGATTAGACTAGATAAAACACTCCATTAGATTAGAATATAAACCCTAGTTCTTAATTAGCCATTAGAGATTGAAGCAAATTGAAGAACAATAGAGATCAAGAGCAAGAGCAAGAGGGGAGCATCAGATTTGCTAACAACAGATTCTATTCTATTCTCTTCTCTTATCATACTTTTATCTTTTAATGTCTATTCAGTTGTGGATTCTTGGTTTTAATTCATTAATTATGAACTAACTCTTTTATTAAGATTTTAATTGAACCTTTTATGTCTATAAATTAGTTATTCAATTTATTCCAATTATTTATGTCAATTGTTTATCTTCTCTTGAGCTTATTGATTAAATATCTGATCAGTAATTACCTTGTTACTCTAGAAGGAATTGAAAGAGGAATTCTAGGGTTAGAACTGGGCATGATATCATGTGACTTAGTTATTTGCACAGTAAATAATTAGGTTTGTGAATAGAATGGAAATATCTGTTCGCCGCATGTAACACATAAGGAGTTGGGATTGTAACGAGTTTAATTCAATTGTTTTGCATAGGAATATTGCAAAATTAATCTGGATTAAATAGAAGGCAATTAATCACTTGGAAAAGGACTTTTGGCATTTGAGAATTCCTGTTAACAATTCAATAGGCATAATAATTGGGATAATTGGATAATTGATTTATAGTTTATAATTGGGGATATTGGAGTCTTAAATATCATTTATCTGAATTCAATCAAATCTTAGTTCTATTTATTTGCTTTCTTTTAGACTAATCTCTTCCAATTGTTTAATTTAGTTTTCTTAATCCGAAAAATCACAATTATTGGTTGTTTAAATAAAATTGATTTGGTTAAGAGTTAGTATTTGGTAATTTTTATTAAATAATTCCTCGTGGGAACGATACTCTACTTTCACTTTATTACTTGTTGACCGTGTATACTTGCACGTATTCATTGATTGCGAAATCGATCAACAACATTCTTGAGTTTTACCCCACAAAGCAGTATCATGTTGACAATTTGGACGTTATTGGTTCCTGGATAAATTAATTCTTGAACATGTTTTATTGAATTCTTATATCATTGTCATCATCCTCATGTTTATATTATGTTGAAAGTCATTTGTGGCATGTAGTGTATAATTGGACTTGGTATGATTATGACCAGGGTTTATTCGGTATAATCATAACCGTAATGTTACAAATGATGTGGTAAAAGTCCTCATTGGCCCGTAGTGCATTGATGGATAGTTGTTGGCATGATCATGACCATTGATGAATACACAAATATCCTTGGCCCGTAGTGCATGGATAATTTGTGGTCGTGATACTAATGAATATCCTTGGTCGTAGTGCAGAGATGATGTAAATTATTTATTAAGCTGAGTCTCAACGATAAAAGTGATGAAAAACATTTTTAAATCATAAAAGAAAGTAGATTTTATTCTCTACTTGAATCTTTTAATGGATTGCTTGTTCCGCTGGAGTTGAACTTGATGTTTGTTATATTTTATCAATTTAACACTGTTGAAGGCTAACGATAATTTATTCTGCATTATCTATGTCATAATATTTCTTACTGGGCTAGTTGAGCTCACCCTTTTACTTTAATTGTTCTCTTTAGGAAATGAGAACGTAGCGGGGACTAGTCGGGGAACGAAGTGACGGTCCATATGATAGCATTAGTAGTCCTCACTATTCTATGAAATAGTGTGATAATAAATGTATTGAGGACTTATTTTGATTTTGAATCATCGCTCTAGAAGACAATATTTGTATTATAACTCATGACTCATGTTGTATATTTAAGATTGTATTTGTATTACGTACCATGTATTTGGCGACTCGGAATAGGTGATGTATACCTATTTTGGGGGCGTCACAGTTGGTATCAAAGCTTAGGGATATGATCCCTAGCTGAGATGTGAGACAAAAACTAGGTGGGGAGAGACGGAGAATTCCTTCGCTAGTGTGACCTACCGAAGTTTATTTGGTATTTAATTGGTCGGTCAGAGTATAAGGATAATATGTGATATGTTAATTAACCCTTGTTTTGTGGCAGTATTTGAAAATGACATCTGAAAATGTTGAGATCAGCAATGAAGCACACGAGGCCATTGAGTCACTAATGATCAATACCCAGGATAATGTGCAACAGGAAGACAATAATCCTCAGGTAAATAACAACGCCGATCAAATGATGAACGATGGGATGCTCAGAGGCTTTATGAAATTAATGCAACATCAGGTAAGAGACACTCCTGTTCAAAATATAGGTGGAAATAATGGCAACCCACGGTTGGTCACCGCTAAGCAGTTCAAGGAGCTGGGACCACCGGAGTTTTTGGGAAAGCCAGAACCACTTAAGGTGGAGACGTGGTTAAAGCAGATCACCAAGATATTTGATGTCTTAGGTTGTTCCGAGGAGAAAAATGTTCCCTTTGCCACCTTTATGTTGCGTGAAGAGGCAGATTATTGGTGCGAATCTGTAAAACGTACCCAGCCTGAAACACTCAAGATGTCTTGGGAGAAGTTCTAAGAGATGTTCAACAACAAGTACTTTCCCAAAAGTATTCGTCACATGAAGGAGGTGGAATTTATCTAGTTGGAGCAAAATAATATGATCGTGTCGCAATACGAGGCTAAATTTGCGGAGTTATCCCAGTTTGCATACCATTTGGTCGATAATGAGGAGCGAATGACGTGAATGTTTCTGCGAGGTTTGAAACCCGAGATACGTCAATGCCTTATCTCTCATAAACTATGTTTGTATTCAGATGTTGTGAATAGGGCTCAGTTATTGGAGCGCGATAATGAGTCAACACAACCAAAATGCAACGACCAACAACACGATAATAATTGTACCGATGGCAACGGCCATCGGAACAATGATAACCATCATGGGGGAAATTATCATGCCAAGAATGGTAACCACTTCGGTGGTAATCATGGCCAAGATAATAGAAGTGGAAATTTCAAGAAGATGAGGTTCAATAATGATGGAAAGACAGCAACATCATCACCCATTTCAAAGGAAGAAGAACAACCACCGGTCGTATGTTTCAAATGCGGACAGGAGGGACACATCCATCCAAACTATACGCAGCAATCCAAAGCATGTTTAAATTGTGGAAGAGAAGGTCACCTAGCTTGATTTTGTCGTGTAGTGAAGTCAAGTTCAGCTGGGATAGTGATGCCAAAGGATGTCCTAGATAAGTCAAAGCCGGTAGTTTAAATGAGAGAATTTGTCGTGGAACCCGTACGAAGTTATCACGGGTAAGTTAATAAAAATTTCTTGCGACGTCTATACCTTATTCAATACCGGTTCTACCCACTCTTGTATTTCACCTAGTTGTGTTCAACGTTTGAACTTGGCTCTTGAGATATTAGACTTTGACTTATCTGTTAAAACTCTTTAAGGAGAAACCTTCATTTCATGTGTTATCCAAGTCTTGGATGAGAGTCATAGTTTTTAAATGATATTTCTATCGTTAATAAATTTCCTGACGTATTCCCTGAAGACTTCTTGACCTACCGCAGAGCGTGAAATCAAATTTTGTATTAACCCTAGTATAAAACACATTTCTAAAACCCTTAAATATTTCTTCAATTAAAACAAACATATAATGTGCTAAAGACGTTGGCTCGAGCAGTTGAAGATTACGATTGTACCATTTAATATCATCGCGGAAGAGCGAACGTAGTAGCTGACGCGTTGAGTAGAAAATCGTATGCATTTACGAGTGCGATGTTGTTAACACAAAAACCCATTTTGTATAACTTACAAATGATAAAGATAGAGTTAAAAACTCTAAGGACCCATGTGGTGATATCAAATATACGATTAGAATCGACTTTAATCGATAAAGTTAAAGTCGTTCAAGCTACATACTCAGACCTGATGAATGTGAAGAAGAAGGTTCAAGAGGGCGTTATTCTAGAAGCAAGAATCGATGAAGAGAGGAAATCTCAACCCTAGATTTAATTGGCCCATTTGAAATCCTCGATTAAGTAGGAACTGTGGCCTATAAACTCGTTTTACCGCCAAATAAGTTGTGTGTTCATAACGTTTATCACCTACCGATGTTACGTAAATATGTAGCTGACCCAAACCACATTATTGATTTAGAACCGAACGAGATAGCGGAAGATTTAACGTATGAAGATGTACCTGTTAAAATCATGGAATATATTCTACGCTTAAAGGTTATACCTCAAGAGTTAGAATCTGACGAAGTGTCCTCATTTGTTCAGCATACCAGGTACGTACGTAAATTTTGAGGGCGAAATTTTATAAGGAGGGGAGATTGTGAGACCCCAAATTTTATGAATAAAGATTTAAATTTCTTAAAATATTTTTTTAATATTATGGTGTGGATTTGATATAATGTTATATTTGTGGGTAATATCTATAAATTTTGAAAAGTATGCAAGTTGTTGTATAATATTCGATTGGTCGGGGAATATTCTTTTTGTTGGGGAATATCCGTATGACGGTACAATCATTAGTGGATCCCACAATGAAATTATTGTCGGATTGATTGAGAAAGCGACAAAAATATTTTTATGAAAATAACGACGGAAGTTTTACCGTTAAAAGCTGTTGAACTACTTCATTAGTAGTAAAAGCTGATGAATACGCTGTGGTTGCATAGTAGCACATGGTATTGATTATTGATGCTTACATGAGAAGTCACTCAGTTTTGTTCAATTATTGCTACAGTAATTGATGCATAGTATCTCATGTTATTTGATTCAATTATTGTCGATATTTTATATATTATTACATCAATAATTGAGATGAAAGAGTTATTAATATTATTATTTTCAATATTAACGATGTCTAGAAATTCTGCTAAGGAGAGATTTGGTCACCTAATTGCGCGCCAATAGGGAGAAATCCTTATTGGAAAGCCCTCTCTTTCCTGGGAACGACCTGGTCGATTAATAATGTGAGTTATAATAATGATGATGAAGTTTTGTCTTATTAGTATTATTAATATAATAAAACAGAAAAGCTTTTTATATAAAACAGAATACTTTTATAAAGTTATTCGTTTTATTAGACTATAAATAAAATATATTATATTCTATTATGCATAGTAAAATCTTTTTATATAAAAATGTAATACTTTTATAAAGTTATTTGTTTTATTAGACAATAATTAAAATATATTATATTTTACTATGCATAGTGTTTGCATAGTGCCTACATAGTGTTTGCATAGTAAATTTTTTTTTATATAAAACAGAATACTTTTATAAAGTTATTCATTTTATTATATTATAAATAGAATATATTATATTTTATTTAAAAGATTTTGTTTTATTAAAATAATTTATAGTAAACCAATCTAGATCGTCCGTTTAAAAGTAAATCAATCTAGACCGTTCAAGAATTAGTTACTATTCAGTCCATTCTCCTATAAATAGAAGCTCATTCCTTCAATATTTCTTACGAATTCACTGAAACTCTAGATAGAGAAACTATAGAGAGAAAGAAGGAAAGTATTCTACTACTTCACTACTCCTATATCCAGTTTCTTCTAAGGTAAGAGGTATTATTTCATTTGTACTCACGAAGAGAATTATTTTCTTTCAATACTCGTAAGGGGTATTTTTTTTTTGTATTCATGAAGAGAACTTATGTTATTCCATTATTTATTATTCTGTTGGAATAACCTATATACGCGGACTACCCTATACTTGGTGAAATTCTTCCGTTATTCCATTCTTTATTATTATGTTAGAATAACCTGTCTATGCGAAGTACCGCATGCATAGTGAAATTCTTCTATTATTCCATTCTTTATTATTCTGTTGGAATATCCTGTCGGTGTGAATTTTGCCTGACCTGGTTCCGTTATTTATTATTCTGTTGGAATATCCTGTCTGTGCATTTACGCATGACCTGGTTCCGTTATTTATTATTACATTGGAACATCGGTTTGGATTGTGAATTTACTTTGACTTGGTTCCGTTATTTATTATTCTGTTGGAATATCATGTCTGTGCATTTACGCATGACCTGGTTCCGTTATTTATTATTCTGTTGGAATAACCTGTCTGTGTTGCATGCCTGGTGATTTCTTTTATTATTCCATTCTTTATTATACTAAGTTGGTTATAGTTTTGGCTTTTATACTCCATGAAATTAGTGGAATATCCTTGATATTTGTGCTTCATCTAGTATCTTTTCATGTAAATATTCTTCTGAGCATTTGTGAGTTTTACCCCACAAAGCAGTATCATGTTGACAATTTGGACGTTATTGGTTCCTGGATAAATTAATTGTTGAACTTGTTTTATTGAATTCTTATATCATTGTCATCATTCTAATGTTTATATTATGTTGAAAGTCATCTGTGGCCTGTAGCGAATAAATGGACATGGTATGATTATGACCAGGGATTATTCGGTATAATCATGAACGTAATGTTACAAATGATGTGGTAAAAGTCCTCAATGGCCCATAGTGCATCGATGGACAGTTTTTGGCATGATCATGACCATTGATGAATACACGAATATCCTTGGCCCATAGTGCATGGATAATTTGTGGTCGTGATACTAATGAATATCCTTGGCCGTAGTGAAGGGTTGATGTGGATTATTTATTAAGCTGAGTCTCAGCGATAAAAGTGATGAAAAACCTTTTTAAATAATAAAAGATAGTAAATTTTATTCTCTACTTGAGTATTTTGTTGGATGGCTTGTTCCGCTGCAGTTATACTTGATGTTTGTTATATTTTATCAGTTTAACACTGTTGAAGTCTAACGATAATTTATTCTGCATTATCTTAGTCATAATATTTCTTACTGGGCTAGTTGAGCTCACCCTTTTACTTTAATTATTCTCTTCAGGAAATGAGAACGTAGCAGGGACTAGTCGGGGAACGGAGTGACGGTCCATATGATAGCATTAGTAGTCCTCACTATTCTATGAAATAGTGTGATAATAAATGTATTGAGGACTTATTTTGAGTTTGAATACTGTCTAGAAGATAATATTTGTATTAAAACTCACAGCTCATGTTGTATATTGAAGATTGTATTTGTATTCTGTACCATGTATTTGGCAATTCAGAATAGGTAATGTATACCTATTTTGGGGGCGTAACACTAATTTGTATTTTATATTAATAAATTGACGACTTTGTTTAAAACTAAAAGATTTAAAAATATTAACGTTATTTAATACTAATTAGTATTTTATATCAATTAGTACTTTAACGTTATTCTATATCAATTAGTATTTTATATCAATTAGTATTTTAACGTTATTTTATATCAATTTGTATTTTTAAAAGCGGAGTATTATGATTATTTTAAAATTCAAAACTAAATAATATTTTTAAAATTCAAACCTGAGTATTATGATTATTTTAGTAATTTTTAATATTAGCTTTTAAAATCATATCAATTTAAAAATATTTTAGCATTATCAATTTTTAATCTAAAGTATTATCAATTTTAATATTTTTAATATTTTAGTAATTTAAAAATATTATTTAGTATTATGATTTTAGTAATTTTAAAATTTCATATCAATTAGTATTTAGTATTATGATTTTAGTATTTTAATGATGTAATTTGAATTTTTGTTGTTTTGATTAATTAACAAAATAATATGAATTTTAGTTTTTTTAAAATTTGATTTTTTAGTATTTTAGTATTTTTTTTAATTAGTATTTGGACGTAAATATGTTATGTTTTGAATTTTAGTATTTTATTAAATGATGTAAATATGTTATACAACTTATTTTATTTAATTAGTTGTTTTGATTAGTTAACAAAATAATTTGAATTTTATTATTTTGATTAAAATTTTAATATTTTTTCTTTTGAATTTTAATATTTTATTTGTTTTGATTAAATGATATATATTGTTTTATTTAGAATATGTTTTATATTTAAGCCTACCATGTCATCACATTTTAACCCCGTTTGTCTTCTGTTAACGGTAGGGGCACAGGTGATCTGCTTTTTGAAACGTTAGGGTAATTTTGGAAAAAAAATTAGTTTAGGGTGGAAGTGGGACATCCGTGTAAACATCTGGGGGCATTTTTGGACCTTTGCCCAATGAAGAACAGACCGAGCAGCCTACTTTGGGCTTCCATTACTTACTGTTCTTGTATCATTTTTTTTATGTAATGGTTCTAGTGTGTAGCCAACATATAAAGGAAGAGATCTATTACATAAAAACAGTATAATAAAAACAGAATCAACAGATATGGTCTAGTCAAACAATGTCAGAAATCACGTTCATACGTTTTTTGAGTTACCCAGAAAATAGAAACCGTGATCATCTTGCCTGGTTTGACCGTCCACTAAATCCACCCAGTTTGATGTTTATGTGTTCTAAAGGAATTAACATGTAGTCTAAAGAACATATTACAACTTAGATGCAAAATCCATAACAAAGTAACAAACAAATGAAAGATCAGAGCCCAAGAACATCTTGTCAGACATTTTTGGGCACGATCTGGGTTTTCCAGATTCACTTGGTCATTGTCGGTCAACTGACTTTGACCATTAATAACATGAAATCTGTACATGATCTAGACTTGATTCAAGTTCCAGATAAAAGTCCTAACATCATAATACAAGTTTAAACCTTTAAACATACAAAACACATAATCATCATGGATCTATGGGGTCTGGTATTTGGTTGCCAGACAACATTAAATTTTTTTAAATATTTTCAAAAACTTCTAATTCTTGCATATAAATGTTATGGATGTACTATCTAGCAACCCAAATCACTGACTTACACCTCATATAATATATTTAAACATTCAAAGACCAAATCCAACATAGCATACAATATTGAAGTTTTGGTTTAGGGTTATACCTTTCTATGTTCAAAATCTTAAATATGACTTCTTGATATGTTATCGGTGAACTTGAGACTTGATTAGGGACTGGTCCAACAATAAAATTTGTGGGTTTGGAGGCAGAGGGTATTGCTAGTGTGTTTGTGTATATATGAGGCTTGAATGTGGTTTTTCTCTCTCTTGATCCTTATATAACACTTGAATACAATGTATTTGTGATGCAAGATGGCTGAGATATTTGGTTTATAGGGACATGGCTAGGCTAGAGTTGTTCAACAACTAATGTTATGGCAAGTTCTACAAGTTATCTATTAAATAATGCAAGAAGGGCAATTATGTCATTTGGCTTTTACCATTAGTGGCAAACTTGGCAACTCACTCCAGCCCTTAGGGTTTAACCCCAAGGTTTCATAAGTTCATTTTCTAGGATTTTGTAATTAGGGTTAAAATGAAAATTTTAGTTTCTAAAAATGTGAATTAGGGTTCCCTAATTAAATTAGGTTTCCTAATCATTTAGGACTTGTAAATTAGACTTTATAATTTACTAATTACCATTAAGCTTGCTAAATTAATAATTATAGTTTATAACTTACAATTAGGGTTCTAATTTAGTAATTAGGGCTTCTAAATATTAATTAGGGTTTACCTAATTAACCTTTAATCTATAATAATTGTCACTAGTTACATAACACAACAACTTAACAAATCTTACAATCGTGATTGACTTCTGTACTAGAGTTTATCCGTAATGCTAGAGTTTTGTACTTATTTACTATAACTATTCCACAAATTAACATTACACACGTACTATACATTTTTATAGCACTGAAATAATATTATATTATTATTCTCATTCGTTATTCAAAATCCAGAATTAGGGTTTTGAATCCATATCCGACATAACTTTCATATATACCATTATTAATTAAGTTAAAATAATTAACTTAACTAATATAATAAAATACTTATCATAATAATCCTAATAATCATATCATATATACAATAATCATATTTTCATGGAAAATAAATAATAAAATATTTTTACTACAAAATTAATTTATTATAAGAATATAATCCATAATGATCAATAGTTCTTAAAAAATTATTTACAATTATTCATGTAATAAGTAAATTTTATTTATCACATATATACATACGCTTTACTTTGCACATATTCTCACCTTTATATATAAAAAAATTTAAAAAAGTATACGCAAAATTTCTTATTTAATTATATTAAAAATATTGGGTTATTACATCATATATTAGAACCTAGATTATGCATGAAGCAAAGATTTGAATCTAATGAGCTCTTGTAGGGCCTCCGCAAGTTTGAGGAGGATAACTTCTGATGTTCCTCAGCCACATCCAGCCCAACAACCTCACCAGTTGACTGAGTCAGTGATTCGCCCTATCTGCGTTGAGAGGCCAGATGTCGTGGATGAGGAGGAGGATGTTCCTATTGTGGACCCTACTCCTTCTTCTTCCATTTCTCGCCGGGAGCTTCCAGTTATTAACATGACAATTCCAGATCTTCTGGATTATTTGTGTCGTCATCCCTTGATCTATCTTAATGTGAATGAGGTAATAACCATTTTCTTCTTTCTTTTCCCACTTTTGGGGCAAGGGTTTTGCTCTTAATTTGCAATTTGATCCAGGTTCATGGCTGTACTCAGCCTAGGGGGAACTAGTTTAGCATTCACTCTTTGTACCAGAACCTCCATTCAGAGTACCGAAAGATTGTCCATTCATGGGGCTTTTAGGCTTTCTTTTTCGTTTCTGCCCGTCGCTGCCCATGGGGTTATCTGAGGGCTTTATCTGAGCGATGGTTCAACCAGACCCAGTCTCTCCATTTGCTAGATTGCGAGGTGATGATGACACCGATGGACTAAAGGTTCATCACTGGGTTGAAGTTTATAAGGGCGCCAGTGCCTTTGGTGGCTGATATTTCCTAGACTATCTTTCGCTCCCTTTTGGGAGTTCTTGCCACGGCCCTCAAGGGTCGGACTGTTCGCTCTGGGTCCTTGAGTATAGATGCTATGAGTGGGGCTCTAACTGAGCCTTTGCTTGATGATCCAAGGGTTAGAGATCGCATTCTTCAGTAATTATTCCTGATCAACATCAGGGGTTGTTTCCTAGCGAATAACTCCTCGACAGTTTCTATCACTTTAGTCAGTGCCACTCGTGATGTGGACTGTTGATCTATTTCACAATCAATGAATACGTGCAAGTATACACGGTCAACAAGTAAGAAAGTGATAAGAAAAGTATCGTTCCCACGAGAAATTATTTAATAAAAATTACCAAGTACTAACTCTTAACCAAATTAATTTTATTTAAACAATTGCAAAGTGTGATTTTTCTAATTAAGAAAACTAAATTAATCAATTAAAACTAGATTACTCTAAAATTAATTTATATAAATAAAGATTTAAGACTCGACGAATGAATTCAGATAAATAAAGGTTAAGACTACAGTATCCCCAATTATGAACTATAAACCAATTATCCAATCAATCCAATTATTTTGCCTACTGAATTGTTAACGAGAATTCTAAGTGTTAAAACCCCTTTCCCAAGTGATCAGTTAAATTTTATTCATTTCAATAAATCTTGCGATATTCTTATGCAAAATAATTAAATTAAACCTATTAAGTTGCAATTCCCAATTTGTTACATGCAGTGAACAGATATCCCTATTCAATTCACGACCCTAATTATTTGTCTCATGCAAATAATCAAGCATACATGTTATCATGTCCAGTTCTAACCCTAAAGTTCATCTTCCAAATCCATCTAGAGTAAGACGGTAATTACTGGCCAAATAATTAATTAATGGGCACAAGACATGATAAACAATTCACCTTGACATAAATAATTGAACTAAATTAAATAACTAATTCATAGACATAAAAGGTTCAATTTGTAGTCTTAATAAAAGAGTTAGTTCATAACGAAAAATAAAACCAACAATCTCATTAAAATCATCTTGAAAGAATTACACAATTAAAAATAAGAAGAAGAAGAAGAAGAAACTCTTAAAGAAAATTTCCCAAGCTTCAATCTTCAATTGAAATTCTTCTCCACAAAATCTCCCTTGATTCCTGATTAGACTCCAGTTATGAATGAATCTCCTAATCTATGGAGTGTATCTCTAATCTAATCCATGTAATCTCCCTTTATTTTATGTCTTACATCATGTATTTATAGGTTATAAGTCCAATTTTTAGCTTATGAAGAAACCCAATCCAATTTGGAGTAAAAAAAGTGTCAAAATTCGCCCCAAAATGCGTCCAAGCTTGACCAGGCCCTTCGTCCGAACTCTGATTTCGATAATTCAAGATGTTTCATTGTTTAAGTGTTTCGAAATAAGGTCAAGAGAAAAGTTGAAATTGGCCATAAAGTAGCTTCTATGTAAATGCCAAGTCGAAAATACGAGTCTAGAAACCCAAAACGTCGATCCAAGCAACTTTTGTCCCAATTCCTACAAAAAAACGTAAAACATGCATGAATAGACACAAACACTTAAAAACATCCAAAAGATTAAGCTCAAACGCACTTAATTCATGGGTATAAAACTCACTCATCAAATACCCCCAAACTTAAACATTTGCTTGTCTTCAAGCAAAAACACAATTTAGAAAAATTCATCCTCTACCAATAATCCACCCAAACAATGAATCAATATGAATTCTCACAATTGCCTCAAAGGTTACAACAAATGTTAACCCGCAGAAAAATTCAAAACAATGTCATGTCTAAAATTTTAACAACTTTCATTAGCTTCACATCTACTCATGATCCTTTAAGTGCATGTGTGCATCCATATGTTCAAACTAATCATGATTTAGCTAAGATCAACCAACACTCATAAAAGATTTTTAAAATAACTCTCAAAACTTCATATCACATCAATCACCGCTAAAATAGACAAAGCACAAATTTTTTTTCTTGAGGATCAACCGAATATTCAACTTTTAAGCACATATGAACCCTTCCCAAGTATTTCAAACATACATATTTTCTTTTCTCTATTTAGTGAGTGCGTTTTACGCTCCATCTCATTTTCCACTTTTCATGAACAAGCGCATTTTACGCTCCATCTCGTTTTCCACTTTTCATTGAACGAGTGCGTTTTACGCTCCATCTCATTTTCCACTTTTCATTGAACGAGTGCATTTTACGCTCTATCTCGTGCCTGTGTTTATGGGGAGTGCATTTTACGCTCCATCTCGACCCACCACACGCTTCAATTATTAAACTCGAGAAGGTTCCAATATGTTTTTTTTCAAAAATAACCCAAGATTTCCCCCAAACTTATGTGAGTGCCTAATTTTCACTTCGAATGATGTTCAAATAAGATTTCTCAAGTTGCAATGGTATCTTTCATAAGCATTTAGCCAAAAAAATGTTAATCCCAACTGGCTAAACAAATGGACGCGTAAAATTTTTCAAAAATTTTGCAAGTAATGTGAAAACCAACTAATGAGTTAAAATATAGACTACACATGCTCATCAATTCTCCAAGAGTTAATAATATCAAGCACCCACTTATCATTGGCCAAAATCAAATTCCATCAAAACATTGCCCAAGTAAATACTAAACATGATAAATACCCCCAAACTTAAAACATATATTGTCCTCAATGGCTAAGATAGAAAAAATTAAAAGAGAGGACTTCCCTGACATATAGCAATTTATCTCCTTGTCTGCGAAGTCTGAAGAATAGGTTAGGTACATTGGAATGAATCGGGTACCACACTTGAGTTGGACTTAACTAACTTGTGAACACAAAAGAAGCAAGCTTATTAAATCCTAAAAAAATGAAAAAAAAATCTATCCACTAATATGAAACCTAATAAAAACTAAAAATTAAAATTAAAATTGGGTTGCCTCCCAATAAGCACTTGTTTTATAGTCTTAGCTTAACTTCTTCAATTCTCTATCCAATTCCCCTATGAAAATTAAGGAACCCTCCATCCATCAGAAGCAATGTCTCTTTTGGGAGGTTCCCATTAGTAATGGCCATTAAATCTAAGTCACCTAGCATGATTTTTCAGATATGATCCCTATTAAGTACGGCAAACCACTAGGTACTTTCCCCATTGTGATTGTGATCAAATTATGGCATGGATGCTTGTCAAACATAACAGGTTCCTCTACTATCTTCCCTTTCTCGTCCTACCATGGCTATAATGTTTTGCTAGCTCTCATATCACAAAGAGCTCTGTCAATGACATGACTACCAATTGGACACGGTCTTGAAAAAATGTCCAGATCCTTGATCTTTGGTGGAGAAGGTACATGGGACACTATCAAAATTGGCTCATCTTTATTGGTACTCAAAGTTAGATCTTCGTCGATCTCCTTTTCTTGGTCCCCAAGTGTCTCCTCTCTTTCAACATCTATATCATTTGGCACATCCGGTTGTAGATTTGGTTCGGGCTCATCATCAGTCTCGGAATCCATGTCATAGGGCCAAGTGTATTGAGGACAAATGTTCGAGGCATTGATTAGTTGTTCCATTTTGTTCTCAAAATTTTGACTCGATATCTCTTGATTAATCCTCCTCTCCACACTTGAAGCTATGAACTTGGACAAAATTTCCTCCAAATTTGAATGTTCCTCCTGTTGTTGTGGAGGTGGATACGAGAAATCTGGTAGGTATATTGGACTTGGAGCATAAAATTGATCTTGATGAGTATGGCTCCATGAAAAATCCGGGTGATACCCCCAATCTTTATAATAGTTAATGGGATAGACATAATTGTTGGGGTAATCACCACCATACGGTACTGGCTCAAAACTGGTGGTGCATTGATGACTCACATAATTTCTAGCACAATAATCACAAGTAACCGCCACACATTGTCGACGTTGTGCTGCAAAAGTGTCTAACCTCCTCGAAAGTGTCTCAATCTGTGCTGACAATGCAGAAAGTGTTGCGAGTCCATCAATCTTCGCTCCCCTTGGTTGAGTCATTCTCGTATACCGCCATTGATAATTAAATTCCCCCATGGTACCTGAAAAGAAAGAAAAATAATAGAAAGAGAATTAAATAAGACAAGAATAAATAAATAAAACGTTTAAATTAAAACTAATTTGATAAAAAATTAATATTGGCAAATATTATTAAATTAATTCCCGGCATTGGCGCCAAAAACTTGTTGATCAATTTCGCAATCAATGAATACGTGCAAGTATACACGGTCAACAAGTAATAAAGTGATAAGAAAAGTATCGTTCCCACGAGGAATTATTTAATAAAAATTACCAAGTACTAACTCTTAACCAAATCAATTTTATTTAAACAATTGCAAAGTCTGATTTTTCTAATTAAGAAACCTAATTAATCAATTAAAACTAGATTACTCTAAAATTAATTCGAATAAATAAAGATTTAAGACTCGACGAATGAATTCAGATAAATAAAGGTTAAGACTACAATATCCCCAATTATGAACTATAAACCAATTATCCAATCAATCCAATTATTATGCCTACTGAATTGTTAACAGGAATTCTAAGAGTTAAAAGCCCTTTCCCAAGTGATCATTTAAATTTTATTCCATTCAATTAATCTTGTGATATTCCTATGCAAAATAATTAAATTAAACCTATTAAGTTCCAATTCCCAATTTTTTATGTGTAGTGAGCAGATATCCCTATTCAATTCACGACCCTAATTATTCGTCTCATTCAAATAATCAAGCATACATGTTATCATGTGCAGTTTTAACCCTAAAGTTCATCTTCTGAATCTATATAGAGTAACACGGTAATTACTGGACAAATAATTAATCAATATGCACAAGACATGATAAACAATTCACCTTGACATAAATAATTAGACTAAATTAAATAACTAATTCCTAGACAAAAAAGGTTCAATTTGTAGTCTTAATAAAAGAGTTAGTTCAATTTGTAGTCTTAATAAAAGAGTTAGTTCATAACAAAAAATAAAACCAACAATCTCATGAAAATCAACTTGAAAGAATTACACAATTGAAAATAACAAGAAGAAGAAACTCTTAAAGAAAATCTCCCAAGCTTCAATCTTCAATTGGAATTCTTCTCCATAAAATCTCCCTTGATTCATAATTAGACTCCAGTTATGAATGAATCTCCTAGTCTAATGGAGTGTATCTCTAATCTAATCCATGTAATCTCCGTTTATTTTATGTCTTACATCATGTATTTATAGGTTACAGGTCCAATTTTTAGCTTAGGAAGAAACTCAATCCAATTTGGAGTCAAAAAAGTGTCAAATTCACCCCAAAACGCGTCCAAGCTTTACTGTGCCATTCCCGATTGTTCTAAGCTACCTGGGCACTAAGACTACAAAGATTGCATCCTAGTGCCCTTGCTATTTGAAATAGGCTTGAAATGGGCGCCCCCGCACTAGCGCCTTTTCCGAAAATTTTCTACTCTATCATCCTTTGGGAAAATAGCCATAACTTCTTCATTCGAACTTCGATTTCTATGATTCAAGATGTTCCAGAAAGAGGAGACGTAGATCTAAAATTTTCATTATTTAAGTTTTTCGAAATAAGGTCAAGAGAAAAGTTGAAATTGGCCCTAAAGTAACTATTATGTAAATGGCAAACCAAAAATACGAATCTAGCAACCCCAAACGTCGATCCATGCAACTTTTGTTCCAATTCCTACAAAACAATGTAAAACATGCATGAATAGACACAAACACTTAAAAACATCCTAAAGATTAAGCTCAAATGCAATCAATTCATGGGTATAAAACTCACTCATCAAGGACCGTATCAGAGACTTTGACTGGAACTCATATACCTTTCCCTACTTCCTTAGAAGGATGCATATACGCTCAGAAGGCATGACAGAGGCTTGGCTAGGGTTTTACCCATTTTTGATGGTGAGTATTTTCTCTTTATCTTTTATTTTCCCTCGCTTGGGTTGTTAGTTTTCATGACTGAAGATATTTGATCTTTATATTTTTAGTTTTAGGCCTATGAGAGGCTTCCATGTCTTCATCACGTTACTACATTAGGTCTAGAGACCTATCCATGAGAACGATGATGACATTACTCCACCCTTACAGAGGTTCCTATAGCCAAGGGGTTTACACATTCTCATTTGCAGTTGGAGTTGTTGACAGCCGATATCATCACCTGGGTTCCCTACTTCGAGGACCATTTGACAGTAGGCTTTTAGGGTGGCTTTCCGACTAGGGTCGAGTATATCTTATCCACTCGTCAGAGTCCTCTCCTGACTGATGGAGGCTGGGAGCTCTATTTAGGAGAGCGTGCTATCAGGAGCACCACAATGAAGATTCGTATTCTGTTCTTTCCTCCTGCTAGGAGACATTGGCCTTTATCTTAGCCGATCACCGAGATTGCCTTGATGGGTTTAGATGAATTCATTTTATTAGAGGGCCCCTTTACTCAGGAGGTTTTCTACCGCTAGTGGTTATGTCGCACCATTATTGCTTAGACCTGCGCCACACAATTTATAGGGGATATGGTCCCTGGGTTTGTTATGATGACATACTAGATTGCCTGCGCCTGAGAGCCCACTCATTTGACGCAGATTGAAAGTTTGAACTAGGGGTTGGACTGGGCACATTTTTTCATCCGGTATTTGGGTAGAGATCCATCAGAGGCAGATTATTTTGATCTATCCAGCTCTTACGTTGGCCCTTCAAGTGGCCCATATTCTGATTCATTACCGGTGCAGATCCCCCTTTGTATCGACCTGACATCCTTTCAGGCAGAGATTTGGTGACTCAGAAGGAGTTATATTAGATGGATCAATTAGATGATGTGGACATCATTAAGTTCTTCTGATAGATTTTCCGTTAACTTTATTGATAGGCCTCTATTAGATATTGGGCGGTTGTGCCCCATTTCTTTGTACTTTTTATTTTCAGTTGTATACAGAGATGATGTATTAGATGATGTATTTAGGAATGTATGTATAATGCTTTCCATTCTCTACATCATATAATCATTTAACATTGTTATTTATCATGATGTATGTATTATGTCATGGATATACATTCACATAGGTGAGTTTAGCATTGACCCCTGGATGGTCTTATAATACAGTTCTACAGCTATCTTTATCCACCGTTAGTCGGATTGAGAATACCCCACCTATACTGATAGCCTATTTTTTGAGATCCTGGTATGATAGTTTATCTCCCACAGATTGGATGATAATTTATCAGTTATTGACGCATTCTCAGACCCTCCTGACGTTCTAGGTGCTGTTGGGCTTTGTAGAGGGCATGATATCTTGTTGGATACCAGATATAAAGGTCTTTAGATTCGATATCTATGAGCTGACTCCTACATTGGAGGAGTATAAGTGTCTCACTAATTTTCCCTTGGATGGCTATCAATGATATGAGTTAGCAATTTACGACCCTGAAAGGCTTACGATGTATAGTTGTTATGGACGAGATTACCTTAGGGCATGTAGTGTCCCTAGATTTCTTAATTGACCGATTTGGGTCACTGGACAACTATCTACGATAATTAGGGGATTTCACCATTATTGAGGGTGAGTGGCATGTTGCCCGCGTAGATATTCTATTGATGTGCATCATGTCCTATTTGTTCATGCCGATGTATATGGACCATCTGGATATTGGCCTGATTACGATAGTCTGTGCTCTCAGGGAGGGTTACACCATCTTGCCCATGATATTGGCAGAAAGCTTGAGGTCGGCCATATTTTGCCATACACATCCTGTGGGGTTTTTCAGAGGCAGTGCCTTCTTATTGTGTGTGTGATTTATGACATATTTGAGATTGATTGGCACCTTTAGACGTTATGGGTATTGCTTTACTCATGAGATAGCCATGTCTTATTCCTTTCCATCGCCTGAGTGTACAGATGCAACATCCTGGTTAGCTTTTCTGACAGGGATTGAGGATCCATTTGCTATCTTGCCTTATTCAGGACTCAGCTTTCCTTATATCTTTATTACTCATATAATTGGCATGGACTATCTACCCCTAGTGGGTTTGAGAGGGGTGATCTCGTATCATCCATTGGCTGTCATGCGACATTTTGATCAGTTTCTGGATATTCATCCCTTTGACAGGGCATTGGGTCAGCAACTGTCAGCTCGACTTTTGTCAGCGGATGACTTCAGCAGCATTTATGATTATTGGACTCGTCGAGAGAGGGCTAATTTTTTGACTAGTCATCTAGGTCACTCCTCAGAGTATTCTGCATGGCTGGAGGCAGATATTGCATTAACTATGGTTTTTCACTTAGAGCCAAGTATTGACTCTGATGATGAGGAGCCTTTAGTGGACCCTGATTCTCCTACCAAAGACGAGCTATTTGTTGGTTTGATACCAGCTCTTGTCTATGATTACCCCAGCATTCCCATTGCTACGGTTCCACCTTCTGTAGAGTATTTGGAGAAGAGGTTACATCTGATGACATTTGAGAGGGATCAGGCTAGGGCTCTGATGTTCATAACTTTTTCTGGTAGAGATGTTGCTTTTTACTAAGAAGGATGAGGTTCGAGCGGTTCGGGATGCTGCTTTTTTTGAGCGGGATGAGGCTGGTGCTACTCGAAACGCTTCTACTACTGATAGTACTGCACTTAGATCCCATACTGCTAGCATTGTTGCAGATATGAGCGCATTCATAGATGATCATGGTAGCAATATCCAGATGACTGTGGATCTTTTGGCTCGCATGGATACCTTATGGCATGATGAGCTTATAAATTCGTCTTCATCTTCTGAGAGGGACGTCATGTTGGACTTGATGGCCCGTTTATCTACGGGTTTATAGACTAGCTTTCATTTTACTTCATAGACTAGGTTAGAAATTTTTGTCATGCACAAGATATATTGTATATATCAAACAGTATTATATGACAAGGAAATATATTTTGATTCACTTCCCTTTTAGATATTGTTGGTCAATTTCTCAATCAAATATATGTGCAAATGTACACAGTTAACAAGTAATGAAGTGATAAGATAAAGTGTCGATCCCATAGAGAATTCCAATCAATAAATTCCAACTACTAGCACTATATCAATTCAATTTTATTTAAACAACCATAAAATGTGATTTTTCAAATAAGAAAACTAAATTAATTAATTAAAAATAGATTACTCCAAAATTTAATCAACTAAATAAAAACTAAGACTTGACAAATGAATTCAGATAAATAAAGTTAAGACTCCAATATCCCCAAATATGAACTATAAACAAATTATCCAACTATCCCCATTATTATGCCTACTAAATTGTTAACATGAATTTTAAGTGTGAAAAGCCCTTTTCCAAGTGATCAATTAACTTTTATTTAATCCAATTAATCTTGCGATATTCCTATGCAAAACAATTAAATTAAACTCCTTCAATCCCAATTCCCAATTTGTTACATGCAGTGAACAAATATTTCTTTTCAATTCACGACCCTAATTATTCGTCATGCAAATATTTAAGCATACATGTTATCATGTCCAGTTCTAACCCTAGATCTCCTCTTCTGAATCCTTCTAGAGTAACAAGGTAATTACTAGCCAAATAATTAATCAATAAGCACAAGACACAATAAACAATTCTCTTTGACACAAATAATTGAAATAAATAAATAATTAATTTATAAACATAAAAGGTTCAGTTGTAGTCTTAATAAAAGAATTAGTTCATAATAGAAATTAAAACCAAAAATCTCTTGAAAAACATCTTTAAAGAATTACACAAATTGAAAGTAAGGAGAAGAGAAAACTCTAGAGTAAATCCTTTAATCTTAATCTTGCGATATTCTTATGCAAAAAAATTAAATTAAACTCCTTCAATCCCAATTCCCAATTTGTTACATGTAGTGAACATATATTTCTATTCAATTCATGACCCTAATTATTCGTCATGCAAATATTAAGCATACATGTTATCATGTCCAGTTCTAACCCTAGATCTCCTCTTTCGAATCCTTCTAGAGTAACAAGGTAATTACTAGCCAAATAATTAATCAATAAGCACAAGACACAATAAACAATTCTCCTTGACACAAATAATTGGAATAAATAAATAATTAATTTATAGACATAAAAGGTTCAATTGTAGTCTTAATAAAAGAATTAGTTCATAATAGAAATTAAAACCAAAAATCTCTTAAAAAACATCTTTAAAGAATTACACAAATTGAAAGTAAGGAGAAGAGAAAACGCTAGAGTAAATCCTTCAATCTTCAATTAATCCCTTGCTAAACCTTCAATTATGGTTGATTATCCTTTTAATTCAACACATTAGCCTTTATATATTCTTCTCATCTCACCACAATCCTTTTCCAAATCAACATCCCAATTAGCTCCTAAATCCAAGTCAAACCATTGGTCCACGCGCGCACATGGTCAACAAAATCCGGGCTCCAGCGCCTCGGCGCTGTGAATAGTACTAGCTATAGCGCCCCGACGCTAATCTTTGAGTTATTTACCAAATTTCCATTCAACAGCTCAAATCCCCAAATTGCCCCTACAGCTCCCAAATTTGCAAAATAATAACTAAACACGGTAAAAATGCTTCTAAAAGATTTGAGAATACAACAATTTAAGCCCATGTATATCCAATTCATGGGTATTTTAACCAATCATCAAATACTCCCAAACTTAAATTGTTGCTTGTCCTCAAGCAACAAAACACAAGACAACACGAAAAACTAAACAAACAATGCAAATGCTCCTAAAACTATCTACATGCTTGTAATTTCACCAATCGAATAGAACACCGTATACTCATTAGGCCTCAGAAAAATCACAATAACATGCTAATAACTCATATCAAGACAGATCAATAATATCCCAACAATCAACAAATCTAAATTTGTTATTACTGATATCGTGAGTGTGTTCAATAACCATGATAAGCAATGAAAAGCAAAATATGAAACATAAGAGATTTCTTACAAGGCATCATGCAGTGCAAACTTGAGAAATCCTCAAATAAACTAGATTTGGCTAAAATCAACACTTATCAAAGTCCAAGGGTCAAAATGGAATACTTATGCTTTAATTTTTTTATTAACGGGGGCTTTTTGCACTTTTTCCCGTTTCTTATTCATTTTTTTAACATGACTATGCAATGTCTCATTCCATTAGGCTAACAGTGCTACCCCTTAGCGATCTTTCGACCAACGACTCCCAAACCATATAAGACCTTAGGGCGCTAGGTGTAGAGACAATCCCATCGGGCTTACTTGCTCAAGTAACAAAGGCTCCGAAACAAAACTAGCCACGGATTTATTTTATTTTTATTTTTATTTTATTTTTTTAAAGCTTATATATTCCAAATATTTTCCCCCAAACTTGAAATTATGTCTACATTTAGCCATCCCTAGCTATTCATATTGTTCTTTCATTCCACTAGCATTTATCCTTTAGAACTCTATTATCTATCCATTTAAACTTTCTCAGCTAACATGGTCGTTTCTTAACAAGTGTTATCATGATTACATCAGTTTCAAACAGATAAAGATTTAAATTATGTCAAGAAAATCACATAACCATCTTAACAATCCTTACTAGACTTGTTCATGCAATTTTAGTTTCATCATTGCCCCCAAATATATGTAACTATAAAATAGCTAGAATTAATGTAAAATCCTAAATGCAACACTTAACGAACAATAAAAACAACTATCCACAACTACTAAAAATCTACTAATGCAAATAAAAAATTAAACTACCCCTAAACTTATAAAGAGCAATGTCTTCATGCAAAAAATATAACAATAGAAAAATAGAGGACTTTCCCGACGAGCTTATTCCTCGGGTGCAGCATCATAATCTTCGCTCATCTCTTGATCAGAAGGGGGAAACACAGGCAGAATAGGAGTAGTAGGGAATTGGCTAAAATTAACTCCAAGGTACAATTGAGAATTTATAGCATTCTGGGCGGCGAATTGTTCGACTAAAAATTTGTAGATTACATCTTGACATTCAGATAGGCGAACATTCTAGGATTCTAGATTGTAGAACCAACCGTCAATTTAACGCTGGACGGCCTCTGGAACAATACCTCGATGAGATGCAGAGGAAGGACCATATGTGGGTGGAGCCAAAGGTTGTGAAGCTTGGGGAGCTTCAACTTGGGTAATTACAAAACCCAATCCCCTAGGGTGGTTCTCCCCACCAGTCCATTCTCTATACCTACTGATCAACTTCTGGTCCAACACCGGCATGGGGGTTTGAATCATCTCATACGACTTCCATTTGACCCCAAATTTTGCATATAACACGTAAATGAGAGATGGATGGGGTAAACCTCCTGTGGTTCCTCCTCGTGCAGCTCGCAGAATGGATTGCTGAATAACGAGGCCGACATAAATCTTTAAACCTTGAATAATGGAATACAACAGTACAACCCTCTCCTTGGTGACATGGCTCACATGTGTGCACAACATATGTAACACCCCGAAATCTGGTCTATTTTCACATCCAGATTCCGTACGTCACGATCCCATCTTCTTTCAATCATATATCATTATATACTAAAATATAACAATATACATTCTAAATTCCCATGTTCTAAAACCTTATAACTCCTTTCATTACAAATAACGATAATTACATTATCCTTTACATCTTACACGAGTGACTTTCATCCGCCACTAAGGATACATAACAGTTTATTAAACTAATCTAAAGTTCATTTAACTTATTTTATATTACAAGTCTTCACTTGATCTTCTCGCTCATTCCCATTCTGAATGGCACTCCATCTAGATACCGTCAGCTTGATCTTTACGGGATCCTTAAGTCCGTCTAACATCGTTTGCTAAAAATGTTTTTCATTTAAAGCAAGTGTGAGCATTCAATTGCCCAGCAAGTCATAACAGTTAGACAAACATCTTCAAGAATTCAAACATTCTTTTAAGACTTCAATAACCGAACAAAGGTTATGAAGCAACTTGAATAATAGGAATAATCTCAATTCCTATCATTTTAAAACAGTATTCACTTTCATTTTAAAATACTTTCATTCTTCTACCTTTTTCATACACATTATGTCTGGCTAAAATCATTAGCACAGACTTAACAATAACGGATCATGTATGAAAAGAGCATTCTCTTATTGAACAGTTAAATCACAGGATAGTTCATCTCATAGAAACACCGAAGTGTTCATATTATGGCACAAATATCGCACATTATCACATAGACATAACTTCTCAAGTTCAACATCTGATAAGTTTAAGAAATTATTATTCATTTGAAATATAAATGAAGTTAGGAAACTTGCCTTATGCACAGCTACAACTTACGATGAACTGTTCATTCCAGTTCCTATGTAGCACATAAGAAAAACAACACATACACTAATTAGTCATGTATATTTAACTTATGCATTAGTTTGCTTAACTTTACTTCATAGGGTTCGCGTTCTTGTAACCTAAGTTTACGCGACCACTTTCATTACCGTTCTACGGCTTCATGACATACGGAGATGTCTTACTTATACATTCATCATCTTTGATGTTTTACATTTTTATGTTCTTCTTATAACTTCTCTAGGACTCAGCACACATCGCTTCTCTACTAGTAGTCCATATTGTACTCTGAGTGGTTTCCCATAAACAACCAACAAACAAGTTCCGTCTCGTCTACACTGCCATCACAGTGTGTTAGATCGGTTGCCAGTTTCGTATATACCTTCACTCTCTGATGGAATTGTTTAGCCCAACTCCCATATGTCAACCATCAAAGGTTACGATTGTACTACAACCTAACTTATCATAACTTATCCGAACTATTAAACAATAATCTTTGTTAAGTTAATTTCTCATTCCTTATGGCTTTCTGGAAACTAAATGCCACACCTTAGGATTCACTCTTTATCGTCTAAGTCATACAATCTTTTGTATATTCAGAGCGATCATTCCATTTAATCCTTAACCTGGCTTCGTTACGTTAAACGTTATTATCTTTAATTCAACTTCTTTATTGTTCATGGTTCAATCATTGGTCTTCATTATCATACGGTCAAACCATACACGGAGTATAGGTTCTATCCGCTTAATATTTGCTTACACTCAACTTTCACATTGGTTAAAATGTTCCATACTTACAATTCACTCTATCATTTTCTATCCGAATCATGATCGGCTTTCATTATTCTTATTACGGTTCTTTACGGCTTTCTTGTTACCATTTTTATCTTTCTTAATACTTTCATTATCCATTACCTGAACCCCATGTTCATTACTATTTCTTAATATCGAAGCCATACTACTCGTTGTATGCTAAGACTGCTTGCAACTGCGTTACATTTACGTTTATTCCCTTCTTAATCTTTTAATCTCTCTCGATCATTTCATTCAACCCATACTAAAGGTTTAATTAACTTGATTAAGTGTTATATTAGTTGAACATTATGTTCTTTATCTTCCCTTACGTTTCCCCCAAGAGTTGAGCAATTAAAAGCTCTTCTCTGGCTTTTTCCCTACACTAGCGCTGCGGCGCCACTCTCTTCTTTATCTCTCGCACTGCAGCGTGAGTTTGTAGTACCCAGCTCCCTAGTATGGCATTGCAGCGCCACCTTACAAGGCATGGCTGGCACCGCGGCGCCAAGCCCTAACCCTAGAAAATTTCTCTAAGAGTTAAATCCAATTTGAGACGCTTACTTCCCGCTTCCATAACTTATTCGTTATAACTCAGAACGAGGACATTCCAAAGCCATTCTCTTCCTTATCTTATGTACTTCAATACCCCTTAGACAGAACTTCATTCTGAATCTGTTAATGTGCCATTCGATTGGCTAGATCTTCACCCTTCATTCATTTTACGTTTTTAACGCTCTTCGTACCTTCATCCGTAATTCGGTCATCCGAACTCAGAATTTGTTCGTTCTTGAGTCCACGACTCACGTTTTCTATGTTCTCTTATATTCTTATGAAACCCTACATATTCGTGTTCATTTACTAACTTACTAATTCTCGTTTGTCTTTTATGAAATTTTCTGCCATAACTTCGTTATAGCTAAATTTTAATTTGTTCTTCATGAACGTTTCTACCGTTCCTAACCAAGCAATATGCATCTAACTTATATGTGATGGTTTTAAACTTGTCCATCAACAATAATTATCTTACGATGGTTTTAAATTTGTCCATCGACAACGTTCTTCGTGTTCTTCGCGTGTTCTTCGTTCGGTCTTCATTTTAATCGATATTTTAGATTACGATTTCACTTTTTATTGGAATTTGATGTTATAGAACATCATTCCTTACTTATTTCACCTACTTATTTATATAATTTACTCGGATCGTTCTAATTCATTACGAATCTTATACTTCCTTAAGAAATTTATAAACTAAACTTTTAATTCTTATTTCTTCATTTTCTAACGATTTTAACCATATGAAATCATTCCTAACATAATTTACTTATTATTCTTCTTAAGCTATGTTTTGAACATAAAAACTTAAGAAAAGTTAACTTAGGAGTTAGGTTTTAATACCTTTCCTCTTTATTTTTCTTCTGCTAGACAAAGCCGGCGATTCACAAGCTTTTCTATTTCACAAACACTTTCAATCTGATCATTTATGCTCATGCTCTTCCTTCTCCCTCTTCATCTGAACCCTCTCTTTCTCTCTCAAGATATAGGATTTTCAAAAATCTCATTTAAATGAAAGTTAGCTTCCAATTTATAGAAAATCCAAGCTAAGGGTATTTTAGTCATTTCACTCCCTTAACCTCCTTACTATTCACACCTATATACTATTCCCACCTCCTCAATACACCTCCTTACTATTCACGAGACTTCCTTTGGAAGTTTTGTGGTTCCGTCTTTCGGGTTTCGTCCGACAGTTTTAAAAACTGTGATTCTTGGAATCCAAATATTTTTAGATATTTCGTCTTTCCTTTACCGATTAACTTTTACGTATTCTTCGGATTTCCAAAAAACTAAAAAATACTTTTTGGTGTTAAGCGTTTTCCTTCACGTTTTCCCCTAACGTAGCTAAACGAATGAAAAGTACATAACAATACTTTTCGTCGTTTTTATTTCGTCTGATTTCTGTACGTTTTTCGAGAAAAACTTTTATCGGCTTACTTAAATTTTCACGATATATTATCGTCAAAATCTTTCGACGGAATGTCATTTCAACATACCAAACTCTTGGGAAGACTTAGGTTATTCAAACCCTAACCCTAAGGTTTCGTCGGGTGAATAGTGCCTATTTCGTCTTTTTCCCCAGAAATATTTTTGTTCCTGGAAAATTTTTATTTTTGTCTTGAAAATTATTACTCGTTCAGTCTAGCACGTAGCCAGAATCCTCCCAAATTATAATCATCTTAGGTTCTAGAACGAGTAATAAACACATAGCACAAAATATTATTAATAAAAATTCATTTTATTAATAACTAATTCTTTAAACTTAAATTCAGGACGATCCAAATTTCTGGGTCGTTACAGCATAAGCTTAGCGCATATAAAGGCATACCAAGCCTTTCCATATAAGTTGAGGTGCGAAAGTGGGAATGTCATTCTGCCTCGTTCATGCAATGTCCATGTGGTTCCCGGTTGACAAAGCTCACGTATTATGGTTTCATAATCTGGTCCTTGACTCACAAGACTTGCATACTCGTTGTTCTGTCCCTCTAACGGCAGTTGGTAGCAACCGTTAGTGTCTTCTTCGCCAAATTCAACAGTCTTGCCTCTCACATACACCCCATAGTGGAAGTGCTCGGAAACCTTGGCGTAGAACTCTTTGACGACTGCAATTACTGCTAGGTCGGGCTGTGCGGTGAGTGTGAACCAATTACTCTCAGCAATCATGACCGCCATGTCCCCATCTTTGGTTTGATCGGGCCTTAACCCGCGTTCAGGGATGAGAGAGCGGGTGGCCATCCTATTATAGAGTTCTTAGGCTACGACACTCACGAACTAGCGGCTGTCAAATTTTGGGGGAGCTGAGGCTGACCCAGAACCTTCTCCTCATTGATGCTTTGAAGCGATTAGATACTCTACAAATGGAAATACACAAGTTAGAATTTAGTTCAAGGTATATAAGTAAACTTGTACATGTACTACAACCCCCAAACTTTGAATTAAAATAGCCTTGTGTAATAGGAAGTGTATACCATTTGAAGCGAAGAACATGCAAGATTACTGGTATGGTTAAATGGCAGAGTTGTATGGTATTGCCCAAATAGCCAACTCACAAAACACAGAACTATGGATGAGCACCTGACATGCATATGATAACGGGACCCTAAAATATCTAGTGCATAATATGTATGAACAATTCGCGAGTGAAATTAGCCCGTATACTAGGAGGAACATGTAGATTAGGAACATGCAAAGATAGCAACATGATTAGAGGGAAAGATATACATACCTTTAATGGGAAATGGCAAATACAATTCATTGAGGTAATATATCAAACACCTTATAGTCCTGGTATAAGTCTCTTGTAATCCATACATAAGGGCACATCATACAAACTCATCTATATAATTGAATAAGCATGACCTCCACCCAATTCAGAATACAATTGGCACATAAGATTGAATATAACTTGAATATCATGCATGATCATAAAAGATTTACATACGAATAAGAAGAATTTGGTCATCAAATATTTAAATTGAGTGCACTAGATACCTGCAATCTAACTTTCGTAGCATGACAGAATAAGGTGTAAGATGAAATTGAGTGCACACATACCTTCTACTTTGAGAGAATGAACTGAAATTATGGAGCGGAAGTGCGTGAATCACCAAAGTGATGATGCAAAGTGTAATTTGAATGAGATGTTAGATGAGTGGGTAAATACCAGAGACAGAAACTTAAAACGTGCGTACGTGTTGGAGAGAAGTTAGAAATTTGGAGTTATGTGGAATGAGGAGTCTGTGAATATAAACCGTTTTATTTCATAACTGATCCTAGCGCCGGGTACTGGGTTCTGCGACCGACAGAGCACTGGGCTCAGCCATCGAGGATCTGTGAAGACCATAGCCCCGGCGCCGCCATCGATATCTTCAAGAAGCTCTCATTGTAAGAGGCACTAGCAACAGGTTCAAAATGAGCGCCGGGGCGCTGGGGATCAGTATCTGCCAATTAGGTCTAGCGCCGGGGGGTTGGGTCTAGATTACAATTGAGCGCCGGGGCACTGACTTGAACTTTTTGAGCTGTGTAGTCCATTTCCTGCCACTATATTTATTTATTTTTATGGGCTGGACCTAAGCAAGAAATTTATGAAGAAGTTATCCTAACATATCCTAATATGAAATGTAAGTAATTCAACTACTGAAAGTAAGAATTAACTGAAATAAAATAAAAAAAAATAAATTCAAACTCTTGGGGTTGCCTCCCTATAACGCTTGGTTTATAGTCTTCAGCCCGACTTTGATGTGTTATTCAACTGTCCACTGGATTAGAGAGGTACATGGCCATAGATTGTCGATCGATGGGTCCACTCCAATAATGCTTGAGCCTTTGGCCGTTCACCTTGAATGTTCGCTTTGAGTTCGGTTCCTCGACTTCAACATTTCCGTGTAACGGCAACAGATATAATAATTAACGAGCAGCATCAAAGCAAGATTTTAACTTACCGGGGAATAAACGCAATCTTGAGTTGAAAAGCAAGACTTGTTGTCCTGGTTCGACTTTCCGATCAAGGATTTTCTTATCGTGCTAGGTTTTGACTTTCTCCTTGTAGAGTTTTGCGTTCTCATTTGCATTAAACCAGAATTCGTCCATCTCATTTAATTGAAGTAACCTTTTCTCACCCGCTGCTTGTAGGTCAAAATCCAGTTTCCGAATGGCCCAGTATGAACTGTGTTCTAATTCGACTTGGAGATGACACGCATTTTTGTAGACCATCCTGTAAGGTGACATGTCGATAGGATTCTTTTAAGCCATTCGATATTCCCATAGGGCATCATCTAGTTGTATGGCCCAATCTTTTCGTGACGGATTGACCACCTTCTCCAGGATTCTCTTAACTTCCCGATTCTAGACTTCCGTTTGACCATTGGTTTGAGGATGATACGCGGCTGAAATTTTAAGACGGACCCCATACTTTATAAGAAATTTAGTGAAATGCTTGTTACAGAAGTGCAATCCCTCATCACTGATTATCGCCCTTGGCATCCCAAATCGTGTGAAGATATTTTTCTTCAAAAACCGTAGGACTACGTTGGCATCATTCATAGGTAATGTTTCGGCTTCTACCCATTTGGAGATGTAATCGACCGCCAATAGAATGTACTAATTATTGAAGGATGATAGGAAAGGTCCCATAAAGTCGATTCCCCACACATCGAATAATTCAACCTCTAAAATTGTGTTAAGTGGTTTTTTATTGCGTTTGGAAATATTGCCTACTCGTTGACACCGATTACATTTTAGCACATAGAGATATGTGTCTTTGAATAGAGAAGGCCAGAAAAATTCCGCCTGCAACACTTTGGTCGCTGTCCTATCACCTGCATAATGACCTCCGTAATCCGATGAGTGGCAATGACCTAATATGCTATCCATCTCTTCGTGTGGCACACATCATCTAATCATTTGATCCGTACAAGTCTTAAACAAAAATGGCTCGTCCCAATAATATTGTCTAACATCGTGGAGGAACTTTCTTTGTTGTTGCAAATTCTAATCCGAGGGTAAAACCTTACTAACCAAATAATTCACGTAATTTGCATACCATGGCAATGTCGTTGTTACTCGAAGAAGCTATTCATCAGGGAACCTCTCATTAAGCAAGACGTCGAATTTTTGCTGAACCTCCGCATTTTCCAACCGAGAAAGATGACACGCCACCTGGTTCTCGGTACCTTTTCTATCTCAGATCTCTAAATCAAATTCTTGTAGCAACAATACCCACCGTATTAACCGCAGTTTGGCATCCTTCTTCTCAATCAAATACTTAATAGCAGAATGATCAGTGTAGACAATTACCTTGGTCCCTATGAGATATGCTCTGAACTTATCGAAGGCAAACACAACCGCAAGTAATTCTTTTTTGGTGGTCGTGTAATTCAACTGAGCATCCATCAACGTCTTGCTGGAGTAGTAAATAGTGTGAAAAATTTTATCGCGACGTTGTCCCAATACTGGTCCAACTGCGTAGTCGCTGGCGTCGCACATCAATTCAAACGGTAAAGACCAATCGGGCGCCACTATAATTGTAAGACCCCGAATTTTACGAAATAAAAGTATTCAATTTTTATAATTATTATATTATTTAGTAAATGGTTAAATTAATAAAGGTTAATGTTAAGGGTGATATGTGAAAAATTTTTAAAGTAAGCAAGTTATCATAAAATACCCGATGGTAAAAGTATAGTAATACGCGTGGTTGCATAGTAGCACACGATATTGATTATTGATGCTTACGTGAGAAATCAATTAGTTATACTCAATTAATGCTACAGTATTTCCTGCATCATATCTCTCGTATTATTGATTCAATTATTATCACAGTATCATATGTATAATATGTTATATTATTAAATCAATAATTGAGATGACAAAGTTATTCATATTATTATTTGCAATATTGACAATATCTAGAAGTTCTGTCAAGGAGAGGTTAGATAATCTAATTAATCGCCAATAAGGAGAAATCTTTATCGGAAAGCCCCCTCTTTCCTGGGAACGACTTGGTTGTTAAATATTGTGAGTTATAATATTAATAATGAAAAAGTTCGTGTTGATTAAAGATGAAATTGATAGTTCCATTGTGTTGGGATTATTGGTGTTAGTGAAAAATTGACATTTATTTCGATGATAATTAATGTCTGGAAGTTATATTGACCAATCAGGTAATTAATCGGATAAATGAGCAATTAATTTCTATTAATTCACATGCTTATAACTATGTGTTCACATTTATGTACTATTGATTCACATGATTTACTATTAGGGGAGTTGGTGCAAGATTGATAATACTTGCATGACTAAATTAAAAATGGAGGTATAGTTGAAGGTACTATACTGTAATTAATTTTTTCACATGTTTAGAACTATTGAGTCACATGATTTACTATTGATTCACATGATTATTATTAGGGGAGGTGGTGCAAGTTTGATAATATTTCGAGCCCCAAAATGTGCAATTATTGAAACTATATTTTCCTATAAATAGAAGCTCATTCTTCCTTCATTTCTCACCAATTCACTAAGTCTCACAAGAGCAATTATAGAGATAGAAGCTATAAAGAGAGAAGCAATAGAGAGAAAGAAGAAGAGTAGTTTGCTACTTCACTACTCCGGCCAGTATCCAGTCTTCTTCTGAGGTAAGGGTTATTATTTTTATATTCTGAAGAGATATTATTTTTCGTATTCGTATGAATATTATCATCGTTCAATATTCATTTAATATTCGTAAGGAATATTATTTTCGTTCAATATTCGTAAGGAATATTATTTTCGTACAACCGTTGTAAGTAAGGGATTTCTGCCAGGGGCAATTTAATAATTTTTTCGACCCTCAAAAATTCTGGAAAAATTTGAAATGATAATTTGATGAGTTTTCTAGATTGTGTCCAAAAATGGCAATTTTTAGATGTATATATTAGGATTTATGAATTTTATGGGAAAAAACTATTTTAAAAGTAAACTCTTATAACTCCTTGTGGTTAACTCCAAAATTGGTGAAATGTTTATTGGAAGTACATATATATAACAGCAGTATACCCTGTAAATTTTAGAAATTTTGGACAAAAGTACAATTTTTGATAAATGTCTAAATATTCGGCAGTTTTAGTCATATGAAAAAAATAGTAAATGAATTTTAAAAATTTTGAGAAAAATATATGTTCAATATGGGAATATATTCTGCTAAATCTCAGAAAAGAAAATTTGTTTGTACTGATTTGGTATTTTTTATGAAAATGGACTAGTTCTAAGTAAATGAATTAAATATGTTTTGTGAAGTAAGAAAATTGGAAAAGAGAATTTTATGGCTTGAGAATCCTATATAATGTATATGCAGATTTTTGATGAGAGTTTTGGTTATTGGTGATGAAATCTTATGAGTTTGATATTTTAGGATGATTAAATGCATTAATTAGTAAAGTGTAAATAATTAAAATAAATTATTTATAAATTTAAGAAATGATTAAAATATTGTGGTAATATTAATAATATTAGATTATGAGATTATTAAATGATTTATAACATTTGGATTAAGGTGTTATAAATATTGATATGGATTTTATTGTGAAATTTTATCTTTTGTGCCGGGGTTACTATTCACGTATACGATACTATTCACATATACGGCACTATTCATGTATATGGCGCTATTTACGTATATAACATTATTTATATATACGGTACTATGTATGAATACGGAGTACTATTTACGAGTTACTATTCATGAGTTACTATTAATGAGTTATTATTTATGAGTTACTATTCATGAGTTACTATTCACGGGGTACTATTTACCCGAAAAATATATTTCTTTTCTGTCCAAATTATTTTTGGTACATTTATATTATTCTTAAATTTTACTCTACAAAGCAGTATCATGTTGACAATTTGAATATTTTTAAACTCTGGATAAATTTAAAGTCTTTAATATTTATCCTTAATTTCGTTTGATTAATGCACCATTGTAATCATCCTCATGCTTATATTGTGATGAAAGTCATCTTTGGCTTACGTGCATAGATGAACTGTTGATTATTGGTTTACAGTTGTATATCTTTGGCTTACGTGCAAAGATGGACTGTTGATTATTGGTTTTACAGTAGTATATCTTTGGCTTACGTGCTAAGATGAACTGTTGTAAGACCCCAACTTTTATGAATAAAGATAAATTTTCTATAATTATCATTTTTGAATATTATGGAATGAATTTGATATAATGTTATACTTGTGGGTAATATTTATAAATTTTGCAAAGTACGCAAGTTGTTATATAATATTCGATTGGTCGGGGAATATTCGTTTTAACAGGGAATATTCGTACGACGGCACAATCATTGGTGGACCCCACAACGGAATTATTGTCGGATTGAGAAAATGACAAAAATATTTTATGAAAATAATGGCGAAAGTTTTATCGTTAACTGTTGAAACACCCAGTGTTAAAAGTACAGGAATACGTGTGGTTGCATAGTAGCACACGGTATTGATTATTGATGCTTACGTGAGAAGTCACTCAGTTTTGTTCAATTATTGCTTCAGTAATTGTTGACATAAAATACTCGATGGTAAAAGTACAGTAATACGCGTGGTTGCATAGTAGCACACGATATTGATTATTGATGCTTACGTGAGAAATCACTTAGTTATACTAAATTATTGCTACAGTAATTGATACATCATATCTTTCATATTATTGATTCAATTATTGTCACAGTATCATCGGTATAATATGTTATATTATTAAATTAATAATTGAGATGACAAAGTTATTCATATTATTATTTGCAATATTGACAATGTCTAGAAGTTCTGTCAAGGAGAGGTTAGATAATTTAATTGCGCGCCAATAAGGAGAAATCCTTATCGGAAAGCCCTCTTTCCCAGGAACGACACAATTCGTTGTTAAATATTGTGAGTTATAATATTAATGATGAATAAGTTCGTGTTGATTAAAGATGAAATTGATAGTTCCATTGTGTTGGCATTATTGGTGTTAGTGAAAAATTGACATTTATTTCGATGATAATTAATGTTTGGAAGTTATATTGACTAATTGGGTAATTAATCGGATAAATAAGCAATTAATTGCTATTAATTCACATGCTTATAACTATGTGTTCACATGTATATACTATTGATTCACATGATTTACTATTAGGGGAGTTGGTGCAAGATTGATAATACTTGCATGACTAAATTAAAAATGGAGGTACAGTTGAAGGTATTATACTGTAATTAATTTTTTCACATATTTAGAACTATTGAATCACAAGATTTACTATTGATTCACATGATTTACTATTAGGGGAGGTGGTGCAAGTTTGATAAATACTTGCAGGACTAAATTAAAATTGAAGAAAAAGAGGAAGGTATTATATTGTAATATTTCGAGCCCCATAGTGTGCAATTATTAAAACTATATTTTCCTATAAATAGAAGCTCATTCTTCCTTCATTTCTCACCAATTCACTAAGTCTCACAAGAGCAATTATAGAGATAGAAGCTATAGAGAGAGAAGTTATAGAGAGAAAGAAGAAGAGTAGTCTGCTACTTCACTACTCCAGTATTCAGCCTTCTTCTGAGGTAAGGGTTATTATTTTTATATTCTAAAGAGATATTATTTTTCGTATTCGTTTTAATATTATTATCATTCAATATTCATTATATTCTTTTAATATTCGTAAGGAATATTATTTTTGTTCAATATTCATAAGGAATATTATTTTCGTTCAACCGTTGTAAGTAAGGGGTTTCTGCCAAGGGCAATTTCATAATTTTTCCGACCCTCAAAAATTCTGGAAAAATTTGAAATGATAATTTGATGAGTTTTCTAGATTGTGTCTAAAAATGGCAATTTTTGGATGTATAGATTAGGAGTTATGAATTTTATGGGAAAAAACTATTTTAAAAGTAAACCCTTATAACTCCTTGTGGTTAACTCTAAAATTGGTAAAATTTTTATTGGGAGTACATATATATAACAGAAGTATACCATGTAAATTGTAGATTTTGTGGACAAAAGTACAATTTTTGATAAATGTCTAAATATTCAGCAGTTTTAGTCATATAAAAAATAGTAAATGAATTTTAAAAATTTTGAGAAAAATATATGTTCAATATGGGATTACATTATGCTAAATCCCAGAAAAGAAAATTTGTTTGTACTGATTTGGTATTTTTCATGAAAATGGACTAGTTGTGAGTAAATGAATTAAATATGTTATGTGAAGTAAGAAAATTGAAAAATAGGATTTTATGGCTTGAGAATCCTATATAAGGTATATGTAGATTTTTGATGAGAGTTTTGGTTATTGGTGATGAAATCTTATGAGTTTGACATTTTAGGATGATTAAATGCATTAATTAGTAAAGTGTAAACAATTAAAATAAATTATTTATAAGTTTAAGAAATGATTAAAATATTGTGGTAATATTAATAATATTAGATTATGAGATTATTAAGTGATTTATAACATTTGGATTAAGGTGTTATAAATATTGATATGGATTTTATTGTGAAACTTTATCTTTTGTGTTGGGGTTACTATTCACGTATACGACACTATTCACGTATACGGCACTATTCATGTATATGGCGCTATTTGCGTATATGACAATATTTATGTATACGGTACTATGTACGACTACAGAGTACTATTTACGAGTTACTATTCATGAGTTACTATTTATGAGTTACTATTCAAGAGTTATTATTAACGAGTTACTATTCACGGGGTACTATTTACCCGAAAAATATATTTCTTTTCTGTCCAAATTATTTTTGGTACATGAATATTATTCTTAAATTTTACTCCACAAAGCAGTATCATGTTGACAATTTGGATATTTTTAAACTCTTGATAAATTTAAAGTCTTTAATATTTATCCTTGATTTCGTTTGATTAATGCTTATATCATTGTCATCATCCTCATGCGTATATTGTGATGAAAGTCATCTTTGGCTTACGTGCATAGATGGACTATTGATTATTAATTTTACAGTTGTATATATTTGGCTTACGTGCAAAGATGGACTGTTGATTATTGGTTTTACAGTAGTATATATTTGGCTTACGTGCTAAGATGAACTGTTGATTGATATCTTTGGTCGTAGTGCAAAGATGAACTGTTAATTGATAGGTTTGGCCCGTAGTGCAAAGATGGACAGTTGTATGACATGATTATGACCACTTGTGATACTAATGAATATCCTTGGTCGTAGTGCAGGGATAATTCGATGATGTGATTGGCAAGATCATGACCATTAGTTAACAGTTGAATGTCTTTGGCCGAAGTGCACTGATAGACAATTGATTGGTATGATCATGACCATTAGTTTTATAGTTGAATATCTTTGGCCCGTAGTGCAAAGGTAGACAACTGATTGGTATGATCATTGTTATTACATTTGAATATCTTTAGCCTCTAGGTAAGGATATTGAGTAAACGTTCTATTAAGCCTTTATGGCAAGAAGAAACTGTTGATTTACATGATTATAAATATGAATTATGGATTTAACTATAATCTTTGGTGGTTTAGGTGAAGACAGGTGATGATAGTTCTTTTTATCTTGGGTATAACAAAGAACTGTTGATGAGTATTACAGGAATGAAATATTAACGATGGACTTTTAATCTAGAGGAGATAGTAGACATTATGTTCTACTTGACTCTTCTAATGGATTGTTTATTCCGCTGCAGTTAAACTTGATATTTATTGTATTTTATCAGTTTAACACTGTTGAAGGCTAATGATAATTTATTCTTCATTATCTTAGTCATAATACTTCTTACTGGGCTAGTTGAGCTCACCCTTTCTTTCACTGTTCTCTTTAGGAAATGAGAATATAGCTGGGACGAGTCGGGGAATATAGTAGTCCTCATTATTTTTATAAAATAATGTGATAATAATTGTAATGAGGACTCCATTGAGTGTGGATATTGTCTAGAAGGCAATATTCGTGTTTAAACTCTCAGCTATGTTTTGTCGTATTTTGCACGACAGTTGTATAATTAAGTTTGTAGTTGAGTTCTGTACCATGTATCTGGAGACTCAAGATGGGTGATATATACTTGTTTTGGGGGCGTCACAATAATTTGAGCTAAAACCAATTTCTTCTTTAATACTTCAAAAGCAACGATGCATAACTGATCCATCTTGAACGGTACATCTTTCTCCAAGAGGAAACATAAGGGTTTCAAAATTTTCGAGAAGTCTTTAATGAAGCGACTGTAGAAACCCGCATGTCCCAAGAAGCTTTGTATTCCCTTGACAGATGATGGAGGAGGTGGTTTCTCAATCGTTTCAATTTTTGCTTTATCCACCTCTAACCCTTCTGCAGAAACCTTATGCCCCAAAAGTATCCCTTCTTGCACCATAAAGTGACATTTTTCCCAGTTAAGAACTAGGTTAGTCTCCACACAGTGCTTCAAAACTAAGACCAGATTTTTCAAGCATAAATCAAAACTATCACCAAACACGGAGAAGTCATCCATAAATACTTCCAAATTTTGCTCTACCATATCTGAGAAGATCGCCATCATGCACCATTGAAAGGTTGCCGGCGCATTACATAAACCAAAGGACATACGACGGAAGGCAAACATACCGTAAGGGCATGTGAATGTGGTTTTTTCTTGATCTTCTGGGGCTATGGAATTCTGATTATATCCGGAATATCCATCCAAAAGACAGTAAAACTGATGTCCCGCTAACATATTCAACATCTGATCAATGAACGGCAAGGGGAAGTGATCCTTGCGTGTGGCTTTATTCAGTTTGCAGTAATCCATACATACTCTCCATCATGTAACGGTTCTAGTGGGGATGAGCTCATTAGAGTCATTTTTCACCACTGTCATGCCCCCTTTCTTTGGTACGAACTATACAGGACTTACCCATGAACTGTCCGAGATTGGATAAATAATGTCGGCATCCAACCACTTTATGATCTCCTTTTTTACCACATCCTTCATAATGGGGTTTAACCTTCTTTGCTGCTCAATGGTTGGTTTTGCTCCCTCTTCTAATAAGATCTTATGCATATAAAATGATGGACTAATTTCTCGAATATCCACTATAGTCCATTCGATTGCTGTTTTGAACTCTCGTAATACCCTTAGCAGTTTCTCATTTTGCGTGTTAGTTAAATATATCGAAACAATGACTAGTAGGGTCGCATCTTTTCCCAAATAGGCATATTGCAGATGAGATGGTAGTAGTTTTAATTCCAACACTGGTGGCTCTTCTATCGAGGGTTTGAACTTTTTACCTTCCATTTTAGGCCTATCAAGAGTGTCGAAGGAGTGTTTACGTTTCCTGGCTGTAGGTAATGCATCTAGCCATTTGACATACTCAATGTCACCCTCAATATCATAGTCGTCCATCCCGAATAAAATGAATTCTAGTGGGTCCTCTAAATAATTTCTGCTGAACTTGTGATAAACTAATTCATCCATAACATCCACCCGCATACATTCACCTTTTGTTTTTGGATAAGTCATCGACTTCAATACATTAAATGTCACCTGTCGGTCTTCAACTCGCATCGTTAATTCACCTTTTTTCACTTCAATAAATGTTTTCTTCGTTGCTAAAAATGGTCGCTCGAGAATGATGGGAATTTCCCTATCTACTTCACAATCCAAGATAAAGAAATCCGCTGGGAAGATGAATTTATCCACTTTTACTAAAACGTCTTCAAAAATACCTCGTGGATATGTAACTGACCGATCCGCCAACTACACACTGATATTCGTCGATTTTGGTGCTTCAAGTCCAAACTGGCTGTAGACGGATAGTGACATCAAATTTATACTGGCCCCCAAATCACACAATGCTCTTCCCAAAAATTGATTTCCAATTTCACATGGAATAGTAAAACTACCTGGATCCTTGAGCTTCGAAGGTAACTTATTCTGGATAATTGCGTTGCACTCTTCGGTCAATGCCATTGTCTCAAAATCACCTAATTTTCTCTTTTTCGACAAGACCTCCTTCATGAAATTGGCGTAACTCGGCATTTATTCCAAGGCTTTGGCAAATGGTATGTTCATATGCAATTTTTTGAAAATATCCAAAAATCTTGAGAACTACTTATCTAACTTGTATTTCTGAAACCTTTGCGGATATGGTATGGGAGGCATTATGAGGGTTTGTTCCGGTTCTTTCTGCTCTAACTCCTCATCCTGACATTTTCCAGTTTCCAAAACTTCCTATTTTTCCCTTGTTGCGTTATCCCTATTTTCCATGTCCTTGAGTGTCTGTTGCAATTCCTTTCTGCTACTTAAAGTCACAGCCTTGCAATGCTCATCTCTGCCTGGATTTATCTCTGTATCACCTAGGGAGTGTTCCTTGTGGACGGCTATTCAACGCATGTGCTATCTTCCCCATCTGATTTTTCAGATTCTTGATCAAAACCGCTTGACTTTTCATATTCATATCTACTTGACTCAATAACTTGTCTTGCTCACTTATTCTTTTGTCAGTAGCTATAATGAATTTTTCCAAAGCGTCTTCCAAACTTGCTGTCCTCTCTGGCTGTTGGTGAGTCTAATTTTGAAATCTGGATGGGTTTTCCTGTCTAGGTGCTTGAGCTTGATTGTTACTCCAAGAAAATCCCGGGTGATTTCTCCAACCTGGATTATATGCATTTTGATTCAGATACAGTTGGACTGATCGATTATAGCTCCCTACGAACTGGGATGATTTTGAATTGATGGTACACTGATCTGTAGCATGACTCCCTGCACATAACTCACAAACCATTGCTACTTGCTGCGCGGATGGTGGACTCCATGTTTCCATTTTCTTAGCTAATATGGAAACTTATGCTGCCAACGCTGTCACTGTATCCACTTCAAACTTTCCTGGTGTTTTCGGAGGATTAGACCTAGTCATGGGCCAGTGTTAGTTTTTGTTGGCCATAGTTTCTAACAGTTGATAAGCCTCGTCAAAGTTTTTAGCAATGATCGCTCCACCTGCTGCTGCATCAATAGTGGCTCTTATGGTCGCGTGCAATCCATCACAAAATATCCCAACATTCATCCACTGTGGAATTTCGTGATGTGGGCATTTATGAGCATATCCTTGAATCTTTCCCATGCCTCGTATAAAGTTTCTGAGTCGAACTGTGCAAAGGTGTGAATATCGTTCCGTAGTTTTGCCGACTTCACTGGTGGGAAAAACTTATCTAGAAATTTTTGAGCTAAGTCGTCCCAAGCTGTGATTGAACCAGGAGGCAATGAATGTAACCAACTCCGAGCTTTGTCTTTCAATGTAAACGAAAATAACCTCAACCTTATAGCATCTTTCGAAACGTTATTAAATTTAAAGGTGTCGCAAATTTCCAAGAAACTCAAGATGTGCTTGTTTTGATCATCCGTCGAACTACCCCAAACCGATCGCATTTGAAGCTTCAATCGCTCCCTTGCTTTATCTCAAATCTGCTTTGCATTAATTACCGACCTCCGAATACTCGATCATTGTATGTCGCGGATGATTAAGCATGGCATAATCCCTAAGTGATTTTTGTTCTTCACCTGCCATATTCACTGGTAATTCTTGTGCTACCAGATCTTCTTCCACGGGTAACACAGCACTAGTCAACTGTAATTTTTAGAACTTCCTTTCGATATCGTCTGTATAAGGAAAAAGTTCCTTTTTAGCCCTTGATCTAGTGTGCATACACTCATAAAGAATTCCTGCAAATACAAGAAGAAAAATAAATAATGTTTAAATTAAGACCGAATTGATTATAACTAATATGGAACTAATATATGTGTCAAAAACTTGTTGGTCGATTTCTCAATCAAATATATGTGCAAGTGTACACAGTCAACAAGTAACAAAGTGATAAGATAAAGTGTCGATCCCACAGAGAATTCCAATCAATAAATTCAAACTACTAGCACTATATCAATTCAATTTTATTTAAACAACCATAAAATGTGATTTTTCAAATAAGAAAACTAAATTAATTAATTAAAAATAGATTACTCAAAAATTTAATCAACTAAATAAAAACTAAGACTTGACAAATGAATTCATATAAATAAAGTTAAGACTCCAATATCCCAAATTATGAACTATAAACCAATTATCCAATTATCCCAATTATTATGCCTACTGAATTGTTAACAAGAATTTTAAGTGTCAAAAGCCCTTTTCCAAGTGATCAATTAACTTTTATTTAATCCAATTAATCTTGCGATATTCCTATGCAAAACAATTAAATTAAACTCCTTCAATCCCAATTCCCAATTTGTTACATGCAGTGAACATATATTTCTATTCAATTCACGATCCTAATTATTCGTCATGCAAATAATTAAGTATACATGTTATTATGTCAATTTCTAACCCTAGATCTCCTCTTCTGAATCCTTCTAGAGTAACAAGGTAATTACTTGCCAAATAATTAATCAATAAGCACAAGACACAATAAACAATTCTCCTTGGCACAAATAATTGGAATACATAAATAATTAATTTATAACATAAAAGGTTCAATTGTAGTCTTAATAAAAGAATTAGTTCATAATAGAAATTAAAACCAAAAATCTCTTGAAAAACATCTTTAAAGAATTACACAAATTGAAAGTAAGGAGAAGAGAAAACTCTAGAGTAAATCCTTCAATCTTCAAGTAATCCCTTGCTCAGCCTTCAATTATGGTTGATGATCCTTTTAATTCAGTACATTAGCCTTTATATATTCTTCTCATCTCACCACAATCCTTTTCCAAATCAACATCCCAATTAGCTCCTAAATCCAAGTCAAACTGTTAGTCCACGCGTGCACCTGGTCAACAAAATCCAGGCTCCAGCGCCCCAGCGCTGAGAATAGTACTAGCTATAGCGCCCCAACGCTACTCTTTGAGTTATTTACCAAATTGCCATTCAATAGCTCAAATCCCCAAATTGCCCCTACAGCTATCGAATCTGCAAAATAACAACTAAACACAGTAAAAATGCTTCTACAAGATTCGAGAATACAACAATTTAAGCCCATGTATATCCAATTCATGGGTATTTTACCCAATCATCAGATATACCTTGTCAGTTGCTTGATAGTTGCCATTTTCTTTATGACTTGCTATCTTGATGTGTCCCAAACTTCTCCTTGATGGATTAACATTGAGATGTCCTAGGATTTTTCAGAATAGGTCGTCGATCCTTGGGTTTCCCATTTTTTGGTGTCTTGGGACATGTCTTTGATGTGGTTAAGGTTTAAGAAAAGGGTTTGGCTTTAACCTTTAAGGGTTCGACCACACCATAGATGGTTGCCTACGTACTCCCATTGATGAGGGGAGATCAGGTCTTTCGTAATTCCAACTCTGGCTTGAGTTGAGTGGTTTGAGAAGTGTTTGTTTGGGTTTTTGGTTTCTTGCTTGGTTTGAGGGGTTTTTGGATTTTTTGATTGCTTTTACCACACCACAGATGGATGCCTACGTACTCCCATTGATGAGGGGAGATCAGGTCAACGTAGTTCCTGCTTTTGGTTTGGACTATTAAAGAGTTATATATTGTGATCATTAAAGACTTTTGTGCTTTTTATAGGGGTTAGACCGCACCATAGTTGTTTGCGTATGTACTCCCATTGATGAGGGGAGATCAGGTCTACACAGTTCCTGCTTTTGGTTAAAACCTGAATTGACTTTATTGATTTGATTATTTTTTTCAGAACCAAGATGTTGGCGTGCAGGTGATTTCAGACATAATACCTTTGCACGACATCTAAATTGATAAGCAGGGGAAACTCTTCGATGTGCATTTCTTGTAGTCTGAGGGCTCCTCCCGTCAACATTTCTTTGATATTGAAAGGGTCTTCACAATTTGGGGCGAACATTGCTTTAGATTGATCTTGAGTAGCAAGGACTTTCTTTAATACCAAGTCATTCTCTTTGAATTGCCAAAGTAGGACTTTCTTGTTGTATAACTGAGCAATCCATTGCTCATATAATTTCCCATAAAAGATAGTTGTGACCTTCCTCTCATCTATCAAAGATAATTGGTGGTACGGGTCTTGCAAACACTGGTCTTCCTCAATTTGAGCATCTATCAACACTCTTAAGTATTAATTTCTACCTTTATGGGGATCACTGTCTTTATGTCATAGACCAATGAGTGGGGGGTAGCCCTAGTAGAAGTGTGCATTGACATTCTATAGGCTAGCAAAGTCAGAGACGATAATTCAGGCCATCCCTTGTGATTGGCAAACATCTTTTCCATGATCTTCTTGATGTTCTTATTAGCTACTTCAACAGCAAAATTCACCTTGGGATGATAAATGATGGAGTTAAGATGTTTGATGTGGAATTTGCTGCTTAACTACTCCATCATTTGTTTGTTTAGACTCTTGGCACTGTCCGGTACGATCATCTCCAGTTGTCCATATCGACCGATGACATTGTTTCTGATGAAACCAATGATTTCCTGTGATGCCCCCAAAATAGGTATACATCACCCATTCTGAGTTGCCAAATATATGGTACAGAATTCAAATACAAACTTAATTTATACAATACGACAAAAGTGTAGCTGAGAGTTTTAACATGAATATTATCCCATATAGATAATATCCAAACTCAAATGGAGTCCTCATTATATTTATTATCACACTATTTCATAGAATAGTGAGGAGTACTACTATAGCCACCATCTCAGACCATCACTCCGTTCCCCGACTAGTCCCGTCTACGTTCTCATTTCCTGAAGAGAATAATAAAAAAAAAGTGAGCTCAACTAGCCAAGTAAAGAATATTATGACTAAGATAATGCAGAATAAATTATCCTTAGCCTTCAACAGTATAACAACTGATAGAATATAATAAATAACAAATTTTAGATCAACAACTACAGCGGAATAAGCAATACATTAGAAGATTCAAGTAGAGCATGATATCTACTATATTCTCTGATTTAAAAGTTTATCATCAATTTTATCGCTGATGCTCAGCTCAATAAATAATCCACATCACTGAATTATCCATGCACTATGGGCTAAGGATATTCATTAGTATCACATCCACGAATTATCCATGCACTACGGGCCAAGGATAATCTCGTTATCACCAATGGTCATGATCATACCAAACAACAATTCATCTTTGCACCCTTGGCTGAAGAGAACGCATGGTCATGATCATACCAACAACTGTCCATCAATGCACTATGGGCCAATGAGGACTTTTAACTCATCATTTGTAACATTACAGGTCATGATTATATCGAATAATCACTGGTCATAATCATACCAATCAATAGTCCATTTATGGACTACAAGCCACAGATGACTTTCATCACAATATAAGCATGAGGATGATGACAATGATATAAGCATCAATAAAACAAAATCAAGGATAAATATTAAAGATTATCTAGAGTTTAAAAATGTCCAAATTATCAACATGTTAACTGCTTTATGGAATAAAATTCAAGAATAATATTCATGTATCAAAAATAATTTGGACAAAAAAGAAATAATTTTTCATCGTGAATAGTACCCCTAGTGAATAGTATCCCATGAATAGTACTTTGTGAATAGTGTCGTACGTATGAATAGTATTGTATGTATGAATAGTACCCATGAATAGTACTCCAGCACGAAAAGCTTGAAATTTAACAAGAATATTTAGAAAAATATTTTAGTGGAACGATACTAGATGAAAAGCTAATTTCAAGGATATTCTACTAATTTCAAGGAGTATAGAAGCAATACTTAATAAAATGAGTGTAGAATTCGAAATCTGAAACAAAATAATATTACTTACATACTACAGAGTATGGAAGAAAATATTATTTCTTATGAATATTGAACAAAAATAATATCCCTTACGAATATTGAACGAAAATAATATTCTTTACAAATATTAAACGAAAATAAAATTCCTTACAAATACGAAAAATTATATCGTAAGTGAATAGGAAATAAATAATACCCCTTACCTCAAAAGAAGAGTATTTCTGACTGGTATAGCGGATATATTCTTGAAGAAAACTTTCACTATTTTCTACACTCAAAGCTTCCTTAAACTCAAAAGAAATACGCTAAACATTATACAAGAAGAATTCTCTAATTCTTGTGTGATTTTTATTTCTAAACTAAGCATCCTATTTATAGGAGAATGGCAGGATAGTATTTTGAAAATAAAATCACGGATGCACAATTTTTCTTTACGGGCGCTGATAAGTAGGTTTTATACCTACTTATCCGGTATCTATTACTTGAATTAGTTGCTTAAACCTATGTTTCATTGTTACTTTTCATACATTTTATGTTATTTTGTAGGCTATGACATAACATTGGAATGAAAAAAGAAAGTAAAAGCAATTCGGACATCTTTTGGACTAAAATATGCAAGCAAATACAAGAAGGGAAGATTGCAGGGATTTTAACACCAAGTTGGATGCATGTTATTTGCTTAGAACTTAGATTATACTGTATAGCTTCTTCTTAGCCCACATAGATATATCAGTCATTAAGACACAAACAAACACTTATACAGTCAAACTATATAGGTTTGAATCAAATTCGATAGCATTTTGGTGTACCGACGGCTTTATCGGGTAATTTCCGAGTTTAAAACTCTAATCTGTATCTCAAACATTACTCTAGATAATTAAATATCAATCATATTAATTATAAATGACTTATAATAATTTATAATTAATTATTATAACTTATCATAATTTTTCAAACTCCAAAATCATTATTAAATGATTTAAATATTAAACAATCCTATTATCATTTATATTTAAATAATATTAAAGTATTAATGCAATCCTTACCAAAATATCAAAGTTATTTTATAATAACTCAAAATACTTTTAAAGTACAAATATTACCCTTAAATGATTTTTAAAACATTTAAATTCATTTTAAATAATTGCCATTAATATTTAAATATTAAGGAATTATTCACTAAAATATAAAAAGTCATTTATAATAACTTAAAATATTTTTAAACCACTTATATCCTTTTTAAATAATTTTTAAATCAATAAAATCATTTTTAGTCTATTTATTTAATATTATTATTAAATAAATATAATATCATTAATATTAAATAATAAATGAAATTTATCTTTAAATATCAAAAGTAATATTTTATAACTTAGAATATCTTTAAACTTTTTAAAATAATTTCTATAATATTAAAATCATTTTTAAACTAATTTATTTAATATAATTATTAAATAAATCTAATAACTTTAATATTAAATAATTAATGAAATTCACATTAAAATATTGAAAGTTACATTTTATAACATAAAATATTATTAAATACCTTATTATCATTTAAAATGATTTTTAATATAATAAAATCATTTTAATTAATTTATTTAATGCATATATTAAATAAATTAAATATTAATAATATTCAAATAATTACTAATATTTATGGAAAATATGAAAAATTATTAAAAGTTAATTTTTATAACTTAAAATAATTTTTAAAACCGATTTTATAATTTTTAGAATTTATTTATTATATTTAAATGATTTTTAGAAATTAATATAATTAAAATTAATAAGTCTGTCGCTATAGCCTTTAGCGACAGTAAGTGTCGCCTTAGGTGTTCTTGAGGCTCAAGAACACTAACAGTCAGTGATGAAGGTGTCATGTTTGACCACCTCTTATTCTCGCTATAATCATGATCTGAGCTAGCTAAGACACTGACATTATAGTATTGTTGTAACACTATAAGATCCAACTATAATCTAAGTCATAACACATTACAACAAGGAGATCTAGCCCATCAAACTTATTGTCAGAGCTTCCTTGGTTTTCTGGGTTACCTAGAAACCCAGTCAGCTTCGAGGGTACACTTCGAGGCTTAAATATATTAGGGTTTTGTTTGATGTTATGGTGTTCTAACAGTTCAAGCATGTAGTCCACATGTCAAGTAAGAGATTCATTACATAAAACGCATCTAACAACATTACAACAATAAGATCTGTGTCGATCAACCTATGTCAGAACACATGTTCATCAGTTTTATGGGTTACCTAGAAAACATGAACTGTGTTCGACTAAGCTACTTTGACCGGCCACTGAATCCCTTCAGTTTGAGATTTATGTGTTCTAAAGGCCTTATCATGTAGTCTATATAACATATCACACCTTTATTACAACAACAAGAACAACACAACAAAAACATGATAGATCTTGAGCCTTAAAAATATTGTCAGACGCTGGAAAATGATTTCTAGGTTTTCCAAACTTCATCTGGTCATGCCCTGTCAACGAGTTTTGACCAAGAATAACATGAAATTTACATATCCTTTGACCTTGATTCCAGTTCTAGATTAAACATATCATAACACACTACAAGTTTAAACATTTAAACAACACAAATGATAACCAGATAAAGATCTATGTGGTCTGACATTCGGTTGTCAGACCACTTTTGAAAATTTCCCAGATTTTGTAAAAACTTAAATTTGAGAATATAAATGTTATGGATCCACTATTTAGCAACCCAGATCACTAATTTACACCTCATACAACATATCTAAACATTCTAACATCAAATCCAACATAGCATACAATATCAACTATTCTTGGCTTAGGGTTTACCTTTCTTGAACAAATTCTTGATCCTCTGCTCCTGATCTAATCTTGATGTTCTGGGGACTCACTAAGAGACTGAAATGCTAATTATTTTTGTGGGTTTAGAGAGAGAGAGGCTTGGTGGTGTGTTTGTGAACAAATGGGCTAATTGGTGAACTTTCCTCTCTCCCAATCTATATATAATATGGTGTAATTTCTAGAGCTGATCATGGTTATTAGATTTGAATGATTAAAGTTCATCACTAGACCACATGGCTAGGTTGAGTTGGTCACCAACTCCCTACTATGGTTAGATCTACACTCCACCTCATTAAAATAATAAAAAGGGCAATTATGTCATTTGGCTTTTACTTTTTGCTTTTAGTGGCAAAGTTGTCATTTCATTCTAACTCTTAGGGTTTAACCCTAAGATTTCCTAAGCTCTAAATCTAGGATTGTGTATTAAGGACAAAATGGGAATTTTAGTTTCTAGAAATGTGAATTAGGGTTCCTTAATGAAATTAAGTTTCCTAATCACTTAAGACTTTTAAATTAGGCTCTATAATTTACTAATTACTATTAAGTTTGCTAAATTAAAAATTGGGGTTTATAACTTAGCAATTAGTGTTCTAATCTAGTAATTAGGGTTTCTAAATATTAATTAGGGTTTACCTAATTAACATTAATCATAATAATAGTCATTAATTACATAACACATAACTTAACAAACATTACAGTCATATTTGACTCTATACTATAGTTTATCAGTAATGTTAGGATTTGAAATATTTTACTATAACTGTCCCGCACATTAACATTACACACATATAAGACATGTTTATATTACTGAAATATAAATAATATAATATTATTATTCTCATTCCTTATTCAAAATCCTGACTTAGGGTTTTGAATTCATATATGACATAACCTTCATAGATACCATTATTAATTAAGTTAAAATAATTAACTTAATTAATATAATAAATACATATCGTAAAATCTATATCATATATACAATAATCATATTTTCATGGATAATAAATAATAAATATTTTTATTACAACATAATTTTATTATAAGAATATAATCTACTATGATCAATAATTCTAAAAGAACTTAGTTACATCTAATAAATAATTTTATTTATCGATATATATATATACTTTACTTTTCACATATTCCCACCCTATATATATATATATATAATTATTCATAAAATTTCTTAATAAAATATTGGGTTATTACATCCACCTCCTTATAAGGATTCCGTCCCGGAATCACCGCTTTAAAACCTATGTATACTTAGTATGTAATAAGCATATGTTAGTCATTTTAAGTAGATCTCGATCAGATTCGATCGTACTGATCTCTAACTACTCAACATAAAGCTTATCTATCTAATTCTACAGAAATTTAATTTCTAACAGAACTCAAATTTCTCCATCAAAATTTCTTTATAACATAATTTACTTATATCTAAGAAAATCATATATATACGAAAATACAACTCATATAAATAATACCTGAAGTTCCATCCCCGGCTGCTACGGTATCCTAAACCGTCATGTTGAAGACTCTCGCGGTTGATTTTGTCGAAGTTGGTCCCGTTATCGCCATTTTTCCACTGCCTTTTCCCGCATTCATGCTCCCTATATCCATTCTCCTTTTTGGATAGTCCTTCACCTTATGCTCCATGGATCCACACAGAAAACACTCATTGTTTATCCTAGGATTGGGGAAGTTAGGAGAGATATGTCCCTCCTGCCCACACTTGTAGCACACGAACTTACCTTTAAGACACTCACCTGAATGACTCTTCCCATAATTCTTACATTGCACAGCCTGCTTCTCCACACCTTCCTGGACACTCCCAATATTGCTCCACTTCTTTTTCTCACCGCTACTTCCACGACCTACTTCTACCATCCCATCTCCCTCACTCTTATTCTTTCTCTCCTTATTGTAGAGGCTCATGGCCTCACTTCCCCCTTCAGCTATGATAGCCTTTTCTAAGAGTACGGCAAATGTATTGATCAGCAACACCGCCACCTTATTCTAGAGCTAGGGTTTTAGGCCTAGCTCAAAACTCCTTGCCTTTCTAGCCTCCATATCCACTTGGTGTGGAGCGAACCTAGCTAATTCATTGAACTTTACGGCATACTCCGCAACTGTCAAGTTCTCCTTCTTCAATTCTAAAAACTTCACCTCCATCTTAGCCTGCACACTAGCTGAGAAATAATTCTCGAAGAATAGCGTCTTAAACTTAGTCCATGCTATCACTCCTTCTCCTTCCCTAGCTTGATTTTCCTCCCACCAGAAATTCGCCTCCCCTTTAATCATATAGGTGGTAAAAGCTATCTTTTGCCCCTCATCTACCCCAGCGACTACAGATGCTTTTTCTATTTCCTTAACCCAAGTTTGGGTTTCTATGGGTCATGGTACTCTCTAATTACGGTGGTCATACTACCTTAAAATCCTTGAAGTTCAGAATCGATTGTCTCGGCTGATTTTTTTTACTGTGCATTCCATTCTCGCACGGCCGAAGCTACCGTGTTCATGAAATTTCGATCGTGTCCGGGTTGTTGTCCTCCCAAGATTGTTGATGATTCTTTCGCTTCTTTGGTTTCGAAGTTTGACGCCTCATGGCATGTTCTAGTTAAATAAAACAAAATCTATATTTTATTAACTTATATTCTAAACCTCCTCGTATAATTTTAATATTTCAAACTTATTCCATTAATCAAATATAGATTCATATTCATTCGACTAATTCATAGTACATAGCATAGCACATATCGTTTTAAACATCTGATATCCCTTTGTGAACACAAAAGTCGGGAATCACTACCACAACTTACTCACAAGTGAAAATATTACACCGACATACATATCATAGAACATACATATTCGAACAGTACTTATACTACTTATTCACTACGCCCTTTTTCCTAATCCTGGACAACCTTTTGTTCGATGACCTTCTAATCCACAAATAAAATATGCACCTAGCTTAAAGTCGGGACAATGATGAGGGATATGTCCCTCATGTCCGCAAATGTAACATATCTTCTTCCCTTTCCTGCATACGCCTTCGTGTTTCTTATCACAGTTTGTGCACTTTTCTATTTTACTAGTGTTCTCTTGGTTATTATCGAAATTTCCTAAGTCGTGGTTTTCTATCTTTCTCTACTCCTTTTTGCTCGGAGCTGCACACGATGTGTTGCTTGTGGCTCCCATCTGATCAATTTAGATTTTAAGCTTATCTTGTTCTTCCATTGTTTCTAGTAAGGCTTTTCGCAACTGACTATTCAACAGCTTTCCTATTTCCCACAGCTTTTCCCAGAGAAGAAACCTTGTTCCTTAGATTCTGCACTTCGGTTGATGCTTGGTCAGCTCCAACTTCGGTGTCCGAATCACTATCTGTAAGTTCCATTATTTATGGGTCTGGAACTATATTTTCTAAAATGATCACCTCATCAAGGTTACCGTCAACGTGAGCCTCTATTTCAGCTATAGGCTTTGATATTAGCTCCTTCTTCACGATCTTAGGGTATCCTAATCCTTTTCCTCTTGACATCTACACATAAATTAACCTGAGTAGCATATAGTGTATAAACACAGCAAGTAAAAGTTTTATATCAGTTATCTTTTATTTTTGTTTGACGATGAATCTATTCGATTAATCTCCTTTTAAAATCTATATGAGTTATTTGTACTTTCAACGTCTTCCTCTGCTCTAAGGTTATAGCCTAAGGTCTACTCCCACCTATGGTTTCTAACCCTAAAGCTTTGATACCAACCTGTGACGCCCTCAAATTCGGATACTTGAAACCCGAATTTAGTGCTTCACCATACCATTTCTTTGAGTGGAATAATAATAATAATGTCATAAATATCAAACTTAATTTACATATCATAGTTTTCTAAATCCCAGGTACGCGACCTTAAAACATTCATTACATGATAGATAATAAATAACATCATCTTATTTAAGTCTAGCTATTACATAGGATAACACAAACTTATTCTGACAGCTTTCCTTTCCCTTTATTCCTGGAAGAGCCCTCTGGCTGGTCATACTTAACTGAAAACATTTAATTTAAGCAAGGGTGAGCATTTGAGTGCCCAATAAGTAATAACAATTATAAATATTAGTCGAAAGGATTAAATGTTTTCTTTGTACTACCCTTCTACAACAAATCAAAAGTTGTGAAGTTATCTGAACCGATGATAATAACATAACATCTCTTTATCAAATTTTTGAAACTACGTACGAACTATAAATAGGGTTAAGGTGACATACTATGAATATTATTCTCAATTTTCAAAAAGGTTTAACAGAACTTCATCTAGAACCGTCTATACCTTACTGCACGCTGAGGGTGATCACACCGTTGTATTTTGTATTGATCAATGTTACATGCCGAACGATATTATCGTTTCACTCTTTCCTCTTTCAAGGCAAGATAAAAGTTTTCCTTGACGGATGTTCATACTTAGTCGTGAATCCGAACCAAAACAATTTGATTGATACACAAAAGGTTTTATCATATTCAACGATATTTTTAAATCTATGTCTAGGTGGGGTGAATAGCTTAGACAACTCTTATTTCATGCATACATACTTTGGTATCAATAGGTATATATATATATATATATATATATATATATATATATATATATATATATATATATATATATATATCAACATGTGATTAAATATAATGACTATCCAAGTGGGACACTTGTATAACCATGTTTAGAAATTAACTAATGTAATATATATCCAATTATCATATACTAACATGTTGATAAACAATGATCGGATATAGAATATATCACAATAGGGTTATTAATCTAGCATAATAATAAAATAATTTTAAAACTCCTTACTCATGTCCATTGCATAAAGAAAATGCAAAAGGTAGGATACTTACATGGTCTGCTGCTTACACAACTTAGTTCTATCCTTAATTCAACAACCTATCATTTATAAGATTGTTATATGGATTAGAATAACATATCATAACACATCATACTGTTATTTACAGTTAATACAAAACCTAATCACATTGTCACATAGATATATCAGTCATTAAGACACAAACAAACACTTATACAGTCAAACTATATAGGTTTGAATTAAATTCAGTAGCATTTTGGTGTACCGACAGCTTTATCGGGTAATTTCCGAGTTTAAAACTCTAATCTGTATCTCAAACATTACTCTAGATAATTAAATATCAATCATATTAATTATAAATGACTTATAATAATTTATAATTAATTATTATAACTTATGATAACTTTTCAAACTCTAGAATCATTATTAAATGATTTAAATATTAAACAATCCAATTATCATTGATATTTAAATAATATTAAAGTATTAATTCAATCCTTTACAAAAATATCAAAGTTATTTTATAATAACTCAAAATACTTTTAAAGTACTAATATTACCCTTTAAAACATTTAAATTCATTTTAAACAATTGCCATTAATATTTAAATATTACAGTATTATTCACTAAAATATTAAAAGTCATTTATAATAACTTAAAATATTTTAAACCACTTATATCCTTTTTAAATGATTTTTAAATCAATAAAATCATTTTTAATCTATGTTTTTAATATTATTATTAAATAAATCTAATATCATTAATATTAAATAATTAATGAAATTTATCTTTAAATATCAAAATAATATTTTATAACTTAGAATGTTTTTAAACTTTTTAAAATGATTTTTATAATATTAAAATCATTTTTAAACTAATTTATTTAATATAATTATTAAATAAATCTAATATCATTAATATTAAATAATTAATGAAATTCACATTAAAATATTGAAAGTTACATTTTACAACATACAATATTATTAAATACCTTAATATCATTTAAAATGATTTATAATATAATAAAATTATTTGTAATTAATTTATTTAATGAATTTATTAAATAAATTAAATATTCATAATATTCAAATAATTACTAATATTTATGGAAAATATGTCAAATTATTAAAAGTTAATTTTTATAATTTAAAATAATTTTTAAAACTGATTTTATAATTTTTAGGATTTATTTATTATTTTTAAATGATTTTTAGAAATTAATATAATTAAAATTAATAAGTCTGTCGCTATAGCCTTTAACGACAGTAAGTGTCGCCTTAGGTGTTCTTGAGGCTCAAGAACACTTACAGCCAGTGATGAAGGTGTCATGTTTGACCACCTCTTATTCTCGGTATATTCATGACCTGAGCTAGCTAAGACACTAACATTATAGTATTGTTGTAACACTACAAGATCCAACTATCATCTAAGTCATAACACATTACAACAAGGAGATCTAGCCCATCAAATTACTGTCAGAGCTTCCTTGGTTTTCTGGGTTACCCAGAAACCCAGTCAGCTTCGAGGGTACACTTTGAGTCTTAAATATATTAGGGTTCTGTTTGATGTTATGGTGTTCTAACGGTTCAAGCATGTAGTCCACATGTCAAGTAAGAGATTCATTACATAAAACGCATCTAACAACATTACAACAATAAGATCCGTGGTTTATTAACTATGTCGAACACATGTTCATCGCTTTATGGGTTACCCAAAAACATGAACCGTGTTCGACTAAGCTTACTTTGACCTACCACCGAATCCTTCTCCGCTTTTAGATTTATGTGTTCTAAAGGCCTTATCATGTAGTCTATATAACATATCACTGCTTTATTACAACAACAAGAACAACACAACAAAAACCTGACAGATCTGGAGCTTTAAATATATTGTCAGATGCTGGAAAATGATTTCTGGGTTTTCCAGAATTCATCTGGTCATGCCCGGTCAACGAGTTTTGACCAAGAATAACATGAAATTTACATATCCTTTGACCTTGATTCCAGTTCTAGATTAAAGATATCATAACACACTACAAGTTTAAACATTTAAACAACACAAATGATAACCAGAAAAAGATCTATGTGGTCTGACATTCGGTTGTCAGACCACTTTTGAAAATTTCCCAGATTTTGTAAAAACTTAAATTCGAGAATATAAATGTTATGGATCCACTATTTAGCAACCCAGATCACTAATTTACACCTCATACAACATATCTAAATAGTCTAACATCAAATCCAACATAGCATACAAGATCAACTATTCTTGGCTTAGGGTTTACCTTTCTTGAACAAATTCTTGATCCTCTGCTCCTGATCTGATCTTGATGTTCTGGGGACTCACTAAGAGATTGAAATGCTAATTATTTTCGTGGGTTTAGAGAGAGAGAGGCTTGGTGGTGTGTTTGTGAAAAATGGGCTAATTGGTGAACTTTCCTATCTCCCAATCTATATATAATATGGTGTAATTTCTAGAGCTGATCATGGTTATTAAATTTGAATGATTAAAGTTCATCACTAGACCACATGGCTAGGTTGAGTTGGTCACCAACTCCCTACTAGGGTTAGATCTACACTCCACCTCATTAAAATAATAAAAAGGGCAATTATGTCATTTGGCTTTTTACTTTTTGCTTTTAGTGGCAAAGTTGTCATTTCATTCTAACCCTTAGGGTATAACCCTAAGATTTCCTAAGCTCTAAAACTAGGATTGTGTATTAAGGACAAAATGAGAATTTTAGTTTATAGAAATGTGAATTAGGGTTCCTTAATGAAATTAAGTTTCCTAATCACTTAAGACTTTTAAATTAGGCTCTATAATTTACTAATTACTATTAAGCTTGCTAAATTAAAAACTAGGGTTTATAACTTAGCGATTAGTGTTCTAATCTAGTAATTAGGGTTTTTAAATATTAATTAGGGTTTACCTAATTAACATTAATCATAATAATAGTCATTAATTACATAACACATAGCTTAACAAACATTACAGTCATATTTGACTCTATACTATAGTTTATCAGTAATGTTAGGATTTGAACTATTTTACTATAACTGTCCCACACATTAACATTACACACATATAAGACATGTTTATATTACTGAAATATAAATAATATAATATTATTATTCTCATTCTTCATTCAAAGTCCAGACTTAGGGTTTTGAATTCATATCTTACATAACCTTCATAGATCCCATTATTAATTAAGTTAAAAAAATTAACTTAATTAATATAATAAATACATATCATAAAATCCATATCATATATACAATAATCATATTTTCATGGAAAATAAATAACAAATATTTTATTACAACACAATTTTATTATAAGAATATAATCTACTATGATTCTAAAAAGAACTTTAGTTACATATAATAAATAATTTTATTTATCGATATATACATATACTTTACTTGACACATATTCCCACCCTTATATATATATATATATATATATATATATATATATATATATAGATAAAAAAAATTATTCATAAAATTTCTTATTGAAAATATTGGGTTATTACAAAGATTGCTCACCCTTTTTGCTTCATAATTCCTTTCGAGTGTAATAAGAGAGTGTAGGCTGAGTCGAGCGGGGATAATGAGGGGATGGAGCAGTGGTCTATAGCTATTGAGGTTTTCCTAAATAGTATGGAAATAATTTTATTGAGAACTATAGACAAGTGTGTCGTATTGTATACGTCATTTGATATTTAATTTTGGTGAACCAAATAGGGTGAGGTGAACCCAACTTTGGAAGGGTGTTTTGCCACTATCATACAAGATGTCAAATGACCTACGAGTTATCATAAGACAGGGTTGTGCACATCCACTTGCTGAGTATATCTACGAGCACTACCTATATAATCTTGGAGTTTGGTTGAGATATAATTCTCAATTGGAGGCAATGGAAATAATTATATGTCAAGAGAAGACTCACCATTGGAAAGAACATGATAGCAATCTTCTCATTTTTCTTTGGGGTCTATTGGGTCAACCAAGGATAATTCTACAGTCATATGATATCTATCATAACCTAGATGCATGGCCTCCCATGCACGAAGGTTTTCTTGAGCATTTTCCAAAGATTTTAATTTCTAAAACAGTTATTGATTGTACCTATATGTAAGGTATCACTGTGAGGTACGGTCCACGGTTGGGACATGAGTCACAGTTGGTATATATTTGTATCAAAACTCAGTATATGTGTTGTCGTATTTTGCATGACAATTGTATTAATAAAGATGTAGTTATTTTCTGTACCATGTATTTGGTGACTTAGAATGGGTTGGATGGATTGGACCTATTTTGGGGGCGTCACAGTTGGTATCAGAGCTTAGGGATATTATCTCTGGTGGAGATCGGGTAATAGAACTAGGAGGGGAGAGATGAGTAAATCCTTCGCTAGTGTGTCCTACCTAAGCTTATTTGTTGGTCAGTCATAATATCGGGATATTATGTGATATGTTAATTTGTTCAATTAACCCTTGTTTTGAAGCTATATTCTAGAATGATATCTGAAATACAAGAGATGAGCATTGGAGAAATCATGAGGACAGGAAGATAGAATCTGAAATGAAAGCAAGGTATTCTCAACTCTTTGAAATACAGTGTCACGTAAATTTTGAGACGAAATTTCATAAGGAGGGGAGATTGTAAGACCCCGAATTTTATGAAATAAAAGTATTCAATTTTTCTTATAATTATAATTCAGAGAATGGTTAAATTGATAAAAGTTTAAAGTTAAGGGTGATATATATAAATTTTTTCAAAATAATCAAGTGGTTATAAAATACTTATTGTTGTCGGGGAATATTCGTTTGGTCGTGGAATATTTTTTTTGTCGAGAATATCCGTACGACGGCGCAGTCATTTGTGGGTCCCATAACAGAATAACTATCGGATGAAAAAAATGACAAGTTTGAGTTTTTATAAATAGCGGCGTAGTAGTTACCGTTAACACTATTGGTATACCTGGTGGTTAAAGTAAAGTAATACGCGTTGTTGCATAGTAGCACACGGTATTGCACAATATTTTTGAATTATTGATTCTTACGTAAGAATGCACTACTCAATAATTGTTACAGTAATTACTGTTCAATATTTTATTATATTGATTCAATAATTGCAACGTTGATATTTTATATTATTTTTATTTCAATAATTGTCACTGCACAATATTTCCCATTATCAGATCAATAATTCATATTATTTGAATAATATTATTAGATAGCATTATTGACAATGTCTAGAAAGTTACATCACAAGGAGAGGTTTGGTCACCTAATTGCGCTACCAAAGAAGGAGAAATCCTTATCGGAAAGCCCCCTCTTTCTTGGGAACGACTTGGTTGTCATTATTGTGATTCTGTAATATTATTTCTGAATAATTAATTATTGATTTATATGATAAGGAAATATTTATTTTATGTGGACATAAATGATGGATAAGGAAATATTTATTTTATGTGGTTATAAATGAAGGAATTAGTATTGAGGTGTTTTATCAGTATTTTATCGAAATGAAGAATGAAATTTGGAAATTTTCTAAAAATTAATTTATTACTTGATTTTATAAAATATATAACTCTTTGTCTATAATGAGTTAGAAGATGAGCCATATATCAAAAGAAAGCCCTGGAAGTAAGCTAACCGTAGAAACTAGAATCACCCAAAAATTTATTGTGGATTTTTCGTCGTAACTGCTTGAATGAAACTGGTCCAAAGGACTTATAGTCCGAAAAATCAGTGTTTTTAAGATATATTGCGTGAGTTATAATTTTTAATCCGACCGTTGGATCGTTGTGATTTTTGGATATGTTATACATATAGAAGTTGAGTATATGTCCACAAATTTTGAACCATTAAAATTTAACGTATGATTTGTTATGAATTTTAAGAGGCGACTGATTCAGAAATTCTTTTTATAAATGATTTTGGTGGAGATTTATAGAAGGCGGCTCCACTTTTTGGTTGGTGTAGAAAACATGTGCTAGAATTCTTGGTTCAAGGATGGAGGCTGGTCTTGGTTTGTGCATAGAAGGAAGATAAATAATATTATTATTTTATTAATTTAGTCTCCTTTAGTGTTCTAGCATTTTCCTATAAATAGGGTGCTTAGTTAGAATTGAAAATCACACCAAAAATATATGTTTTCACTCTTTCTCTCTCTATATTATCGAGCGTATTTTGTGAGTATTTAGATATTTTGAGAGTTGCTATTTAGTGCAAGTTTCCTTCAGCGTCATATTCGATATTCTAGTTAGAAATATTGCTCTTTTGAGGTAAGGGATATTGTCATTATTATGGTATGGGATTGTAAGGGATTTTAAGGGTTATTATGTTTTTCATGTTTCGTAATTTTTCTGACCATCAAAAATTCTGGAAAAATTTGAAATGATAATTTGATGAGTTTTCTAGATTGTGTCCAAAAATGGCGATTTTTGGATATATAGATTAGGAGTTATGAATTTTATGGTAAAAGACTATTTTAAAAGAAAACCCTTATAACTCCTTGTTCTTAACTCCAAAATTGGTGAAATTTTTATTGGGAGTACATGTATATAACAGAAGTATACTCTGTTAATTTTGTAATTTTTGGACAAACGTACAGTTTATGATAAATGTCTAAATATTCGGCAGTTTTGGCCATATGAAAAAATAGTAAATGAATTTTAAAAATTTTGAGAAAAATATATGTTCAATATGGGACTATATTTTTCTAAATCCCATAAAAGAAAATTTATTTGTACTGATTTGGTATTTTTCATGAAAATGGACTAGTTATGAGGAAATGAATTAAATATGTTATGTGAAGTAACAAAATTAGAAAATAGGATTTTATGGCTTGGGAATCCTATATAAGGTATATGCAGATTTTTGTTGAGGGTTTTGGTTATGGGTAATGAAATTTTATGAGTTTGACATTTTAGGATGATTAAATGCATTAATTAATAAAGTGTAAACAATTAAAATAAATTGTTTATAAATTTAAGAAATGATTACAATATTGTGGTACTATTAATAATATTAGATTATGAGATTATTAAGTGATTTATAACATTTAGATTAAGGTGTTATGAAATCGTTGATTTATGAATCTTACTCTTGAAATTAAAAGTAGTTGTTGATCATATTGTTTTTATTATCATATATAACATTTTTTTAACCCTAATGATGATATTTCTCTTTGACTTGAGTGTAAAGATGGGTAGATTATTGGTATGATCGTGACTATGGGTTCTCTCGCCAAGATGGTGCAAAAGATGAATTGTTGATCGGTATGATCATGACCATTGAATTTATAATTGAATATCTTTTAGCTTAAGTGCAAAGGTGAATTAATCAACATGGTTATAATTTTTGTTTATATAAATTATGAAATGATTATATATTTCTTTGAGATATTAATATCTTTGGCCCGTAGTGCAAAGATGACATGTTATTGAATATTTTTGGCTTTTAGTGCAAAGATGAATTGTTGATGAATATCTTTGGCCCAGAAAAGTCTGAAGATGACCGTTGTTGAATATCTTTGGCCCGTAGTGTAAAGATGTCTGTTGTTGAATATCTTTGGCATGTAGTGCAAAGATGAATCATAATGAATATCTTTGCCCGTAGAGTAAAAGATGAACTTATTAGTATGATTATGAATAGGAACTGTGATTTGGTATAACCATGATCTTTGATGTTTCAGGTAAAGACATATGATGAAAATTATCTTTGTCCTAGATGAGAAGAGGAAATTAGAACTACAATTATGATTATGAGTTATTCATATGACTGTGAACAGGATCTGTTGATTAATGTTACAAGGTTAAAACATTGTTGGTGGACTTTCAACATGGAGAAGATAATATACTTTATGGCCTATTTGACTCTTCTAATGGATTGCTCATTCCGCTGCAACTATGGTTGAAAAGTTTTATCATCTACCATATGTTCTGAATCTCTTATTTATTACTGACGAAGGTTATTGATAATTTAATTATCTTTAGTTATGATATTCTTTACTGGGCTATTTGTGCTCACCCTTTTGCTTCATAATTCTTTTCAGGTAATAAGAGTGTAGCTGGGTCGAGCGGGGATAACAGGGCAATAGAACGGTGGTCTATAGCTTTTGAGGTTTTTCCTAAATAGTATGGAAATAATTTTATTGAGAACTTTAGACAAGTGTGTCGTATTGTATACGCCATTTGATATTTAATTTTGGTGAACCGAATAGGGTGAGGTAAACCCAACTTTGGAAGAGTGTTTTTCCACTATCATACAAGATGTCTAATGACCTACGAGTTATCATAAGACAAGGTTGTGCACATCCACTTGCTGAGTATATCTACGAGCACTACCTATATAATCTTGGAGTTTGGTTGAGATATAATTCTCAATTAGAGACAATGGAGATAATTATATGTCAAGAGAAGACTCACCATTGGAAAGAACATGATAGCAATCTTCTCATTTTTCTTTGGGGTCTATTGGGTCAACCAAGGATAATTCTCCAGTTATACGATATTTATCATAACTTATATGCGTGGCCTCCCATGTACGAAGGTTTTCTTGAGCTTTTTGCAAAGATTTTAATGTCTAAAACAGTTATTTATTGTACCTTTATGTAGGGTATCACTGTGAGGTGCGGTCCACGGTTGGGACATGAGTCACAGTTGTTATATATTTGTATCAAAACTCAATATATGTGTTATCGTATTTTGCACGACAATTGTATTAATAAAGTTGTAGTTGTTTTCTGTATCATGTATTTGGCGACTCAGAATGGGTTGGATGGATTGGACTTATTTTGGGGGCGTCACATTGAGCGTAGAAAACAGTATAAGTTTTCTTCAAGAATATCCTCGCCCTACCAGTCGGAATACTCTTCTTTTTAAGGTATGTAGTATTATTCTTTCGTATTCATGAAGAGAGTTATTTTCTTTCAATACTCATAAGGGTTGTTATTCCATTCTTATTTATTATGTTGGAATAACCTGTCTATGTGAAGTACCGCATACATGATGAAATTCTTCTATTATTCCATTCTTTATTATTCTGTCGGAATAACCTCTCTGTGCGGTCTACCGCATGCCTGGTGAATTATGTTGTTATTCCATTCTTTATTATTCTGTTGGAACATCCTGTCTATGCGGATTCCGCATGACCTGGTTCCATTCTTTATTAATCTGTTGGAACATCCTGTCTGTGCGGATTATGCATGACCTGGTTCCATTCTTTATTATTCTGTTAGGAATAACTTATCTGTGTGGTCTATCGCATGCATGGTGAATTCTTCTGTTATTCCATTCTTTATTATTCTGTTGAAATAACCTGTCTATATGGATTACCGCATGCATGGTGAATGAACCTTATTAACTTGTGTAAATGATCTGTCTACGTGGATTACCGCATGCCAGGCAAAATCCATTTGCAGTTTCATATATTCTATTATACTCAGTTCGTTAAAGTTTTGGCTTCTATACTCCATGAAATTAGTAGAATATCCTAGATATTTGCGCTTCATCCAGTATCTTTTCATGGAAATATTCTTCTGAGCATTTTTGAATTTTACTCCATAAAGCAATATCATGTTGACAATTTGGACGTAATTGATTTCAGGATAAATTAACGTATAAATCTTTAAAATTTATTCTTGAACTTGTTTTATTGAATTATTATGTCATTGACATCATCCTCATGCTTATATTGTGATGAAAGTCATCTTTGGCTTACATGCATAGATGGACTTGGTATGATTATGACCAGGGATCATTCGGTATAATCATGACCTGTAATGTTATAAATGATGTGGTAAAAGTCCTTAGTGGCCTGTAGTGCATTAATGGACAGTTTTTGGTATGATTATGACTAGGGATTATTCGGTATAGTCATGACCATTGATGATTTAATAAATATCATTGGCCCGTAGTGCAGGGATGATTTGATGATGTGGTTTATTTATTAAGCTGAGTCTCAGCGATAAAAATTGATGAAAACATTTTAAATCAAAAAAGATAGTAGATATCTTGCTCTACTTGACTCTTCTAATGGATTGCTTATTCCACTACAGTTAAACTTGATGTCTATTGTATTTTATCAGTTTAACATTGTTGAAGGCTAATGATAATTTATTCTGCATTATCTTAGTCATAATATTTCTTCTTCGGACTAGTTGAGCTCACCTTTTGCTTTCATTGTTCTCTTCGTGAAATGAGAACGTGTTTAGGGACTAGTTCCGGGAAGCGGAGTGATGAATTAGAGATGGTGTTATAGTAGTCCTCACTATTGTATAAAATAGTGTGACAGTAAATATAATGAGGACTCTATTTGAGAGTGGATATTGTCTAGAAGGCAATATTCCTGTTTAAACTCTCAGCTATGTTTTGTCGTATATTACACGACGTTTGTATAATTAAGTTTGAATTTGTATTCTGTACCATGTATTTGGCAACTAGAGATGGGTGATGTATACCTATTTTGGGGGTGTCACATATATAACTGTAAAACCAATAATCAACAGTCCATCTTTGCACGTAAGCCAAAGATATACAACTATAAAACCAATAATCAACAGTCCATCTTTGCACGTGAGCCAAAGATGACTTTCATCATAATATAAGCATGAGGATGATGGCAATGATATAAGCATTAATCAAACGAAATCAAGGATAAATATTAAAGACTTTAAATTTATCCGGAGTTTAAAAATATCCAAATTGTCAACATGATACCGCTTAGTGGAGTAAAATTCAAGAATAATATTCCTGTACCAAAAATAATTTGGACAGAAAAGAAATATATTTTTTGGGTAAATAGTACCCTATGAATAGTACTTTAGGAATAGTACCTCGTGAATAGTACCCCGGCATGAAAAGTACCCCAAATACCCGAGTGAATAATATTTGGGTGAATAGAAATTTGGGTGAATAGTAACTCGTGAATAGTACTCCAACACAAAAAGTGCCCCGAATACCCGAGTGAATAATACTAAAGTGAATTGTAATTGGGTGAATAGTAACCCGTGAATAGTAACTCCCAAAAAAAATACTAAAAAAAATAATATTCCATGACGAGTACAAAGGAAATGAAATCTCATACGAGTATAATAGAATATACGAAACTGCAAATGGATTTTCACCAGCCATGCGGTAATCCACGTAGACAGATCATTTCCACAATTTAATAAAGAATGAATACGAAGGATCATTCACCATGCATGTGATAATCCATATAGACAAGTTATTCCAATAAAATAATAAAGAATGGAATAACAGAAGAATTCACCAGGCATGCGGTAGATCGCACAGACATGTTATTCCTAATAGAATAATAAAGAATGGAACCAGGTCATGTGTAATCCGCACAGACAGGATATTCCAAAAGAATAATAAAGATTGGAACTAGGTCATGCGTAATCCGCACAGACAGGATATTCCAACAGAATAATAAAGAATGGAACCAGGTCATGCGTAATCCGCACAAATATGATATTCCAACAGAATAATAAAGAATGGAACCAGGTCATGCGTAATCTGCACAGACATGATATTCCAACAGAATAATAAAGAATGGAATAAAAACATAATTCACCAGGCATACGATAGACGCCTTGCAGACAAAAGTTATTACAGCATAATAATAAAGAATGGAATAATAGAAGAATTTCACCATGTATGCGGTATTTTCCGGCAGGCGGAGTTATTCCAACATAATAATAAAGAATGGAATAACAACCCTTACGATTATTGAAAGAAAATAACTCTCTTCATGAATACGAAAGAATAATACCCCTTACCTTAGAAGAAACTGGATACTGGAATAGTGAGGTAGCAGACTTCTCTTCTTTTTTCTCTCTAAAATTCACTCTATAATAATTGCTCTATAGCTTTAGTGAATTGGTGAAAAATAATGAAGGAATGAGCTTCTATTTATAGGAAAATATAGTTTCCAAAATTGCATATTTTGGGGCTCAAAATATTATAGTATAATACCTTCATCTTTTCCTTCACTTTTAATTTAGTCATGAAAGTATTATAACACTTGCACCACCTCCCCTAATAGTAAATCATGTGAATCAATAGTAAATCATGCGACTCAATAGTTCTAAACATGTGAAAAAATTAATTATAGTATAGTATCTTCATCTATACCTCCATTTTTAACTTAGTCATGCGAGTATTACCAAACTTGCACCAACTCCCTAATAGTAAATGAATGTGATTCAATAGTACACACATGTGAACAAATAGTTATAATCATGTGAATTAATAGCAATTAATTGCTCATTTATGGAATTAATTACGCGATTCGTCAATATAACTTCGGACATCAATTTTATCAAAATAAATGCCGGTTTCCACTAACACTAATAATCCCAAACACAATGGAACTATCAATTTCATCTTTAATCAACAAAAACTTATTCATCATTAATATTATAACTCACAATATTTAACAACCAGGTCGTTCCCAGGAAAGAGGGGGCTTTCCGATAAGGATTTCTCCTTATTGGCGGGCAATTAGGTGACCAAACCTCTCCTTGATGAAACTCTAGACATTGTCAATATTGCAAATAATAATATAAATAACTTTGTCATCTCAATTATTGATTTAATAATATATCATATTATGCGATGATAATCTTTGTGACAATAATTGAATCAATAATATGAGAGATATGATCACGAGGAATTCTTTGTAGCAATAATTGAGATAACCGAGTGACTTCTCATGTAAGCATCAATAATCAATACGAGGTGTCTGCTACTATGCAACCACGTTTATTATCGTATTTTACGTCAAAGAAGTAGTTCAACAGATTTTAACGGTAACACTTTCATTGTTATTTTTATAAAAGATAATTACGCGTTTTCTTACTAAGACAATACTTCCGTTGTGGGGTCCACCAATAATGATTAAAATAAATGCGGATATTCCACGACAAAAAGAATATTCCCAGACCAAACAAATATTTTATAACAACTTGCATACTTTGAAAAATTTTCACATATCACCTTAACTTTAACCTTTTATCAATTTAACCATTTACTAAATAGAATAATTAAAAGAAAATTGAATACATTCATTTCATAAAATTCGGGGTCTCACAATCTCCCTCCTTATGAAATTTAAGCCTCAAAATTTTACGTTTCTAGTAGTTGAAGAGATGAGAATACCTTGCTTTCTTTTCGGATTGTACCTTCCCGGTTATTTCCTCTATATCATGATTTTCCCATTGCTCATCTCCTGTATTTCATATATCATTCTAGAATATACTTTCAAAACAAAGGTTAATTGACATATCACAATTTGTCAACTTATCAAGTAAACAATTTTAGCTTAGGTAAGTCACACACTAGCGAAGTATATTAATCGTCTCTCCCCTCCTAGCTCTAGACCCATATCTCCTCCAGCTTCCATATCCCTAAGCTCTGATACCATTTGTGACGCCCCCAAAATAGGTCCACACGACCAATTCTGAGTCGCCAGATATCATACTATAAAAATCAAATACAAACTTCATTTAGACAACTGTTAAACTGTCGTGTAGATTACGACCACAGTTAAACTATGAGTTTTAATACAAATATATGTAACTCTCATGGTGTCTCGACCACAACCTTACAATGGTACTTTACATAAAAAGTGCGTAAAAAGCATTTTAGAAATTAAAATCTTTGGGAAGTGCTCAAGGAAACCTTCGTACATGGGAGGCCATGCGTCTAGGTAATGATAGATATCATATGTCCACAGAATTATCCTTGGTTGACCCAATAGACTCCAAAGAAAAACGAGAAGATTACTATCATGTTCTTTCCAATGGTGAGTCTTCTCTTGACATATAACTATCTCCACCACCTGCAATTGAACATTATGTTTCAACCAAACTCCAAGATCATATAGGTAGTGCTCGTAAATATACTCAGCAAGTGGATGTGCACAACCCTGTCTTATGATAACATGAGGTTGTATGTCATTATACATCTTGTATGATAGTGACAAAACACCCTTCCAAAGTTGGGTTCGCCTCACCCTATTCGGTTCACCAAAAATAAATATCAAATGATATATACAATACGACACACTTATCTAAAGTTCACAATAAAATTATTTCCATACTATTTAGGGTGAACCTCAATAGCTATAGACCACCGTTCTATTCTCCTGTTACCCCCGCTAGACCCAGCTACACTCTTATTACCTGAAAGGAATTGTGAAGCAAAAAGGGTGAGCACAACTAGCCCAGTAAAGAATATCATGACTAAAGATAATTTACATCATCAATAGCCTTCATCAGTAATAAATCAGAGATTTAGAACGTATGGTAGATGAAAAAAAATTTCAACCATAGTTGTAGCGGAATGAGCAATCCATTAGAAGAGTTAAATAGACCATCAGGTCTATTATCTTCTCCATGTTAAAAGTCCACCAATAATATTTTATCCCTGTAACATCAATCAACTATTCCCGTCCATAATCATATGAATAACTAATAATCATAATTGTTATTCTAAATTTCTCTTCGCACCCAGGACGAAGATAATTTTCATCCCCTATCTTCACCTATAACATCGAATATCATGGTTATACCAAATCACAATTCCTACTCATAATCATACTAATAAATTCATCTTTGCACTACGGCCAAAGATATTCATTAACAATTCATCTTTTCACTACAGGCCAAAGACATATAACTGTATTTTAGAAGAGTTAAGTAGAGCATGATATCTACTATCTTTTATGAATTAAAAGTGTATAATCAATATGTCATCGCTGAGACTCAGCTTAATAAATAATCCACATCATCGAATCATCCATGCACTACGACCAAGGATATTCATGTAATCATCAATGGTCATGATTATATCGAATAATCCCTGGTTATAATCATACCAATAATTGTCCATCAATGCACTACGGGCCAATGAGGACTTTTACCACATCATCTATAACATTACGGGTCATGATTATCTTTGAATGATCCACGGTCATAATCATACCAATAAGCAGTTCATATATGCACATAAGCCAAAGATACTCATCAATCAATAGTTCATCTTTGCACGTAAGCCAAAGATATTCAACTGTAAAACCAATAATCAACGATCCATCTTTGCACGTAAGCCAAAGATATACAATTGTAAAATCAATAATCAACGATCCATCTTTGCACATGAGCTAAAGATGACTTTAAATCATAATATAAGCACGAGGATGATGACAATGATATAAGCATTAATCAAGCGAAATCAAGGATAAATATTAAAGACTTTAAATTTATCCAGAGTTTAAAAATATCCAAATTATCAACATGATACTGCTTTGTGGAGTAAAATTCAAGAATAATATTCCTGTACCAAAAATAATTTGGACAAAAAGGAAATATATTTTTCGGGTAAATAGTACCCCGCAATAGTACCCTATGAATAGTACTTTGGGAATAGTACCTCATGAATAGTACACTAGCATGAAAAGTACCCCAAATACCTGAGTGAATAATATTCGGGTGAATAGTAATTTGGGTGAATAGTAACCCGTGAATAGTAACTCGTGAATAGCACTCCAACACGTCGAGTGAATAATACTAGAGTGAATAGTAACTGGGTGAATAGTAACCCGTGAATAGTAAACTCATTAAAAAGATTCCAAAAAAAATGATATTCCATGACGAGTACAAAAGAAATGATATCTCATACGAGTATAATAGAATATACAAAACTGCAAATAGATTTTCACCCGCCATGCGGTAATCCACATAGACAGATCATTTCCACAATTTAATAAAGAATGAATACGAAGGATCATTCACCATGCATGTGGTAATCCACATAGACAGGTTATTCCAACAGAATAATAAATAATGGAATAATGAGAAGAATTCACGGTATCACGATAGGCCTTGCAGACGGAGTTATTCCCAACAAAATTATAAATAATGGAACCGGTCATGCGAGAATCCGTACGCATGAGGATATTCCAGCGAATAATAAAGAATGGAACGGTCATGCGGAATCCGCATAGACAGGATATTCTAACAGAATAATAAAGAATGGAACCAGGTCATGCGTAATCCGCATAGACAGGATATTCCAACAGAATAATAAAGAATGGAACAAGGTCATGCATAATCCGCACAAACAGGATATCCCAACATAATAATAAAGAATTAAATAACAACAAAATTGACCAGGCATGCGATATACCGCACAGACAGGTTATTCCAACAGAATAATAAAGAATGGAATAATAGAAGAATTTCACCATGTATGCGGTACTTCACATAGACAGGTTATTCCAACATAATAATAAAGAATGGAATAACCACACTTATGAGTATTGAAAGAAAATAACTCTCTTCATGAATACGAAAGAATAATACCCCTTACCTTAGAAGAAACTGGATACTGGAATAGTGAGGTAGTAGACTTCTCTTCTTCTTTCTCTCTATAATTTATCTCTATAATAATTACTCTATAGCTTTAGTGAATTGGTGAAAAATAATGAAGGAATGAACTTCTATTTATAGGAAAATATAGTTTCCATAATTGCACATTTTGGGGCTTGAAATATTACAGTATAATACCTTCATCTTTTCCTTCATTTTTAATTTAGTCATGCAAGTATTATCAAACTTGCACCACCTCCCCTAATAGTAAATCATGTGAATCAATAGTAAATCATGTGACTCAATAGTTCTAAACATGTTAAAAAATTAATTATAGTATAGTACCTTCATCTATACCTCCATTTTTAACTTAGTCGTGCAAGTATTATCAAACTTGCACCAACTCCCCTAATAGTAAATGAATGTGATTCAATAGTACACACATGTGAACAAATAGTTATAATCATGTGAATTAATAGCAATTAATTGCTCATTTATTCGATTAATTACCCGATTGGTCAATATAACTTCCAGACATCAATTTTTATCGAAATAAATGTCGGTTTCCACTAACACTAATAATCCCAACACAATGGAACTATCAGTTTCATCTTTAATCAACAAAAACTTATTCATCATTAATATTATAACTCATAATATTTAACAACCGAGTCGTTCGAGAAAGAGGGGCTTTCAGATAAGTTTTTTTCTCTTTATTGGCGCAATTAGGTGACCAAACCTCTCCTTGATAGAACTTCTAGACATTGTCAATATTGCAAATAATAATATAAATAACTTTGTTGTCTCAATTATTGATTTAATAATATATCATATTATGCAGATGATACTGTGACAATAATTGAATCAATAATATGAGAGATATGATGCATCAATTACTGTAGCAATAATTGAGTAAAATTGAGTGACTTCTCACGTAAGCATCAATAATCAATACCGTGTGCTACTATGCAACCACACGTATTACTATACTTTTAATACCAAGTAGTTCAATAGTTTTAATAATAACACTTTCACTGTTATTTTTATAAAAAGATAATTCTGTCATTTTCTTACTACGACGATACTTTCGTTGTGGGGTCCACCAATGATTGTGTCGTCCTACGAATATTCCCCGACAAAAAGAATATTCCCCGACCAAGTGAATATTTTATAACAACTTGCATACTTTGAAAAATTTTCACATATCACCCTTAACTTTAACCTTTTATCAATATAACCATTTACTAAATAGAATAATTATAAAAAATTGATTACTTTTATTTCATAAAATTCGGTGTCCCACAGCCAGGGTCAAAGAGGAACAGAAAACCGCATACGCAACATTTATGCTGAAATCCATAGGTAGTTATTGGTGGCAGACAAACAAGGTACGGGGAGGAGAAGCTTTGATTACCTGTGAGAGATTCGAGGAGATGTTCTTCGAGATGTATTTTTCGACCAGCTCGCAGAACCAAATGGAGGTTCAGTTTCTGGAGTTGAAACAGGGAAATATGTCTATAGCAGACTATGCCGCAAGATTCAATGAGTTGGCGAGGTTCGCCATATATCAAGTGCACACAGATGAGAGAAAGGAAAGAAGGTTTGAACAAGGACTGAAGCCTTGGTTGTATAGTAAAGTGTCGATGTTCCAGTTGAAGATGTTCGCTGGGGTGCTGGAGAAACCCATACTCGCTGAAGGTGGAAGCGATGCAGTAACTAAATATTATCAAGACTAGAAGAAGAAGAAGAGTGAAAATGAAGGAATTAACAAGGCTAGTAGAAGTAACACGGGAGGTAGTAATAATCAGAAGAGAAAGTGGTCTGACAACTTGACAGCTGGAAATTAGCAAGGAGGGCAAAAGAAGAGGATCGAAGTGTGGCCGACCTGCAGAAAAGATCATCTGGGAGTTTGCTTGATTGGCAAACAAGTGTGCTATAATTGTGGTCAGGAAGGCCACATAGCACCTAACTGTCCTAACCCAAAGAAGGGCGTCTACTTCACTTGTGGCTCAAAGGATCATCTGGTAAGAGACTATCCTAAGAAAGGATCTGGAGGGGCAGTATCAGGAGGGAATAGAGGAAACAACGGTGGAAGCACTCTGACTATCACAGGACCAACCGCAACCAACTGACCGATCGCCATAACATTCAATATGATAGTGCAAGATGCAGTGCAGTCTCGTGATGTGGTGTCAGGTATCATTCTGATCAATAGAGTTAATGCTTGTGTATTATTTGATTCGGGTGCTACTTGTTCATTTATATCCGATGACTTTGCTAAGAACTTAGAATTGCGTAAGGACGAGTTAGAATTCCCCATGAACATAGAAATTGCAAATAGAGAAATAATCCCTGTTAAGTATGTACATAAGAACTGTAAAGTGGATATTAAGGGTAATATCATGAACGTAGATAATTGATTGCCAGAAGAAGCGTATTAACATTATGACTCTATCAAAGGTTATGTTTTATGGTAGCAAGTCGTCTAGACAAGTGAGTTGTCTGACGATGATGCAGGCCAGGAAGTTGTTAAGACAAGGCTGTGTAGGATATCTAGCTTACATAGTTGAAAGTCGTAAAGAGAATCCAAAAGTGGAGGAGATACTAGTAGTGAGGGACTTCACAGATGTATTTTTGGATGACTTGCCAGGACTTCCGCCAAATAGAGATGTTGAATATGTGATCGATTTGGCTCCAGGAACAGCTTCAATATCGAAGGCACCGTACCGAATGGCGCCGGTAGAGATGAAAGAACTAATGGGTAACTACAAGAATTATTAGACAAGAAATACATTAAACCGAGCGTATCGCTGTGGGGAGCACCGGTGTTATTTGTAAAGAAGAAGAAAGGGACGATGCGACTTTGCATTGATTATAGAGAATTGAATAAGGTCACAATTAAGAATAAATATCCATTACCGAGGATCGACGACCTGATTGACCAGTTGAAGGGAGCGAGATACTTTTCAAAGATAGACTTGAGGAGTGGTTATCATCAACTGAAGGTGAGACCAGAGGATGTACCGAAGACAACATTCAAAACCAGATATGGTCACTACCAATTCTTGGTAATGTCATTCGGTCTAACAAATGCTCCTGCAATGTTTATGGATCTGATGAATAGGGTGTTTAAACCTTTTGTGGATAAATTTGTGGTGGTATTCATCGATGACATTTTGTTATACTCAAAAACCAAGGAAGAACATGAAGAGCATTTGAAGGTAGTGTTAAAAGCATTGAGAAGAGAGAAGTTGTACGCTTAATTTTCAAAATATAAATTCTAGATTTAAAGAGTACAATTTCTTGGACATGTGATCGATATGGATGGAATTTTGGTGGATCCCTCCAAAGTCGAAGCTGTAATTAACTAGGATTAGCTGAAGACGCCGTCGGAAGTAAGAAGTTTTCTTTGATTAGCATGTTATTATAGAAGATTCATTTAGGAGTTTTCCAAGATCACGATTCCATTGATGAATTTGACTAGGAAATCGGTAAAATTTGTTTGGACAAAGAAGTCTAAGGAAAGCTTTTAAGAATTGAAAAAGAGGTTGAGTACAGAACCTGTATTGTCTCTTCCGAATGATACAGGAAATTTTATGGTTTATAGTGATGCATCGCATAAATGACTTGGCTGTGTGCTTATGTAGAACGATAGAGTCATTGTGTATGCGTCACGATAATTGAAAGATTATGAGAAGGGGTATCCAACCCACGACTCGAAGTTAACTACAATGGTTTTTGCTTTGAAAATCTGGAGGCACTATCTCTATAGGAAAAAGTGTGAAATATATACAGACCAAAATAGTCTAAAATATATCTTTACATAGAAGGACCTGAATATGCATCAAAGAAGATGGTTAGAGTTAATTAAGGACTATGATTGTGAGATTTTATACCATTTGGGCAAAGCAAATGTGGTTGCCGACACGTTAAGTAGAAAGGGTCGGGAGAAATTAATGATGTTGACCGCTCAGGAGGAGCTAATTTCAGCAATGGAAAAGCTGGAATTGGAAGTGAGGTATCCTATGGAGATAGACGGGAAGTTGTTTCAGATGCAATCTAGTACATCCCTAATGGATAAAGTTAAGGTGGCTCAACTTCAGGATGATGAATTTAAAAAGGTGAAAAAGAAGATATCCGAAGGACCCGAACAAAAATTTAAGATGGACAAGGAAGGAATACTAAGGTTTGAGAGCAGAATTTGGGTACCGCCATTGCCAGAGATTAAAGAAGACATTTTGACTGAGGCTCATAACTCGCGATATTCGATTCACCCTGGTAGTACGAAGATGTACCAAGATCTTCGACAACATTTCTAGTGGCAGAATTTGAAACGAGATGTTACAGAGTGTGTTGCCAAGTGTCTGACATGTCAGAAAGTGAAAGCAGAACATCAGAGGCCGAGTGGGTTACTACAACCTTTAGAGATCCCAAAATGAAAATGGGAACATATTACGATGGATTTCGTGGTTGGCCTACCGACAACTCAGAAAGGCTACGTCGTAGTATGGGTTATTGTTGACCGATTGACGAAAATCACACACTTCCTTCCGATCAAAATCAGATTCAACTTAGATCAGTTGGCAAGGTTATATATGAAAGAGATTATTTTGAGGCACGGAGTTCTGGTGTCAATTGTTTCCGATAGGGATCCACGCTTAAATTGAACTTCTGGAAACGTCTACAAGAATGCATGGGTATGCAGTTGCGAATGAGTACGATATATCACCCTAAAACAGATGGACAGAGTGAAAGAATGATTTAGACATTAGAAGATATGTTAAGAGATTGTATAATGGACTTTAAAGGAAATTGGGATAATCACCTACCGCTCGTAGAGTTTGGCTACAACAACAGTTACCACGCTAGTATTGGCATGCCGCCTTATGAAGCATTATATGACAGAAAGTGTGGAACTCCGTTATACTGGGATGAAATTGGCGAAAGACAATTACTAGTCCCAGAATTGGTGCAGCAGACAGCAGAAATAGTCAAAGTGATCCGAACAAGATTGGTAGCAGCTCAGGATAGACAAAAGAAATACGTCGACCCACACCATAAAAATGTTGAGTTCGAATCGGGTAGTTATGTGTTTTTGAAAGTCTCTCCCTGGAAAGGAAAGATCAGGTACAGAAAGAAAGGGAAGCTAATCCCAAGATTCATTGGACCCTTCGAAGTACTACGAAGAATTGGTGTAGCGCCCCCAAATCCGGGTATCTTCCAACCCGACAGATGGTGTTATACTGTACAAACATTCATACATTAATTCAATTGAAAAGTCTCAAAGAACGAACATAACTTCTATATATTCAAATTAATATTTACACTTCCCAGGTTCTAAACCCATTACCAAGGTTCTTTGTCATAATATTCAATACATTACAACAATAGCCCTATACTATTACAAGACAGCTTAATAATTTGCCTTAGCTTTTCCTTTATCCTTATTCGATCCTTCGGGACGTTCAGTCTTAGCTGCATTCATATGGTTCAAGCAAGAGTGAGCATAGCTAGCTTAGCAAGTATAAAAATTTCAATAACAACATGTTTGATACATATGAATCGTATATCTTCGATAATTGAACAATAGTTATGAAGTACTATTGATGATTCAAAATAGCACTTCATCTTTCTTCCAAAATGTTTTACAATAATATCAATATTTAGTAAAACATTCATTCTGGTCATAGACCCCGAGTATTCATTCTTTCTTTGAAAAGGACAACCCGGAACTAAGTCCGTAAGCTCGGTATTACTTACGAGCACTTCTAGGTGATCAGCCTATTATACTCTATATTGATCAACACTACATCCATTAAACGTATGTACGTTTAATCATTTGGCAACCTCACGTGCCTGTCGTGTTACCGATAAAACATTTGTTTAACATTTCAGTCTTCTTTTGAAAACCATATCAAGTAGTTGACAAAAGATAATAACATTTGATAACAGATGAATAGATTATCAACAATCCATTCAATATGTCAAGTCTAGCCAAAAGAACGGGCTTTAACTTCGTTGTACTTCAATTCATGCGTAAGGATACATGAACGTCAAAACTTGTTCAGATTGAACTGAGACAAGAGTTAGAATACTTGCCTTAAGCGTCTGCTACGATGTAATTTACTTTACGTTCAAGTCTTTCAAGTCTCTACAATACATGATCACATAATGCCTTACATTACGTCACACATAATCAAGTATGTATCTGACTATATCTTACCCTCCATCTCAATCTAATTTATATATTAGACTTGATTACTATTCATTCTGATTTCATCATTCTATTTGCATTCATAGATGGATAGGTTATTACCACTCTTTACACATTACTCTTAAGGTTTAACAATGCTTTAGCAATGCTATTTTAAGTTTCTTATGGTAGGTTTAACTCAACCTAATAACCCTTTCTTGCTTTACATTTAAAATTATTCTTCACTATCATTTGTCAAAGGCGCGCTATGGCGCCGACTTTATACTGCATCTCGTATTGTGATGCGAAAGTTAACGATTGGGATGGCCCCAGACTTGGCGCTGCGACGCGAGTCCTCACTTCTTACCCATAGCATTGCGCTAGTTTCGATGTGACATAGATGTTAATTTGTATGTTTAATGCCAGCATTTCACAAGATGTACTACATATCGCGCTGCGGCACGAGTTTCCAGTGTACTCGGACATTTCTCGGCGCTGCGGCGTGACTAATTGGTCTAGGGTTGGCGCCGTGGCTCCAACTCTGTGCACCAATTTTTTTTTTCAGTCTTTGAATTTTGGGAAGTTCCCGGACGCATAACTCTTTCGTTATAAGTCCGAATTGGCTCGTTCAAAAGCCTACACTTCACAAATTACGTAATCTACGCGTTCATGCAAGAATTTTATCTATTCGACTTCATTTGCTAAAAATTCACCTATTGGTTCATTTTTAACATAAACGATAAACGTTCGTGAATGTTTAACGCTCGTTTCTTCGTTCTAAGTCGGAATTCATCCATTTTCAAGTCCGCAGCTCTTAAATGACGAACATAATCCGTAACTAGATTATTATTACATAATCCGTCTTACCATAATATTCTATCATCACGTATTTCTCGGAAATTCAAAAATAATTTTCGAACAAATACCGATGAATATTATTTTTTTGAAAATTTCTCGGAAAACTTTTATTTTCATCTTAGAAATTCAAACACTTTAATTCCTTCACGTAGCTCAAATACTACGACATTCCAACATCAATAGGTTATAGAACAACATCAATCTTGATATCACATAAAATATGATTTTATTATTATTAAATTTAATAAAATCAAATTATATTAAAATTCGAATTTCTCGGTCGTTACATTCTTCCCCCCTTATAAAGATTTTGTCCCCAGAATCTCGTCTTACTTAATTAAATAGATGAGAAAATATTTTCTTCATCTTTTCCTATAATTCCCACGTTGCTTCTTCGGCATCGTGGTTCTTCCATAATACCTTCACCGATGGTATTACTTTGTTCTTCAGAACTTGCTCTTTTCTATCAATGATCTGAATCGGCGATTCTTCATACGTTAAATCCTTTTCGATATGAATCGGCTCATACTCGATTACATGCTTATAGTCCAACTTATATGGACGTAATACAGATACGTGAAACACGTTATGTATTCTTTCTAGGTCTGGAGGTAACGCTATCATATAAGCTACCTCTCCCACCCTTTTTAATACCTCAAAAGGTCCTATAAACCTTGGACTTAACTTTCCTTTCTTTCTAAAGTGTATCTTTCCCTTCCAGGGAGATACCTTTAGAAACACATACGAACCTACTTCAAACTCTCGACTTAATCTATGCGAGTTCGCATACTTCTTCTGTCTGTCTTGAGCTGGAACAAGATGCATCCGAATTAACTTAACTGCATCCGCTGTTTGCTGCACCAATTCTAGTCCTAGCATCCGGTGTTCTCCCATCTCATCCCAACACAATGGTGTTCTGCACTTCCTTCCGTACAGAGCTTCATAAGGCGGCATACCTATGCTTGTATGATAACTGTTGTTATACGCAAACTCTACCAGTGGCAGATGATCATCCCAACTACCCTTGAAATCCATGACATAAGACCTCAACATGTCTTCTAACGTCTGAATTGTTCTCTCGCTCTGCCCATCAGTTTGTGGATGATAAGCTATGCTTAACTTTAACTATGTTCCCAGCTGTTCTTACAAACTTCTCCAGAAGTTCGATGTGAATCGTGGATCATGATCTGACACAATCGATACCGGTACTCCATGTCTGGAAATTATTTCCTTGACATAAAGTTTAGCTAACTGGTCTAAGTTATACTTCACCCTAATTGGTAAGAAGTGAGCTGATTTCGTCAATCGGTCAACTATTACCCAAATCGAATCGTACCCTTTTGCCGTTGTTGGAAGTCCCACCACAAAATCCATCAAGATATGCTCCCACTTCCATTCTGGAATCTCCAATGACTGCAACAAGCCACTGGGTCGTTGATGGTCGGCCTTAACTTTTTGACAAGTCAAGCACCTACTCACATACTCTGCTATTTCTCTCTTCATGTTTGGCCACCAAAAACTCTGTCGAAGGTCTTGATACATCTTAGTGCTACCAGGATGTATCGATTACCTCGAACTATGAGCTTCTTGTAACACTTGTTCTTTTAATTCCGTCTCATCCGGAACCCAAATTCTTCCTTTAAATCTTAATAATCCCTCAATATCAAGACTATACTTAGTATCTTCCTTCTAGGATAACCGCTTCTTCATTTGGTTACACTCGTCAGTCTGGAGTTGTACCTCCTTGACTCTCTCTATGATGGTAGATTTAATCTCCATCGTAATAAGTATCAGCCTCAAATCACTCGGCATCCTTACTTCTATTTCCATTCAAGCCATCTTTGTTATTAACTCATTTTGAATCGTTAACATAGACAACCTTTCCCGACCCTTCCTACTTAAGGCGCTTAAGCAACTACGATAGCTTTCCTGGGTGATACTGAGATTTCACAATTATAATCCTTATCACCTCTAGCCATCTTCTCTGTCTCATATTCAACTCCTTCTGGGTGAAGATATACTTTAGACTCTTATGGTCCATGTATATCTCACATTTCTCCTCATAAAGATAATGTCTCCATATCTTTAGGGCAAATACTACTGCGGCCAATTTTAGATCATGAGTAGGATAAACTTTCTCATAATCCTTCAACTGCCGTGATGCATACGCAATGACTTTACCATGCTGCATAAGCACACAACCAAGTCCTATATATGAAGCATCACTATATACTACAAAATTTCATGTGTCATCTGGCAATGACAAAACAGGCGCTTCACTTAATCTTTTCTTCAGTTCTTGAAAACTATTTTCACATTTATCCATCCACACTTATTTCACCGTCTTTCTTGTCAAATTAGTCAATGGGGTAGCTATCTTCGAAAAATCTTAGATAAATCTTTGATAGTATCCCGCTAACCCTAGGAAACTCCGCACCTCAGTTGGCGTTTTCGGTTGTTCCCAGTTCGTCACTGCTTCTACCTTCGTTGGATCTACTGAAATCCCTTCGTGATGAATAACATGACCTAAAACTGTATTTTCTCTAACCAAAATTCACACTTAGTGAATTTCGCATATAACTTCTCCTTTCTTAGTGTCTCTAACACTAATTTTAAGTGTTTAGCATGATCTTCTGGTATCTTAGAATAGACTAGAATATCATCGATAAACACAATGACAAACTTGTCCAAATATGGTTTGAACACTCTGTTCATGATATCCATAAATACAGCTGGTGCATTTGTCAGTCCAAATGACATTACCAGAAACTCATAATGACCATAACGAGTTCTGAATGCCGTTTTTGGTACATCTTCCTTCCTCACTTTCAACTGGTGATACCCAGTCCGCAAATCTATCTTAGAAAAATAATTTGCCCCTTTCAACTGATCAAAAAGATCGTCGATCCTGGGCAATGGGTATTTATTCTTTATCGTTAGCTTGTTCAACTCCCGATAGTCGATACAAAGCCTTAACGATCCATCTTTCTTCTTGACAAACAACACTGGTGCCCCCCACGGAGAAACACTCGGTTGAATGTACTTTCTATCCAATAGTTCCTGTAACTGAACCATTAGCTCTTTCATTTCCACAGGCGCCATACGATACGGTGCCCTTGAGATTGGTGCCGCTCCTGGCACAATGTCTATTACAATTTCGATCTCCCTATTCGGTGGTAAACCCGGTAACTCATTTGGAAATACATCCATGAATTCGTTCAATATAGGTATTTGTTCCATAGTTGCTCCCACTCGCTGGGTATCAACAACATGGCACAGATAACATACACACCCTTTCCTTAAAAGTTTTCTAGTTTGTGTCATCGTAAGGCAACATTTAACGTCCGTAATTTATTACTAGTAAAATACTCTGAGGTTGTTGTTTAGCGTTACGATGCTTACACATTTCTTTTGGCAATCTATAGTTGCTCTATGGTTAATGAACCAATCCATACCGAGAATTACATCGAATTCTCCCAATTATATCGGTATTAAATCTACCGATAACTTACAACCACGTATATCCACGGAACAACTCCTATGAATATTTTCAACAGGAATTATCTCTTCGTTTGCTACCTTAATGTTCAAAGGTATAGGCAACATTTCAGGAAGTAATTCTAGTCGTCTAGCAAAATCACATGCTATAAACGAACAAGTAGCACCTGAATCAAATAGCACGTATGCATTTATGTTATTGATCAAAATAATACCTGCAACTACATCCCCTGATGCCACCACATCTTGGACCGTCATATTAAAAGTGCGGGCCATTGATCTACCATGCTGAGCTGGACCACTAATAGCCAACTTACCGCTATTAGTGCCCTTATTTCCTTCCATACCCTTCTTCGGGCAATTCTTCGCTATGTGGTCAGTTGATCCACATACAAAACATCAGTGATTTTTCTTCGAATTTGGACAGTTATGCGAAATATGCCCTTCCTATCCACAATTATAACATACGGCCTTTCCTTTGAGATAGACTCCTAAGTGAGTCTTCCCGCAGGTTTTAAAGGCCTCCAACCTTCTCTTAGAATCCCCTTGTTTTACTCCAGTATTCCCAGAGTTAAAGCCCTTTCTCTTTTGACCGTCACCACTACCGCTGGCTCCTTCTGTCTTGATTCCCCCATCAACTTTCCCCTTATTTTTCTTATCTTTGTGGTACTAGCTGAGAGCCTCATTCCCACCTTCGGCAATTATTGCCTTTTCTAATTTGGTTCCAAAGGAAGTACTTTGAAACACCGAGATCCGACTATAGAGCCAGGGTTTCAAGCCCTGCTCGAATCTTCTAGCCTTTCTCACTTCAGTGTCCACTTGGTGTGGAGCAAATCGTGCCAGTGCATTAAACTTGGCAGCATACTGGGGAACTGTCATATCCCCTTGTTTCAATTCCAGAAACCTCATTTCCATTCTCCCCTACATACTCGTGGCAAAATAGTTCTCGAAGAAAATCTCCTTAAACCTTTCCCACGTTAGGTTTCTATATCATTACTAGCTTTGGTTTGCCTCCCACCAGAAATTGGCCTCTCCTTTCATCAAATAGGTTGTAAAGGCAACCTTTTGACCTTCCTCAACATTTGCTATAACAAATGCTTTCTCAACTTCTTTTACCCAAGTCTGGGCTTCTATAGGGTCCGTAGTTCCTTTGAACTCTGGCAGACCTACACTTTTAAAGTCCTTAAAAGTAGTAGCTCGTACTACTCTAGGAATTATGGGTACATTAGCCCCCGTTGTATTAAAGGCAGCCGTTAAAAGATTAACGAACTCCTGCATTGGATTTACCGGACCACCCTCCGGTTGGTTAACATTATCGTCTTGATTTCGTTGTCTCCTTCTTGGCAGCATTTCGCTGTTAAGAAAACAACACATCATTATTACTTTCTTCTTTGTTGATTAGTTATTATTCGTGTTAAAACAATAACTTATACTCATTACTCAATATGTTCCATAAAAATTTATATTGATTCATAACTTGTAGTATAATACTACATTGTTTACATCCCTCAGCCTTAGCTGATTACATTACCATCCCGCAATTACTTTCCAAAAATTGGGATTTACAAAAGACTACCCTTGATATACAAAAGAGGGTTTTACGTCACTACTAGATACATAATATTTACATATCTATTCTACTCTAGCTATTGCTAGATTACATCTGCCGAATGGTATTCTCGAAATCTTTCTTGGCCAAACCGGCTATGACATCTCGACTAATGGTATGTCGAGTCTGCCCTGCTTCCACTGGATATGCAGCTACTTACTGCTGGAAGTCCACATGAGAACTCCTATGTATATAGGACATTCTCTCCAACTTCTGTTGTTTAGTCATTAGCTCCTGCTTGAGCTCAAAGACTTCACTTTTCAGCTCTCGAACCTTGCCCTTAGCCAAAACACGATCATCGTGTTCCTTTTCCCACATCCCCTCCATGCTAGCCTTGTCTTCACGGACAGCTTGGAGTTCCTCTTTCAACTCCTTCACCTCTTGACAGTAATGGACGTTTCTATCCAAAACTGACATGAACAAAGCTTTCATTGACTCCCCCGTAGACCATTCCTCTATAGGTGGAACCTGATCAAAGGACATCACGTCCACCTCCTCCTCTAGCATGCCATCGAAGATAGACATATAGTCTAAATTATCCGAGTCTCCAGACTCGATTGCTACCACCTCTGGCTCTATTGCTATGGGATTGGGTAGTATCTCTACCCGATTGACTGAATCCTCGCTCATAACATGTATATCTCCATACATATCATTTTCTCCTGACATCTACAATAAAACAATATATTTTGATTAGTACACGTCATTGAACTAATAAAAACACATAACATAATGTAATGCATTTTTATAAGGTTATCTTTCATCTTTTACTTCTTCATTAAGGTTATGCCTTAAGGTTCTAATCCCCCTTAAGTTTTATAACCTAGGCTTTGATACCAACTTATAGCGCCCCCAAATCCGGATATCTTCCAACCCCACAGATGGTGTTATACTGTACAAACATTCATACATTAATTTAATTGAAAAGTCTCAAAGAACTAACATAACTTCTATATATTCAAATTAATATTTACACTTCCCAGGTTCTAAACCCATTACCAAGGTTCTTTGTCATAATATTCAATACATTACAACAATAGCCCTATACTATTACAAGACAGCTTAATAATCTGCCTTAGCTTTTCCTTTATCCTTATTCGATCATTCAGGACGTTCAGTCTTAGCTGCATTCATATGGTTCAAGCAAGAGTGAGCATAGCTAGCTTAGCAAGTATAACAATTTCAATAACAACATGCTTGATACATATGAATCGTATATCTTTGATAATTGAACAATAGTTATGAAGTACTATTGATGATTCAAAATAGCACTTCATCTTTCTTCCAAAATGTTTTACAATAATATCAATATTTAGTAAAACATTCATTCTGGTCATAGACCCCGAGTATTCATTCTTTGAAAAGGACAACCGGAACTAAGTCCGTAAGCTCGGTATTACTTACGAGCACTTCTAGGTGATCAGCCTATTGTACTCTATATTGATCAACACAACATCCATTAAACGTATGTACGTTTAATCATTTGGCAACCTCACGTGCCTGTCGTGTTACCGATAAAACATTTGTTTAACATTTCAGTCTTCTTTTGAAAACCATATCAAGTAGTTAACAAAAGATAATAACATTTGATAACAGATGAATAGATTATCAACAATCCATTCAATATATCAAGTCTAGCCAAAAGAACGGGCTTTAACTTCGTTGTACTTCAATTCATGCGTAAGGATACATGAACGTCAAAACTTGTTCAGATTGAACTGAGACAAGAGTTAGAATACTTGCCTTAAGCGTCTGCTACGATGTAATTTACTTTACATTAAAGTCTTTCAAGTCTCTACAATACATGATCACATAATGCCTTACATTAGGTCACACATAATCAAGTATGTATCTGACTATATCTTACCCTCCATCTCAATCTAATTTATATATTAGACTTGATTACTATTCATTCTGATTTCATCATTCTATTTGCATTCATAGATGGATAGGTTATTACCACTCTTTACACATTACTCTTAAGGTTTAACAATGCTTTAGCAATGCTATTTTAAGTTTCTTATGGTAGGTTTAACTCAACCTAATAACCCTTTCTTGCTTTACATTCAAAATTATTCTTCACTATCATTTGTCAAAGGCTGCTGTTCATGGCGCTTGACTTTATACTGCATCTCGTATTTATGGTGCTTGAGTTAATGATGGGATGGCCCCAGACTTGGCATGGCCATGAGTCCTTGCTTTATTAGGCATACTTGCAGTATGCTAGTTTCAATGTGACATAGATCTATTCATAGTACTTATGGCTCACAAGATGTCTTACATATCGCACTGCATTTGAGTTTCAGTGTACTTTCGGACATTTCTCATTGTGGTATGACTAATTGGTCTAGGGTTGTGTGCGCAGCTCCAACTCATGCACCAATTTTTTTTTCAGTCTTTGAATTTTGGGAAGTTCCCGGACGCATAACTCTTTCGTTATAAGTCCGAATTGGCTCGTTCAAAAGCCTACACTTCATAAATTACGTAATCTACGCGTTCATGCAAGAATTTTATCTATTCGACTTCATTGGCTAAAAATTCACCTATTGGTTCATTTTTAACATAAACGATAAACGTTCGTGAATGTTTAACGCTCGTTTCTTCGTTCTAAGTCGGAATTCATCCATTTTCAAGTCCGCAGCTCTTAAATGATGAACATGACTTGCCTCCATTAGAAAATAACATTTTTGAGTTCAAACTCAAAATTTGACTTCTATTCCGGGAAATTTATGAATTCGACGATTATCGTCTAATCGTGTACTTTCCGGCAAATCTTCATTCTTATGATTTGTTCAACATTAACAATGAATTTCATTCATCATGTGAACATATTAACCTACTTATTCCAACAACTTATACTCATGGTTGGACTTTGACTTATTTCTTCATAAGCTTATAACTTGATAAATTTATAAACTACTTATGAACTTATCATTCATAACTTATGGCAATTAAAGTTTCTTAATCATCATACATATATTTTCTCATCATATAGCTTTACTTATGTGTACTTGATACATATGATCATAAAAGTTCATTTACTTCCATATTACTTATATTGCAAAACTCATTATAAGTTCATAATTCCTTCACATAAGTTTATAACTTATGCTAGCTTAAATGACTTATTACCAACTTATATGGCTTAAGTTCATTACTTACACATACTTCTTACTTTTTATCATTCATGTTCCTTAATCCAAACTTTTCTTATCAACCTATCATGTTAGAGATAGAAGATAATTGGAGAAGAGGATCTTACTTTAGAAGTTCTTGATAAGTAGCTTCTTTCTTCTTCTTATGTAAGTAGCTTATTACAACTTAATCACCCTAATAATTAAGCACTTTGAGATAGAGTGTTTAGATTATTTGAACAACTAGCAAATGACTTGCCAACTTCACTATTTATAGAACTTGCAAGGTTTAGGGCAATTTAGTCAATACACTAAACCACATCCTTACTATTCATAACTTGATCAACACAAATCCTATCCTTTGCTTGGTCATTACTCACCTAACTTGGCCATTACTTCATTTACTTGATCAACACTTATCTTGGTTATCACTTATCTTGATCACCACTCACATTAATCACATTACTATGGGTTGCCCCATGGGTTAGACAACTCATGAAATCTAGCTTGGGCTTAGATTTAAATAAACCTTGGGCTTTGCTTTAGCAACCACTCACATGTTTATTAATTCACTAGTTGGGCCTTAACCCTTAATTCATTTGGGCTTGTACCAATTATAATCAATCTTCCAAGTCCATTTTCATTACTTAATACATATACTTATAGTTTATGTATCATCATCGATATACTTCATTATACTACTTCATATATATATCGATATTTCTTCCTTCATACAAACTCGTATAATACCCCGTAGTATACTCGTTTTCTTTCCTCGTACAATACTCACATATCATACGATTATCTCTTAATGCATTAATTCTTCACTTTCCTTACATTCTTAATTTATGTCCGCAAGCGAAATATTACGTTTTCCATAACTAGATTATTATTACATAATCCGTCTTACCTTAATATTCTATCATCACGTATTTCTCGAAAATTCAAAAATAATTTTCGAACAAATACCGATGAATAGTGTTTTTCCCCCAAAAAATAACTCCCGTTCCAGACTAAAACAAAGAAGCTATGGAGGGGGAAAGTACGAATCCAACTATTTCAGACCAAATCAATTGCCTAGTTCATCAGTTCGATCTTGACTTCTTCGATCTCGACTTCCTTGATGTATCTCATCTCCGATTCGGTATTTATATATTGTACTCCATATAAATCTAGAACAGAGTGTTGATTAAACCCTAGTAGTGTTAATCGATCTCAAAAATCATTAATTATTTGAATTATACATAATAAAGTAGGATTAGCAGTTAAATAGATTCATTCATGTGGAATGCCTCCAAAGCAATCGAAGGACGACGTAACGAAGAAGCAAAAGGTAGTGGAAGACAAGACATTTGGGTTGAAGAACAAGAACAAGAGCAAAAATGTTTAGAAATTTGTTAAATTGCTTGAATAGTCTGCGTAACCAAAGCCCGACCCTTCCAAACTCGCCGTCAATGTACTTTTTTATTTAAATCTTTGAAAATTGTGATTCTAGTGATTCACTTTATTGATTTGGATTTTGGGTTTAACAGAAGAAAAGGGACGAAGAGAAGGCTAGAGAGAATGAATTGAATGACTTGTTTAAAATTGCTGTTGTTCAGCCCAAAGTGCCAGTAGGTATATTCTATTCCTATAGTTGGATTTATGTAAACTATCATAGAATTACTTTTATCTCCTTTTTCCAACAATATCCACGTGAATTTATTATATAAATTGATATATAGAGTGATAAAACATGAATCATGTAGCTGACTGGGTTTGGTTCAAGGCTTTATTCATAAATGTGTGCGGATAGTTAAAACTTGCTCAATAATAAATTGAATTTTATTTCTTATGATCTTTCTTTTTCCATAGTTTCCCTAACATTTAATTTTAACTTACCAATTCCATCTGCCATTTCGTGGTATCCTTGTTCGTTAACAGAAAGCTCACGCTTGTGTGTTTTTAAAAATCCTCGGGGACATGTGAATTAACCATGAGCATCGCGGTCTTTAATTACCATTATTAGGTTGGATTGTCTGTGTTTAAAGTAGTGGTTTTGTGCAGGAGTTGATTCAAAGTTTGGCCACTGGAGCCAAACTCGGCCTTTCTGCTTAGCAGATGTTACCGAAAGTTTGTGAAAAAATACTAGATATTGAACATGTCTTGTTTGAAAACCTTGACATGCATCATATTTTTATTTTCTTGACCATATCATTAAACAGATGTGGAGATGGCTAAGGGCAGTCAATGCTCGACAAGAATATGTATTTAGAGCAAATCATCATAGTGGCAAAAGGAAGAGAATTGGAATATAGCAGACCTCGAACTATGTCATTAGCATTGATCTATCCAGAAAATAGTCTATCAGTGAATATTATAAATAATTTAAGTTGTAAGTTGCAACTTAAATTATTTGTGGTTTCAGGTCCATAAGTTTGTATGATGTGATTTATTTCTTTAATTTAGTCTAAGTAATGGCTTTAAATGTTAATGATTACAATTTCAAGTTGATTTTCTTGTGTTTTTTTAGATTTCCTAATTTTGAGTCAAGTCAATGTTTATTTGCCTTTGCGGTGATGAATCCTTGTCTCTGAATTGTAATAAATCCTTGCAGCTTGTTTTTTTATCCAGTCTAGGTAAATTTTAATTGTTCATTCTTGTTGAACTGAAGCATCAAATGTTGATACTACTCAAGAGCCATGTGTAGATGATGACAGTGATTCACCTATAGGTGTAACTGATATTTCTATAATAACACTTGTATATCGATATTTTTGTATTAATTTATTTTTTTTACAGCGGCCTTCAAAATTGTAATAATCATGGGAGTGACTATATATGGAAGAGGAATACATGTACTACTCTCAAATCTCTTCAGGTTGCAGAAAGGGCCAAAAGATCCTAATCTTTAGTTATGGTGTTGTTTCTTTTTTATGTTATGGATAATGTTGGATAATGTTGTGGATAATGCTGTTATAAGGCTCTTTTGTACATGATGGTTGGTGGATGAAATTTTTGTTGTTGTAATTGACAGGTGGTTGTATTACCTTTAGAGGTTTAACTAAACATGAGAATTGAATGCAGTTGGAATTTAATGGTATTAGCTTGATTTCTATTTTTTTTAACTTGTCGATATAGTTTGATGTTGAATGAGTTTGTAGTATTCATTTATTGGTGATGTTTAATAGTTGATGGTCATAGTTGAAAACAGGTCCTTTATGAGATTGCAAATTGTTGGTGTATGATGTACTCTGTTTTATATATCTAGCTTGAGTTTAAGCATTTTCATCATAATTTTTCTTTTGTTTGATTAGTTGCAATTTTATGGTGGATTTTGGGTAGAGACTTTTGCCCATCAATGTTTCTTTTTGGTAGACTTTTACGACCAATGTTTTTTTTGTTCAGTACATAATCTTGGCAGGACAGTTCTATATATTTCTGTTGAAAAAATGGTGTTTGTAGTTTCAAAAGTTGAAGGCAGATCAACATTCATGAGCTGTTGTAATACAAACTTAAGATCTCAAACAAAAGAACTACAGTTTTATAATGCTTATTCACATTATGAACATGGAAATTTCGACTTTCTTTGCATACTTATAGCAGCAACTTGACATCTTAGTATAAAAACACAAATAGCCTTCGAATACAAACAAAAAAAAACATCTTTTTTAAAACGTGCATTACTTAATAAACACATTTATCTCACATCAATAAAGTACTAGTCCAATTATATTATAAGAAAACAACATCATTCAATCACTAGTCATTTTTAAAATAAGAATTCATCTGCATATGTAGACAAAGTTTCAAAAATTTATCCTCTTGTGAACATGGTGCAGCCTGACTTTCTTTGCATACTTATAGCAGCAACTTGACATCTTAGTATAAAAACACAAATAGCCTTCGAATACAAACAAAAAAAACATCTTTTTTAAAACCTGCATTACTTAATAAACACATTTTTCTCACATCAATAAAGTACTAGTCCAATTATATTATAAGAAAACAACATCATTCAATCACTAGTCATTTTTAAAATAAGAATTTATCTGCACATGTAGACAAAGTTTCAAAAATTTATCCTCTTTTTGCGTCAAAAATCCCTCAACCTCCTCAACAGACTTAATTTGTCTGTTCAAATGCTTAAGCAACAAATGAAGGGTCAGATGCATAAACTAGAATAAGAAATACACGTGTTGGTTCTCCCTGCTACACTACCGGGATCATATGTGCTTCTCATTGAATAACATGAACAGAAACACAACACTGATGTACTCATCCAGTAAGAGATTTCACGCCCCTGACATTGTTGAATGCATTCAATTTACGTGGTCCTACGTTGTGTCATCATGCTCATCCTCAATAGATTGTATTTGTGGTCGACTTTAGGAGCTATTATGTATACTACTTTTACAGTATAAGTTGTTGCATCAGGACTGCTAAAATGCTACCCAGGATTGAGTTAAATGATGGCCTACCCATCGAAAACCTTCCTTTTCTCGTATCACAAGATCAAACCACAGTAAAAGAAAAAAAAATTGTTTTCCTTCCATCTCAACGGGTATCAATGGCCTCTAATTTATGTTTCACAAGGGCCAATCCAAAGAAAATATGAAGGCAATGATACAGAGAATGAGTAGTAACTGACCAATAAATGGTGATGAAAAATTTAATTGAAAATAAAAAAAAGTAAGTATATCATACCTCACCCCTTTGTTTTGGAGTTCAGTAGTTACCATATTGGAGTTCTTACTTGTTTTGGAGTTCAGTAGTTACCATATTGGAGTTCTTACTTGTTTTGGAGTTCAGTAGTTTTACTGTTTTATATTGATTTAATCCTAACTTTGGAGGCATAGATAGATTATAATAATTATTGAGCATTATTTCTTATTTCTGCCAAATGTACTAATGATCCTTTTTATATATATATATATATTTTCTTTTTCCGTTTTTTTTCCTCCAAGTTTTCCAAATTCCAAACGTACCCTTGGCATGTCATAATACAATCAACAAAACATGCATGTATCAAAAATACTAGAGCATATACTTTTTGAGAACCTACTAGAGTATATACTAATCATTAGACTTACTAAGAGAACAACTACAGCCAAACACAGTCAGAATGTAAGTAACAAAAAGTACGTTTACCACAATTGCACCAGAAGTTTGAAGAATGCACTTCACAAGAAATTTTTAGATAATGTAAAAAGCAGAAGGATAAAATCCTACTCTACATGAGCAAATATTAAGACAAGGGCATGAATTAACATTGTATGTCTTAAAGAGGTTAAAGAGGATAAGAAACCATACAACCTCGGTTGGTTTATTCTAGTTGTACTCTTTCCCTTTTGACTCCATAACTTTCTCCAATGTCTCTTGATCCCAATCCTTGATTGTGTCTAAGAGAATTGTACATAAACTTAATGAAAATTCATTATTCTTTTAAAAGAATTAGACAAATGGAGATAAGGACTAACACATAGATTGAACAAAAATGGACATGTTAACTCAATCACCTTCATCATGCTTATCACTATATATGTCAATCTTCTCACCCTTCCTCTTACATTCAGATCATGTGAAAACTTGCATTTAAAACCCTTTGCACACTGACCTGCTTTGCAAAATTCGCATAGAGTAGACTTTAGATCAATCCCTGTACAAAACCACTACTTTAAACACAGACAATCTAACCCAATAATGGTAATTAAAGACCGTGATGCTCATGGTTAATTCACATGTCCCCGAGGATTTAAAAAAATACACAAGCATGAGCTTTCTGTTAACGAACAAGGATACCACGAAATGACAGATGGAATTGGTAAGTTAAAATTAAATGTTAGGGAAACTAGGGAAAAGAAAGATCATAAGAAACAAAATTCAATTTATTGAGCAAATTTTAACTATCTGAACACATTTATGAATAAAGCCTTAAACCAAACCTAGTTAGCTACATGATTCATGTGGATATTGTTGGACAAAGATGATAAAATTAATTCTATGATAGTTTACATAAATCCAACTACAAGAATAGAATATACCAACTGGCACTTTGGGCTGAACAACAGCAATGTTAAACAAGTCATTTAATTCCTTCTCTCTAGCCTTCTCTTCGTCATTTTTCTTCTGCTAAACCCAAAAAAAAATCCAAATCAATAAAGTGAATCACTAGAATCATAATTTTCAAATATTTAAATAAAAAAGTACCTTTGCGGCGAGTTTGGAAGGGTCGGGCTTTGGTTGTGCACACTGTTCAAGCGATTTAACAAATTTCTGAATATTTTTGCTCTTGTTCTTCAACCCAAACATCTTGTCTTCCACTATCTTTTGCTTCTTCGCTACGTCAGCCTTCGATTGCTTTAGAGGCATTCCACATGAATGAATATATTCAACTGTTAATCCTACTTTATTATGTATAATTCAAACAATAACTGATTTTTGAGATCGATTAACACTACTAGGGTTTAATCAACACTCTATTCTAGATTTATATGGAGTATAATATATAAATATCGAATCGGAGATAAGATACATCAAGGAAGTCGAGATTGAAGAAGTCGAGATCAAACTGATGAACTAGGCGTTTGATTTGGTCTGAAATAGTTGGATTCGTACTTTCCCCCTCCACAGCTTCTTTGTTTTAGTCTAGAACGGGAGTTATGTTTTGGGGGAAAAAACGACGCGGGAGAAAAGCCTTAAAAGGAAAATAGTGTTTTTTTTTTTCAAAAAGCAACGACGTCGTTTTTGGCCGATGTAATATAAAACTTGCACTTTGTGCATACCCATTTCCCCTATATATATATATATATATATATATATATTGATCCCCGATATGAATATAAAGAAAAGCCGTCTCACGCTTATTTGATCCAAATTAGACACGTATTTGTAAATATCATTGAATATGATAAAACCTTTTTGTATCCAAACAAATTGCTTTCGTTTGGATTCCTAACTAATTATGAACATCCCGAACATGGGGAAACTTTTATGCGGCAAGGTGGACAAAGTGTACGATAATATCGTTCTTGAATGTAGTATTGATCAATACAAGGTCCATGGGATGTACACCTTCGTGCCCGTAAGTTATGACGGTTTGCAGATGAAGTTATGTCTAACCTTTTCAAAAACAGAAAACAATGTTCATAGTCTGTCGACTACCCTATATATATAGTCAATACGTAAATTCACAACTTTGATATAGAAATAATATATTGTTATGATTGGTTCAGTTTACTTCACTACTATTGACTTGTTGTAGAAGTGATGTACAAAGAAAACATTTAATTCTTTCAGCTAATTATATTTATAATTGTTATTACTTGCTGGGCACCCAAATGCTCATTCTTTCATTAAATTTAAATGTTTTCAGCTAGGCACGTTCAACTTGAAGGTTCAGACAAGAACAAGTTAAAAGGAAAGCAAACAAAATATGATTATTGGTATCGTTCGTAATAGTTAGACTGTATTAAGATAATGATATGTATTATATATCATGTAAAGAATGTAGTAAAGTTTGAGTACTTGGGATTAGACTCTGATAAATGTAAGTTAAGTTTGATATTTATATTATTGTTATTATTATTAGTATTATTTCCGCTCATAGAAATGGTATCGTAAAGCACCGAGTTCGGGTTTCAAGTACCTGAATTTGGGGGCGTTACATCATGGTATCAGAGCTTTAGGGTTAGAAACCTTAATTGGGATAAAACTTAGGCTATAACCTTAGAACAGAGGGAAACATTGAAAATACAAATAATTCATATAGAGTTTATAAGGAGGTGATTTAAATAAATTCATCGTCAAACAAATAAAAGATAACCTATATAAAATTATTGTTTGTTATGTGTATATATTATATGTGACATCCCCAAAATAGGTCCACACGACCCATTCTGAGTCGCCAAATATCATACTATAAAAATCAAAAACAAACTTCATTTATACAACTGTTGAAGCGTAAGTGCGTAATACGACCATTGGTAAAGCTGTGAGTTTTAATACAAATGTATGTAACTCTCATGGTGCCTCGGCCACAACCTTACAATGGTACTTTACATAAAAGTACAATCAAAAACTGTTTTAGAAATTAAAATCTTTGGGAAGTGCTCAAGAAAACCTTCGTACAAAGGAGGCCAGGAATCTAAGTTATGATAGATATCATATGTCCAATAGACTCCAAAGAAAAACGAGAAGGTTACTATCATGTTCCTTCCAACGGTGAGTCTTCTCTTGACATATAACTATCTCCACCGTCTGCAATTGAACATTATGTTTCAACCAAACTCCAAGATCATATAGGTAGTGCTCGTAGATATACCCAACAAGTGGATGTGCACAACCCTGTCTTATGATAACACGAGGTTGTATGTCATTTGACATCTTGTATGATAGTGACAAAAGACCCTTCCAAAGTTGGGTGCACCTCACCCTATTCGATTCACCAAAATTAAATATCAAATGACGTATGCAATACGACACACTTATCTAAAGTTCTCAATAAAATTATTTCCATACTATTTAGGGAGAACCTCAATAGCTATAGATCACCGATTCTATTCTCCTCACATACCCCCTTGACCCAAATTTACACTTTTATTACCCGAAAGGAATTGTGAAGCAAAAAGGGTGAGCACAACTATCCCAGTAAAGAATATCATGACTAAAGATAATTTACATCATCAGTAGCCTTCATCAATAATAAATTAGAGATTTGGAATAAATAGTAAATGATAAAACTTTTCAACCATAGTTGTAGCGGAACGAGCAATCCATTAGAAGAGTCAAATAGACCATCAGGTCTATTATCTTTTCCATGTTAAAAGTCCACCAATAATGTTTTATCCATGTAACATCAATCAACAATTCCTGTCCACAATCATATGAATAACTTATAATCATAATTGTGATTCTAAATTCCTCTTCGCAACCAGGATGAAGATAATTTTCATCACCTATCTTCACCTGAAACATCAAAAATCATGGTTATACCAAATCACAATTCCTGCTCATAATCATACTAAAAAATTCATCTTTGCACTACGGCCAAAGATATTTATTAATAATTCATCTTTGCACTACAGGACAAAGACATACAACTGTATTTTAGAAGAGTCAAGTAGAGCATGATATCTACTATCTTTTACGAATTAAAAATGTATAATCAATATGTTATCGATGAGACTCAGCTTAATAAATAATCCACATCATTGAATCATCCATGCACTACGGCCAAGGATATTCATGTAATCATCAATGTTAATGATTATACCGAACAATCCATGTTTATAATCAATGAATAACTGTCCATCAATGCACTACGGGCCAATGAGGACTTTTACCACATCATCTATAACATTACGGGTCATGAATATACCGAATGATCACTTGTCATAATCATACCAATAAACAGTTCAGATATGCACATTAGACAAAGATACACATCAATCAATAGTTCATCTTTGTACGTAAGCCAAAGATATACAACTGTACAACCAATAATCAATAGTCCATCTTTGCATGTAAGCCAAAGATATACAACTGTAAAACCAATAATCAACAGTCCATCTTTACATGTGATCCAAAGATGACTTTCATCATAATATAAGCATGAAGATGATGACAATGATATAAGCATTAATCAAACGAAATCAAGGATAAATATTAAATACTTTAAATTTATCCAGAGTTTAAAAACATCCAAATTGTCAACATGATATTGCTTTGTGGAGTAAAATTCAAGAATAATACCCATGTGCCAAAAATAATTTGAACAGAAAAGAAATATATTTTTCGGGTAAATAGTACTCCGCAATAGTACCCTATAAATAGTACTTCGGGAATAGTACCTCGTGAATAGTACCATGGCATTAAAAGTACCCCAAATACCCAAGTGAATAATATTTGGGTGAATAGTAACTTGGGTGAATAGTAACCCGTGAATAGTAACTCGTGGATAGTACTCCGACACGAAAAGTGTCCTGAATACCCAAGTGAATAATACTAGAGTGAATAGTAACCAGGTCAATAGTAACCCATGAATAGTAACTCGTAAAAAAATACCAAAGAAAATGATATTCCATGACGAGTACAAAAGAAATAATATCTCATACGAGTATAATAGATTATACGAAACTGCAAATAGATTTTCACCCGCCATGCGGTAATCCACGTAGACAGATTATTTCCACAATTTAATAAAGAATGAATACGAAGGATCATTCACCATGCATGTGGTAATCGACATAGACAAGTTATTCCAACAGAATAATAAATAATGGAATAACAGAAGAACTCACCAGGTATGCGATAGAACGCACAGACAGGTTATTCCCAACAGAATAATAAAGAATAAAACCAGGTCATGCGTAATTCGCACAAATAGGATATTCCAACAGAATAATAAAGAATGGAACCAGGTCTGCATAATCCGCACAGACATGATATTCCAACAGAATAAGAAAGAATAGAATAACAACAGAATTCACTAGGCATGGGATAGACCGCACAGCATAAAAGTTATTCCAATGTAATAATAAAGAATGGAACTGTGTCATGCGTAATCCGCACGCATGTGATATTCCAATGAATAATAAAGAATGGAATAACAACCCTTACGAGTATTGAAAGAAAATAACTCTCTTCATGAATACGAAAGAATAATACCCCTTACCTTAGAAGAACTGGATAATGGAATAGTGAGGTAGCAAACTTTTCTTCTTCTTTCTCTCTATAATTTCTCTCTATAATAATTGCTCTTGTGAGACTTCGTGAATTGGTGAAAAATAATGAAAGAATGAGCTGCTATTTATAGGAAAATATAGTTTCCTTAATTGCACATTTTGGGGCTCGAAATATTACAGTATAATACCTTCATCTTTTCCTTCATTTTTAATTTAGTCATGCAAGTATTATCAAACTTGCACCACTTTCCCTAATAGTAAATCATGTGAATCAATAGTAAATCATGTGACTCAATAGTTCTAAACATGTAAAAAAAATAATTATAGTATAGTAGTACTTTCATCTATACCTCTATTTTTAACTTAATCATACAAGTATTATCAAACTTGCACTAACTCCCCTAATAGTAAATGAATGTGATTCAATAGTACATACATGTGAACAAATATTTATAATCATGTGAATTAATAGCAATTAATTGCTCATTATCCGATTAATTACCCGATAAATTCCAGACATCAATTATTATCGAAATAAATGCCGATTTCCACTAACACTAATAATTCCCACACAATAGAACTATCAATTTCATCTTTAATCAACACGAAATTATTCATCATTAATATTATAACTCATAATATTTAATAACCAGGTCGGTCCCAGGAAAGAGGGGCCTTTTCGATAAGGATTTCTCCTTATTGGCGCGCAATTAGGTGACCAAACCTCTCCTTGATGGAACTTCTAGAAATTGTCAATATTGCAAATAATAATATGAATAACTTTGTCGTCTCAATTATTGATTTAATAATATAATATATTATGCAAATGATACTGTGACAATAATTAAATCAATAAAATGAGAGATATGATGCAACAATTACTATAGCAATAATTGAGTATAACTGAGTGACTTCTTACGTAAGCATCAATAATCAATATTGTGTGCTACTATGCAACCACGCGTATTACTGTACTTTTACTACTAGGTAGTTCAACGGTTTTAACGGTAAAACTTTCGCCGTTATTTTTATAAAAAGATAATTCTATCGTTTTCTAAATACGACAATACTTCCGTTGTGGGGTTCACCAATGATTGTGTCGTCCTACGGATATTCCTCGACAAAAAGAATATTCCCCAACCAAACGAATATTTTATAACAACTTGCATACTTTGAAATTTTTTCACATATAACCCTTAACTTTTTAACCTTTTATCAATTTAACCATTTACTAAATAGAATAATTATAAGAAAATTGAATACTTTCATTTCATAAAATTCGGGGTCTCACAATCTCCCCTCCTTATGAAATTTTGCCCTCGAAATATACGTACCTGGTAGTTCGAGGAGATGAGAATACCTTGCTTTCTTTTCAGATTGTACCTTCCCGGTTATTTCCTCTGTATCATGATTTTCCCATTGTTCATCTCCTTTATTTTAGATATCATTCTAGAATATACCTTCAAAACAAATGTTAATTAACATATCACAATTTGTCAACTTATCAAGTAAACAAATTCAGCTTAGGTAAGTCACACACTAGCGAAGTATATTACTCGTCTCTCCCCTCCTAGTTCTAGATTCATATATCCGCCAATGACCATATCCCTAAGCTCTGATACCATTTGTGACGCCCCCAAAAAAGGTCCACACGATCCATTCTGAGTCGCCAAATATCATACTATAAAAATCAAATACAAACTTTATTTATATAATTGTTGAACTGTCGTGCAGAATACGACCACAGTTAAACTGTGAGTTTTAATACAAATGTATATAACTCTCATGGTGCCTTGACCACAACCTTACAATGGTAGTTTGCATAAAAGTACAGTCAAAAACTATTTTAGAAATTAAAATCTTTGGGAAGTGCTCAAGAAAACCTTCATACAGAGGAGGACATAAATCTAAGTTATGATAGATATCATATGTCCAGAGAATTATCCTTGGTTGACCCAATAGACTCCAAACAAAAACGAGAAGATTACTATCATGTTCCTTCCAATGGTGAGTCTTCTCTTGACATATAACTATCTCCACCGTCTACAATTGAACATTATGTTTCAACTAAACTCCAAGATCATATAGGTAGTGCTCGTAGATATAATCTGCAAGTGGATGTGCACAATCATGTCTTATGATAACACAAGATTGTATGTCATTAGACATCTTGTATGATAGTGACAAAACACCCTTCCAAAGTTGGGTTCACCTCACCCTATTCGGTTCACCAAAATTAAATATCAAATGACGTATACAATACGACACACTTATCTAAAGTTCTCAATAAAATTATTTCCATACTATTTAGTGAGAACCTCAATAGCTATAGACCACCGTTCTATTCTCCTGTTACCCCCGCTCGACCCAGCTACACTTTTATTACCTGAAAGGAATTGTGAAGCAAAAAGGGTGAGCACAACTATCCCAGTAAAGAATATCATAACTAAAGATAATTTACATCATCAGTAGCCTTCATCAGTAATAAATTAGAGATTTGGAACATATGGTAAATGATAAAACTTTTCAACCATAGTTGCAGCGGAACGAGCAATCCATTAGAAGTGTTAAACAGACCATCAGGTCTATTATCTTTTCAATGTTAAAAGTCCACCAATAATGTTTTATCCCTGTAACATCATTCAACAATTCCTGTCCACAATTATATGAATAACTCATAATCATAATTGTGATTCTAAATTCCTCTTTGCACCTAGGACGAAGATAATTTTCATCACCTATCTTCACCTGAAACATCAAAAATCATGGTTATACCAAATCACAATTTCTGCTCATAATCATACTAATAAATTCATCTTTGCACTACGGCAAAAGATATTCATTAACAATTCACCTTTGCACTACAGGTCAAAGACATACAATTGTATTTTAGAAGAGTCAAGTAGAGCATGATATCTACTATCTTTTACGAATTAAAAATGTATAATCAATATGTTATCGCTGAGACTCAACTTAATAAATAATCCACATCATCAAATCATCCCTGCACTACAGCCAAGGATATTCATGTAATCATCAATGGTCATGATTATACCGAACAATCCATGGTTATACTCATACCAATAACTGTCCATCAATGCACTACGGGCCAATGAGGACTTTTACCACATCATCTATAACATTACGGGTCATGATTATACTGAATGATCCCTGGTCATAATCATACCAATAAACAGTTCATATATGCATATAAGCCAAAGATTCTCATCAATTAATAGTTTATCTTTACACGTAAGCCAAAGATATACAACTGTACAACCAATAATCAATGGTTCATCTTTGCACGTAAGCCAAAGATATACAACTGTAAAACCAATAATCAACAGTCCATCTTTGCACGTGAACTAAAGATGACTTTTATCATAATATAAGCATGAGGATGATGACAATGATATAAGCATCAATCGAACGAAATCAATGATAAATATTAAAGACTTTAAATCTATCCAGAGTTTAAAAATATCCAAATTGTCAACATGATACTGCTTTGTGGAGTAAAATTCAAGAATAATATCCATGTACAAAAAATAATTTGGACAGAAGAGAAATATATTTTTCGGGTAAATAGTACTCCGCAATAGTACCCTATGAATAGTACTTCAGAAATAGTACCTCATGAATAGTACCCCAGTATGAAAAGTATCCCAAATACTCGAGTGAATAATATTCAGGTGAATAGTAATTTGGGTGAATAGTAACCCATGAATAGTAACTCGTGAATACTACTCCGACACAAAAAGTACCCCGAATACCCGAGTGAATAATACTAGAGTGAATTGTAATCGGGTGACTAGTAACCTGTGAATAGTAACTCGTAAAAAAAACCAAAGAAAATGATATTCCATGACGAGTACAAAAAAATGATATCTCATACGAGTATACGAAACTGCAAATGGATTTTCACCCGCCATGCGGTAATCCACGTAGACATATCATTTCCACAATTTAATAAAGAATGAATACGAAGGATCATTCACCATGCATGTGGTAATCCACATAGACAGGTTATTCTAACATAATAATAAAGAATGGAATAAATGTAAGAATTCACTGTGCATGCGATAGACAAATGCAGACGAAGTTATTCCCAATAGAATAATAAAGAATGGAATCAGGTCATGCGTAATCCGCACAGACAAGATATTCCAACAGAATAATAAAGAATGGAATAACAACATAATTCACCAGTCATGCGATAGACCGCACAGATAGGTTATTCCAACAGAATAATAAAGAATGGAACTAGGTCATGCTTAATCCGCACAGACAGGATATTCCAACAAAATAATAAAGAATGGAATAACAACCCTTACGAGTATTGAAAGAAAATAACTCTCTTCATGAATACGAAAGAATAATACCCCTTACCTTAGAAGAACTAGATACTGGAATAGTGAGGTAGCAAACTTCTATTCTTCTTTCTATCTATAATTTCTCTCTATAATAATTGCTCTTGTGAGACTTAGTGAATTGGTGAAAAATAATGAAGGAATGAACTTCTATTTATAGGAAAATATAGTTTCCATAATTGCACATTTTGGGGATTGAAATATTATAGTATAATACCTTCATCTTTTCCTTCATTTTTAATTTAGTCATGGAAGTATTATCAAACTTGCACCACCTCCCCTAATAGTAAATCATGTGAATCAATAGTAAATCATGTGACTCAATAGTTCTAAACATGTGAAAAAATTAATTATAGTAGAGTACCTTCATCTATACCTCCATTTTTAACTTAATCATGCAAGTATTATCAAACTTGCACCAACTCCCCTAATAGTAAATGAATGTGATTCAATAGTACACACATGTGAACAAATATTTATAATCATATGAATTAATAGCAATTAATTGCTTATTTATCCGATTAATTACCCAATGACTTCCAAACATCAATTATTATCAAAATAAATGTCGATTTCCACTAACACTAATAATTCCCACACAATGGAACTATCAATTTTATCTTTAATCAACATGAACTTATTCATCATTAATATTATAACTCACAATATTTAATAATTAGGTCGTTCCCAGGAAAGAGGGGGCTTTCCGATAACGATTTCTCCTTATTGGCGCACAATTAGGTGGCCAAACCTCTCCTTGACAGAACTTCTAGACATTGTCAATATTGTAAATAATAATATGAATAACTTTATCGTCTTAGTTATTGATTTAATAATATAAAATATTATGCAGATGATATTGTGACAATAATTGAATCAATAATATGAGAGATATGATGCAGCAATTACTGTAGCAATAATTGAGTATAACTGAGTGACTTCTTACGTAAGCATCAATAATCAATATCGTGTGCTACTATACAACCACGTGTATTACTGTACTTTTACAACCGGGTAGTTCAACAATTTTAACGGTAAAACTTTCGCCGTTATTTTTATAAAAAGATAATTCTGTCATTTTCTAAATATGACAATACTTCCGTTGTGGGTTTCACCAATGATTGTGTCGTCCTACGGATATTCCCCGACAAAAAGAATATTCCCCGACCAAACAAATATTTTATAACAAATTGCATACTTTGAAAAATTTTCACATATCACACTTAGCTTTAATCTTTTATCAATTTAACCATTTACTAAATAGAATAATTATAAGAAAATTTAATACTTTCATTTCATAAAATTCGGGGTCTCACATTATATGCTAATCAAGATAGTTTGTGTGTAGATGTCAGATAGAAAAGGATTAGGATACCCTCATATCGTAAAGAAGGAGCCGATCTCCATGACCGAGCCAATATCAAAGCCAATAGCTGAAATAGAGGCTCACTTTGAAAGCTACCTCAATGAGGTGGTTATTTTGGAAAGTATAGTACCAGACCCAGAAACGATAGTATAACTAATAGGTAGAGTATAGTTAAAGAATATGTAGTCAATGTCGAGTTCTTAAACTCATATGTTTTGATGAGTTCTTAAACTCATAATGTGTGGGAAGTTTGACGAAACAGGTATAGTTATGTATGAATGGATTATTGAGGATAACGGGAATATATAGAATACTAAGCAATTGATCCTTAGTGAAGGCGTAAGAAATAAGTAGTATTAGTATTACTTGAATATGTATGATTTTATGTGGTGTATATGATAAGTATGTATGTGTAATGTAATATTTTGTATAAGTTATGGTAATGAATCCCGACTTCTAAGTCACAAAGGGATATCGAATGTTTAAAACAGTATGTGTTTTGGTATGTCAAGTGCTATGAATATGAATCTATGATGGATTAGTGAAATAAGTTTGTATAAAGATAGTAATTATTTATCTGATCACTGGTTAATACAGTAAACCAAATTTTCAAAATTTAATATTTTGAATACATGATTATTTAAGTAGAAAAATTCATGTTATATGCCAAACGGATACGATAGGGCTTATAATGTAAGTTAATAAGGAATAATTTATGATAATGCTGCCAAGATGAAAGCAAAACCAAAGGGCAGAAGAACCTGTCAACAAAGCTGGAGGACAACCAGCCCGATACAGAATGTTACGATTATGGTCGCTCAAGCTATGCAGAATGGAATACCAGCCGCGGGAAATCAGCCAGATAATCAATTAGCAAACTTCAAAGACTTCAAGGCAATCAGACCGCCAGGATTTAGAGGATCAACTGACCCATTAGAAGCGTTTGTGATAGCTAGGATAATGGAGGGGCAAAAGACAACTTTTGTCACCAATGCGATGAATGGGGGAAAGCGAATTTTTAGTGGAAGGCAAAACAAGCTAGAGCTGGAAAAGCGAGTAGTGGTAGTAAGACTGGAAAAAAGAAAAGGAGATAAAGGGAAAGTTTGTGTGTTATAAGTGTGGTCATAAGGGGCGTGTCTCTCCCAACTTCCCCAATTCAAAAATGTATAGTGGATGTTTTATTTGTGAATCAATGGAGTATAAGTTGAAAGACTGTCCAAGAAGGAGAAGGGAGGCAATTAATGAGAATACGGAAAAAGGAAGCAGGACATTGGCGCCAACGAGACCAACTTCAACAAACAAACCAACGAAATCAACCGCAAGCGTCTTCAACATGACCGTTCAAGATACCGTGGCAACTGGGGATGCAACTCCAGGTATTATTTGTGACGCCCCCAAAATAGGTCCATTCCATCCAACCCATTCTGAGTCGCCAAATACATGGTACAGAAATAACTACAACTTTATTATTACAACATATAAACTGTGAGTTTAAATGAGATATTGCCATCTAGACAATATCCACACGCAAATAAATCCCTCATCATAATTATTGATACATTATTTTACAAAATGGTGAGGACTACTAAACAACTCTCTCTAGAACCTTCATTCCATACCCGACTAGTACTCGCTACATTCTCGCCTCTCGAGAAGAAAAATGGAATAAAAAGGAAAAGGGTGAGCTCAACTAGCCCAAAGAAGAATATTATGACTAAGATAATATACAACAAATTATCGTTAGTCTCCAACAGGGAAAAATCTAATAGAATACAATAGACAACCAGTTTTAAATCAATCTTCGCAGCGGAAACAACAATTCATTAGAAGAGTTAAGTAGAGAATGCAAACTACTATCTTCTATATATGAATTTAAAAGTTCATCGTTGATATTTTATCCTTGTAACATCAATCAATATATATCCTGAATCAAATATTCATCTTTGCACTCTGTGCCAAAGATATTCATCATCGATCATGTTCATCTAAACACTGTTCATCTTTGCACTACTGGCCAAAGATATTAATCAATCGATCATGTTCATCTCAACACTGCTCATCTTTGCACTACTGGGCCAAAGATATTCATCGAAATCATTCATCTTTTGCACTACGGGCCAAAGATATTCATCGAAATCATTCATCTTTGCACTACAGCCAAAGATATTCATCATAAATCATTCATCTTTGCACTACTGGGCCAAAGATATTCAATAATATCATCATTTAAGATCGAGGATGATGAAAATATTTTAAAGAAACGAATCCAGTGAAACAAAATGACAAGGATTAAGGATTAAGGATTCGTACTTTGTTTTATCCACGTCCAAAAATACCTCAAAAATAATCATAGTAGTGTAAAATTCAAGAATGATCAAAACATGGATACAATCAAAGCTAGTATCCAGAATAGATATTTTGGACGAAAAGAAAAATTTTCATTTTTCGATGAATAGTGCCGTATTCGTGAATAGTACCGTATACGTGAATAGTGCCGTATACGTGAATAGTAACTCCGACACCAAAAGATAGAAATTTCACAAAAAACATCTTCACGCTTCGTGAATAGTAACTCGTGAATAGTAACTCATGAATAGTAACTCATGAATAGTAACCCCGACATGAAAAAGTTCCAAATTTGATAAAAATTTCCAACCAATATTTTAGCATAATGATATTGAAGAAATAATATCATTTGAGAAGAAAATAACATCCCTTACCTTGAAAGAAGATTTCTAGTTGAACACAGGATATAGGCTATGACTTGAACTTGCACCAGTATAGCAATACTCAAAGTATACTCAAAATACTCACAAGAATACGCCGATAATATAGAGAGAGAAAACTTGATTTACGGTGTGATTTTCAATTCTAACCTAAGCACCTATTTATAGGAAATTGCTTAGAACACCAAAGCGTAGAAAATTTAATATAATATTAATATATATAAAAATATTATACGTATTCCTTGAAATCTTAATCTCAGCAATTCACACATGCCAACCTTTTAGAAAAAAATAAAAAAAACGTTTTTCTAATTTAAAATAATTTAAACTTCCAAAAATCAATTATTTCGGAACTTCAATAATTCATAATAAATAGCCCTTTTGCCAGAAAATTCAAATCTTGCGAGTTTTTATAGGAAATTCAATTCTCTACAACTTTACAGAAGAAAAGTTTTCCAAATTCTAAACAGAAATTGACCGAAATCCACAAATGGGCAATTTTACAGGCTATAATCAAATTTCAGTCAATAAATGGGGTCCACCGACATGTTTAATATGTTTTAAACATTTTTGGTAACAAAAATACTCCTCCTCCACATATACTCATATATCCCACATTCATCGTAAAAATATCATCGTTAATATATTATTAAAATAATATATTTAAATGAATTATTTTATCAGAAAAAGATAAAATATTAATTTTCAACAATTGTCACTATAAAAATTTTCTCCATCTATATCCACATAAAATCAATATTTTCCTCATCATATGAATCAATAATTAATTATTCACAAATAATATTACAGAATCACAATATTGACAACTAGGCGGTTCAGGAAAGAGGGGCTTTCAATAAGAATTTCTCTCTTACTTGGCGCAATTAGGTGACCAAACCTCTCCTTAGAGCGAACTTTCTAGACATTGCCAATAATGTTATCTAATAATATTATTAGGATAGATAATGTGAATTATTGGTTCGATAATGAAAAAATCGTGTAATGACAATTATTGAAACAACAAGAATATAAAATATCAACACGGCAATTATTGAATCAATAAAATAAAATAATCGAATAAATAATTCAGTAACCATTATTGAGTAAAGTGCTTCTTCACGTAAGAATCAATAATTGGTGCAATACTGTGTCTTCTTTGTGCAATAACAGCGTAGACATCGTGTTTTAACCACGGGTATTCCAACAAAGGTAAAGCCAGAATAACTACGTCGTTATTTTTAAACAAATTATTTTTGTCGTTTTCTTCCTCCAATCGCTTTCCGTTATGGGGCCCCACACATTATTCTGTGAGTAAATGCGAATATTCCCCAAGAGCATTTAATATTCTCCGACAATAATGAATATTATATCACCACTTGCTTATTTTGTAAAATTTATGATTTTACCCATAACTAACCACATTAATCAAATCAACCCTTACTATTTCAAAATAATAAATAAAGGAAATTCCTTTTATTTAAAAAATTTCTGGTCTTACAACCTCCCTCCTTATGAAATTTCGTCCTCGAAATTGGACGACGATACGTGGTGTTTCGAAAAGATGAAAATACCTCGCTTTCATTTTCGTTTCCAACTCCCAGGTTATTTCCTCAATAGCATGGTTTCTCCACAAAACTTTAACTTGTGGTATAACCTCGGTACATAGGACATGTTCTTTCCTATCCAAGATCTTGACAGGTACCTCCTCGTACGTTAAGTCTTCGGCTATCTTGTCCGGTTCTAACTCAATGACGTGGTTCGGGTCGTCCACATATTTACGTAACATCGATACGTGAAAAACGTTATGAACACGCGTCATACTTGACGGTAAAACGATTCTATAGGCCATAGTTCCTATTCGATCGAGAATTTCAAATGGATTAATAAATCGAAGGTTTGAGCTTTCCTCACCTCACCGATTCTCGCTTTTGAAATAACAACTTCTTGCACCTCCTTCTTCAAATTCATCAGCTCCGGTGTGTAGCTTGAACAACTTTAACTTTATCGATTAAAGTCGATTATACTCGTATATCATCACGTGGGTACCTAGAGTTTTCATCTCCATCTCTATTATTTGTAAATTATACGAAATTAGTTTTTGACAATATCGTACTCGTACTTGTATACGATCTTCTACTCAACACGTCAGCTACCATGTTCGCTTTTCCAGGATGGCATGGTCAGAACATGTCGTTGAAATGAGTCTCCTCTTGAGTTCTTCGAAGCTCTTCCCACATTCTTTGCTCCATTCGAATTTTGTATCTTTTTACGAGTCAATTGCGTTAATGGAATAGCGATTCGAGAATATCCTTCAACGAATCTCGATAATAACCAACTAAGCCTAGAAAGCTACATATTTCGATTACTGAGCTTAGGTTGTTCTCAATCGTGACTCACATCCCAATCTTGGATAAGACGTTACAATGACACCTATCGGTTTACTATCTTGCGAATATGGTGTCCCTACGAGATCGGCGGTGCATTCCACAAAGGAAGTCACCAGATAGAGGCTCGGGTATCAACTTCTACAGTTGGGTTTTTAACTCCTGAAGTTCAATAGGAGCCATTCGATATGAGATTTTAGAAATGGGTTTTGTACCAGATTTAAAGTCGATACAAATTCAATATCACGCTCTGGGAGTAGGCCAAGAAATTCTTCAGGAAATACGTCAGGAAAAATCAATAACAACAGGAATATTATTCAAATCTGACGTGTCTTTATTCAAATCCATAACATGGACTAAGAAAGCTTGACATTCGTTTTCAATAAACAAATGGCTTTATAATTTAATATAAAAGAGTTTAACTTCAATGGTTTGGTTGCTTGAATTGAATAACAAAGTTGCTTAAGAATATGAAAACTAACAACCTTACGAAAGCAATCAATTTTGGCATGATGAGTAGTTAACCTTAAAATCACATCAAAACAAATATCCCTATAGAAATAAGGTTAACGGTGTAATGTGATAGTGCCAACTGAATCAAGCAAGATTTCTAAACAACGGATGTAATAAAGTTTCTCTTAACTGAGTCTCCAGAGATAGGTCAAATTCTAATTTCTCCGTAGTCAAATTCAAACGTTGGAGCGCAAGCAAGAGATAAAAGAATGGGTAGAACCGAAGATTCAGTAAGGTATAAACTTCGCAAGAATTTATAATTAACTAACCCGTGCTAAACTCGTTAAGGGACTTTCGCTTTTTGAGAAGTCACGAAAAACGATTTTCCAAAGAATCGTTGACTTTGACTTTTCTCAGATCCGCCTCTGGTGCCAACGTCCCAATGGACTTGATTTCGCTTATAAGACAAAATCGAGCTATGTGACCGTCTTTTCCACAACTAAAACATACCTTGGAAGACTTTGAGCAGTTTGACCTTATATGTCCCTCCTCTCCGTGATCTGTAGCATCTAACCGGCGATTGTTCTCTTCCCCAGAATTTGTTCTTTGGTGCCGATGCTATCTGCCGACGTCTTCCGTCATCGTTAAATCTTCTCCTTTTAGATTGGACATCTCTTTCTATAATATCAACGCGTAAATGCGGCTTTTATCCATGCATCACTCATTCTCACTGTTCGATTATTTCTTCTTTCATTTCGATTCCACTTTTTATCATCTTATACTCGCCAAAGAGTGCTTACATTCAAGCATCACATATCGGGTAACACAAGCTTGAATCGTTGCATCCTTTTGCTCCACGATCGCCGCAATTCTTCAAATTTCGCTTCTTCTAACTCATAAATACGATTTTACAATTCTACATTTTGATCATAAAATACCTCTAATAAACTCTCCTCGGTACCTCTTCTTCCTCTTCTTCCTCACTCTCACCTATTACCTCTCTGCATATCTAAGGTGCAACTATCAATTCTTCACTCACCACATGGATATCTCTAATTCCTTATTCTTTGACATCACATTATCACGATTAGCGATTAGAGGTGTCTCCACGATTTCATTCACTCCATTGTTAACGTTCTCAGCAACCATTCTTAAAAACTATCATAAAACAAGGGTTAATTAAGGAAATCAATATATCACATAATATCCCTATATACTAACCAACTAACAAATAAGCTTAGGTAGGACACACTAGCGAAGGATTTACTCGTCTCTCCCCTCCTAGTTCTATTCCCCGATCTCCGCCAGAGATCATATCCCTAACCATTATTGAGTAGTGCCTTCTTACGTAAGAATCAATAATTGGTGCAATACTGCAGTGTCATCTTTGTAATAACGCCAGACATTCGTGTTTTAACCACCGGGTATTCCAACAAAGGTAAAGCGGTAATAACTACTGTAGTTATTTTTAAACAACTTATTTTGTGTCGTTTTCTTCCTCCAATCGCTTTCTAGTTATGGGGCCCACATATTATCATTGTGGGTCGCATTTAATATTACCCTATAAATCTGAATATTCTCCTAATAATAATGAATATTATATCACCAGTTGCTTATTTTGTAAAATTTATGATTTTACCCATAACTAACCACATTAATCAAATCAACCCTTACTATTTCAAAATAATAAATAAAGGAAATTCCTTTTATTTAAAAAATTTGAGGTCTTACATTATTCTAATCAATTTTATTTTCTTATATATGATTTTCTTATATATATATATATATATATATATATATATATATATATATATATATATATTATTTTATAAATTATTTTGAAGGAGGAAATTGAGTTCTATTAGAAATCAATTTTCTGTATAAGCAAATAGACAAGCTTTATGTTGAATAGTTAAAGATCAATTCAATCAATTATGATCGAGATCTACTCGCAATGACTGTGTATGTTATGTACCCTAGTAGGTATAGGTTTTAAAGCGGTGATTCCGGGAACGGAATCTTTATAAGAGAGGGTGAATGTAATAACCCGATATTTTTTATATAAATAAATCAGAAATTTTGCGTATAAATTTTTTTTATTATTAGTATTTATAATGGAGGAAGTATGTGCAAGGTAATGTGTATGTATATTTGTGATAAATAAAAATTTATTTATTACATGAATAATTTAAATAATTTTATTTTAGAATTATCGATCATTATAAATTATATTCTTATAATAATTAATTTTATAGTAGAAATGTTTTTATTAATTATTTTTCATGAAAATATGATTATTATATTATTTAAATAATATATGAAATGATTATAGAATTATTATAATTATTATTTTATTATATGAATTTATTTTAGATTAATTAAGCTAATTATTTAACTTAAATAATAATATTATATATGATAGATAAATCAGATATGGAATCCAAACCCTAATTCTGGTTTTGGAACAAGGAATAACAATAATAATGTAATATTAATTATATTTTGATTTTTCAGTGCTATAAATATGTACTGTATATGTACGAATGGTTATGATTTGTCAATGTTGGTGCAATATTTAAAATTCTTAATATTACTGATAAACCATAGTTTTGAAGTCGAATAATACTTTAAAATCTGTCTAGTAATTATGTTATGTGATTAATGACATTTATTATAATATTATTTTATTTCAATGCCATAAATATGTACTTTATAGGTATGGACTGATAATGTTGGTTAAATTATGTGTATAATGTCAAAACCATAATATTAATTGGTTTTACCCTAATTTAAAACTCAAACCGGAGTTTATGGTTGATAAAAAATTGTGTTATATGATTAATGTTAATATAGATATTAATTTTAATTATAGAAACCCTAAATATTAATATTTGGAAACCCTAATTGTTATAAAACTTAATAGCTAATTAGTAACCCTAATTGTAAAAATTAGGAATTTTTTAAATGTTAAAATAAAAACCCTAATTACTAATTGTAAGCCCTAATTACTAAATTAGTAATCTTAATTATAATTTTTGAATCTTAAACCTATATGCTATGTTCTATGTAATTAGAAAATTAAACATGATTAAGAAACCTTAATTTATAATTTTAAAAACTAAAATTTTATTTTATTTTACAAACCCTAAACTAGAAATGCTACAATTTTGTCCTAAATCTTAGGGTTAAACCCTAAGGGTTAGCCATTTGTCTAGAAAGCCATTAAAATTGTATGCAAATAGACAAAAATGCCCTTTTAGCATTCTTTAATAGGTTGGAGTATAAATCTTTCCATATTGTGGAGTTGGTGACCTAATAGATCAGCCATGTGACTAAAATCAACTAGTCTCAACCATATATCTCAGCAAGTTCATTGTATCTATCAAGTATATAAAGATCATGAGAGAGAAAAGTGCTCATTTTATTGCATTATTCACCAACACTCATCCATGACCCCCTCTCTCTCCAACCTACGAAATTATAAGGCATTTCAGTTCCAAAACACAGCCCCACTACTGCTCATAATCAATCAAGAGCCTAGAATCAAGAATTGATCATGAGAGGTATAAAACCCTAGCTTGAAATCTGATCTTGATCAATGTGTTAGATGTTAGAATTTTATGTTAAAATGTGTTGTTTATAGTGTTATTAAGTGATCTGTGTTGATAGATGTTTGATCCATAACATCTATAAGCTCAGATCTAGTGTTTTTGCAAATCTAGAAAAATTTTAAAATGAGTCTGACAACCGAATGTCAGACCCTTTAAATCTTTGTATGTTATGTGTTTCTGTTGTTTAAAGGTTTGAATATGTAGTATGATGTGAGATCTTGGATCTGGAACTTGAATCAAGTCCAGATCATATGCAGATTGTTATATGTATGTGGTCAAAGGTCGTTGACCGACCACGAAAGCTGAAAATTTGGGCAGCCCAGATTTCCTAGGTGGCTTTGACAAGCTTTTCAAAGCCTCTGATCTTGTTGATCTTTGTTGTTTTGGCCCAGTTGTTATTTTGTTGTTGTAGCTTGATATGAAGACTGTATATTAAAGCCTTTAAACAACCTAGATACTTAATGGGATCCAAGTTATGCAAGGTTAAAAGTGGGTTAACCGTCTGCTTATGAACATTTCTGGGTTTTCCAGAAATGTTCAAGAACAGTTTTTAGAGACCACTTTAACCGGCCTTGATTTCTTAATTGTTTTGATGTTAGATCTATATTATGTTATGTAATTGCTCTTTCACATGTATTCTACATGATGGAATATTCATATTACACAGACTAAGCCCAAAATGCTAGATTCAGAGCCTGCAAAATAGGTACCTTGGTTGTTCTTCATTTCTAGGTAACCCAAGAAATGAAGAACATGCCTGACAACAATTTTAAAGCCCCAGATCTCACTTGTTTAATGTTGTTTGGCCATGTTTCTTGTTAGATCATGTAGTATTGATCTAGCAGTACAAGATCTGTTGTTTAGCTATTCCAAAAACATCATGAGTTACGAATTATTGATGGTTGTTGGTGCCCTTAATGGTGACGATATGTTTTCCGGGTTTGGGCTCAAGAACATGAAGAACACCTATAATGACAGTTACATCGCATATAAGCGATCTTTAGCTTGACGATTTATTTTCAAAATTAATTATTTTTATTAAATAAATAGAAAAATTAGTTTTTAATTATTAAAATACAAAATAAATTATTAAAAATTATTTTAAAGTCCGAAAATTATAGTTTAATTATTACGAATATATTTCATAAATATTTAATATTTTTGGAATATTAAATTTATTTAATAATTATATTAAATAAATTATTTAAAATGATTTTAATACTTGAAAAATCATTTAAAATTATTTTATGTTATAAGAAAATATTTTAAGTTATTTTTTAATGACTTTTAATAATTTGTGATTAAATTTCATTAATAAAATAATATTAATGGTAATTAAGTTATTTAATAAATGCATTAAATAAATGATGAAAAATATAATTAATGATTTATAAATCATATAAAATTGATTTAAAGGTTATAAAAATATTTTAAGTTATAAATTATAACTTTTGATATTTTGTCATGAAAATATTAATATTTTAATATTAATGATATTAAAGTTATTTAATAATTATATTAAATAAATGAGTTTAAAATGATTTTAATATTATAAAAATCATTTTAAATGAAATTAAGGTGTTTAAAAATATTTTAAGTTATAAAATATAACTTTTAATATTTAAAGGATAATTTCATTAATAATTTAATATTAATGATATTAATTTAATATTAATGATATTATGTTTATTTAAACATTATATTAAATAAATTGTTTTAAAAATGGTTGTATTAGTTTAAAAATCATTTTAAAAGGATATTAATGAATTAAAAATATTTTAAGTTATAATTAATGACTTTTAATATTTGGATAAATAGTGCATTAATATTTAAATATTAATGGTAATTATTTAAAAATGATTTTAAATATTTTGAAAATCATTTAAGGGTAATATTAGTACTTTAAAAGTATTTTAAGTTATTATAAATAACTTTAATATTTTTGTAATGATTTTATTAATAGTTTAATATTAATTAAATATTAATGATAATAGAATTATTTAATATTTAAATCATTTAATAATGATTTTGGTGTTTAAAAATTCATGATAAATATTTTAAAATTATTATAAGTCATTTAAAAATAATATGACTGATAATTATAGTTATTAAACTACTGGTTAGAGTCTTAGATTTGATTTACCCGATAAAGTCGTCGGTACGCCGACAGATTTCAGAAATTGATCTAGACTTAGATATTTTGAATGTATTCATGTTTTTTTGTGATTCAATGACTGTTGAATATGTGTGACAAGGTGATTAGGTTATGTGCTAACTGCAATAAGCAATGTTATGTGTTATAGTATGTTATTCTAATCGATCAAATGATCTTATTAATGATAAGTTTCTGTATAAAAGATAAAACTAAGTTGTGTATTGTAAGCAGCAGACCAGGCAAGTATCCTACCTTTGCATTTCCTTTATGCAATGGATATGAGTAAGAAAGTTTTAAAATTATATTATTATTGTACTAGATTATTAAGCCTATTGTTATATACATTATATCCGATCATTGTTTATCAACATGATATTATATTATATAATTCAGATATATATTCTGTTCGATAATTTATATATATGGTTATACAAGTGTCCTCACTTGGATAATCATTGTATTTAATCACATGTTGATATATATATATATATATATATATATATATATATATATATATATATATATATATATATTGATCCCCAAATATGAATACATAAAAAGCCGCCTATCTTTATTTGATCCAAATTTAGACACAGATTCAGAAATATCATTGAATATGATAAAACCTTTTGTATCCAATCAAATTGCTTTAGTTCGAATTCCTGACTAATTATGAACATCCCGAACATGGAAAAACTTTTATGCGCCAAGGCGAACAGAGTGAACGATAATATCGTTCTTGAATGTAGTATTGATCAATACAGGGTACATGGGATGTACACCCTCGTGCCCGTAAGTTATGACGATTTATAGATGAAGTTCTGTCTAACCTTTTCGAAAACAAAAAACAATATTCATAGTCTGTCGACTACCCCTATATATATAGCCAATAAGTAGTTTCAAAACTTTGATATAAAAATATTATATTGTTATGATTGGTTCAGCTTACTTCACAACTATTGATTTGTTGTAGAAGTGATGTACAATAAAAACATTTAATTCTTTCAGCTATTTATATTTATAATTGTTATTACTTCCTGGGCACCCAAATGCTCATTCTTTCTTTAAATTTAAATGTTTTCGATTAAGCGTAGATGAACTTTGAAGGTTCGCATAAGAATATGTGTAAAGGAAAGCAAACTGAATATGATTATTGGTATCTTTTGTAATAGTTAGACTGTATTAAGATAATGATATGTATTATATATCATGTGAAGATTGTTGTAAAGTGTGCGTACTTGGGATTAGACTCTGATAAATGTAAGTTAAGTTTGATATTTATATTATTGTTATTATTATTAGTATTATTTCCGCTCATAGAAATGGTATCATAAAGCACCGAGTTCGGGTTTCAAGTACCTGAATTTGGGGGCGTTACATATATCCCCTATCCTTGTCTTTCATCCTTATCTCCTTCCTTACTAGTAGCAAAGTTAAGGAAACAAGTGGCTAAATGAATTAAGGAGACCTAAGCCTAAAGGATAAGAAGAAAAAAAAGTAATCATTACTATCCTAATTCACCCACATGCATTACCACTTAAGGATAATTGCTCAAATTTTGATTTTATTTTAATTATTAATTTACTTAACAAATGACTAAAATGTCCCCCCTTAAGTTGGTAAAAACAAATTGGGAAATATTACCATCTTTTGGGCTTAAAATTTAATTCTTTGGGCCATGTAAATCAAAATAGTCCAATACTTTTAATTTACATAACTTTATATATTTAATTTGGGTTTATTTACTCACATTAGTAAGTTAATTTCTTACTCATATATCTTTAATTTCATAACCCAATTAGACTTGTTATTCTTAGGTTATAAATTAATTAATTAAGATTTATAAAATAATTCTCTTAGGATTAGTATATCTTTTTAAATACCAATATTCTTTTAAATTATAACCCATTAGGTTATTTAATTATCATTCCTAATATATGTATTAGGTTACATAACCTCATTCGTCATCTCTTTACAAAATAAATGTAGACACATTATATAATACATATTTACTCAATCACGTACATAATTCACATATGTCCTAACATATTTCCCCTAGTTTATTAACTTATTAGCCCAAATTGACTTAATAAGTTATAAACACATACATACTCATATCAATAATCAATTACTTAAGGATTGTAACTCCTTTTAATTTAACAATTGAGGCTAACCTTCAAGCTATGCCAATATCTTACATAACTTTCATTACTCTTCCTTGAAAATGAATAAGTATACTTCTTAGTTAATAAATTAACTATCTAGCTTAATTATCATATACACACTTATATGATTCAAGTACTTTCTTTTTCTTTTTCTTTTAAAAAAAATTATTCGAGAAATTTGAATTATGTAAAATTCTGGGTTCTCACATTCTCCCCTCCTTATAAGGATTTCATCCCCGAAATCACCGTTTTCCTACTCTCTAATATCTTTTAAAATTGTATCATCAATTCTTTTATATCAACACAATATTAATTTGTGTTTCATACACTAACTTGTGACTTGGGATCTATAAAAGAAAACCATTCACAGCTATATCTACCCAATATTTCTCGCGTAATTCATTTACTCAACTAAATCATTACTTGTCACCACCTATTGGGCAGCTACTGCATCTTGCAACGTCATGTTGAATGTGCGCACTGTCGATCTTCCCTATTTGAAAGCAAGTCCTTTGATCGCCAATGGTTCCTTCTTGTTTCCTCCATTATTGCTTCCTCTTCTCGCATTCTTCTTCTTTAATTTGATGTTTTATAACCTGATATCTTCTTTGGACTTGTACAATTTGGAGAGATGTGTCCCTCTTGTCCACAGTTAAAACACACTCATTTTCCCTTCAAACATACTCGAGAATGCTTTTTATCGCAATTTGCACATGCCTCACCTCTTTTCCTATTATATCCTGACTTATCTCCAGATTCAGTATTGTCCTTCCACTTATGCTTATTAGAGGTATTTCCTCCACTGCTACCCCCTTCATTCGCCTTTTTCTTCTTTTCTTGATGATACCTTGACACAACTTCACTTCCTCCTTCGGCGATGATTGCTTTTTCCAACAAGGCCGAAAATGTCTTAATCTGCAACACAGCTACCTTGCTATATATCACTGGCTTCAGTCCATTCTCAAACCTTCGCGCCTTTCGTACCTTAGTGTCCACCTAATGCGGAGCAAATCTCGCTAATTCGTTAAATTTGGCGGCATATTCTACAACCGACATTTTCTCTTGCTTTAACTCCAAAAAGTTTACTTCCATTCTTGCTTGCATACTTTCTAAGAAATAATTTTCGAAAAATAATTCCTTAAACCTTGTCCAGGTTACTACTGTTATAACAGCTCTAGCTTTGTTTGTCTCCCACCAGTAATTCGCCTCACCCTTCATCAAATAGGTAGCAAAATCTGTCTTTTGGTCCTCCGCTACTCTAGCAATAACAAAAGCTTTCTCCATCTCCTTTACCCATGTCTGGGCTTCTATAGGGTCAGTGGTTCCCTTGAATTCTGACGGTCCTACAACCTTAAAGTCTTTAAAGTTAGCCAATCGATTAGCTGGTCAATTTCTTGCTGCTGGGGCTCTAGTTTACATAGCATGAGCTAGCATGTCTGCGAAGTTTTGCATTGGATCAGCTTGATCTCCTTCATTATTCACAGTCCGCTCCTCCCTTTGGTTACAATTTTGTCGTCTTAGCGGCATTTTCTGATGAAATAAAGACTTACATTAATACCTTATCTTTATGCCACATCTTATTAGTAATATACAAAATTTTAAACTTAAACCAATTTCAGCTTTTTAGATTATCTAATTCAGCTTACTGAATTATCAAATTCATCAAATAATCTTCTTAATAATTTACTTCTCAGAATTTAATTACTTACTCAAACATATAATCATATCATTTCATTTGTATTCATGCAAATAGTACATAGCACATACTACTACAAACGGTTACTATCCCTTTGTGACAAAAGTCAGGATTCATTACTACAACTTTACATAAAAAGTTGAGACATACAAAAGTTATCTTGATATTCATACCTAAGCAAATATTATACTCCAAAAGATTATACTCCTCACACTTAATCTTTCTTCCGTCCACTTCCTCCATCTATCTTCTTTTTAGGACAATTCTTAACCTTATGACACGTTCCACCACATGCAAAACATCCTCCTTTCTTTGGTTTAGGACAATTTGGTGATAGATGTCCTTCCTGACCACAATTGTAACACACATTCTTACCCCACATACATTCCCCCGAATGGTTCTTTCCACACTTGCCACATGCTTATTTCTTCTTTGAATGTGAATTCTCTGAGTTGTTGTCATTTTCGTAGTTCTTTTTCCTTTTATTACCCTTCTTTTTCTTACTTACATCTTTAGATGATACACTACACTTAACACTCATCCTATCGACTTGTGCCTTCAAATTATTTCGTTCTTCTGTCATCTCGTGTAATGCTCTTTTTGTCTTCCATAATTCCTCCAAGAGGAGTACTTTAGTCCTTAAATCTTGAACTTTCACAGATGCTTGACCTTCTTCGATTGCTACTTTGCCTTCTTCCCCAGCTTTGATCTTAATTTCTGGCTCTACCTTAGTTTCTTTGGAATATACTTTTTCCTCTTCATCCAGCTCCATCTCGGGGTACTCGTCATGATTGCTTGCTAGATTTACCGCATGTTCGTCCCTTAAAACTTCCTTAACTGACTCACTCTGAGCTGGCACCTCGGCTAATGGCATTGGTGCAGCTGCTAACATTTCCGTAACCATCTTATCATCTCCCGACATCCTGTCACCAGTTTTAAATAACTTCATTAGTACATCACTATCAAACATAATCCATAAACACTGAGTGTCTTACTATCTTACTATTGATGAATTTTCCTAATCCATCACTTATAACTCTAAACGAGTTTTCTCTATCCTGTTTATGGTTATATTCCTAAGGCTTTTCCCCCACCTAAGGTTTATAACCTACATCTTTGATACCAACTTGTGATGCCCCCAAATATGGGTTCCCTAACCTCGGGTTTGGTGCTCACGATCCATCATATATATCACATCTAACTATTCATTCATTAATGATAAACATCATTCATAATATTCCTTAATACAACTTATAACAAAATCCCAGGTTAACTAACCTTGACATAACTTACATACCCTTATATAACCAAAAGGTTTACATAACTAATTACATAATAAAACAAAACCATTAAAAGTTGACACTAACTACTCCTGAACCTTGCCTTTGCCTTTGTCCCTGTTAGAACCTTCTGCTACATCGGCATTAGCTGAAATATTTTATTTAAGCAAGGGTGAGCAACGAGTTTGCTCCACAAGTTAAAATATACAATAAATGATAGATATCATGAATAGAAGAGTCTATCTTCTATAGGACTTCAGCAATAATCAAAAGATTTTAAAGTACCAAAATAATAAGTCGATCTCAATAATAAAACTTTCTCCCATTTCATACTGAATAACATATCAGAGATGAAAGAGTAAAATTCTTTCAAAGATTCAATAATATTCAATTCAATAAGAAGAATTAACAATACTGCAATAATATTCAATAAAGTGGGATATACCTAGATTTCATGTTGAGTGATCACAAAAGGATCATGAACTAATAGAGGAATCATTTAGTTATTAAAACTAAATTACCACAAGAATATAAATTAGTTATAAAAACTAAACTATACTCTTCCGCAAGTACACGGAGCTACTTACTCCTTTGTACCCTATATTATGCATAATACTCAATAATAAGATATAGGTTGATTTACGACATTAAAATTTGTTCATCTTAGTCTTACATCACGAGTCCGTACCACAACAATATGGTTTGGATTACTTTCAAAGAAATACTATGATTTCAATAATTAATAACAATACTAATATATTCGAAACCAATGACATAGATCTTCCAATAACAATTCAGTTCATAATAAATAGAATATTTCATGCTTTAACAAATATTAGTCTCGCTAAAATAATTAGCTGAGACATGATTTATAAATAGTTCAAATAATAGAACAATAATCAATTGCACTACGTACGAATTACAACAATCATTATAGATGTGAATAACTATCAAAAATTATTCACTACAATGCTTGAAAAATAGTAACTCAAGTTGAGTTAGGGAACTTGCCTGATTCGTTGGCTATTGCTATTCAATTTAAGTTAACTTCTTTTGTAAGACCTATCATTAATAAGATTGGTCTTTCAATCAGCATATCATAATTTGTATCATAATACAACTACTTTATCACTCAATTATCTGACACTTAATCACATAATTAAAAAATAGATAACTCCTTACAACATTAGCATTATTATCATCCTTTGATAATTCCTTAATCACTATATCATATACATTATGATTTAACACTCAAATCTTATATATTATAAGTTCTTGCTTAAACTTTAATAAGTTGAATACTAATCCTGCAACCTGGATTCTAAATCTAGCAATCAAATTATCAATTCAGCAAACTGGATTCCAAATCCAGCAACCTAGATGGTCAATTTAGCAAACCAAACTGCAATCCAGCAAACTGGATTCCAAATCCAGCAACCAGATTACAATTCAGCAAGCTGGATTCAATATATTTTCAATTCAGTAAACTTCTTTTCAATCCAACAAGCTGGATTCCATATCTTTTTCACAAAAACATCAAATTAGCTTATTATTTTTTTATTCTTTGTCCAAACACATATACATATATTTCATACACAAAAAGTATTTTTTCCAAAAAAATTCAACTTCTTTTAGTATTTTTCAAAAATTATTTTTAGTATGTAGCTTAAGAAATTAGCCTTATCATGCTCAACTCCAGAAATTACCATCTATTGACACAATCTTATACGTGTTAACGTGAGCCTCCAGTTCAAATTTTGTGGCCATCGGAGTTATAAAACTCCGGTTAAAGCCATTTTTGTCAAAAAATCACAAAAATTGAAATGGTCATAACTTGGTCATTTTAAGTTGCAATGAGCTCATTTTTGGACAGTAGGTACTTAATACCATATATTTTCATGTCCCAAAATGCCAGAATTTATTTCATAAATTAAGTGGCCGAAACAGCCCTTACAAAATCTTGGACAGTAGTTTTTTCTCCTTTAACAGTTTTTGACTCCTTTGCTAAAATCAGTCCATCCAGAAATCCACAACTCCTTTTTCAGTTATTCCACTTGGAGATGTTAGAAAACACATAGATCTAACTCTAGGACTTGACCACACTCAAAAATTCGAAATATAATAGGAGATATGGTCATTTGAATTTCGTGTTTCGTTTTCACAAATATCTAATTTTTAACTCTTGGTGTCTTCTAAGAAAACTTTTATGTTTTCACATAATAACTAACATAACTCATAATAACTCATATAATCATGATTCTACCATGATACATTATTTATTTCATCAAACACAAGATTAAACACCATCAAACTAAGAAAATTAGGATTTTCTACATTTTGAAAAACTTAGCTTCCATTTCATACTTTAGATCTAACTTTTGATCCTCAAAAGGGTTAGATCTAAACATGAAACACTTATATACACATAGATCTAAGGTTTTAAACCTCAAGATCAACTTTAAATCACCAAAGTTAAACAAAATAAAATGAATAATCTAGTTTAGTTTTCTCCTTGATTTTTGGGCACACTTTCTTTCTCTTCCAAAGTAGAAGATAAACTTTGGGTGCATCAATGGTGGATCTCCTTCCTCTTTCTCTCCTCCTCTCCACCGAATTCCTGTCTCTCTCTCTCTCTCTCTTGAATTTTCTTTTAGCTCTCTTGGAAATGAAATGGATGGAACAAAACTACTAAATGTGGTAAAATAATTTTAAATGTTAGATATGTAACGCCCCAGAAAATCGAACCTTTTGTAAATATTTTTAATAATGAATAAAATAATATTATTTATTATTGTTACGTATTGATAGATGAATGTCGTTCTATAACCTAGAAACGTCGGAACGTCATAGTATTTTAACTACGTGAGAGAATTTAAGTGTTTGAATTTCTAAGACGAAAATAAAAGCTTTCCGAGAAATTTTTTGAAAAACACTATTCATCGATTTTCGTTCGGGAATTATTTTTGAACTTTCGAGAAATACGTAACGTTATAATATCAAGGGGAGATGGATTACGTAATAATAATCTAAGTATGGAAAATGTAATATTTCGCATTCGGACTTAATTTGAGAACATTAGGAATATTAAAGCGTTAAGAAAAGAATGTATTAATCGTATGATGAGTATGTATTATACGAGGTATTGAAAGCAAGTATAATATGAAGTATTATACGAATATGTATGGAGAATGGAATAATGTATATTATGAATAAATATATGAGTTAGAATACGAGAATTATACGTATAGTATATATGTCAAGGCTTTTAATTAAATGGAAGGACTTGTAGGATTATTAGCATATTGGTAGAAGTCCAATAGGAAGTGATATGCAAGCCCAAGTGTTTGTTAATCAAAAGTCCAAAATAAGGTAATGCAAGCCCGACAAGGAATAAGCTAGATTAATTAAGCAAGCCCAATGTAATGACCCAATGGGTTATCCATGATCTATGGAGCAACGAAGAGTAATATGGGTTGTCTTGGTGGGCAAGAACTTTATGTGGTGACCCAGCAACTTATGTAGGGAGGAAGTTAACTTAATGGATAAGCAAATAAATTGTAAGGAGGTTAGTTAGGAGGTGGGATGTGTTATTGACCATAGTACCCTCACTTTGGCAAGTCTATAAATAGCAAGTGAGATTTCATTATTTTGCTTGTTCAAATTCCTCCAAACTTCTCAAGATAAAGAGCTTAAGTGTTAGAGAAAATAAGTCAAGAATAAGTCAAACAACTTTGTTAGATTTGCAAAGAAGAGAAGAACAAGTTCTTCAAGGGTAAGACTCTAGTCTAATACATCTTCTATCTTTATCATTGTAGGGTGATAAGAGAAGTGTAATTTAATAAATATGTATGCTAAGAACATATAAGAAGTGATTAATGAATGAACTTAAGCCGAATAACTTGTGAATAAGCAACTTGAACCTAAATAAGATGATAAACTTATGAAGAACTTGTTATATGATTGTCATATGATGTTAGTATATTCAATATTGTATGAGAACATTGAGTAAAGGACTAAGTCCATATTAAGTCATAAGAAATGAAATTCGTAGTTTATAAGTTGATTAAGTCATTAACTTATGAGAATAAGTCAAAACTTACTTTGATAATAAGTTGGTGTAATAAGTAACTTAAAATGTTGGTATGATGATTAAAATCCATTTAGAGTGATAATCAAATCATTAGTAATGAGTTTTCGCCGGAATTCACATGATTGGACGATAATCGTCGAATTCATGAAATTCTCGGAATGGAAGTCGTATTTTGTGTTTGAACTCAGAAATGTTAGTTTTCGATGGAGACAAGTCATATTTGGCATTATCTGATTTGCGGACTTGAAAATGGCCAGGATTTCGACTTAGAACGAAGAAGAAACGAGCGTTGAACGTTCACGAACGTTTATCGTTTTCGTTAAAAATGAACTAATTGGTGAAATTTTAGTAAACGAAGTCAAATAGATAAAATTCTTGTATGAACGCATAGAGTATGTAAATTGTAATTAGTAGGCTCTTGAACAAGCCAATTCGGACTTATAACGAAGAAGTTATGAGTCCGGGAGTTTCACAAAATTTCAAAATCTGTAAAAATTTTTCGAGGCACGTGAGTCAAGGCCATGACGCCAACCCAAGGCTAAAAGATGATGCATCACCAATACACAACAGATGATGTCTGAACCTCATCGATCTTTTCGTGCAGAGTAGCACGACATGAAGAACAAGGACTCGCGCCGCAGCGCCAACCTAGGGTTTGGACAGTGATGAAAATAATGACAATGACAACCATAGTAATCAAATTAGAACATAATGACAATGTCAGAACAACATAATGGAAAGCCGGAACAAATAGTAACAAATCTAAGTCCTGATTAGATTGAGATGAAAGGTAAGATATAGTAGTATACATACTTGATTATATATAACCTAATGTGGTACATTATATGATCATGTATTGTAGAGACTTAGAGACTTAAAGTGTACGTGTGATAAACAATAAGAAGACGCTAAAGGCAAGTATTCAAACCCTTGTTCCCGTTCAATCTGGACAAGCTTTGTAATTTATGTATTCTTACACATGAAATCTTATATGATGTAGTCAAAGCCAATTCTTTCGGCTAGACTTATATTATGTTTCTATCAAGAATGGTCAATGTTTATCGAGTTATATTGGTGTGGTTTTCAAACGAAGACTGAGTATGCTAAAAATGTTTTGTCGTTTAATGACAGGCACGTGAGGTTACCACAACTTAAACGTATACACGTTTAATGAATGTAGTGTTGATCAACATAAAGTACTATAGGTTGATCACCTAGACGTGCTCGTAAGTAATGTCGGACTTACGGACTTTGTGCCGGGATGTCCTTTTTTAAAAGAACTTATGAAATGCTCAAGGTCTTGGACCGGAATTGATGTTTTACTAAATATTGTTGTTGTAAAACGTTTTGAATGAAAAGAAGTGCTATTTTGAATTATTGATAGTACTTCGTAACTATTGTTAAGTTATTGAAGATATACGAGTTCTATGTTTCAAGCATGTTATTTATTAGAATTGTTGTACTTGTTGTGCTAGTCATGCTCACTCTTGCTTGAACCATATGAACACAGCTAAGATCGAATGGACCAAAGCTCCGGTAAGGATACGGACCATGCGAAGACGAACCCTTAGATTACTTATGTAATAGTATAGGTGAACGTTTGTAATATATTGAATATTATTATTTTGAATATATAGAAGACATATTCGTTCTTTTGAGACTTTTCAATTGAATGTATGTGTGAATGGTAGTACCGTGTAACACCATCTGTCGGGTTGGAAGATACCCGAATTTGGGGGCGTCACAGGTTGGTATCAAAGCATTAGGTTATAAAACTTAAGGGGGGATTTAAAAACTTTAAGTCATAACCTTAAGAGGAGTCAAAGAAGTACAAAAAGAAAATAACCTTATAAAAATGCATTATGATTATGTTATGTGTTTTTATTATTATACTGACATGTACTAATCAACTTAATTGTTTTGTGTAGATGTCAGGAGTAAATGGAATGTAAGTAGATGGACAGACAGTTAGTGAAGAGTCGGTGAACCAAGTAGGGGTCATACCGAACCCCATAGCGGCAGATCCTGAGATAGTGGTTATTGAGTCTGGAGACTGAGAAGATACTGACCTCATGTCAGTATTCGATGGGATAATAGAGGAGGAAGTGGAGGCAGTGTCCTTCAATCTAGTAGCTATAGTAGCAGAGATAGCTCCTGGGGGGTCGATGATGTCTCTGTTCATGTCAGTATTGGATAGAAATATCCATTACTGTCAAGAGGTCAAGGAGCTGAAGGCAGAGCTCCAAGTTGTCATAGAGGACAAAATTGTTGTGGAGTCTATGTGGGAGCAGGAACACGATGAGAGGGTTTTAGCCAAGGACAAGGTCCATGAGCTGAAATATGAGGTCTTTGAGCTCAATGAGGAGCTAAAGACCAAACTTCAGAAGATAGGGAGAATGTCATATATTAATAGGAGTTCTCACACAGATTTCCAGCAGCAGGTAGCTGGATATCCTGTAGAGGTGGGGCAGACACGGCATACTATTAGCCGTGATATCATTGCAAGTCTTGCCAAGGCAGATTTTGATAATGCCTTAAGGCATATGTAATCTAGTAGTAGCTAGAGTAGTTTATGTATGTAAATATTTTGTACTTAGTAGCGACGTAAAGCCCTCTTTTGTATAGTGAAGGGTAGTCTTTTGTAAATCCCAATTTTTGGAAAGCAATAGCGGAAAAAATCATGTAATCACTTTAGGTCATGTAATAATGTAACCGATGTAGTATTATACTACAAAGATTGAATATAAAACTTTTTATGGAAAATAATGAGTAATGGATGTTGAAGTTATTGTTTAATATCAAATAATAACTAATTAAGAAATTAATAATAACGAAATATGTTTATTATATCAGAAAAATGTCGCCGAGAAGAGTGAAACGTAATCAAGGAGCTAATGTGAATCAACCGGAGGGAGTTCCGGTTAACCCGATGCAAGAGTTTGTTAATTTATTAACAGCTGGCTTTAATAGAACATGGGCTAATATTCCCGTAAATCCAGGAGTAACACGAGCTACTACCTTTAAGGATTTTAAAAGCGTAGGTCCGCCAGAGTTCAAAGGAACTATAGACCCTATCGAAGCCCAAACGTGGGTAAAAGAAATAGAGAAGGCATTTGTGATAGCAAATGTTGATGAGGCCCAAAAGGTTGCCTTTGCAACCTATATGATGAAGGGAGAGGCCAACCTTTGGTGGGAAGCCAATCAGGCTAGGGCCGAGATAGAATCTGACATGGACGAGGTTCAAGGAGATATTCTTTGAGAACTACTTTCCCACGAGCATGTAGGGAAGGATGGAGATGCGATTTCTCGAGTTGAAATAAGGGGACATGACGGTTCCCCAATACGCCGCCAAGTTTAATGAACTGGCGAGGTTCGCTCCACACCAAGTGGATATCGAGGTTAGGATGGCACGAAGGTTTGAGCAGGGCTTGAAACCATGGCTCTATAACTGTGTTTCGGTGTTCCAAAGTACTTCATTTGGAACCATTTTAGAAAAGGCGATAATCGCCGAAGGTGGTAGTGAGGCTCTGAGTCAATACCACAAGGACAAGAAGAGCAAGGGGAAAATAGATGGAGGAGTAAAAGTCGAAGGAGCCAGCAGTAGTGGTGAGACATAGAAGAGGAAGGAGTTTAGCTCTGGGAATACCGGAGTGAAGCAAAGAAACCCAAAGAGGAGGATGGAGTCCTGCAAGACTTGTGGGAAGACTCACTTAGGAGTCTGTCTCAAGGGGAAGGTCGTCTGTTACAACTGTGGACAGGAAGGGCACATTTCGCCTAACTGTCCGAGTCTGAAAAAGAATCATGGATACTTTGTGTGTGGGTCAACCGACCACATGGCAAAGAACTGCCCGAAGAAGGGGATGGACAGGAACCGGGGCACTAATGGCGGTAAGTTAGCTATTAGTGGTCCAGCGCAGCCGGGTAGGCCGATGGGTGGTACCTTTAACATGACAGTCCAAGATGCAGTTGCATCAGGGGATGTCGTCGTAGGTATTATTCCGATCAACAACATAAATGCTTACGTGCTGTTTGATTCGGGTGTTACTTGTTCATTTATAGAATGCGATTTTGCTAGACGATTAGGATTACTTCCCGAAAAGTTGCATATACCTTTAAATATTAAGGTAGCAAACGAAGAAATAATTCCTGTTGAAGATGTTCATAAGAGTTTTTGTGTAGATATATGGGGTTGTAAATTATCGGTAGATTTGATACTGATAAAGTTAGAAGAATTCGACGTAATTCTCGGAATGGATTGGTTAGTTAACCATGGGGAAATTATAGATTGTCAAAAGAAATGTGTGAACATTAAAACGTTAAGACAACTTCAGGTATTATTTTACGGGAATAGATCGCCGGGACGTTCGTGTTGTCTAACCATGACACAAACTAGGAAATTACTGAGGAAGGGATGTGTAGGTTATCTGTGTCATGTTATTGATATCCAGAGAGTGGTAGCAACCATGGAACAAATACCTATAGTGTGAGAATTCGCCGATGTATTTCTGAGTGAATTATTGGGTCTTCCGCCGGATAGGGTGATAGAATTTGTAATAGACATCGTGCCAGGAGCGACACTAGTTTCTAGGGCACCGTATCGTATGGCGCCAATAGAGATGAAGGAGTTGATGGTGCAATTACAAGAACTGTTAGACATGAAGTACATTCAACTGAGTGTTTCACCGTGGGGAGCACCGGTACTGTTTGTCAAGAAGAAGGATGGATCGTTAAGACTTTGTATCGACTATCGAGAGTTGAACAAGTTAACGATAAAGAATAAATACCCATTGCCCAAGATCGATGATCTTTTTGATCAGTTAAAAGGGGCTAAGTATTTTTCTAAAATAGATTTAAGAACGGGGTATCACCAGTTGAAGGTTAGGAAGGAGGATGTAGCAAAGATAGCATTCAGGACTCGTTATGGTCATTACGAGTTTTTGGTGATGTCATTTGGGTTGACTAATGCACCAGCTGCATTTATAGATATGATGAACATAGTGTTCAAACAATATTTGGACAAGTTCATCGTGGTGTTTATCGATGATATTCTAGTCTATTCAAAAATGCCAGAAGATCATGCTAAACACCTAAGATTAGTGTTGAAGACACTAAGGAAGGAGAAGTTGTATGCGAAATTCACTAAGTGTGAATTTTGGTTAGAGAAGGTATAATTTTTAGGTCATGTCACTGACCATGAGGGGATTTTAGTAGATCCAGCAAAGGTGGAACCCGTGATGAATTGGGAACAATCGAAAACACCGACCGAGGTGAGGAGTTTCCTAGGGTTAGCGGGTTACTATCGGAGATTCATCCAGGATTTTTCGAAGATAGCTACTCCGTTGACTAACTTGACAAGGATGACGGTGAAATACCCGTGGACTGATAAATGTGTGGACAATTTTCAAGAATTGAAGAAGAGGTTGAGTGAAGCGCCTGTTTTGTCATTGCCCGATGACACAGGAAATTTTGTAGTTTATAGCGATGCTTCGCATAGAGGACTTGGTTGCGTGCTCATGCACGATGGCAAGGTCATTGCGTATGCATCTAGGCGTTTGAAGGATTATTAGAAAGTTTACACTACTCATGATCTGGAACTGGCCGCTGTAGTTTTTGCTCTAAAGATAAGGAGACATTATCTTTATGGAGAAAAATGTGAGATATACATGGACCACAAGAGTCTAAAATATATATTCACACAGAAGGAGTTGAATATGAGGCAGAGGAGATGGATGGAGTTGATAAAGGATTACGACTGTGAAATCATGTATCACCTTGGAAAAGCCAATGTAGTTGATAACGCCTTAAGTAGGAAGGGTCGGGAAAAGTTATCTTCGTTAACGGCTCAAACTGAGTTAATAACAGAGATGGCTAGGATGGAATTTGAAGTGAAGCTGTCGAGTGAAGCAGGACCTATACTGTTTGCGACGGAGATGCAATCTACCATCATAGAAAGAATTAAGGAGGTGCAACTCAAAACGGATGAGTGTGACGGGATAAAGGAGCGGCTATCCAGTGAAAAAGATATTAAGTACAGTCTTGATAATGAAGGATTATTAAGATTTGAAGGAAGAATTTGGGTTCCGAATGAGACGAAATTAAAGGAGCAGGTATTACAAGAGGCTCATAGTTTGAGGTTTTCGATTCATCCTAGGAGTACTAAGATGTATCAAGACCTTTGACAGAGTTTTTGGTGGCCGAACATGAAGAGAGAGATAGAAGAGTACGTAAGTAGGTGCTTGACTTGCCAGAAAGTTAAGGCCGAACATCAACGACCAAGTATCTTGTTACAGTCATTGGAAATTCCGGAGTGGAAGTGGGGAAATATCACGATGGATTTTGTGGTGGGACTTCCGACTACAACGAAAGGGTATGATGCGATTTGGGTAATAGTGGACCGGTTGACAAAGTTGGCTCACTTTTTACCAATTAGGGTCAAGATTAACTTAGACCAGTTAGCTAAACTCTATATTAAGTAAATAATTTCCAAACATGGAGTACCAGTATCCATTGTGTCAGATCGTGATCCACGATTCACATCGAACTTTTGGAAGAGTCTACAAGAGCAGTTGGGAACGTAGTTGAAGCTGAGTACGGCGTATCATCCACAAACTGATGGACAGAGCGAAAGAACAATTCAGACGTTAGAAGATATGTTAAGATCTTACGTCATGGATTTCAAGGGTAGTTGGGATGATCATCTACGATTAATGGAGTTTGCGTATAACAATTATCATGCAAGCATAGGTATGTCGCCTTACGAAGCTTTGTATGGGAGGAAATGTTGAACACCACTGTATTGGGATGAGGTAGGAGAACACCGAATGCTAGGACCAGAATTGGTTCAACAAACAGTGGACATTATCAAGATGATACAAATGCGACTTTTAGCAGCTCAAGACAGACATAAGAAGTTTACGGATTCGCATAGAGAGAATAGAGAATTTAAACTAGGTTCGTATGTATTTCTAAAGGTATCTCCCTAGAAAGGAAAGATACATTTTAGAAAGAAGGGAAAGTTAAGTCTGAGGTTCATAGGACCTTTTGAGGTATTAAAACGGGTGGGTGAAGTAGCATACATGATAGCATTACCTCCAGACCTAGAATGAATACATAATGTATTTCACGTATCCGTGTTATGTCCTTATAAGCCATATTATAAACACGTAATAGAATATGAGCCTATTCATATCGAGAAGGACTTAACGTATGAAGAAATGCCGATTCAAATTGTCGACGGAAAAGAACAAGTTATGCGGAATAAAGTCGTACCTTCCGTAAAGGTGATATGGAAGAACCACGATGCAGAAGAAGCAACGTGGGAGTTGGAAGAAAAGATGAAAAAGAATTACCCTCATTTGTTTGTGTAATTTTTTTTTATACCTAGATTCTGGGGACAAAATCCTTATAAGGGGGAGAGAGTGTAACGCCCCAGAAAATCGAACCTTTTGTAAATATTTTTAATAATGAATAAAATAATATTATTTATTATTATTACGTGTTGATAGATGAATGTCGTTCTATAACCTAGAAACGTCGGAACGTCGTAGTATTTTAACTAAGTGTTTGAATTTCTAAGACGAAAATAAAAGCTTACCGAGAAATTTTCTGAAAAACACTATTCATCAATTTCCACTCAGGAATTATTTTTGAACTTCCGAGAAATACGTAATGTTATAATATCAAGGGGAGATGGATTACGTAATAATAATCTAAGTATGGAAAATACAATATTTTGCATGTGGACTTAATTTGAGAACGTTAGGAATATTAAAGCGTTAAGAAAAGACTGTATTAATCGTGTGATGAGTATGTATTATACGAGGTATTGAAAGCAAGTATAATATGAATTATTATACGAATATGTATGGAGAATGGAATAATGTATATTACAAATAAATATACGAGTTAGAATACGAGAATTATACATATAGTATATATGTCAAGGTTTTTAATTAAATGGAATGGACTTGTAGGATTATAGGATTATTAACATATTGGTAGAAGTCCAATAGGAAGTGATATGCAAGCCCAAGTGCTTGTTAATAAAAAGTCCAAACTAAGGTAATGCAAGCCCAACAAGGAATAAGCTAGATTAATTAAGCAAGCCCAATGTAATGACCCAATGGGTTATCCATGATCCATGGAGCAACCAAGAGTACTATGGGTTGTCTTGGTGGGCAAGAACTTTATTTGGTGACTAAGCAACTTATGTAGGGAACAAGGTTAACTTAATGGATAAGCAAATAAATTGTAAGGAGGTTAGTAAGGAGGTGGGATGTGTTATTGACCATAGTACCCTCACTTTGGCAAGTCTATAAATAGCAAGTGAGATTTCATTATTTTGCTTGTTCAAATTCCTCCAAACTTCTCAAGATAAGAGCTTAAGTGTTAGAGAAAATAAGTCAAGAATAAGTCAAACAACCTTTGTTAGATTTACAAAGAAGAGAAGAACAAGATCTTCAAGGGTAAGACTCTAGTCTAATACATCTTCTATCTTTATCATTGTAGGGTGATAAGAGAAGTGTAATTTATTAAACATGTATGCTAAGAACATATAAGAAGTGATTAATGAATGAACTTAAGCCGAATAAGTTGTGAATAAGCAACTTGAACCTAAATAAGTTGATAAACTTATGAAGAACTTGTCATATGATTGTTATATGTTGTTAGTATGTTCAATATGGTATGAGAACATTGATTAAAGGACTTAAGTCCATATTAAGTCATAAGAAATGAAATTCGTAGTTTATAAGTTGATGAAGTCATTAACTTATGAGAATAAGTCAAAACTTACTTTGATAATAAGTTGGTGTAATAAGTAACTTAAAATGTTGGTATGATGATTAAAATCAATTTAGAATGATAATCAAATCATTAGTAATGAGTTTTCGCCGGAATTCACACGATTGGACGATAATCGTCGAATTCGTGAAATTCTCGGAATGGAAGTCATATTTTGTGTTTGAACTCAAAAACATTGGTTTTCGATGGAGACTAGTCATATTTGGGATTATAGAGTTGCAGACTCAAAAATGACCGGATTCTGACTTAGAACGAAGAAACGAACGTTGAACGTTAACGAACGTTTATCATTTTCGTTAAAAATGAACTAATTGGTGAAATTTTAGCAAACAAATTCAAATATATAAAATTCTTGCATGAACGCATAGAGTATGTAAATTGTGAACTATAGGCTCTTGAACGAGCCAATTCGGACTTATAACGAAGAATTTATGCGTCCGGGAGTTTCACAAAATTTTAAAATCTGTAAAATTTTCTGAGGCATAGGTTGGCGCCGCGGCGCCAACCCAAGGCCAAAAGATGGCTATGTAAAGGCTGCACAATGTTCGAACATACTAAACTTTCAAGCAGTAGCGACATGAAAAACAAGGACTCGCATCACAGCCGCCAATTCGGCCTCTGTACCATCAGAGAGAAGCCATGCATTATTTCTGAGAGAAGGAAGGGTGGTGCAGGCATACCAACCCTAGGGTTTGGACAACGATGAAGGTTTACAAGTATAGCATGATCAGTAACTCAGTAGGAATAAACTGAGGAACTTAATAAGGTATTGTAAGGTTTTGTTAAACCTTATTTATGTTGTCTAAAGGTTGAAGATAGTAATCAAATATGAACATAATGACAATGTAAGAACAACATAATGGAAAGCCGGAACAAATAGTAACAAATCTAAGTCCTGATTAGATTGAGATGAAAGGTAAGATATAGTAGTATACATACTTGATTATATATAACCTAATGTGGTACGTTATATGATCATGTATTGTAGAGTCTTGGAGACTTAAAGTGTACGTGTGATAAATAATAAGTAGACGCTAAAGGCAAGTATTATAACCCTTGTTCCAGTTCAATCTAGACAAGCTTTGTAATTCATGTATTCTTACACATGAAGTCTTATATGATGAAGTCAAAGCCAATTCTTTCGGCTAGACTTATATTATGTTTCTATCAAGCATGATCAATGTTTACCGAGTTATATTGGAGTGATTTTCAAACAAAGACTGAGTATGCTAAAAATGTTTTGTCATTTAACGACAGGCACGTGAGGTTGCCACAACTTAAACGTATACACGTTTAATGAATATAGGGTTGATTAACATAGAGTACTATAGGCTGATCATCTAGACATGCTCGTAAGTAATGTCGGACTTCCGGACTTTGTCCTGGGATGTCCTTTTTTAAAAGAACTTATGAAATGCTCAAGGTCTTGGACCAGAATTGATGTTTTACTGAATATTGTTGTTGTAAAACGTTTTGAATGAAAAGAAGTACTATTTTGATTTATCGATAGTACTTCGTAACTATTGTTCAGTTAATGAAGATATACGAGTTCTATGTTTCAAGTTTGTTGTTTATTAGAATTGTTGTACTTGCTGAGCTAGTCATGCTCACTCTTGCTTGAACCATATGAATATAGCTAAGATCGAACGGACCGAAGGCTTCGGCAAGGATAAGGGAAAGGCAAAGACGAACCCTTAGATTACTTATGTAATAGTATAGGTGAACATTTGTAATATATTGAATATTATGACAAGAACGAATGTATGAGTTATAAAGAACCTGGGGAAATGTAATTTTATTTTGTATATATAGAAGACATATTCGTTCTTTTGAGACTTTTCAATTGAATGTATGTGTGAATGGTAGTACGGTGTAGCACCATCTATCGGGTTGGAAGATACCCGGATTTGGGGGTCACAAGATATACAATGTATATTGTAATAACCCAATATTTTCTATATAAATAAATCAAAAATTTGCGTATAATTTATTTTTATTATTATTATTTATAATGGTGGAAGTGTGCAAGGTACTGTATGTATATATATTTGTGATAAATAAAAATTTATTTATTACATGAATAATTTTAAATAATTTTATTTTAGAATTATAGATCTTTATAAATTATATTCTTATAATAATTAATTTTATAGTAGAAATGTTTTTATTAATTATTTTCTATGAAAATATGATTATTATGTTATTTAAATAATATATGAAATGATTATAGAATTATAATAATAATTATTTTATTATATGAATTTATTTCAGATTAATTAAGCTAATTATTTAACTTAATTAATAATGTTATATATGACAGATAAATCAGATATGGAATCCAAACCCTAATTCTGGTTTTGGAACAAGGAATGAGAATAATAATGTAACATTAATTATATTTTGATTTTTTAGTGTTATAAATATGTATTGTATGTGTACGCATGGTTAATGATTGGTCAATGTTGGTGCAGTATTTAAAAATCTTAATATTACCGATAAACCCTAGTTTTGAAGTCGAATAAGACTTTAAAATCTGTCTAGTAATTATGTTACGTGATTAATGACATTTATTATAATATTATTTTATTTCAGTGCCGTAAATATACTATATAGGTATGGACTGATACTGTTGGTCAAATTATGTGTATAGTGTCAAAACACTAATATTAATTGGCTTAACCCTAATTTAAAACTCAAACCGGAGTTTATGGTTGGTAAGAAATTGTGTTATATGATTAATGTTAATATAGATATTAAATTAAATTAGGGAAACCCTAGATATTAATATTTGAAAACCCTAATTGTTAGAAAACTTAATAGCTAATTAGAAACCCTAATTGTAAAAATTAGGAATTTTAAATGTTAAAACAAAAACCCTAATTACTAATTATAAGCCCTAATTACTAAATTAGTAATATTAATTATAATTTGTGAATCTTAAACCTATATGCTATGTTCTATGTAATTAGAAAATTAAACATGATTAAGAAACCTTAATTTATAATTTTAAAAACTAAAATTTTATTTTATTTTACAAACCCTAAACTAGAAATGCTACAATTTCATACTAAACCTAAGGGTTAAACCCTAAGGGTCAAACCATGAGGGTTAACCAATTGTCTAGAAAGCCATTAAGATTATATGAAAATAGACTAAAATGCCCTTTTAGCATTCTTTAATAGGTTAGAGTATAAATCTTGCCATATTATGGAGTTGGTGACCTATAATAGATCAGCAATGTGACTAAAATCAACTAATCTCAGCCATATATCTCAGCAAGTTCATTGCATCTATCAAGTATATAAAGATCATGATAGAGAAAAGTGCTCATTTTATTGCATTATTCACCAACACTCATCCATGACCCTCTCTCTCTCTAACCTACGAAATTATAAGGCATTTCAGTTCCAAAACACAGCCCCACTACTGCTCATAACCAATCAAGAGCCTAGAATAAAGAATTGATCATGAGAGGTATAAAACCCTAGCTTGAAATCTGATATTGATCAATGTGTTAGATGTTAGAATTTTATTTTAAAACATGTTGTTTATAGTGTTATTAAGTGATCTGGGTTGATAGATGTTGGATCCATAACATCTATAAGCTCAGATCTAGTGTTTTTGCAAATCTGGAAAATTTTTAAAATGAGTCTAACAACCGAATGCCAAACCCTTTAAATCTTTGTAAGTTATGTGTTTCTGTTGTTTAAAGGTTAGAGTATGTAGTATGATGTGAGATCTTGATCTGGAACTTGAATCAAGTCCAGATCATATACATATTGTTAGATATATGTGGTCAAAGGTCGTTGACCGACCACAAAAACTTAAAATCTGGGCAGCCCAGATTTCCCAGGTGGCTCTGACAAGCTTTTCATTGCCTATGATCTTGTTGATCTTTGCTATTTTGGCCCAGTTGTTGTTTTGTTGTTGTAGCTTGATATGAAGACTGCATATTAAAGCCTTTAGACAACCTAGATACTTAATGGGATCCAAGTTATGCAAGGTCAAAAGTGGGTTGACCGTCTGCTGATAAACATTTCTGGGTTTTCCAGAAATGTTCAAGAAGAGTTTCTAGAGACCACTTTGACCGGCCTTAATTTCTTAACTGTGTTGATGTTAGATCTATATCATGTTATGTAATTGCTCTTTGACATTTTTTCTACATGATGGAATCTTCATATTACATAGACTAAGCCCAAAATGCTAGATTCAGAGCCTACAAAATAGGTACCTTGGTTGTTCTTCATTTATGTGTAACCCAGAAAATGAAGAACACGCCTGACAACATTTTTAAAGCTCCAGATCTCACTTGTTTAATGTTGTTTGGTCATGTTTCTTGTTAGATCATGTAATATTGATCTAGCACTACAAGATCTGTTGTTTAGTTGTTCCAGAAACATCATGAGTTACGAATTATTTATGGTCAATCTGGTGCCCTTAGTGACTGACATGCTTTCTAGGTTTGGGCTCAAGAACATGAAGAACACCTATAGATTTTGTTACGTCGCTATAAAGCGATCTTTTAGCGACAATTTATTTCCAAAATTAATTATTTTTATTAAATAAATAGAAAAATTAGTTTTTAATTATTAAAAATATAAAATAAATTATTAAAAATTATTTTTAAGTCAGAAATTTATATTTTAATTATTTTGAATATATTTCATAAATATTTAATATTTTGGAATATTAAAGGTATTTAATTTATTTAATAATAATATCCAATAAATTATTTAAAAATGATTTAATACTTGAAAAATTATTTAAAATTATATTATGTTATAAGAAAATATTTTAAGTTATTTTTAATGACTTTTAATATTTTGTGATTAAGTTTCATTAATAAAATAATATTAATGGTAATTAAGTTATTTAATAAATGCATTAAATAAATGATGAAAATATAATTAATGATTTATAAATCATATAAAAATGATTTAAAGGTTATAAAAATATTTTAAGTTATAAAATATAACTTTTGATATTTTGTCATGAAAAATATTAATATTTTAATATTAATGATATTAAAGTTATTTAATAATTATATTAAATAAATGAGTTTAAAAATGATTTTAATATTATAAAATTATTTTAAATGAAATTAAGGTGTTTAAAAATATTTGAAGTTATAAAATATAACTTTTAATATTTAAAGGATAATTTCATTAATAATTTAATATTAATGATATTAATTTAATATTAATGATATTATGTTTATTTAAACATTCTATTAAATAAATAGTTTTAAAAATGGTTTTATTAGTTTAAAAATCATTTAAAAGGATATTAATGAATTAAAAATATTTTAAGTTATAATTAATGGCTTTTAATATTTGGATAAATAGTGCATTAATATTTAAATATTAATGGTAATTATTTAAAAATGATTTTAAATATTTTAAAAATCATTTAAGGGTAATATTAGTACTTTAAAAGTATTTTAAGTTATTATAAATAACTTTAATATTTTTGCAATGATTTTATTAATAGTTTAATATTAATTAAATATTAATGATAATAGAATTATTTAATATTTAAATCATTTAATAATGATTCCGGTGTTTGAAAATTCATGATAAATATTTTAAAATTATTATAAGTCATTTAAAAATAATATGACTGATAATTATAGTTATTGAACTACTGGTTAGAGTCTTAGATTCGATAATTACCCGATAAAGCCGTCGGTATGCCGACAGATTTCAGAAATTGATCTAGACTTAGATATTTTGAATGTATTCATGTTTTTTTGTGATTCAATGACTGTTGAATATGTGTGACAAGGTGATTAGGTTATGTGCTAACTGCAATAAGCAATGTTATGTGTTATAGTATGTTATTCTAATCGATCAAATGATCTTATTAATGATAAGTTTCTGTATAAAAGATAAAACTAAGTTGTGTATTGTAAGCAGCAGACCAGGCAAGTATCCTACCTTTGCATTTCTTTTATGCAATGGATATGAGTAAGAAAGTTTTAGAATTATATTATTATTGTACTAGATTATTAACCCTATTGTTATTTACATTATATCCGATCATTGTTTATCAACATGATATTATATTATATAATTCAGATATATATTACATTCGATAATTTATATATATGGTTATACAAGTGTCCTCACTTGGATAATCATTATATTTAATCACATGTTGATATATATATATATATATATATATATATATATATATATATATATATATATATATATATATATATATATATATTGATCCTCAAAGATGAATACTGATAAAAGCAGTCTAAGCTATATGCTCCAGCTAGACACAGACTCATAAATATCATTGAATATGATAAAACCTTTTTGTATCCAATCAAATTGCTTTGGTTTGGATTCCTAACTAATTATGAACATCCCGAACATGGGAAAACTTTTATGCGCCAAGGCGAACAAAGTGAATGATAATATCGTTCTTGAATATAGTATTGATCAATACAAGGTCCATGGGATGTACACCCTCATGCCCGTAAGTTATGACGGTTTGTAGATGAAGTTCTGTCTAACCTTTTCGAAAACAGAAAATAATGTTCATAGTCTGTCGACTACCCTATATATATAGTCAATACGTAGTTTCAAAACTTTGATATAGAAATAATATATTGTTATGATTGGTTCAGTTTACTTCACAACTATTGATTTGTTGTAGAAGTGGTGTACAAAAAAAATATTTAATTCTTTCAGCTAATTATATTTATAATTGTTATTACTTGTTGGGCACCTAAATGCTCATTCTTGCTTTAAATTTAAATATTTTCAGCTAGGCATGATCAACCTGAAGGTTCAGACAAGAACAAGTGAAAAGGAAAGCAAATAGAATATGATTATTGGTATCTTTTGTAATAGTTAGACTGTATTAAGATAATGATATGTATTATATATCATGTAAAGAATGTAGTAAAGGTTGCGTACTTGGGATTAGACTCTGATAAATGTAAGTTAAGTTTGATATTTATATTATTGTTATTATTATTAGCATTATTTTCGCTCATAGAAATGGTATCATAAAGCACCGAGTTCGAGTTTCAAGTAGCTGAATTTGGGGGAGTTACATATATCCCCTATCCTTGTCTTTCATCCTTATCTCCTTCCTTACTAGTAGCAAAGTTAAGGAAACAAGTGGCTAAATGAATTAAGGACACCTAAGCGTAAAGGATAAGAAGAAAAAAAAGTAATCATTGCTATCCTAATTCACCCACATGCCCTACCACTTAAGGATAATTGCTCAAATTTTGATTTTATTTTAATTGTTAATTTACTTAACAAATGACTAAAAAGTCCCTCCTTAAGTGGGTTAAAAAAATTGGGCCAATATTACCATCTTTTGGGTTTAAATTTTAATTCTTTAGGCCATGTAAATCAGCATAGTCCAATACTTTTAATTTACATAACTTTATATATTTAATTAGTGTTTCTTTACACACATTAGTAAGTTAATTTCTTCCTCATATATCTTTAATTTCATAACCCAATTAGACTTGCTATTCTTAGGTTATAAAATTAATTAATTAATTAAGATTTATAAAATAATTCTCTTAGGATTAGTATATCTTTTTAAATACCAACATTCTCTTAAATTATAACCCATTAGGTTATTTAATTATCATTCCTAATATATGTATTAGGTTACATAACCTCATTCATCATCTCTTTACAAAATAAATGTAGACACATTATATAATACATATTTACTCAATCACGTACATAATTCACATATGTCCTAACATATTTCCCCTAGTTTATTAACTTATTAGCCCAAATTGACTTAATAAGTTATAAACACATACATACTCATATCAATAATCAATTACTTAAGGATTGTAAATCCTTTTAATTTAATAATCGAGGCTAACCTTCAAGCTATGTCAATATCTTACATAACTTTCAGTACTCTTCCTTGAAAATGATTAAGTATACTTCTTAGTTAATAAATTAACTATCTAGCTTAATTATCATATAAGCTTATATGATTCAAGTACTTTCTTTTTCTTTCTTTTTTTTAAAAAAAAATTATTCAAGAAATTTGAATTATGTAAAATTCTCGGTTCTCACATTCTCCCCTCCTTATAAGGATTTCGTCCTCGAAATCACCGCTTTCTTACGCTCTAATATCTTTTAAAGTTGTATCATCAATTCATTTATATCAACACAATATTAATGTGTGTTTCATACACTAACTTGTGACTTGGGATCTATAAAAGAAAACCATTCACAACTATATCTACCCAATATTTCTCGCATAATTCATTTACTCAACTAAATCATTACTTGTCACCACCTCCTGGGCAACTACTGCATCTTGCAACGTCATGTTGAACGTGGGCAGGTCCTTCCCGGCTGAGCAGGTCCTTTGATCGCTAGTGTTCCACTGTTGTTTCCTCCATTGTTGCTTCCTCTTTCTGCATTCTGCTTGGGTAGTTATGAATTTGATGGTCTAGCAATCCACATGAAAAACAACCTGATATCTTCTTTGAACTTGGACAATTTGGAGAGATGTGTTCCTCTTGTCCACAGTTAAAACACACTCATTTTCCCTTCAAACATACTCCTGAATGCTTTTTACCGTAATTTGCACATGCCTCACCTCTATTCCTATTATATCCTAACTTGTCTCCAGATTCAGTATTTTCCTTCCATTTAGGCTTATTAGAGTTACTTCGTCCACTGCTACCTCATTCATTCGTCTTTCTCTTCTTTTCTTGATGATACCTTGACATAACTTCACTTCCTCCTTTAGCGATGATTACTTTTTTCAACAGGGCCGAAAATGTCTTAATCTACAACACAACTACCTTGCTATATATCACTAGCTTCAGTCCATTCTTAAACCTTCGCGCCTTTCGTACCTTAATGCCCACCTCATGCGGAGCAAATCTCGCTAGTTTGTTGAATTTGGCGGCGTATTCTGCAACCGATATATTCTCCTTCTTTAACTCCAAAAAGTTTACTTCCATTCTTTCTTACATACTTTCTGAGAAATAATTTTTGAAAAATAATTCCTTAAACCTTGTCCAGCTTACTACTGTTGTACCAACTCTAGCTTTGTGTGTCTCCCACCATTAATTCGCCTCACCCTTCATCAAATAGGTAGCAAAATCTGTCTTTTTCTACTCCGCTAATCTAGCAATAACAAAGGATTTCTCCATCTCCTTTACCCATGTATGGGATTCTATAGGGTCAGTGGTTCCCTTGAATTCCGGCGGTCCTACGACCTTAAAGTCTTTAAAGTTAGCCAATCGATTAGCTGGTCGATTTCTTACTGTTGGGGCTCTAGTTTGCATAGCTTGAGCTAGCATGTCTGCGAAGTTCTGCATTGGATTAGCTTAATCTCCTTCATTATTCACAGACCGCTCCTCCCTTTGGTTACGATTTTGTTGTCTTCGCGGCATTATCTGATGAAATAAAGACTTACATTAATACATTGTCTTTATGCCACATCTTATTAGTAGTATACAAAATTTTAAACTTAAACCAATTTCAGCTTTTTAGATTATCTAATTCAGCTTACTGAATTATCAAATTCATCAAATAATCATATCATTTCATTTATATTCATGCAAATAGTACATAATACTTTTTAGTACATAGCACATACTACTACAAACGGTTAGTATCCCTTTGTGACAAATGTAATAACCCAGGATTTCGAATAATCCGAAATTTATGAATAATTTTTTTTATTTAATATTAATATTGACTGTTAATATTGTACTGTGTATCTGTGATACGAGTCTTGAGTAGTGGTCAATTTGTGTATCGACTGAGAAAATAGAGTAGAGTTGTGCTTAAATGGGAATAGAAACCTTAACCCTAAGTCCAGATAGGGATTCGATAGAAATACAGTTATTATAACTGTATCGTTGAGTATGTGATTGTATTGTGTAGAATTTTGATCAGTGATTGATTAAGTAGGATATAACATTAGTAAACCCTAATGAGAGATTTGAAACCCTAATCTCAAGATTAGAAACCCTAACGCGTAGTTAGGAACCTTAATCGAAAGTCAAAAAACCCGAATTTTAAATTTGGGAACACTAAACCCTAATTAGGAAAGCCTAATTAGAATTATCAAACCCTAATGGTGAGAATTAAGGAGAATGATGTTAATTGACTAGAATACCCTTAATTTTCTAAAGGAAATTACAAAATTACCCTTTTAGAGGTGAAAAGACCAAAATACCCCTTAACTTACAACTTAAGTTATGTAAATTCTAGAATGGGGTGATTCACCATGTTAGGTATTGACTTGTGCTCTTAAAATCTACCAAATCTAATCCAATTAGACACCTAGCATTGCTTACATACTTTGCATCTAAGATATAAATGATTTTGGAGAGAGAAAGTTCATAAAAATTTAGCCATTTGCTATCTAGCCTTCAACCCACTCTCTCTATCTCTAAACATCCGAAAACACTAAGTATCTCAGTCCCTAAAAGAGTGCCTTGATCATCAAGATCAGTAGAGAAGAGCTTAGATCAAAGATTGGAAATTAAGAGGTATAAACCCTAACCCTACTTTGATCTTGTATGTTTAAGATATGTTTGTGTTTATGTGTTTTAATACATGTTATATGATGTTTTATGATGATCTATGGAGATATATCATAGATCTATAGCATCAAAAGTCAAGTTTTCAAAAACTGCCTGAACCCTAGAAAATGGTCTGGCAAGCTAATGTCAGTGACCATAGATCTTTGTATGTTTGTGATTTTTGTTGTTTGATGTTTTGGATTGGTAGTCTGGTATGAGATCTTTCATCTGAAAGTGTTATTATAGCCATTAGATGTCTGGATTTGGAGTTATAATCGGTCAAAACCCTGTTGACCAGGCATGACCGAAGCTTTCTGGGTAACCTAGAAAGTGTAAGGAGCAGCGTCTGACAACGACTTCAAGCTCCTAGATCTGTCAATGTATACACGTTTTGTTGTTGTTGTTGTTGTTGTTGTTGTTGTTGTTGTAATACATGTGTAGCCTGGTGTCTTGACTATATATTCATGACTTTATATCATGTAGTTGATCAACAGATCGAATGTAGGAAGCGGTCGAAGTAGCCAACTTGGCATGAATGTCTATTTTCTGGAATTTATAGAAAATGTATGAACTCAGTTTTTGTCAGAGTTTGACCGAGTCATACATTGTGATTCTGTTGTTTTTAAACTGAGTTGTTGTTTTGTAAATGTTCTATGACACAAGCACTATAACCTTGAACCATTAAACAGCATGAACCAAGATCAGAACCTAGATTAATTTGGGCTGGAAAGTACCAAGTCGAACTGCATGGGTTTCTGGAAAACCCAGAAATCGTCTGACAACAACTTTGGAGGCTTTGATCTCCTTGTTGTGATGTTGTATGACCTAGTTGGTGATTGATAAGTGTAGTATTACGTTTCTACTACAAAATCTAAGTCTTAGATGGCCCAGAACATGATTGATTTGAGAATTAAAGGCCGGTCAAACCTTGCCCCTCGAACACTGAGATTGTCAATGTTCTTGAGCCAAGAACACCAAAGGTAAAAAAAGTGTGTCGCTAAAGACCTATAGCGATGGTTGCTATTAATTTTAATTTCTGAATTTCTAGAAATTATATAAAAATAGAAATAAATTATAAAAATTATCAAAAATGATTTTAAAAATTATTTCAAATTATGAAAAATAATTTTTGAGTATTTGGGATATTTTTCATTAATATTTATATTTATTTGAATATTAATGATATTTAATTTATTTAATTATTGTATTAAATAAATTAGAGAAAATGATTTTAATATATTAAAATTATTATAAATAAGAATAAAGTATTTAAAAATATTTTGAGTTATAAAATGTAACTTTTAATATTTTTGGAGAATTTTTATTAATAATTTAATGTTAATGATGATAGATTTATTTAATTATTAAATTAAATAAATGATTTAAAAATGATTTTATTGAATTAAAAATCATTTTAAATAAGAATAAAGTGTTAGAAAATATTTTGAATTATAAAATATAATTTTTGGAGAATTCTCATTAATAACTTTATTATTAATGATATTAGATTTATTTAATTATTAAATTAAATAAATGATGATAAAATGGTTTTATTGATTTTAAAATCATTTAAAAATGAGAAAAGTGATATAAAAATATTTTAAGTTATAATTAATGACTTTTAATATTTTGATTATAATTTCATTAATATTTAAATATTAATGGTGATGATTTTAAAATTATTTTAATCACTTTAAAAATCATTTAAATAGAATATTGGTCATTTAAAAATATTTTAAGTTACTATAAATAACTTTAATATTTTGATGTGTATGTCATTAATATTTTAATATTAATGATGATGAATTTATTTGATATTTAAATCATTTAAAAATGATTTTAGTGTTTGAAAAATTATTATAAAATATAATAATTGTTAGAAAATTATTAAAAGTTTTTGAAAAATATTATAAATGATATTTGACTTATCTAAAATAATATTGAAGCTTAGAGGCTAAGTTTAATTGAAAATACAAGTGTTAATTGTTGGATAGGGTGACCAGTATACCGAGAATGGACCGAAGTCCAACCAGACCGAAATAGTTAGAATTGTGACTATGTGCTAATGTGCCTAGGAGAAAGATTGACTATAAATTATAGTGTTATGTTCTGTGACATATTGTTCTAATTGTAAGACCAATATTGTGAATATAGGTCTTGTGAACGCAGATAGGTATATTGTGTAGCAGTAATCAACGTGGAAGGCAAGTTCCCTAACTCAACCTTGAGTTATATTCATTCAATTATTATGGTGGTTAATTATTGCTAATTATACCATGTCCAAGGATTTATTGTTGATTATTGGCAATTAGTGCATGTTTAATAATTCAAATTGAATTATGATTAAAGTAAAATATACGTTAAGTAGAATAAGCGTTGTTGGATATTCATATCAAGTAGAAGCTAGAATCGATGATCTGAGAAAATTCCTATTTATTGTCAAATTATGTTAAGAAATGTCTTAGCTAGTTATTCTGGCTAGACGAAATTTGTTAGAATTTGATAGATTCGAAAAGTAAAATCAATTATTATTGACAGATTGATGCCAATTATTTTGGCTAGACCGAGAAGTAATTAGAATTTAAAATGACAGTATTTCTTTGTTAAATCAAAATCTTGATTCTGAGAATGAGAAGAACAACCATTTATATAAAGGGAACATTTTATTGGTCGTAAATTCGACTATTACGCGTTATGTTTAAGTATTATGCATAATATCGGGTATAATAAAGTTGATCACTTGTTATACTTGTAGAGGAGTATGATTTAATCTTTATGGTTATCTGATACACTTGTGTATATATCAAAGTAAATCTTTGATATCTACTCTAGTAGAAAAGTTCTAGGTCTTGTGTGACCACTCAGCATAAATCTGGAAAACATTCCACTTTGGTATTGCGTAAAATTGATTCTTGATTATTTATTAGAATATCGTAGAAACTTTGAAAGCATTGTATACTTTCGTTAATTTGTTGCATAGTTGTGAGAAGATTAGTTAGAGAAGAACAAATTGTTCAGCTATTTCAAAGTTCCTCGAACTTTGAAGTCATTCTATGGAATTAGATATTTGTTGTCTTGATCCTTATACATTTATTGTATATCTTAACTTGTGGGGCAAATTTGTTGCTCACCCTTGCTAAATAAAACATTTCAGCTAGGGACAAAGAAGCTAGAGGAGCTGAGAAGATAAAAGGCAAAGGTGCTATGTTGTGATAGTTGTGTTTAACATATATATTATATTGTATTTGTAAACCCTTTTTGTATATCTAAAGGGTATGTTTATAATATAAAGGTTAGATAACCTAGGACGAATGTATTAACTATATCAGTTAATGTGGTTTATATGTCTATTCATAATTAAATGGGTAGTTAGATGTTATTTATTTTGTGGATTGTGATCACCAAACTCGGGAGTCAGGTAACCCGGATTTGGGGGCGTCACATGTTGGTATCAAAGCTATTGTGACCAAGGTGTCACAAGTTGTTGTTAGCAGAGCTATAAGTTATAAACCTTAAGTGGGGGGGAAACCCTATGATTTTAACCATAACCGAGAAAGAATTATTGGCAGTTGTATATGCCTTTAATAATTCTGAGCGTATTTGATTGGTATGAAGGTGATACTGTACACAGATCACGCAGCAATCCGACACTTAATTTCAAAGAAGGATGCAAAGCCCCGGTTGATTAGATGGATATTATTGTTGTATGAATTTGATTTGGAGATCAAGGACAGAAAGGGCACTAAAAATCAAGTGGCGGACCACTTATCTCGACTAGAGAATCCAGAAAGGGAGGCAGACGACAAAGTTGTAATTAATGAATCCTTTCCAGATGAGCAATTATTTTTAGTGAAAGGGGAAGTGCCATGGTTTGCAGACTACGTGAACTATTTGGTGAGTAAGATTGTACCTTCTGACTTGGTGGGTCATCAAAAGAAAAAATTTCTGCATGATGTAAAATGGTTTATATGGGATGAGCCATACTTGTTTAAACAATGTGTTGATCAAATGATAAGAAGGTGTATCCCATATAGCGAGACTGAGGGGATTTTACATGATTGTCATGCTTCTTTGTATGGGGTTCACTATGGTGGAGAGCGAACAACGGCTAGAGTGCTACAAGCAGGATTCTACTGGCCGACAATTTTCAAGGATGCGTACAGTTTCGTCCAGAGATGTGATAGATGTCAGAGAGTTGGGAACATTTCAAAAAGAAATGAAATGCCATTGAACACAATCCTCGAAGTGGAAATTTTCGATGTGTGGGAGATAGATTTCATGGGTCCTTTCGTTTCTTCATGTGGAAATCTTTACATCTTGCTTGTAGTGTATTATGTGTTGAAATGGGTAGAAGTGGCAGCTCTTCCAATAAATGATGCCAAAGTAGTCCTCAGGTTTTTACAAAGAAGTATCTTCACGAGTTTTGGGACTCCTAGGGCCATCATTAGTGATGAAGGCAGTTATTTCTACAACATGCACTTTACAGCTTTGTTGGCAAAGCATGGGGTGAACCATCGCATTGCTATAGCTTATCACCCACAAACGAATGGCCAAGCAGAAGTTTTAAATCGGGAAGTCAAAAGAATTTTGGAAAAAGTTGTGAATCCCACTAGAAAAGATTGGTCTTTAAAGCTTGATGATGCTGTTTGGGCATATAGGACTGTATATAAGACTCAGTTGGGCATGTCTCCTTTTTAAGTAGTTTATGGCAAAGTGTGCCGCCTTCCTATGGAGCTAGAGCATAAAGCATATTGGGCGATTCAGAAGCTCAATTTTGATTTGAAAGCTGCAGGGGATAAACGCCTACTCCAACTTAACGAGTTGGATGAATTCTAATTACAGGCGTATGAAAATTCTAAGCTGTACAAGGAGAAGGTGAAGAAATGGCATGATCGCAAGATCATAGAGAGAACATTCGAGCCGGGAGAAAGAGTTTTTCTTTTCAACTCCAGACTTAAACTTTTTACTGGGAATCTAAAATCAAGATGGTCAGGGCCATTTATGGTGAAGACTGTTTTCCCGCATGGTGCAATAGAAGTGTTTGATAAGTTCCCGGACAAGCCGTTTAAAGTAAATGGATAGAGGCTGAAGCATTACTTTGGTGGCGAGGTTGGCAGACAAAAAGTCACCTCAATTCTTTCTTCAACATGAGATTCAGAGTCAGTCAAGCTAATTGACTATAACTTAGCGCTTGATGGGAGGCAACCCATTGTTTCTATCTCTACTTTTTATTTATTCAGTTTATGTTGTTTTTGTTAGTTCATCTTCATTTTTAATTGTGATAGATTAATATGTTTTGTATAAGTGAGTATATAGCTGAATTTGCATTGGACTGTGTTTTAGATTAGTATAGAGAGTATGCTAATTAGAGGGTCATAGTTGTGTATTCATTAGTCCAAGCATTGACATGGTTAATTGGTGTTTATGCAGGTGCATTGAAACAAAGTAATCACTGTGTGCTATATTGGAAGATGCAAATTGGAATTTGTAGGATTCAGGGCCGCACGGCTGCGCTATGATAGGAGTACAAACCTACGCGCCCATACTGCATGTCTGTGTAAGAGGAAAAAAATGAACTCACGCGCCCGCGCCACTTCCTTATTGAAAAGCTGCGCGGCCGCGCGCGACACCGGAAGTTGAAATTTTTTTTAAGTCTTAAAGACGTGTTCTCCCACTTGTCTTCTATCAGTTAAATTCCTATTCCCTTGTTCTCCATTACATGTATGTCTCCTCATCTCTACTCAGTTACAAATTGAAGCCATAATGTCTCATCTCCACTACTGATTGTCGCTTCAGATCTCATACCCACGATCGATTCCTACACTGATAAAACCTAGGGTTTAGAGTGGTTGTGCGAATCAGTTTGGGGGTTATTCAGTTCTTCGGTTATCACTCACTATTAGGCAAATCTTCTTCTTCGTTATCAATTTCCAATGGGTCTTAAGCGTGCAAAATCTCGTACCCCTGAATCATCATCTGCTAGCAGTCAAAGTGGGGATAATGTCGATTTCTCAAAGTTTATCAACTTGGATGCTCAAGTAGAATATTATCGCATTGTGGGGAAGTTGTTTGTTCGGGAAAGAGGATTCAAGCCTGATGTACAGGATGGTTAGTTGGTACAGATGATTAGAGAGCAATGTTAGCAAGGTGTGTGTTCTACGTCAGTTGCTACACATATGGCTGTCGTGCGGGAGTTCTATGCCAATGCGAGGGAAACAATGAATAGGTTCTCTTTTGTTCGAGGAATTCAGGTGGACTACAGGCCTAGAGCTATTCGTCAATTATTTAATCTACCCGACCCTCCGGCTGGGCGAACAAATTGGGTGGAGGCCGAACGTTTAGAGACGAATTTGGATGTGGTGATCACTGATTTGTGCATTCTGGGTACTCAATGGACATGCACACCAGGCACTAATCACCCTAAAACCATTCCGGCATCCACTCTTAACCGCTATGCAAAGGCCTGGAATCTGTTTGTGTGTGCTAAACTAATTCCATCCTCTTATCAGCATAGAATTACAGTTGAGCGCGCTATCATTCTATGAGGGATTATTGTGGGAAAGGACATCAACGTAGGTCACTTGATAAATCAGAACATGATGAGATATATGCGAGGTAGTACTATGGGCAGTATTCCACACGCTTCAATAGTGACCCATTTGTGTGCCAAGGCAGGAATTCGGTGGACGGATGAGCAGTTGCATTTCCCAAGTCAGGACATAATGCATGCTATGATAGCATGATTTTAAGATTGGCTAGGGGGTACTCCGCATCTAAGAGAAAAGGGGTTTATTCTTCGTCCTGCCTCATCGACACCCTCATCGCAGCCCTCCAGGACAGATGAAGTGGGCCCGTCAACCCAAGCTATCGCTGTTACTGGGGATCGACAACTCCGAAGGTTGGAGCGAAAGGTCGACGCTGTGTATGACAACTTTGCAGCGTTTTCAACAAGTTTGATGAGGTAACTAGCAGAAGCATTTGCACAGCAGGGGATGATGCTTGAGTGGCCACAGTTTAGGACGGTCGTGCCATTTCCACCACCGGATTCACCACCCAAAGAGGGTGGTGCAGCTAATGAATAGGGGAGTTTTCTCAAATCCTTTACCTTCATTCATTGAGACAATGAATACTTTTAAGTTTGGGGGTATTGGGTAGTAGGGTAGTTGCATATAGTATTTGCATGATTAGTTTAAATTTTGCATGCTTATGTGTTAGATAACAATTAATTGCAGAAATTTTTTCGATTTGTAGTCATTATTATGTATGTTAGTATATGTTTCGTTTCATTTTATGTGTAGTACATATCTCACAGTTCTGGCTTTATGGAAGTTATGTTTAGCCTATGATGAAAGTGAATTTTGAAGGATTGTTGAGTATTTTGGATAACATGAGCTTAGATATAATGTTTTACATGATGTAATTCATGATGCTATTTAGATGCTTTCGGTTTGCACTACCATGTTCACAATTGCTTGTAGGCATAAGAATTATGTGTTGCATTGCTTGATAGAAATGTGGTTTTAAAAAGAGAATTATGGGGAAAATGGACTTAGACTGTACATAACATTGATAATCAAACTCTGGGAACATATGGATATGCTATATATAAAAAAAGAAAGAAGAAAAAGCAATCTTGAAACCTTCTTGAGCTAAATGATTGACTCTTTGGAAGGGGCAAGATGGAGCGTTTTAACGCACTCGCTGTATATATAAAAAAAGAAGAGAGCAATAAACAACGCGGGAAAGAGCGAGAATCACCCTCGTGAGTAAAAATAAAGCAGTTTAAATCCATTGTTGAACTTTAGTTGGTTTTGATATATCAGTGTAGTCTTTGTTGCATTAGTATACATAAATCTTGATTTAGACTGCAATTTTCTGTTATGAGCAGTTTAGCATGTGTATTCTGTGTTTTAGACAAGGTTTAGTGAACACAACACACACACACAACATCTTTATAGCATATATGAATTATTTGAGTGTATGATATTATGCCTATAGTTTGGTTTGAAATTGTATTCTCGAATCTGGATAATTCGTTGAGGCATTTTGGACTGAAATTCTATTATAGCTGGAAGAATGTGAGACTCGTTTGCATCATAATCTAGTTGCATAGCATGTAGTTGCATTTTTAGTGTTTTATGTTGTCTGCATTGCTTGAGGGCAAGCGATAGTTCAAGTTTGGGGGTATTTGATAAGTAGGTTTTATACCTACTTATTGGATATCAATTCACGAGAACTATGCCCATCTTAAGCACATTTTAGTATGTTTTAGTTGCATTTTGTTTTGTTTTGCATTGCATGTACTGAGAACTCCTTTGGTCTAAAAGTGCAGGAAATGGCATAGCTCGGCGTTGGTAGGTGGCATAAGATCAGTGAAGGCATGACAAAGGGTCGAGTGGACAAAAGAAATTGAGCATTGGTGGATAAAGAAGCAAGAGTAACATGTTAGAGAATCAGTAGTAGCATGACAAGGAAGCATCGGTAGCAGGACTCATGAATGCAGGAGTCGCGCGGCTGCGCAGCTACATAAGCTGGAACACGCGTGCCCGCGCCATCAACTGGAAAGAGCTAATTTTGCACACACGCGCGCCTGTTTTACAAAGGGATCGCGCGCGATCGCGCACGTCATCGACTGCTAATTTTTGACTTTATTTTAAATGTGTAATTTGAAGTGTTTGAGATCATATAAACTACTCTGGTTGATACCAGATGCTATTATCTTTTGTTTTTATCAGTTTTTCATATTATAAAAACTAGGGTTCTACGCTTTGAACGAAATTCCAAAGAGGGTTGAGCATACATTGAATATTTTCTTCATCATCTTTTGGGATTGATTCTTGAATAAGAACTACCTTTATTTTGTTGGCTAATATTGGAGATTTGAACAACGCTTTGAAACATAATCTGCAATTGGGTTTGATCAATTCTATCTTCTCCCTTATTGTTTTATTTATTCTTCATGTGTTGCTTTAATCCCATAATGGTTTTCGGTTCAGCGATGAACTAAACTCCATTATGGGATTCTAACGGATGTTGATATGTAGTCTAACATTAATGGCCTGAATGCTTGATTGTGTAATTATCATGAAAATTCTATTATGATTGAATTGATTGCATGAATGTCTGATCACCATTCATTTTATGTACTTATATGGAATTGAAAAATGACATGTAAGTATGGTTGTAATCATGATAGCATGCGTTTATGAGGCTAAATTTTTTATCTTTATATTTCGTGAACCAGATAGAAATATACTGTTTCACCGTGTGTAGTAACATAAGTGCTTGTGCTTCAATTCAATATGGTTGCAATTTCACATAGAAATATAGTGATTTTGGTTGTATTGATGATTACATGATCTCTGTTACACGTGGATGTTATGTAAGTAAGTCATAATGCATTGAAAAATGGTTATGTCTAGTTTTTGTGCTCTTGGCTAATTTTCCATGATACATAAATGATCTTGTATGAGGGTATTATTTAGATGAAATATGAATTAAAGTTAGAATCCCATTATTTCCAGATTTGATTTATTATATTAATATTCTTCTTTTATTTATTATTTGAGTTTAGAGTAGTTCAAAATTATAGCGTTCGTTTGAGCATATAAAAATAGTGATATAGTTGATGCATAATAGTTTAATTTGGAAACCTTTCTCCATGGATCGATATTGTTCTTACTCTGTACTACTTGTTGACCCATGTATGCTTGCATGAGTTAGAGTCCTTTTATTAGAAGTAAAAAGGAGGCAACAATGAACAACAAATGTTGAACAATAATGAACTTGTTCTACAAATCAAAAACAGAAAACAAGCTCGAACTTTAATATCTGAGGGTCTTAAGACCACGAACTATGTCTTTGGTATTTAGGTATTATTACCTCAACCTTAACAATCATTTAGATTATACAGACCCTTCTTAACTTACTTAGGGGGATCAACCCTTTGTACCATGTATTGTGCACAAACATCTAAATGTTACACATACAAAATCCCCTATCTTAGGGTTGTTCGCCTCAATTTGAATTTAGAATTTCCGCACTAAAGAAAGTTTAGTTTGGAACTAGCTTATCAGTGTTTCTAGAATTTTAGAACACTATTCAATTTCCATCAATAAATGTTTGCTTACTACTTGAAGGGTTAATACAACAATAAAGATTTGAACAAGGTTACCCAAGTCAAGGATCGGATATCAACAATATATAATTGAATAAACATGATACACGTGCAAAGTGCTATATCCAAAAGGGTTAGACCAATCTCATTTGAATTGAAGTATTAGAACAATATATGCTTTGAATAATAATATCAAGGTTTTGAAAAGTAAAACTCGCTCGAGGTAACAATTAGGTTACAAGAGCTTATTCAATCGTACATAAGGATAGAATCAATAGTCTTGCTCAATAAAAAATTAGGAACTCGCATTCATTAATAAAAGAATAAAGTTAGAAATCTTGCTCAATGTAAAGAGTTAAGGTTTAGGAACTTTCCTTGTATGTAAGATACACAAGTATAATATTCGCCAATTACCCTACATATATCATTGAAATCGTAACAACAATTAGTTGTATGAACATTAGCTTTATGGGTTTTAACCCATTATTTAGGTCATAACCCTAACTTAGCACCTAACCATGTTGGTTAACAACCTAACGAATCTGAAATCACGCAATATTCAACTTAAACCTTATCATTTATCTTTAACTTTTGAAACCATCACATTCATTTTCATTTCATAACTTATTTAAATAATTATTTAAAAATATATACACTTCGCATTACAACACATTACAATCTATTATTATAGTTTATATTACGTCTTAACATCATTAAAATGCTTGCTTAGCTAACATAAGTCCATTACACATGACCTACAAATGTAGCGAAGCCATCTTTTTGGGCTCGGCACGCAAGCTTGTTCTTATTTGTCCTTGCCTTGGCATCGGTGTGAAATGTCTTGGTGCTCGCTCTACAAAAAACCTGAGTGGGTAAGCCTGTTGCGGCGTTTACTCATGTGATGTACAAGCAAGCAAGACACTACACCAGCATATAAATCTGCAAGAACTCGCTTCTGCGATTAGATCACCAACTCAAACCAATTTCCACATATTTACATGAAACTTAGCAACTAAGCCTTGTAATAACATAGTCACACATGTTATCCATCCTTCTATATACAAAAACATCACATATACACAAATTTAAAGAATCAAAACCATAATTTTCCAAACTTCTTCAATTTTGACACTTTTAGCGAATTCGATTGCCACGAACTAGTTTCTTAACCAATTGACATGATTTAAACTACGCCGCTTTCTTTTCTTCATATATTAACATAATCCAACTTCAATTCGCAGATTACAACACCTATAGAGCCACATCACATGAACATATCACTGTTATTTAACTCTCTTCTCTCAAACCAATTTTTCCATGAATTTGATACATTAAAATCATTTGAAGACAACATATAACAGATTATAAACCTTTTTCCAACACAATTATCAATTACAATGGATAATCACTAAGAAATCAAAATATACAACTTGGAAGCAATTTTACCTTGATTGAGCAAAGTATTAGAAACCCTTCTTGTTCTCCTAGCAATCTCTGAAATTCTCTCTTCTCACCAAGCTCTCCTTCTTTCTAAACTCTTTGTGATTCTTCTTCTCTCCCAACTCTCTGCTCTTAGGACTTAGGAGAAATAAGACGCGTAAAACATAAACTAACTCCCATTAACCCACGTATACATCAGTTAAAAAAAATAAAAGACGTCAGTTAAAAAAACCAAAGGCCACAAGGCCTTGTTTGGCTACCACTTAATCCCCCAAACTAGAATATTTTAATAATATTTATATTATATAGTTACTTTTATCACACCTTAATTTGATTCATTTAAATAACTTTAGTTTAGTTAATTTAAATAACTTATAATAATAATAATAATCTTATTATCATTATACTTATAATTAATAAATAATTGTATATCTAATTTAATTAATAAATTTGAAACATCACTTTATTTAATTTATTTATTTTTCTTAAATATTAGATAATTGATATAATTTAATTATTTCCTTAAATTAAATCCTTCAGATAAAATTATCATCACTCAATTTAATTAACATTAACCAATTTAGTTACCACAATTCATCAATTTTATTTCCTCAATAAATTAATTATTTAAAATATTTATTTTATTCAATAAATATTTAAATTAAATTAAAAATTTCTCGATCGTTACATCCTTCCCTCCTTAAAAGGATTATGTTCCCAAAATCACAACTCAAAAAAATTATTCGTTAAATTCTTCCCTCCTTAACAAGATTATGTCCCCAGAATCGCTATACAAGATCAAGCAAATAACTGAGGATAATTCTTCATCATAACGCTTTCTAGTTTCCACGTAGCTTCTTCAGCATTGTGGTTTCTCCAGGCTACCTTAACAGAAGGTATCACCTTATTCCTTTGTACTTGCTCTTTTCTGTCAACAATTTGAATAGGGACTTCTTCATATGTCAAATCTTTCTCAAACTATAAAGGCTCATATTCGATAACATGTTTATAGTTAGTCTTATATGGCCTCAACACTGAAATATGAAAAATATTATGTATATGCTCCAACTCCGGAGGTAAAGTTACCTCATACGCCACTTCACCAACTCGTCGAAGCACTTCAAAAGGTCCTATAAACCTAGGGCTTAATTTTCCCTTCTTTCCAAATTGAATTTTCCCCTTCCAAGGAGACACTTTTAAGAAAACATAACTACTGACATCGAATTCCCAATTTTATCGATGCTTATTAACATATTTCTTCTGTTTATCCTGTGTAGCTATCAATCTCGCTCGAATAACCTTGATGATCTCGATAGTCTGTTTTTCCAATTCTGGACCCAATAGCTTACGTTCACCTACCTCATCCCAGCATAATGGAGTTCTACATTTCCTGCCGTATAACGCTTCGTAAGGCGGCATGCCAATACTCGCGTTATAACTATTATTATAAGCAAATTCCACCAATGGTAGATGGTCATCCCAATTTCCCTTAAAATCCATGATACATGTTCTGAGCATATCTTCTAGTGTTTGGATGGTTCTCTCACTCTGTCCGTCGGTTTAAGGATGGTACACTGTGCTCATTCTCAGCTGTGTTTCCAAACATTCTTGTAATCATTTCCAGAAATTAGATGTGAAACGTGGATCTCTGTCTGATACAATGGACACAGGTAAACTGTGTCTTGAAATGATTTCCTTCACATACAGTTTTGCTAACCGATCTAGGGTAAAACTAATCTTGATTGGAAAAAAGTGTGTCGACTTCGTCAGTCGATCGACAATCACCCAAATGGCATCGTAACCTTGCTGGGTCGTTGGAAGACCTACCACAAAATCCATTGTGATATGCTCCCATTTCTATTTTGGTATGTCCAACGGTAATCCGCTTGGCCTTTGATGTTCAGCTTAGACTTTCTGACACGTTAAGCATTTTTCCACACATTCAGCCACATCCCTCTTCATATTTGGCCACCAAAAATGATGTCTAAGATCTTGGTACATCTTTGTACTCCCAAGGTGAATCAAATATCTTGAGTTATGTCCAAATTCTCCCTTCGAATCGAAGTAACCCTTCCGAATCGATTTTGAATTTGTTTTCCTCACCTTCAGATATCTTTTGTTTTATCTTTTTGCAATCTTCACCTTGAAGTTGTGCATTCTTCACCTTATCTACCAACGTTGAAATGTTTCCTATCTAGAATAATTTTTCATCGGATTCTGTTGGATATTTAATTTCTGTGACGCCCCCAAATCCGGGTATCTTCCAACCCGACAGATGGTTCTACACGGTACTACCATTCATTCATTTATTCATTCAATTGAACAGTCTCAAGAGGACTAATATAACTTCTATATATTCAAAATAATATTACATTTCCCAGGTTCTTTATAACCCATTCTTTCATTCTTGTCATAATATTCAGTATATTACAGACATTTACCTACACTATTACATAAGTAATCTAAGGGTTCATCTTTGCCTTGCCCTTGTCCTTGCCGGAGCCTTCGGTCCGCTCGATCTTAGCTGTGTTCATATGGTTCAAGCAAGAGTGAGCATGACTAGCTCAACAAGTACTACAATTCTAATAAACAGCATGCTTGAAACATAGAACTCATATATCTTCAGTAACTGAACAATAGTTATGAAGTACTATTGATAATTCAAAATAGCACTTCTTTTCATTCAAAACGTTTTACAACAACAATATTTAGTAAAATATCAGTTCCGGTCCAAGACCTTGAGCATTTCATATGTTCTTTTGAAAAGGACGACCCGCCACTAAGTCTGTAAGTCCGACATTACTTACAAGCACTTCTGGGTGATCAGTACATAGTACTCTATGTTGATCAACACTACATTCATTAAACATGTATACGTTTAAGTTATGGCAACCTCACGTGCCTGTCGTTAAACGACGAAAACATTTTAGCATACTCAGTCTTCAATTGAAAACCACACCAATATAACTTGGTAAACATTAAACATGCTTGATAGAATCATAACATAAGTCTAGCCGAAAGAATTGGCTTTGACTTCCTCATACAAAACTTCATGCGAAAGGATACATGAATTACAAAGCTTGTCAGATCGAATCTGGAACAAGGGTTAGAATACTTGCCTTGACGATCGCTATCGATTATCACACGTATACTTTAAGTCTCTAAGTCTCTACAATACATGATCATATAACGTACCATATTAGGTCTTATATAATCAAGTAGGTATATTATTATATCTTACCCTTCATCTCAATCTAAATCATGACTTAGATCTGTTATTATGGTTTTCGGCTTTTCGTTACGTCATTCACATTACCTTCATCTTCAATTGATTATTAACCTTTAATCATCATACATTAAGTGTTTAACAATGCCTTAACAATGTTATATTAACACCTTAGTTCATTACTAATGAGTTATCTTTCCTTCTATACTTGTAAACATTCTTGTCTGACAAAACTCTGGGACTGGCGTTGCGGCGCAAGTCATAGACCTTCAACTCGTGCTGTGGCACGGGTTAACAGTTCCTGACATCTGGGACTGGCACTGTGGCGCCACACTTAACTCATCATCTCGCGCTGCGGCGCGATTTAACAGTATACCCATACACTGTTCTGACACTACTACGCCACCCATTTGGCTTTGGGTTGGCGCCGTGACGCCAACTCTGTGCCTCAGACAGTTTGTAAAATTTGAAACTTTTACAAAACTCATGGACTTATAACTCCTTCGTTATAAGTCCGAATTGGCTAGTTCAAAAGCCTACGGTTCATAAATTACATACTCTATGCGTTCATGTAAGATTTTTATCTAATTGACTTCGTTTGCTAAAATTTTCACCTATTAGGTCATTTTTAACGAAAACGATAAACGTTCATGAACGTTCAACGCTCGTTTCTTCGTTCTAAGTCAGAATTTGGTCATTTTTGAGTTCGCAACTCTATATTGCCAAATATGACTTGTCTCCATCGAAAACCAACGTTTCCGACTTCAAACACAAAAAAATTACTTCCATTCTGAAAATTTCACGAATTCGACGATTATCGTCCAATCATGTGAATTCCGGCCAAAACCTCATTACTAGTGATTCAAAAGGGATTTTAACCAACACATGAACATTTCAAGTTACTTATTACACCAACTTATTATCAAAGTAGGTTTTGACTTATTCTCATAAGTCAATGACTTATTTAACTAATGAACTACATATTCTCATGCTTATGACTTACTTGAAATTAAGTCCATCAATCAATGATCTCATACTATATTGATCACACTAACATCATATGACAAACATAATACAAGTTCTTCACAATCTTATCAACTTATTAAAGTTCAACTTGCTTATTCAACTTATTCGGCTTAAGTTCATTTATCAATAACTTATTATATGTTATTATTAAACAATACCACTTATCTATCAATCCTATCATAGAAGAGATAAAGATAATAGACATAAGTCTTACCCTTGAAGACTATTACTTCACTTCACTTTGGAAAATCTAGCAAAGGTTGAAGTGGCTTATAAGTGCTTATGTGGCTTATTCTCTCTACCAATTAAGTTGCTTATTTTGAGAGGAGTTGGGAGAAATTGAACAACCAACAAATGAAAAATCAAGCTTGGTATTTATAGGCTACTCAAAGTGAGGGTATTATGGACATTAAGCCATCCCACCTCCTTTAATCCACCTCCTCAACTAAAATCCTCAACCTCCACCTCCTTACTATTCCTTTCTTGTCTAGCACAACACTTGCTCATCACACAATTTGTTTGCCCATCTAGTCTACCCATTTCTCTCTTGGTTTTCCCCATGGATCATGTCCAATTCATTGGGCTTGTACTACAATAGTTTGGACTCATGACTTATCAAACACTTGGGCTTAATTATCACATTCTATTGGACTCCTCCCCTTTAGGCTAGTAATCCTACAAGTCCTATACAATTAATTAACAACTTAACATATATACACCACGTATAATCCTCGTATGCTAGCTCGTATACTAACTTGTAATATACGTTATTTCAGTCTTCATTCTTAATAGTATAATACGTCATATTATACTTACGTTCATTACCTCGTATAATGCATACACATCATACTATTACAACTTTCTTTCCTTAACGCTTAATAAACCTAACATTCCCAAATTAAGTCCGCATGTGAAATATTACGTTTTCCATACTTAGATTATTATTACATAATCCATCTCACCTTGATATTATAACTTTACATATTTCTCGAAAGTTCAAAAATAATTCCTGAGCAGAAATCGATGAATAGTGTTTTTCGAAAAATTTCTCGAAAAACTTTTATTTTTGTTTTAGAAATTCAAACACTTTAATTCTCCCACGTAGTTAAAATTCTATGGCTTTTCGATGTTTCTAGGTTATAAAACGACATTCATCTTACTAACACATAATAATAATAAATAATATTATTTTATTCATTATTAAAATTATTTACAAAATATTTGATTTTCTGGGGCATTACACTCTCTCCCCCTTATAAGGATTCTGTCCCCAAAATCTCGCTATTTAAAAAAAATACACAAATAATTGAGGGTAATTCTTTTTCATCTTTTCTTCAAGTTCCCACATTGGTTCTTCTGCATCGTGGTTCTTCCATAACACCTTTACTGAAGATATAACTTTATTCCGCAGAACTTGTTCTTTTCTATCGATAATTTGAATCGGCGTTTCTTCGTATGTTAAGTCCTTCTCGATATGAATAGGCTCATATTATATTACGTACTTATAATCCGGCTTATAAGGACGCAATACCGATATGTGAAACATGTTATGTATTCGTTCTAGGTCTGGAGGTAATGCTATCATATAAGCTACCTCACCCACTCGTTTTAATACCTCAAAAGGTCATATGAACCTCGGACTTAACTTTCCCTTCTTCTCAAAATGTATCTTTCCTTTCCAGGAAAATACTTTTAGGAATACGTACAAACCTACTTCAAACTCTCGATTCTCTCTATACGGATCTGTAAACATCTTATGTCTGTCTTGAGCTGCTAGAAGATGCATTTGTATCTTCTTGACAATATCTGCTGTCTGTTGTACAAATTCTGGTCCCAACATTCGGCGTTCTCCTACCTCAACCCAATACAGTGGCATTCTGTATTTCCTCCCATACAAAGCTTCGTAAGGCGGCATACCTATGCTTGCATGATAACTATTGTTATACGTAAACTCTACTAATGGTAGATGATTATCCCAACTACCCTTGAAATCCATGACGCAAGATCTTAACATATCTTCTAAAGTCTGAATTATTCTCTCGCTCTGTCCATCGGTCTGTGGATGATATACCATACTCAACTTAAACTGAGTTCCCAACTGCTCTTGTAGACTCCTCCAAAAGTTCGATGTGAATCGTGGGTCACGATCTGACACAATCGATACTGGTTCTCCATGTCTAGAAATTATTTCCTTAATATAAAGTCTATCTAATTGGTCTAAGTTATACTTGACCTTGATTGGCAAAAAGTGAGCCGACTTCGTCAACCGGTCCACTATTACCCAAATTGCATCATACCCCTTCTGAGTAGTCGGAAGTCCTACCACAAAATCCATCGTGATATTCTCCCACTTCCACTCCGAAATTTCCAATGACTGTAGCAAGCCACTTGGTCGTTGATGTTCGGCCTTAACTCTCTGACAAGTCAAGCACCTACTCACATACTCGGCGATATCTCTCTTCATGTTCGGCCACCAGAAACTCTGTCGAAGATCTTGATACATCTTAGTACCACCAGGATGAATCAAAAACCTCGAACTGTGAGCCTCTTATAACACCTGCTCCTTTAATTTCGTCTCATCCGGAACCCAAATTCTTTCTTCAAATCTTAATAATCCCTAATTATCAAGACTGTACTTAATATCATTTTCATTTGCTAGCCACTCCTTTATCCGGTCGCACTCATCAGTTTTGAGTTGCACCTCCTTAACTCTCTCTACGATGGTAGATTGCATCTCTGTCGTAAACAACATTTGTCCTACTTCACTTGGAAGCTTCACTTCCAACTCCATCCTAGCCGTCTCTGTTATTAACTCAGTTTGAGCCATTAACAAAGACAACTTTTCTAGACCCTTCCTACTTAAGGCGTCGGCAACTACATTGGCTTTTCCAGGGTGATACAGGATTTCACAGTCGTAATCCTTTTTTAACTCCAACCATCTCCTCTACCTCATATTCAACTCCTTCTGTGTGAAGATATATTTTAGACTCTTGTGGTCCGTGTATATCTCACATTTTTCTCCATAAAGATAATGTCGCCATATCTTTAGAGCAAAAACTACTACGGCTAGTTTCAGATCATGAGTAGGGTAAACTTTCTCATAATCCTTCAACTACCTAGATGCATACGCAATGACCTTGCCATGCTGCATGAGCACGCAACCAAGTCCACTATGCGAAGCATCGCTATAAACTATGAAATTTCATGTGTCATCGGGCAATGAAAAAACAGGCGCTTCACTCAACCTCTTCTTCAGTTCTTGAAAATTGTCCTCACATTTGTCAGTCCAAGCATATTTCACCGTCTTCCATGTCAAGTTAGTCAACGGAGTAGCTATCTTTGAAAAATCCTGGATGAATCTCCGATAGTAACCTGCTAACCCTAGGAAACTCCACATCTTAGTCGACATTTTTGGTAGTTCCCAATTCATCATGGCTTTCACCTTCGCTAGATCTACTGAAATCCCCTTAAGGTTAATGACATGACCTAAAAATTGTACCTTCTCTAACCAAAATTCACACTTAGTGAACTTCGCATACAACTTCGCCTTCCTTAGTGTCTCCAACACTAATCTTAGGTGTTCAACATGATCTTCTGGTGTCTTAGAATAGACTAGAATATCATCTATAAACACCACCACGAACTTGTCCAAATATTGTTTGAACACTCTGTTCATCATATCCATAAATGCAGCTGACGCATTTGTTAACCCAAATGACATCACCAGAAACTCGTAATGACCATAACGAGTCCTGAATGCTATCTTCGGTACATCTTCCTTCTTAACCATCAACTGATGATACCCCGTTCTTAAATCTATTTTAGAAAAATACTTAGCCCCTTTCAACTGATCAAAGAGATCATCGATCCTGGGCATAGGGTATTTATTCTTTATCGTTAACTTGTTCAACTCTCGGTAGTTGATACACAGTCTTAACGATCCGTCCTTCTTCTTGACAAACAGTACCAGTGCTCCCCACGGTGAAACACTTTCGATTGAATGTACTTCACATCCAATGACTCTTATGAATCGCACCATCAACTCCTTCATCTCCACTTGACGCCATATGATATAAAGGTGCCTAGAAAGCTGGTGCCGCTCCCGCACAATGTCTATCACAAACTCTGTCTCCTATTCTACGGAAGACCCAGAATTCACTTGGAAATACATGGTAATTTTCTCACTATAGGTATTTGTTCCATGGTTGCTACCACTCTCTGGGTATCCACAACATGGCACAGGTAACCTACACATCCCTTTCTCAGTAATTTCCTAGTTTGTGTCATGGCTAGACAACACGAACGTCCCGGCGATCTATTCCAGTAAAATACTACCTGAGGTTGTCTTAACGATTTAATGTTCACACATTTCTTTTGAAAATCTATATTTGCACCATGGTTAACTAACCAATCCATTCCGAGAATTACGTAGAATTCTCCTAACTTTATCGGTAACAAATCTACAGATAATTTATAACCCCGTATATCTACGCAACAACTCCTATAAACATCTTTAAAAGGAATTATTTTTTCATTTGCTACCTTAATATTTAAAGGTATAGGAAACTTTTCGGGAAGTAATCCTAATCGTCTAGCAAAATCGCATGCTATAAACGAACAAGTAGCACCCGAATCAAACAGTACGTAAGCATTTGTGTCATTGATCGGAATAATACATGCGATGACGTCCCCTGATGCAACTGCATCTTGGACTGTCATGTTAAAGGTACGGCCCATCGGCCTACCCGACTGCGTTGGTCCACTAATAGCTAACTTACCGCTATTAGCAACCCGATTCCCGTCCGTCCCCTTCTTCGGGTAGTTCTTTGCCATGTGGTCGGTTGACCCACACACAAAACATCCATGATTCTTCTTCAGACTCGGACAATTAGGCACAATGTGCCCCTCCTGTCCACAATTGTAACAGACGGCCTTCCCCTTCAGACAGACTCCTAAGTGAGTCTTTCCACGGGTCTTAAATGTAAGACCCCAACTTTTATGAATAAAGATTAATTTTCAATAAATATCATTTTTGAATATTATGGAGTAAAGTTGATATAATGTTATAGTTGTGGGTAATATTTAGAAATTTTGAAAAGTATGTAAGTTGTTATATAATATTCGATTGGTCGGGGAATATTCGTTTTAACGGGGAATATTCAGATGATGGCAAGACAATCATTGGTGGACCCCATAATGAAATTATTATCGGATTGAGAAAGCGACAAAAATATTTTTATGAAAATAACTACGAAAGTTTTACAGATTAGCTTGTTGAAACACCCGGTGTTAAAAGAAACGAGGAATACTGCATGGTTCCATAGTAGCACACGGTATTGATTATTGATACTTACATGAGAAGTCACTCAGTTTTGTTCAATTATTGCTTCAGTAATTGTTCCATAGTATCTCACGTTAATTGATTCAATTATTGTCGATATTTTATATATTATTAAATCAATAATTGAGGCGACAAAGTTATTAATATTATTATTTGCAATATTAACGATGTCTAGAAGTTCTGCCAAGGATAGGTTTGGTCACTTAATTGCGCGCCAATAGGGAGAAATCCTTATTGGAAAACCCCCTCTTTCCTAGGAACGACCTGGTCGATTAATAATGTGAGTTATAATAATGATGATGAAGTTTTGTTTTATTAGTATTATTAATGTAATAAAACAGAAAATCTTTTTATATAAAAAAAATACGTTTATAAAGTTATTTGTTTTTTTAGGCAATAATTAGAATATATTATATTTTATTATGCATAGTGTTTTGCATAGTAAAATGTTTTTATATAAAACAGAATACTTTTATAAAGTTATTTGTTTTATTAGGCAATAATTAGAATATATTATATTTTATTATGCATAGTGTTTGCATAGTAAAATCTTTTATATAAAATGCAGAATAATTTTATAAAGTTATTTGTTTTATTAGATTATAAATAGAATATATTATATTTTATTTAAAAGATTTTGTTTTATTAGAATATTTTATTAAATCAATATGAGATGATACATTTTAAAAGTGAATCAATCTGGACCAGTTCATGAATTAATTACTATTCAATCCATTCTTCTATAAATAGAAGCTCATTCCTTCATTATTTCTTACTTGAATTCTTTGAAACTCTAGAGAGAGAACCTACGAGAATCCTTCTTCATAATCTTGAGCGTATTTTACATTTAAGAAAGCTTTGAGCGTAGTGCAAGTTTCTTCAAGTATATCCCCGCCTACCCGCGTGAGAGTACTCTTCTTTATAAGGTAAGGGATATTATTTGTTGTACTCGTAAGGGGTATTATTTCTTTCGTATTCATGAAGAGAACTTCTGTTATTCCATTCTTTATTATTTTTGGAATAACCTATATATAGGGACTACCCTATACTTGGTGAAATTCTTCTGTTATTCCATTCCTTATTATTCTGTTGGAATAACCTGTATATGCAAAGTATCGCATACATAGTGAAATTTTTCTGTTATTCCATTCTTTATTATTATGTTGGAATAACCTGTATATTCGAAGTACCGCATACATGGTGAAATTCTTCTATTATTCCATTCTTTATTATTCTGTCGGAATATCCTGTCTGTGCGTTTACGCATGACATGCTTCCATTATTTATTATTCTGTTTGAATAACCTGTAAGTGCGGTCTATCGCATGCATGGTGAATTCTGTTGTTATTCCATTATTTATTATTCTTTTGGAATATCATGTCTGTGTGTTTACGCATGACCTGGAGTGTCTCATGCCTGGTGATTTCTTTTGTTATTCCATTTTTTATTATACTCAGTTGGTTAAAGTTTTGACTTCTATATTCCATGAAATTAGTGGAATATCCTTGATATTTGCGCTTCATCCAGTATCTTTTCATGAAAATATTCTTCTAAGCATTATTGAATTTTAATCTACAAAGAAGTATCATGTTGACAATTTGGACGTTATTAGTTCCTGGATAAATTAATTCTTGAACTTGTTTTATTGAATTCGTATATCATTGTCATCATCCTCATGTTTATATTATGTTGAAAGTCATGTATATTTGTAGTGCATAGATGGACTTGGTATTATTATGAGCAGGATTATTTGGTATAATCATAGTAGTAATGTTACAAATGATGTGAAAAAAGTCCTCATTGGCCCATAGTACATTAATGGACAGTTTTTGGTATAATTATGACTATGGATTCTCTTCGGCCAAGGGTGCAAAGATGAATTATTTTAGGCATGATCAGGACCGTTGATGAATACACGAATATCCTTGGCCCGTAGTGCATGGATAATTTGTGGTCGTTATACTAATGAATATCCTTGGCCGTAGTGCAGGGATGATGTGGATAAAATTTTTTGCTGAGCCTCAGCGATAAAAGTGATGAAAAACCTTTTTAAATCATATAAGATAGAAGATTTTATTCTCTACTTGACTCTTTTAATGGATTGTTTGTTCCACTGCAGTTAAACTTGATATCTATTGTATTTGATCAGTTTAACATTGTTGAAGACTAATGATAATTTATTCTGCATTATCTTAGTCATAATATTTCTTACTGGGCTAGTTGAGCTCACCCTTTCTTTCTCTGTTCTCTTCAAGAAATGAGAACGTAGCCAGGACTAGTCGGGGAACGGAGTGATGGTCTGAGATGGTGTATTAGTAGTCCTCACTATTCTGTAAAATAGTGTGATAACAAATGTAATGAGGTCTCTATTTGAGAGTGGATATTGTGTATAAGGCAATATTCCTGTTTAAACTCTCAGTTATGTTTTGTAGTATTTTACACGACAGTTGTATAATTAAGTTTTTATTTGTATTTTGTACCATGTATTTGGCGACTCAAGATGGGTGATATATACCTATTTTGGGGGCGTCACAGTTGGTATCAAAGCTTAGGGATATAATCCCTGGCTGAGATGTGAGACAAGAACTAGGAGGGGAGAGACGAGGAATTCCTTCGCTAGTATGACCTACCTAAGTTTATGTGGTATTTAAATGGTCGGTCAAAGTATAGGGATAATATGTGATATGTTAATTAACCCTTGTTTTGTGGCATGTCAATTAACCTTTATTTTGAGGATGTATTCTAGAATGATATTTGAAGTACATGAGATGAGAAATGGGAAAATCATGATAGAGAGGAAATAATCGGGAAGGTATAATCGGAAAAGAAAGCAAGGTATGTTTTAGTTGTGGAAAAGATGGTCACATAGTCCAATTTTATCATACACCAAAGTCAAGTTCAGCTAGGACGGTGGCACTAAAGGCAGATACGAACAAAATAAAGTCGGTTGTTTCAGGAAGAGCATTTTTCGTGGCTTCTCAAAAAGCGAGTAACCCAAACAAAGTTAGCACGGGTTAGTTAATTATAAATTCTTGCAAAATCTATACCTTATTAGATACCGGTTCTACCCATTCTTTTATCTCTATTGCTTGCGCTCAACGTTTAAATTTGACTCCGAAGAGATTAGACTTTGACTTATCGATTGAAACTCGGTTAGGAGAAACCTTCGTTACCTCCACTTTTATAAATCTTGTTGATTCAAATCGACACTTTCACGTTACCTGTCGATCTTATCTCTTTGAAAATTGTTGCATTTGATGTGATTTTTGGAATCGATGGGTTAACTACTTATCATGCTTTTCGTAAGATTGTTAGCTTTCATATTCATAACCAACCTATTATGCGAATTCAAGCAACCAAACCCTAAAGTTAATTATTGTCATATCAAGTCATAAGTAAAGAGCATCGAGCCTTTCGTTGGTGACTTCCTTGTGTGGAATGTACCGAAGCCAAACTATATGTAGGGGACATCGTGAATAACGGTGGCAAGTTGATAGGTATCAATGTGACGTGTTATCCAAGTCTTGGATGAGGGTCACAGTTTTGAGTGATATTTCTATCGTTAATAAATTTCTTGGCGTATTCTGATGACTTCTTAGCCTACCCCTAGAGCGTGAAATCGAATTTTGTACTGACCCTAGTACAAAACCCCATTTCTAAAACCCTTAAATATTTCTTCAACTAAAACGACGTAACATACGCCAAGGACGTTGGCTCGAGCTATTGAAGATTACGACTATACCATTCAATATCATCGTGGAAGAGCGAAAGTTGTAGCTGACGCGTTGAGTAGAATATCGTATGCGTTTACGAGTGCGAATATATGAACCCACATGAAGATAACGAATATACGAGTAGAATCGACTTTAATCAATAAAGTTAAAGCCACTCAAGCTAAATACTCAGACTGATGAATGTGAAAAAGAAGGTTCAAGAGGGCATTATTCTAGAAGCAAGAATCGATGAAGAGAGGAAATCTCAACCCTCGATTTTATTGGCTCATTTGAAATCCTTGATCGAGTAGGAACTGTGGCCTATAGACTCGTTTTACCACCAAGTATGCCGTGTGTTCATAACAATTTTAACGTATCGATGTTACGTAAATATGTGGATGACCCGAACCACATTATTAAATTAGAACCGGACGAGATAGCGGAAGATTTAACATATGAAGATGTACCTGTTAAAATCTTGAAATATATTTAACACTCAAAGGTTATTAGAATCTGAAATGAAGTCAAGGTATCCTCATCTCTTCGGCATACCAGGAACGTATGTAAATTTCAAGGGTGAAATTCTATAAGGAGGGGAGATTGTAAGACCCCAACTTTTATGAATAAAGAGGAATTTTCAATAAATATCATTTTTGAATATTATGGAGTAAAGTTGATATAATGTTATAGTTGTGGGTAATATTTAGAAATTTTGAAAAGTATGTAAGTTGTTATATAATATTCGATTGGTCGGGGAATATTAGTTTTAACATGGAATATTCATAAGACAGCACAATCATTGGTGGACCCCACAACGAAATTATTGTTGGATTGAGAAAATGACAAAAATATTTTATGAAAATAACGACGGAAGTTTTACCATTAACTGTTGAAACACCCGGTGTTAAAGTACGTAAAATCTGGCGTTGTTGCATAGAGTACACTGCGGTATTGATTATTGATGCTTACGTGAGAAGTCACTCAGTTTTGTTCAATTATTGTTTCAGTAATTGTTGCATAGTATCTCATGTTAATTAATTCAATTATTGTCGATATTTTATATATTATTAAATCAATAATTGAGACGACAAAGTTATTAATATTATTATTTGCAATATTAATGATGTCTAGAAGTTCTGCCAAGGAGAGGTTTGGTCACCTAATTGCGCGCCAATATGGAGAAATCCTTATTGGAAAGCCCCCTTTCCTGGGAACGACCTGGTCGATTAATAATGTGAGTTATAATAATGATGATGAAGTTTTGTTTTATTAGTATTATTAATGTAATAAAAAAAGATTTTTATATAAAATAGAACACTTTTATAAAGTTATTTGTTTTTTTAGGCAATATTTAGAATATATTATATTTTATTATGCATAGTGTTTTGCATAGTAAAATGTTTTTATATAAAACAGAATACTTTTATAAAGTTATTTGTTTTATTAGGCAATAATTAGAATATATTATATTTTATTATGCATAGTGCATGCATAGTATTTGCATAGTAAAATCTTTTTATATAAAACAGAATACTTTTATAAAGTTATTTGTTTTATTAGATTATAAATAGAATATATTATATTTTTTTTAAAATATTTTGTTTTATTAGAATATTTTATTAAATCAATATGGACAGTCCATTTAAAAGTGAACCAATCTGAACCGTTCATGAATTAGTTACTATTCAATCCATTCTTCTATAAATAAAAGCCCATTCCTTCATTATTTCTTACAAAATCACTGAAACTCTAGAGAGAGAAACTGTAGAGAATTCTTCTTCTATAATCTTGAGCGTATTTTCTGTTTAAGAAAGCTTTGAGCATAGTGCAAATTTCTTCAAGTATATCCCCGCCCTACCCGTCGGAGTACTCTTCTTTATAAGGTAAGGGATATTATTTGTTGTACTCGTAAGGGATAGTATTTGTTGTACTCGTAAGGGGTATTATTTCTTTCGTATTCATGAAGAGAACTTCTATTATTCCATTCTTTATTATTTTTGGAATAACATGTATACGGGGACTACCCTATACTTGGTGAAATTCTTCCATTATTCCATTCCTTATTATTCATTGGAATACTTTTGTATATATGCAAAGTATCGCATACATGGTGAAATTCTTACATTATTCAATTCTTTATTATTATGTTGGAATAACTCAGTATATGCGGCAATCGCTGCATACATGGTTAAATTCTTCTATTATTCCATTCTTTATTATTACATCGTGAATATCCTATTCGTGCATTTACGCATGACTGCTTCCATTATTTATTATTACGGTGGAATAACACATGCGTGCGGTCTATCACATGCATGGTGAATTCTGTTGTTATTCCATTATTTATTATTCTGTTGGAATATCATGTCTGTGCGTTTACGCATGACCTGGTTCCATTATTTATTATTATATTGGAATAGCCTGTTTATGCGGTTTATCGCATGTCTGGTGATTTCTTTTGTTATTCCATTCTTTATTATACTCAGTTGGTTAAAGTTTTAACTTCTATACTCCATGAAATTAGTGGAATATCCTTGATATTTACGCTTCATCCAGTATCTTTTCATGGAAATATTCTTTTGAGCATTCTTGAATTTTACTCTATAAAGAAGTATCATGTTGACAATTTGGACGTTATTAGTTCCTGGATAAATTAATTCTTGAACTTGTTTTATTGAATTCTTATATCATTATGATCATCCTCATGTTTATATTATGTTGAAAAGTCATATGTTTTGTAGTGCATAGATAGACTTGGTATGATTATGACCAGGGATTATTCGGTATAATCATGACCGTAATGTTACAAATGATGTGGAAAAAGTCCTCATTCGCCCGTAGTGCATTGGTGGACAGTTTTTGGTATGATTATGGCTATGGATTCTCTTCAGCCAAGGGTACAAAGATGAATTATTTTATGGCATGATCAGGACCATTGATGAATACACGAATATCCTTGGCCTGTAGTGCATGTATAATTTGTGGTCGTGATACTAATGAATATCCTTGGTCGTAGCTTGCAGGATGATGTGGATTATTTTTTTTTCTTTGAGTCAAATGATAAAAGTGATAAAAAACCTTTTAAATCATAAAAGATAGTAGATTTTATTTTCTACTTGGCGCTTTTAATGGATTTCTTGTTCATTGCAGATTAAACTTGATGTCTATTGTATTTTATCATTTTAACATTGTTGAAGACTAATGATAATTTATTACGCATTATCTTAGTCATAATATTTCTTCTTGGGCTAGTTGAGCTCACCCTTTCTTTCCTTTGTTCTCTTCGTGAAATGTGAACGTAGCCGGGACTAGCCGGGGAACGGAGTGATGGTCCGAGATGGTGTTTTAGTAGTCCTAACTATTCTGTAAAATAGTGTGATAATAAATGTAATGAGGTCTCTATTTGAGAGTGGATATTGTCTAGAAGGCTATATTCATGTTTAAACTCTCGGCCTACCCGGATTCGCTGGGCCACTAATAGCTAACTTACCACTATTAGTGCCCCAATTCCCGTCCGTCCCCTTTTTTGGGCAATTCTTTGCCATGTGGTCAGTTGACCCACGCACAAAGCATCCGTGGTTTTTCTTTGAAATTAGACAGTTAGGCGAAATGTGCCCCTCCTGTCCACAATTGTAGCATACGACCTTCCCCTTGAGACAGACTCCCAGATGAGTCTTCCCACAGGTTTTGCAAGCCTCCATTCTTCTCATTGGATCTTCTTGCTTTACTCTGGTATTCCTAGAGTTGAACACTTTCAACTTCTATCCATCGCCACTTCCATTGGCTCCTTCTATCTTCACTCCCCCATCAACCTTCCCCTTATTCTTCTTATCTTTGTGGTACTGCCTTAAAGCCTCGCTACCACCTTTGGCGATTATCGCCTTCTCTAAAATAGTCCCAAACTTAGTACTTTGGAACACAGATATACGATTATAGAGCCAGGGTTTCAAGCCCTACTCGAAACGTCGAGCTTTCCTAACCTCATTGTCCACTTGGTGCGGAGCAAACCTCGATAGTTCATTAAACTTGGCAGCGTATTGGGGAACCATCATGTCCCCTTGTTTCAAGTCTAGAAATTGCATCTCCATCCTTTCCTGCATACTTGTGGGAAAGTAGTTCTCAAAGAATATCTCCTTGAACCTCACCCAAGTTAGGTTCTCTATACCCGCCCTAGTCTGGTTATCCTCCCACCAAAAATTGGCTTCACCTTTCATTATATAGGTTGCAAAGGCAACCTTCTGACCTTCTTCAACATTTGCTATGACAAATGGCTTCTCGATTTCCTTTACCCATGTCTGGGCTTCTATGGGGTTTGTAGTTCCTTTGACCTCTGGCAGACCTACACTTTTAAAATCCTTGAAGGTAGTAGTTCGTGCTACTCCCGGATTTACGGGGATATTAGACCCATTTCTATTAAATGCGACTGTTAATAAGTTAACAAATTCCTGCATTGGGTTAACTGGACCTCCTTCTGGTTGATTTACTTAAGCGCCTTGGTTTCGTTGCCCTCTTCTTGGCGATATTTTTGCTGTTACAATAAACAACACATTTCGTTATTATTCCATTCTTATTAGTTAGTTATTATTCAAGATTAAACAAGAACTTCAACATCCATTACTTAGTATGTTCTATAAAAAGGCTTACATTGATTCATTCTTTGTAGTATAATACTACATCATTTCATTACACAACCTAAGCTGATTACATTATCATCCCGCAATTGCTTTCCAAAAATTGGGATTTATAAAAGACAACCCTTTGATATACAAAAGAGGGTTTTATGTCACTACTTACATACACAATATTTACATATCTAAAACTACTTTAGCTATTACTAGATTACATCTGCCTTAGGGCATTATTAAAATTTGTTGTGACTAGACAAGAGATAATATCCCAATTGATAGTGTTCCGAGTCTGCCCAGCCTCTACTGGATACCCAGCTACCTGCTGTTGGAAATCCTGATGAGAACTCCTATGGATATAGGACATTCTCCCTATCTTTTGTCTCGTGGTCTTTAGCTCCCCCTTGAGCTCAAAAACCTCATGCTTTAGCTCATGGACCTTGTCCTTGGCTAAAACCCGCTCATCATATTCTTGTTCCCACATTGACTCCACATCCGCCTTATTTCAGAAGATGACTGAAACTCGCTTCGTAACTCCTTCACCTCCTGACAATAGTGGAGGTTCATGTCTAACACTGCCATGAACAGTGACATCATAGACTCCACTTGGGGTGTCTCTTCTACAAGTTTCATGGGGTTGAAGGACATCACCTCCACCTCCTGTTCTATCATGCTGTCAAATACCGACATGAGATCGGGGTCCTCTGAGTCTCCAGACTCAATCAGTACTATCTCTAGCTCATCTGCTATTGGGTTCGATATAACCTCTATCTGGTTAACCGACTCTTCACTAACTGCCTGTACATCCATATGCATTCCATTTATACCTGATATCTACACAAAAAAATTAAGTTGATTAGTACACGTTAGTTGAATAATAAAAACACATAACATATTCATAATGCATTTTTATAAGGTTATTTTCTTCTTTTACTTCTTTGACTTCTCTTAAGGTTATGACTTAAGGTTTTAATTCCCCCCCCCCCCCCCTAAGTTTTATAACCTAATGCTTTGATACCAACCTGTGACGCCCTCAAATCCGGGTATCTTCCAACCTGACAGATGGTGCTCCATAGTGCTACAGTTCACACAAACATTCAATTGAAATACCTCAAAAGAACGAATATGTCTTATTTATAATTGACAATCCATATTAACATTCCCCAGGTTCTTTATAACCATTACATTTATTTTTGTCATAATATCAAATATTATCATTACAAACCTATACCATTACATAGGTATTCTACGGGTTCGTCTTCTCCTTTCCTTTATCCTTGCTGGATCCTTCAGTCCGTTCGGTATTAGCAGCATTCATATGGTTCAAGCAAGAGTGAGCATGACTAGCTCAGCAAGTATAACAATTCTATTTAACAATATGCTAGAATTATACAAATAACATATCTTCAATAATTGAACAATAGTTATGAAGTACTATCGATAATTCAAAATAGCACTTCTCTTTTCTTTAAAACGTTTTACAATGACAATATTCAGTTAAACATCAATTCTAGTCCAAGACATTGAGCATTTCATACTTTCTTTGAAATGGACATCTCGATACAAAGTTCGTAAGTCCGACATTTCTTACGAGCACGTCTAGGTGATCAGCCTATAGTACTCTATGTTGATCAACATTGCATTCATTAAACGTATGTACGTTTAAGTTGTGGCAACCTCACGTGTCTGTCGTTTGATGACAAAACATTTTAGCATACCCAGCCTTCATTTGAAAACCACACCAATATAACTTGGTACAACATTGACCATACATTGATAGATCGTAAAAAATCCAACATATCATAAGTCTAGCCGAAAGAATTTGCTTTGACTTCCTCATACAATAATTCATGCGTAAGAATACATGAACTACAAAGCTTGTCCAAATTGAACATAGACAAGGGTTAGAATACTTGCCTTCAGCGTGTGTTACGGTTATTACACGTTCACGTTAAGTCTTTAAGGTTTCTATAGTAGATGATCACATCACATAACACATTAGGTCATGAATAAACATGCATGGCCCCTAATGAATCGTACCCCTCTTCTCAATCTAATCAGATATTAGACTTGTTATTATTGTTTCTGGCTTTCCATTTTAGTTTAATTCATTATTACGTTTATGTTTGATTACTTATTTTCAACCTTTATGTATCATAATTAAGGTTTAACAAAGTTTTAACAATATTATAATTAAGCTTTACTTCTTTATTAATCAATTACCATTCATTATATACTTGCAACCATTCTTTACTGTGCCTTCCTTAAGAAATTTGGCCATAAGTGCCGTGATTATCCTTATACAACTTCGCTTCTGACGCCGAAGTTTCTAATAATGAGGGTCGAACCCGGTGCTGCGGCGCCACTCTTTACTCTTCAAGTCGCGCTGCGGCGTGAGACTACGGAAGGTCTAGGCACTGCACACGGCGCTGCAGCGCCACTATTGGGTAAAATCTAATTACGCACGACACGCAAGTATACGTGGTCAACAAGTAATATACTAGTAAGTAGAGTATCGTTCCCACACAGACAATTAAGTAAGAATTTAACCTCACAATTATCAATTTCCTATTAATCCTAATTTTATTAAACTATCCAAATCAATGATTAAAATTATAAAACTAAAATATTAATAAATATAAGATCATAAACCAATCACAAATATTAAAACTAAAATTTCAAACAATTATTGGAGAATTAGGCTTACGATTTCACCCTAAGCTTCACTCTGATTTTAACACTTTATTCTAGTTCAATTCACTATCCCAGTTTAGTAATCAAGAACACGAATGTAGCACTAGCCACCTCTCGATACCGTATTAACTCAAATCCATAAATTAGATAGAAACAAGTTAAACATCTTAATCAACTAACTCACTATATCTCTATGCGAATTATAATTGAAGAAGGTTTACGATTAAGTTCTCTATCAGATTACATGTGATGTCAAGCATATCTCTACATTAATATTCATCAAGATTCTGTTCATTCACAAAATTCAAGAACACATGCGATATTAACTAAGTTTAGATTCATACTTCCTCTCTCGAATTCATACAAATCCACAAAGAACTATTGATCAGGAAATTCATAAATTCAAGCTCAAATTAAAATAGATAAACTGGATAATAGCTTATAAAACTGGAAATCAAACTTACAAAACCATCGTTTCACTTAAGGATCCATCATAAGCCTAAAAAGTAAATTAGTTCATAATCAATGAATTAAATACTGAATAATTTAAAGATAATATTTTTTTAATTACAAATATAAGACTAAGAAGAAGAATAATGCAGAACACCCTTCACGTTAGCCTTAATCCGCAATCGATATGAAAGTTCTTCAAATTCTTCACTCCAATGCTCACTATGAATTTTTGTACTTAATCTCTGATTAATGCTTTGTATCTCTTGATTACAATGTTTGTTGCTCAGTATTTATCCAACACACCAGTTTTTGTCAAAGTCCCATGTCAATTAGAATCCAATTGCTATCTAAATGCTCAAAATCCTCATTCCAGCAGAGTTTTCCGCCAACTAGGAGAGTCTGGAACCAGCACCTCCCGCCCCGGCGGGCATGGCTTCTGTTAACCAACTTTGAAGACCCCTCGCCCCGACGGGGGTATTAGGCTTAATTAGGCCCACCCCGGCGGGGGTATGTTCTGCTCCTTTACTTTGCTAAACTTCATTCTTGCTTCCATAAAGGCTTCAAATGACTTATTTTCTTTGCTACTTGCCACATCAACCACCCTATACATAAAATAACAGGAAACGAGTAAAAACAAACATGGAAACAAGAAATTAACAACGATTAAGCTTGAAATGGACATCGATTCGTGGATATAAAATCCACTTATCAAAATCCCCCAAATTTGAACCGTGCTAGTCCTCGAGCACAAAATAAACTACATGCTTTGCAATTCAATGCAATTAGAGGTAATGTATCTAACTATATGATTACAAATCCAACAGTATCACAGAATCAAAAATATTCCACTGGCCTCAAGAAGATCAAGCAAACATTTCAACACCTCATATCAAAATCACTCAATAGTTTCTCCTTAATCCTCAAATCTTAGACCCTCATTACTAATATAGTACGTGTGTGAACAACATCTATGCTAACTGATTCTAATTCAAATTCAACAAATAATCAATTTCTTATTAGGAATCATGCAGAATAACTCAGAAATTTCAAAAATAGACAAGTTCCAACTGAAATCAAACATTTACCAAGATTAGGGGATCAAATAAGGTATTTATGCTTTCTTTTCTTTCTTTCTTTTTTCAATGACGGGGGCTCTATGCTCTTATTTCCCGTCTTTTCTTCATATTTTTTTAATATAGATTGTTGGTGAGTGCATTTTACGCTCCGTCTCACGCTCGTGTTTACGGGGAGTATGTTTTCCTCAACCCACCACAAGACTCAACTAGATATTATTTTCTCTTTTTTTTCTAAAGCTTATATACCCTACCTTTTTCACCTAAACTTATGTTCTTGTCTAATTCGTCATTTTCACTGCCTATTCTTGTTATTCTATGATTTACACTAGCCTTATCCTTTAGAAACTATTTATGTATCAATTAAAACTAATCAGTCAACACAAATGTTATTACGAGCTTCCCTTTTTATACCAATTTCAAAAAAGCACAAGATCTGAGTCATAATTCAAAACTATGTCAAGGTTCTAATAATCAATGTTGTATTTATCGACTTAATCTCAATCTCATCATTGGCTCAAAATAAAATGAACTACAACACTGCTGGACATATGCAAACACAATATTTAACTATATATATATATATATATATATATATATATATATATATATATATATATATATATATATACTTAACATAGCATAATGCAGTAAACAACAATAATTAAACTATGTATACACCTAAGCTATTATGCAATTACATGGTTACATGAATGCAATTCACAAATCCTAAATTAATATGCAAAACTAAAGTGCAATGATAAATGCAAGCCTAACTAATGACATTATGCATGCAAACATGTAATTAAATCCCCCAGACTTAAGAGTTACAATGCCCTCATTGTGTGGATAACTCAACAAAAATTATGAGGACTTCCCTGTAAACACGTCAAGCCTAGGGTGGTGGTGGTTGATCTTCTTCCTCGGAGTCACTCAGTGGAAATCATGGCAGTGGCGTCGGTTGCTGATATAGAAATTGGACAGTTGGATTGAATCTCTGGAGTGTCACATTCAATAATGCGAAAGATGTATTCATAGCTTCAAACATGTGATCTTGTCTCGCTGCGAGTCACCGCCTCTCCTGTTGTTCTGACTTGTGCTTATCTATTTGACGTTGAAATGCAAGAAATTGAGTGTTAGATATGGAATCGGATTGTGGTTCCGCCTTCGCTCCTTGCTCTCCCATAGTCGCATCCTCATCCTTCGAGGTGTCTGCAGCGTCAACTTCGTCCTCTGAAGCCAATGGAAAAATAAAACCCAGACCTCGAGGATGGGAATCACCTCCGGCCCACACCAAATACCGCGCGATCATTCTAAAATCAAGTAGCTGAAGCGACATCTGAGTGGGTTCATCATCGGACCATCTAACACCCGCTTGGCGACACAACCCACATATGAGTGATGAGTGTGGCAAGCCGCCTGAAAAATTTCCTCGTAAGCATCGACGAATGGAAATACAGATTATGGCCCCGACATCAATGATGAAATCTTGCACAATCACATATAAAAGTAATGCATTCTCCTTGGTCACATCCGATGTGTGTTGGGATGGATACAATTTTGCACATAAGAAGGAATACCATATTTTACCATACCGACTGAGATCCTTCCTATAAAAAACCGTGCCTCTTTTCCGACCTTTGACCCATGTTGTTCCTGGCTTAGTCATTTCTTTGAGTATAGCCTCATAGTCCGAATCGAAATCACGTAGGTTGGCATATTGGCAATGTTGAGGTACTCATAACTGATAATAGGGGTTGATGGAATCAGCACTGAACGAGACTAATCGACCCCACACATAAGCATTAAAGGGGGCTTTGTCCTCGGCGTTCGCATAAAACTCCTTGACTACGTTGACAACAGCTGGCTCAGGTTCTTCAGTGAACTTGTTCCACCCTTTCTGATAAATTTGTTTCATCATTTCACCGTCAACAGGATCTGGTGCCAACCCCTGCTCCGATGTAAGAGCTTTTTTCATTATATAGTCATATCGGTTGGCAGCGACGGCACTTACGAATTTACGACGACCAAAGGTCCGTGTTGGTTGTGCGGGTCTTGAACTTTCCCCCCTTTGTCGTTTTAATGTGGGTTGCGACGCCATTGAATTGAGTGGTCTGTAACCCAACTATTTCCCCCCAAACTTGGTTCACACAAATTACCAAACACTTGGTGTGCACAGAAGTTTATTCTCCATAAAACTTGAAGAATTTCTCTATTATGGTACTAGGAAGTTAGGAAATAGAACACAAAACACTCAGCTGTAGTTGTTATAAACTTGATGTACTGAAAGCCCTAATTCGTAGCCTTGTGAGATGTAGCTGACAGGTTGTGAGGAAATTTGGTTATAAAGGTGTGAATATATAGGGATTGTGGTGTGGTGTAATTTGGTGATGTGAAGTAATGGGGTAGTGGGATGAAGTAGTGGGTTGATGAGATGAAGTAGTGGAGGTTTTCAGAATCATGGGTGAGAAGTGGGTGTAATGGAAGGGATATGGAAATTTATTTAAGGAAGAAGAACTAAGGGTGAGTATCACATATAATCGCCGAAAGCAACTGCTTTGAGTTCAGGACCCCACTTGAAAGCGGGGGTAACAAGCTTTAGAGGCACCGCCTGTGGGTGCATATCGTTAATCGATCTGGAGACCCCACTTCCCTAGGGGTATAGTCATTATGGACCCACCCCGGCGGGCATGGTCACTGCAAACTAAGCTTTTTGCTCTTCTTTTCTTCCATGTTACTCCATTTTATTAACATGTTGACATATGCAAGTCATGAAACATACGTGTGAGTAGATTTGTAGAACATTTCAAGCATGGTTGAGAAATTATCACAAATAATACAATATAATAGCTACTTAATGAACTTATTATGTCCTAATTGGTCTAAACTAAAATTTAACGGTTATGAATGAAAATATGATAAAAATAAAAGTACGATTGGGTTGTCTCCCAATTAGCGCTTGATTTTAAGTCGTTCAGCCTGACTACTCCCTGTTTATGGTACATTGGATAATGTGATCGCGATGACATCTGTGTTGGATTCGCCACCCCAATAATGCTTCAATCGTTGACCGTTGACTTTGAAAGTCTCTAATGGGTTTCTACTGTAGAGTTCAACGGTGCCATGTGAGAAAACTCTTTTAATGGTTAATGGTCCCGACCACCTTGACTTAAGCTTGCCTGGGAACAACCTCAACCATGAGTTGAAAAGTAGTACTGATTTCCCCAGTTCAAGTTTTTTGCATGATTTTTTGGTCGTGCCATCTCTTGACCTTTTTCCTTATATAGCTTAGAATTCTCGTAGGCTTGAAGTCAAAATTTGTCGATCTCGTTTAATTGCAGTAGTCATTTTTCCCCCACAGCTGCTTGATCGAAATTAAGTTTTTAAATCGCCCCTGTAACTCGACAGGTAAGTGACAAGCCTTTCGGTATAGTAGTTGATATGGTGACATACCAATCGGTGTTTTATACGCAGTTCGATAGGCCCATAGTGCATCATCCAACCTGAGGGACCAATCCTTTCGATTCGGATTTACCACCTTTTCTAAGATTCTCTTTACTTCCCTGTTTGAAACCTCAGCTTGTCCACTAGTTTGGGGATGATAAGTTGTAGATACCTTATGGTTGACCCCATACTTTGCCTATAGAGCTGTAATAGCTCTCACTTATAAAAGCTCTCGACGTGATAAATCTCGTAAAAATGTTCTTCTGCAAGAATTTGAGAACAACTTTGGCATCGTTAGTTGGGAATGCTATGGCTTCCACCCACTTGGAGATGTAATCCACTGCAAGCAAAATATATTGATTGTTAAGTGATGAAGGGAATGGCCCCACGAAATCTATGCCCCATACATCAAAAATCTCAACTTCTAGAATTGTTTGTAGTGGCATCTCATTCCTTTTCAAAATATTGCCCACCCTTTGACATCTATCACGTGTTTTAACAAATTGGTGGGCGTCTATAAATACTGTAGGCTAATAAAACCTTGCTTGAAGCACTTTTTCTGTTATTCTTACACTACCGTAATGTCCCCCATATGTAGATAAGTGATACTCATGCAGTATGTTCTTCACTTCACTGTAGGGCACACATCTTCTGATCATCTTATCGGTGCACTGTTTGAATAAGTAAGGTTCATCCCACATGTACCACTTAACATCATGAAGAAACTTCTTTTTTTGTTGCTTTGTAAGATCAGGAGGAAGAATGTTGCTTACTAGATAATTTGCGTAGTCCGCGTACCATGGAAATTATGTGTTTATCCCAAATAATTGCTCATCCGGGAATGACTCATTGATTTCACACTTGTCCTCTTTCTGTTTATCTTGATTTTCCAGCCTAGACAAATGATCGACGACTTGGTTTTTCCATCCCCTTTTTATCCTTTATTTCTAAATCAAACTCTTGTAAAAGGAGAATCCATTTAATAAGGCATGGCTTAGCATCTTTTTTAAAAATTAAGTACCGAATGGCCGAGTGATCTGTATAAACTACTACCTTAGTCCCGATCAAGTATGCCCAAAATTTATTGAAACGCATACACCACTACAAGCAATTCCTTTTCCGTAGTTGTGTAATTCATTTGAGTCTCCGTGAGTGTCTTACTTGCATAATATATGGCGTAAAATACCTTTTCTCGGCGTTGACCTAAAACAGCCCCAACTGCATAGTTGCTTGCATCACACATTAGCTCGAAAGGCATATTCCAATCCTGTGCGACGATCACAGGAGTTGTAGTCAACAACTTCTTCAATAGCTCGAATGCCACTTTACACTCGTCATCAAACTTGAAAACTGAATCCTTCTCTAAAAGACTGCATAAAGGTTTTTCAATTTTAGAGAAGTACATTATGAATCTCCTGTAGAACCCAGCATGTCCCAAAAAACTTCTAATTCCCTTAACTGAACTCGGCGGAGGAAGTTTCTCAATTGTTTCCAGCTTAGCTTTATCAACCTCCAATCCTTAAGCCGAGACTTTGTTCCCCAAAATTATACCTTCTTCAACCATAAAGTGACACTTCTCCCAATTCATGACCAAATTCGTGTCTATGTATCTTTGTAGGACCATTACCAAATTTTCCAAACACACATCAAAATTATCCCCATAGATAGAAAATTTGTCCATGAAGACTTCTACATTTTTCTCTACCATGTCCGAGAAGATGGCCATCATACACCGCTGGAAGGTAATGGGTGCATTACACAAATTGAACGACATTCTCCTGAATGCGAATGTACCGTATGGGCATGTAAACGTAGTCTTCTCTTGATCTTCAGGAGTGATGATGATCTGATTATAACCCGAATATCCATCCAATAAGTAGTAGTACTTATGTCCCGCTAATCTGTCCAACATCTGATCGATAAAGCGCAATGGAAAGTGATCTTTGTGGGTCGCCTTATTCAACTTCCTGTAATCCATGCAAACCCTCCAACCAGTCACTATCCTTGTCAGAAGTAGCTCGTTGTCTTCATTCTAAACCACAATCATTCCTCCTTTTTTCGGCACACACTAAACCAGACTGACCCACTTACTGTCTAAAATCGGGTAGATGATACTTCTTGACTACTTCTTTCATGATAGGGTTGAGTCGTCTTTGTTGTTCCACTGTCGGTTTTACATCGTCTTCCATCAGAATTTTGTGCATGCAAAAGGATGGATTGATTCCCTTGATATCTACGATTGTCCATCCTATAGCCGATTTGTGGTCCCTTAGCACTCTCAACAACTTCTCTTCCTGCAATTCGTTAAGTGCAGCATAAATAATAACAGGTAAAGAAGTAGAATTGCTTAAATACGCATACCTGAGGTGTTTAGGAAGTGGCTTAAGTTTAAGAATTGGTGGCTCCTCTAATGACGGTTTCATCCTAGTTGTGGCTTTCTCCTCCATATGCAATGGTTCAAGGGTATTTTAAATCTGCTAACTCGTGGCAAGGAGTCTAACATCTGCAAGTAGTCCATAAATTAGGGATCATCTAACTCTTCATCCCCCAATAATGTCATTTCCAATGGATCATTAACCAAACTCATGTTCATGTCTTCGTTGATAATCTTGTCAATGATATCCATCCTAAAACATTCTTCTTCGTCCGTAGGGAATTTCACGGCCTTAAACACGTTAAATTTTATTTCTTGATCTTGGACCCTCATAGTAAGTTCACATTTTTGTACGTCAATGAGTGTCCTACCCGTTTCCAAGAAAGGTCTCCCTAGGATAATCGGGATGTTCTTATCCTCCTCAAAATCAAGAATAATAAAATCTACGGGAAATATAAACTTGTCAACCTTGACCAATATGTCCTCTATAATGCCTCTCGGGTACGTAGCTGACCTATCCGCCAATTACAATGAGATGTTCGTTGGCTTTGGAGCGGGCAAACCCAATTCTGTATAAACTGATAACGACATAAAGTTCACACTTGCCCCCAAATCACACAAACATTTGTTGAACGCCATTTTCCCAATCGTGCACAGAATAGTGAAACTCCCTAGATCTTTCAACTTCGATGGCAACTTTCGCTGTAAAACCACGCTACACTCCTCTGTTAATGCCACTGTCTCGAAATCTTCAAACTTCTTTTTCCTGGAAAAAATCCCTTTCATGAATTTCGCATAACTTGGCATTTGCTCTAAGCACTACAAGAAATCACACATTTTATGACGAAATTTTTGCCACGCACAAAATTTTATCACAATTTGTTAATTAATAATTACAAAATTTATAATCGTCACTTAAACTTTTGCTTTTGTGATGACTTTTACTTTTGTTACTATTAATCATTTATATCATCAATAATTTACACATTTGATGACGATTAACAAAATTTCGTCATAAGTTTTTTTGGAGGTAGAATTTTGTACCAAAATTTTGGAAGGAAACCTTTTAGTGACATTTTGTAATAATTGATGACAATATTTATTGTCACAAAATATTTCTTTCAATGACAACATAATAGTTTGTCATTAATTATTTGTAAATTTTAATGACAATGTGCTTTCGTCACTAATGTTGTCATTTAGTGACGCCAAATACAAATTCGTCACAATTTTATTTGGAGGCAAAATTTTGGAGGGAAATTTTTTAATGACGAAAAAATAATAATTTATGACAATTTGTATTGTCATAAATACCAATTTTATATGACGAGATAATAATCCTCATAAATTCTTATATTTAGTGACAACGTACGTAATATCGTCACAATTTTATTTGGAGGCAAAATTTTTCTAAAACAATTTGGAGGGAAATTTTTTAAAGAAAAAAAAATATTTTTTATGACAATTTGTATTGTCATAAATACCAATTTTATATGACGAGATAATAGTGCGTCAATAATTAGCTGCGTCGATAAGTGACAAAAATGGTTCATCACAAATTGTTATATTTAGTGACAAAGAATGTAATATCGTCACAATTTGATTTGGAGGCAAAAAAAATTTAAGAACTTTTGGAGGTAAATTTTGTAAAGACGAACAATTAATAATTTATGACCATTTTTATTGTCACAAATACCAATTTTATATGACGGGATACTAGTTTGTCACTAATTAGATGAGTGGATAAGTGACAACACTAGTTCGTCATAAATTCTTATATTTAGTGATAAAGTATGCAATATCGTCACATTTTTATATGGAGGCAAAATTTTCTTGTATCTAAGCGATGTCACCGGTCTTCATTTCATCATTGGCAGCCTTCATTTAGTCAAGAACCTCCATTATCAATTTTCAATAATCTCAATTTAATGGCAAAAATTATTTGACATTTTAGGTATGTTTCTAGATTTTGATTTGAATTGATTAGTAGTTGTTCTAATTGAACAACTACGATTTTGAAATGATTTCATGTCATTTTTGTTGTAATGGTTGCTATTGTTGTTGATGATCTTGTAAAATTTGGATAATCTAAATCACTATTTGGTTTAAATTTTTGATGAAGCAACTTCTTAGCTTTGATTAGTAATTGTAGTACTAAATCGACATCATAGAATGGTTATGCTTTCTAGAAAATAAAATGAGAGTAGAGATTTTGCTTATCAGGAGACTTAAATTCATAAGGCTGCTCTGTTAGTTATGTATGCATATATAGTGTTGACAAAAGACAATGTAATAGTCCAAATTTTTAGTATATATTAAAATATGATTTTAGTAAAATATATTTTTTTAATATATACAATATTGCATATGTGATACATAATAAGTGAATATGTGTGGTATAATGCGTATGTGTGATAAATATATGAATATATTTTTATTGCATGATTTGTTACGGACTAAATCTTTCTCAAAAGAGATGATCAATTAAGAATAATGTTTAATATTAAATTCTAATGTTAAATTTCCAGGAATTCTTATTAAAGAAAGGGGTATTAAAATAATTTTAATATAGAATTATTTTAATAAAAAGTATTACTATGGGAAATATAATTTTCATACAAAGTCATGAGTAATACCTTTTTTTTTGAATATTATGTAAAATAAGCATAATATAATAAACAATATATATTATATTTTAATATTGTATATATGGAAGATAATAATTCATATAATGTGATATAAGTTGTTAAGTTAAAATAGAACTAACCATGAAAGCTAATTGGAAAATTATTTAGAAATAAAAAAAACTTATAGATTAGGAAAGAAATTAAATTAAAATCAAAGAAGTACTAGTTTTTTAGTGATGACAACCAAACATGGCCTAAGATGATCGCACATCCCTCTTTCTATTCCCAGCTCAATCCTACACAACGTTATTTCTCTCCCCTAGTCCCGCTCCTCTGTCCTCCCACTACCGAAACCTCTCTCTCCCCCAAATTGAATTCCAGTTTTGCTAGGTTACGGAAGGAAATTAAAGTTAAGGAGGGATTATAAAGATAATAATCAAGCACGAGAAGTATATGGAATTTTGTTATGTTTTTATGATTGAAAACTACATATATGATTGTGATTTTAGTAAGAAGCACTTTTTTGTAATTCAATTCATAATAATTGGTAGCATGGTTGGTATGTTTTTACTCCTTTAGATGTAATGCATATTGAAAAGAATATTTGTGAGAGTATATTGGGAACCTTGATGAGTATAGATGGGAAAACAAAAGATACAGTCAAGTCAAGGCAAGATTTGGAGGACATGAACATTCGCAAGGAGTTGCACTTAATTAAGAGGAGTGATGGAAAATATGTGAAACCTGCTGCATGTTATGTCATAAAAAAGAAAGAAAGGCAGGATTTCTGTGAGTTTCTAAAATCTATTAAATTTCCTGATGGGTATGCTTCTAATATCTCTCGTTTTGTTAGTTCGAGTGATCAAAAGATATCTGGATTAAAAATTCATGACTACCATATACTTTTACAACGGTTACTTCCTGTTGGTATTCGAGGATCGTTAAACAATGAAGTATCTGACGTACTAGCAGAGTTCGGTCATTTTTTTCAATGGTTGTGCTGTAAGAAGTTGAAGAAATCTGAATTAGAGAAAATGAGAGAAGATATTTGCTCGATTTTATGTAAACTTGAAAAAATATATCCTCCAGCTTTTTACTCATAATGGTTCATTTGCCTATTCATTTACCGAATGAGGCATTGATTGGTGGATCAGTTCAATTTAGATGGATGTATCCAATTTAAAGGTAAAAAACACACATTCATTATATAAATTATTTTGTCGAAGTTGTTAATGATGTCTTTGTTAATTATATTTTTGTAGATCATTATGTGAATTAAAGCAGAGTGTGCGCAATAAAGCTCAACCAGAAGGTTTAGTTGCAGAAGCTTACATTGCAAAAGAGTGTTTAACTTTTTGCTCAATGTACTTACGGGGAATTGAGACTAGATCCAATCGAGATGAGTGAAATAATGATATAGTAACTGATGATAGTTTATCATTTTTCTCTCAAAAATGCCGCCATTTTGGAGCAACTAAATATGTTGAGTTATTAGAGGAAGAGTTCAATGTGACACAATGGTTTGTCTTCCAAAATTGTGAAGAGGTTGAACCATATTTTGAGTGAGTATATAATTATATTTTAAACTTACAAAAATAATATGTTAAGTATTTGAAATTTGTTTAAATGCATATTGATATTATTTATTACAGGAGGCATAAAGAGGAGCTTCACTTAGCTGGTTGTGAAAATGTAGATCAAGAACATATAGAGAAATTTCCTGCATGGTTCAAAAATCATGTAAGATACTTTGGATTTTGAATGTTGTTTGCAATTGTAAAATATCTTATTATCGTGTTGTTGATTTTTAAAATCTTACTTTTTTATAGATGACTCAAATATATCATGATGAACCATTAGAAGCAAACAAATCTCTATATTCATTAGCATGTGCACCATATAGGTGTGTAAGAAAGTACACTGGATGCATCGTGAATGGAGTTATGTTTTTAACTAAAAAACGTGATGGTCGTCGTAAAAGTCAAAATAGTGGGATTGTAGTAGAGGGGAACCATGGTGAAGATATCATAGATTTTTATCGGGTATTAACTGATATATAATTCAATTGGATTATGTGAAAGATAGACATGTAAGTATATTCAAATGTGAATGGTTTGATCTTGGGAAAAAAAATCAGGGATACAAAAGGATGGAAATATAGTAAGTATTAAAGTTACAGGAAAATGGTATGAGAATGATTCTTATATACTAGTTGATCAAGCACGACAAGTTTTCTATATTAATGATCCTAAATTAGGAGGTAATTGGCGAGTAGTGCAACCATTTCAACATAGGCATATATATGATGTTGATGAGATGCAAGAAGAAGCAATGGATGTTGACGACTTTTCCTTTGTGGGAGATGGAGTATATTAAGAGAATGATGTTGATGACACATTTGAAGTTAGTCTTGGTGAAATACAATCATTGAATAGAGATGACATGGATCCTGAAGATGTTGAGGAGTTGGTAATTTCAAGACTACCTGAAGTTGTTGAGGAGAACTTAGAGGATGTCGATGAAGAAGATGAGTTAGATGAAACTTTGGTTGATTATTGTAGTACTGAGGATGATTCTAAGCAACAAAAGGATTCTGAAAACGATACTGATGATGACAATAGTTAACTCAACAGAACACAGGTGCTCTAATAAACTCATTCTATTCTTCAAACTTTTGCAGTTGCTTTGATGTATTAATTCTTACTAAAACTCACATTATTTGCAGGAATGTTTTTTGGTGTTCACAGCTCAGGGTGAATATCGAGTGCGCAGATCCAGTTCAGGGTGATTTTGACTTTTCCTTGTAGATTTTTTAATGTAGTTTGTGTAGTTCTATCATTGCTTATCGTTATATGATGTACCTGTCTAAATGTATGTGTATATGATATTTAATTTTAGATTAGGAGGTCTTTGGCTGACACTGTTGCTGGTCTTCAGCTGGTTTATGCAGTTGGCTGCTACTTCTTCTACTTCTGCTCTTGATATGATACTGCCATAGGGATCTCTTTAGTTCTGTTGGGTTCTCTATGTGCCTGCTGTTGTCGATCTAATCCTAATTCTGCTGTACTGTTGCCTGGTTAGGCTAGATATAGGTAAATATCTATGTGTCTGCTACGTGTTATAGTTACAGCTAGCGTTGGGCTATTTCCTATTGTGCAGCTTTAAGATGATTCTGCAGCTGCGTTGCTGCTGGTCTGTTGTCTGCTGTATGTTCTGCTATAGCAGGTGTTGTATGTTTGAGTTTTGCGGCTACTGGAAGCTACAGATTGAAAGTAGGTGAAACAGGTACCCTTACCAGCTTGGGAGTTTTTGCTGGTTTGCTTCTGTTTGGCTACCATGGGGCTTGCTGTCTGCTTTGTGTTCCAACTAAATTCTGTTGTGCTGCTGTTCTACTTCTGGCATGGGCAGCACGTTGTTGTCTGTAGTTTGGAACGGATCTATAGCGGGTTTCCTCCATCTTTACTTGCAGAACTCGGCAGCAACAGTTGTTGTTGCTGGGTCGGCAGCTGTGCTGCTGGCTTGTTGCTTCGGTCTTGGGTGAGTCGTTGATGGTTGGGCTGGACTTTGTATAGTGTTGCAAAGTGTGTGGCTGCTACAGTCAGCTGACAAATACCAATCTTTCAATTTAGTCATCTGTGGCATTTTCAGCATTTGTTGTTGTAACTTATAAGGTTAATGGGGGGTGTTTTTGTGCATCTTGGGATCTATTTTTGATGTAGCTTGTAAATTGATATTTTTTACTGATCTAAACAGTTTTAGTAGTTGATTTTAAATCATTCTTAATTGCCAAAAATTCATGTGTGAAACTAAGTGAATCACAAATTAAGCTGCATTTTGAATTTTAGTTTGAGGGCCCCCATGCAGTAAAGAAAATGAAGCAACACATTTTCAAGATACCCAAGGTATATAAAAATGGGATGAATAACTTCAAAAGTTTGAGAATGTGGATTGGAGGGACCTTCCAACTTATCTACTCTTCTGCAATATGCACTATAGTTGTGTCACTACATTTCATGAGCAGAGATACTCACAGCTGTGAGTTCTTTAGGTAACTGGTGAAATCTGCTCAGAGATCAAGAAACTAGTCCCTAATGTTGTAGCTATACAATAAAATATGGGATACCTACTACATTCATGCCAGACCTTATGATTTTAGAGCATGCATGATTCACTAATGGTTATTGCTTATTCTAATTATTTAGACTATTAAATACAAGATAATATAATTATTTTTATTGGTTATATAATTTGAATATATATAAATATGATAAAAAAAAGAGCAAGAATCTAATGATTGAATTTGACATAATTTCAACTGACTTTTTTTTTTGCTAACATTCTTGAATAAAAATAAAATTACTTTTATGTTTTAAAATACTTATAAAATTTTTAAAATAAAATGCTTTTTAGAATATAGTTATATATTATTGTTCGAGAGGTTTTTATGAAAGATAAAATTGGTCGTTGTTTTAAGTAACTTACACTATCAAATATTTATTTTAATAAACTATAAAGTAAATAACTTTACACTACGTTAAACTTTAAATTTCTCCATAAAAATTTATTTTTATGAGCATAAATAAAGTTAAAGTTAAAAAAAAAATTAATCAAAAAGTCTTTAAATTTTATTTCAAGTACATAATATTAATCTAAAAATGTCATTTGGAGATTAATTTAAAGAAACTTTATTTTTTAGTATTGTATTTAACATTAAGTAAAATAACAATTAAGGAGGGCTTCGCTCAATTCTCAACGTGTAGAGTGTGTGCGCGAGAGGGAAGCAATAGAGATCAAAATTTTCCCTCAATTCTTAGCCAACTTTGAAGTTTAAACCAGATAGATGCTAGCTCTCTACCAATTTGGTTTCCCCTCTATTACTTAGCCATAGTTTAGACGGGATAAATAAAAAAGTAGCGCCAAATTTTTCCGCAATTAGCGAGATTGAGATTTGATGGCGTGGATAATGTTTCCTACGGGTGAAGGGATTATCATTAATCCCAAAATTTTACCCCAAACTTAATCTTTGCATCTTCAAATTTTATCTTTCTGTCCCAATTGCAGAAGCCCTAAATTCGAAGACCCAAAGACCACTCAGTTTTTTCGAAGGTGTTTTTTCTAACAACTTTGTTCATCCGTATTCAATTAGTTGCTGTAATGATTCATATATACATACACATGTATGTATATATGTGTATTTATTTATGTAAGAGACCAAGTTCTTATACTTTTTGCAATTGAGCTATAATTGAACTACTATTAATTGAAATAGAATAAAGGAGATATGTTGGCACATTTTTTCCTGTCCTAGAATAAAGAGACCAAGTTCTTATTCTAATGTATTTGGCACATTTTTTCTTGTCCTAGTCTCAAAAGGAGCTAAATGGAGATCCTTGTGATATGATTGATTTGTATAAACGTACACATTATTCAGAGAAAAAGGGTTGGTCATCCAAAGTGGAAGAAGAGAATTGGGTAACTTTCGTATCTATTTGTTTAAAATCCAGCCCTTTCTATGTTAATGATTATAATTAACTGTATATACCTTCTTACATCCATGTGTTTTAATAGGAGTTGATGGAAAAAAAAAGCGAGATCAATATAGAGAAGAAGGATCCGAGAAGAACACATATGAAATAGTCTTGGAGGTTCATGGCCATGGATCTGGTTACATTAAAGGCCTTGGGTATGGTCCAAAACCTCCAAGTAGGTGCATCACATCATCTGATTTAGCTACCCAACAAGTCCAAAAGGAACTTCAAGATACACAACAAAAGTTACAAATGTCTAATTCCCAAGTAAATGATCTTAAGACACAAGTGGCTAAATTTGAGACTGAAGTGTCTGATTTGAAAACTCAATTGGTTGATCAATGTGAAAATATCAACAAACTTAAGGCAATTATGGCTGCTAATGGGATGAACATATACTAGAGAAATATATCATGTAAGTAATAAATACTTTTAAACTTCAATTAAGCTTTCAAATGTTGCTTTCCATGGTTGAATTTGTGTTAATGCAGATTTTTGATATTATACGAAACTTTATAAATGAGTGAATAATGAATTTTGAAGTAATGATAGTATAAGATGAATCTGTATGTGGCTTTTTTTTTTCATTCCCAAAAAATTAGTTTAAATCAGTAACAATCTCTCATTTACCTCCTTTCTTTCAATTGTCTTACATCATAATTTTGCTATAAAAGAATTATTCTACATAATGTTTCCTTCACTTTCTATTAAATATTTTGAATTTGGTGTGTGATGTGTTGAATTCTTACAAATGTTAGATTTTCTTATTTATTTTCCTCCATTTAGGATAAACATGAATTTTATTTATACTGCTATAGTTTTTTATTTGGATTGTTGTTGTAGCAAACAAACTCAGTTGGTCTAATTTGGTGGTTTGCTTTAGCTTTGCTCAAAAAGTGATTCCTGCTAAAGTTGTAATTCCTGTTGTTGGTTGTTGGGTTACTGGTCTCTATTGTTGGGCTTTTTTGGGTGTTGTGTTGCTGCTAGTGTGTGGTTACAGTGCTCAGGCCTATTATTGGTTAAATACATAGGCTCTGTTATAGAAAGATTAATATTAAAGTTCCGTGATTAGGTAACTGCAAAATTGAGTAACTAATTATTGAACAACATGCATCTGTTTGGGAAACATCAGAACATAACTATAAAATTACAAAGAGCATGCATCTGTTTAATAGTTGTTCAATATTTTTCGTAAATGGTGCTTATTACTTCACACTTATATTTTAGTGATGACATAATTACTTCTTCACTTGTGCAGGAGCTCTTAGGTTGCTTTCCCTTCCTTAAGCTTCTCGGTTAGTTTAAAACTTGCTCTAATAGTTCTCATATTTTGGGATTCATAAATATATCTCTCTGCACATGGGACGACTTTCTTGAAGTCTATTTTCATATTACAGCTTCAACCAGAATCCGATTCTGTGGACCCTCTAAATTCTATGGATATTGATTTTGGTTGCTATAATGCTAGTATAGCTATAGTTCTGGAAAATTCAGAATTTATTATTTAAACATTTCTTTCTTTATATACATTTTTTTTAATTTCATAATTATTGATTGATTTATGTCTATATGTTTTTTTGATTTGCAGATAGAGTTTTTTTTGGAAGGTCAATAACCACAAGGTTGAAGGTTTTAATTAAGCATTTTCTTAGGATATGGATTTTAGAATTTTAGCTTTTTGGATTATATAATTTGGTCTTGTGGTACTTAGATTATTTAAGCAACTGTTAATTTATTGTCTAGCTAGTTCGGTGTTTTGTTGAATCAGTGAATCTACTATTTTTTTATAAGATAATTACTTTTTATTTTAAATGTTTATTGCCTTTTGTCTCTTATATTATATACAGGTGTAAAGTTGATTTAAAAAGCTCACTAAATGTATTATATTTTTTTATTGAAAATTGTTAATGCAACAATACATTTTGAATGTCAAACAACTTAATATGACCACCACATCATCACGATTTATAATCATTTATTGGCAAATAATATTTGGTCAATAAAAATTAAAATTTAATGACGAATAATATTAACTCTTTAGAATTATTAGTATTTTCATTATATATATTCATTTAGTTATGACAATTGATCTTGTCACTAATATTCACGATTTGGTGACAAGTTATGCCATCACTATTATATATCATTTAGTGATGACTTTTAATTTTGTAACTATTAATAGCTCTTTATGTGACGAGTTCTATAGTCACCATAAGTATTCAATTAGTGACAGAAAAAAATGTGTCATAGAAATTAACTCTTTGGTCACAAACTATATCGTCACTGTTATATATTCATTTAGTCACAATAACTAATTTTGTCACTATTATTAAATCTTTTTGTGACGAGATATATCGTCACCATAAGTATTCAATTAGTGACATTGAAAAATGTGTCCCAAAAAATAACTCTTTGGTGACAAATTATTTTGTAATATTATTTAAAATATGAAATAACAACGACATAAATGTCATGTTAAATATATTATTAGGTGACGAATTGTTCTGCCGTCATTTATTTTCTTATTTTTGGTGACGATAAACACAATAACATGACAAAAGAATAATCATAAATATGACAATATTGTCGTCATTAAAATTAGATGATTTAAATAGAGTAACATATTTTCGTCACTAAAACAATATCATTTAATGATGAAAAACGATTTGTGTCATTTAATGCACCAAGTTTTGATGACGAAATATAATATAGAGTGACGAAAGTTTCATTCAAATAGTGACGCTATTAACGTCACTAAAAGTAATTAATTATAGTGACAATGATGTAGATCGTCGCCATAAGTTAAAACATTTAGTGACGACATCAAATAGTGTCAAATATACCTAATACCACGCTCATACGATGACGGTCTCTGTGACGATTAACAATCGTCACCAAATGTTTTAGCGACGAAAAATGAATTTTATGTGACAAATTTTAACGTCATTTGTTGTGAGATTTCTTGTAGTGAAGGCTTCTGCAACCGGGATGTTAATCTGAATTTTCTTAAAAACTTCCAAAATTTTTGCAAACTGCTTATCTAGTTTCTGTTTTTGAACTCTTTGCTGAAAAGGTGGGGGAGGATAGACAACTGGTTCGTTAACTGGTTTGCTCTTTTCCACTTGTTTTTCTTCCCCCTACTTGACCTTTACCACTATATTTTCACTATCTGTCTCAACCTCCTTTGTAGCCAAATTTTCTGTTTCTTGACCCTTAAGCTGTTTTACGCTTCTCAACATAATGTCTTGATATTGCTCGTGATTACCCTTCGGATTTCTTTCGGTTTCCCTTGGTAGAGTTCCTTGTGGTCTATTGTTCAACACTAATGCAATTTGTCCCATCTAATTCTCTAGATTCTTGATGGCCATCTCTTGCGATTTCATTGTCATTGCTTTATTTTTCATAGCCACCTCATTGCTTGTTATGTACTTTGTCAACAACTCCTCCAAATCTGATTTCCTCTCTTGATGTTGAGCTGGTTGTTGATGATTCTAAAATCCTGGGGGAAACGATGGTCGTGGAGCTTGTTCATGTTGATTGTTACTCCACGAAAAGTTACGATGATTCATATTCCCCTGATTGTAAGCATTCTGATAGGTATTCTGTGGAATTCTGTTGTAGCTACCCACAAATTACACTGACGCTGGGTTGATTGCGCATTGATCTGTAGGATGCTCACCCGGGCAGAATTCACAAATAACTGCAACCTGCTGTACCTGTGCCCCTGTTATAGCATCCAACTTCTTTGAAAGTGCTAAAATTTGCGCTTGTATTGCGGTTACACCATCTACTTCTAACACTCCAGCTGCCTTTGCATGTGTCATTCTTGCCATGGGCCACTGGTAGTTGTTAGTTGCCATAGTCTCATTAATTCGTAAGCCTCCTCATAACTTTTAGCCATAAATGTTGCACCGAAGCTGCATCAATACTGGTTCTGAGATTTTCGTTCAATCCGTTGTAAAATGTGTTCATCTGCAACCATTTAGGCAGTCCATGATGTGGGAATTTTCTGAGCAACTCTTTGTATCTTTCCCATGCCTCATATAATGACTCCCCGTGTTGCTGTTCAAACATCGTTATCTCATTCCTCATTTTTGCAGTTTTCGCTGGTGGAAAGAATTCTGCATGTAACCAGCTCTTCCCATGTAGTTATCGTTCCTGATGGTAGAGAATGTAACCAGTTCTTCGCCTTGTCCCATAGAGTAAATGGGAACAAGCGAAGTCTCACCGCATCATTTGACACCCCATTGTACCTGAAGGTGTCATAAATTTCTAGAAAGTTGACTAAGTGTTCATTCGGATCATCATTTGCCAATCCCCCAAACTGAACTAAATTTTGGATCATTTGAATTGTCTCAGGCTTGATTTCAAATGTGTTCGCAGCTATAGCAGGCCTGGTGATACTTGACTACAACTCAGTCACCTTGGGTGTAGCAAAATCCCTCAACGCTTTCTGATCTTCAGCTGCCATTACCTCTTCATTTTTAGAGTTTATGAATTCTTCTCTTGTATCCTTGATCCACACACTTAGCCTCTAAAACCGTCTCTCAATGTCGTCCACAAAAGGAAGCAAGTCTGGATACCGCGTTTGCATAAACCACTTCAAAAACCTGAAATAAGATGAATAAAATAAAAATTAAAAAAAATGTTTAAGTAAAACTGGACTAATTAAACTAATATCGTAAAATATTAAAATATATACTAAATTAATCCCCGACAACGACGCCAGACACTTGTTGGGTAAAATCTAATTACGCACGACACGCAAGTATACGTGGTCAATAAGTAATATACTAGTAAGTAGAGTATCGTTCCCACAAAGACAATTAAGTAAGAATTTAACCTCACAATTATCAATTTCCTATTAATCCTAATTTTATTAAACTATCCAAATCAATGATTAAAATTATAAAACTAAATTATTAATAAATATAAGATCACAAACTAATCACAAATATTAAAACTGAAATTTCACACAATTATTGGAGAATTAGGCTTACAATTTCACCCTAAGCTTCACTCTGATTTTTACACTTTTATTCCAGTTTAATTCACTATCCCAGTTTATTTCATGATAGCATTGCGTGTATGAGGTTGAAATATTTAGCTTTATATTTCGTGAATCAGATAGAAATATTCTGTTTCACCGTGTGTAGTAACATAAGAGCTTGTGCTTCAATTCAATATTGCTGCAATTTCACATAGACATATAGTGATTTTGGTTATATTGATTATTACATGATTTCTATTGTATGTGGAGGTTATGTAAGTAGGTCATAATGCATTGAAAAATGGTTATGTCTAGTTTATGTGCTCTTGGCTATTTTTCTGTGATACATGAATAATCTTGCATGATGGTAGTATTTAGATGAAGTATTAAATGAAGTTAGAATCTTATTATTTCCATATTTGATTTATTATTCTATTATTTTTCTTTTATTCATTACTTGAGTTTAGATTAATTCAAAATTATAGCATTCGTTTAAGCATATAAAAAATAGTGATACAGTTGATGCATAATTGTTTAATTTGGAAATCTTTCTTCGTGGATCGATACTTTTCTTACTATGTACTACTTGTTGACCCATGTATGCTTGCATGAGTTAGAGTCCTTTTATTAAAACTAAAAAGGAGGTAACAAGTTTTTGGCGCCGTTGCCGGGGAAAGGCGTTTAAATTTTTTATTATTATCATCAGTTTTAAGCTATATTGTATGACTTAGACAAATCTAATATTGTCTCATTTCTATTTTTGTTTTTGTTTGTATTTCAGGTACTTGTATATATTTTTATGCGCACACGGTCATCCAATCCTGAGTTAACACCTGCTCAGGATAATATTAATGGAAGAGGTTGGAAAACAAAACTGCGTAGGAATTTACAAGCAGCCATAGAGACCACAACATCTAATATGGTGGCCGAAGAGCAAATAGAAGAGCACGGAGAGGAGCACATGGCTTTGAGGGATTATTCAATGCCTAATATTAATGGACTGCAGTCAAGTATAGTCAGGCCAGCGATAGCAGCTAACACCTTTCAGATAAAGCCGGACACTATTCAAATGGTGTAGAATTTGGTACAATTTGGGGGTGCGTCAACTGATGATCCTAATGAGCACCTGTTGAGTTTTATTAAAATATGTGATATTTTCAGATATAACAGGGTGACGGAGGATGCTATCAGACTTAGACTGTTTCCATTTTCATTGAGGGATAAAGCAAGAAGTTGGCTTTACTCTTTACCTTTGGGATCTATTACTACATGGGAGGACCTAGCACATAAATTCTTAGCCAAGTTTTTCCCAATGGCTAAGAATGCAAAGATGAGGACAGCAATTTCCCAGTTCGAGCAGCAACAGGGTGAATCTTTATATGAATCCTGTGAGAGATACAAAGTGATTCTAATGAAGTGTCCACACCATGGCATGCCAAATTGGATGGTTATCAACACATTCTATAATAGATTGGGATGGCAGTCAAGGCTGATTGTAGATGCAGCTGCAGGAGGAGATTTATGGGCAAAAAGTTATGAAGAGGCCTATAACCTTATTGAGACAATGGCAGCAAATGATTTTCAAAACCCTACATCCATGATGCCTCAGCCCAAACTTGCAGGTTTGTTAGAAGTGGATGCTATCACTTAATTGTCAGCACAGATGGCATCCATGGAGAAGAAAATTAATTCATTGACAGAGACCAAGGCGAAGACAGTTGCCTTTGTGTGTGAAATTTGTGCAGGGTCACATTCAACGGACCAATGTGCTATCAGTTCGGAGTCTGTACAATATGTGAGCAACTATAGGAAGGATCAAGGACAATTTCAGAACACATACAATTCTAACAACCGCAACCATCCAAACTTCAGTTGGTCAAATAATCAAGGAAATCAACAGAGTCAATTTCAACCAAATAACCAATTTTAGTCACAGCCAGCTTAGCAACAGTTTACACCAAGACCATCTTATCCACCTGGATATTCTCAACTACAACATCATACTCCATCTACACCTCAGCAAGAAAAGAAATCAAAAATAGAGGAGATGATGATGAAGTACATGGCAAACACGGAAGTGATGATTAAAAGCCAAGTAGTGGATATTAAAAATTTGGAAACTCAAATGGGTCAGATGGCGAGCATGCTCAACAATAGGCCCCAGGGTTCATTGCCAAGTACTATGGAGGCAAATCCAAGAAGAGAAGGGAAGGAACAATGTCAGGCGATCACATTCAGGTCTGGGAAATAGGTTGCAGGAAATCAACCAGGCGCGCCCGCGACATTTTTACAAGGGGAAGACGCGCGGCCATGCGAGACAGAAAAGTTGTCTAAGAAGAAAGAAAACAATGAAGGTTATGGACAACAGCAGGAAGAAGATAATAAAGCATGTTCAGTTGAGAAGCCCGATAATAAAATACCAATAGTTCACCCTCCGGTTCCTTATCCACAAAGATTGAAAAAGCAGAGGGAAGACATGCAGTTCAGTAAGTTTTTGGAGGTCTTTAAAAAGCAGCAGATTAACAGACATTTCGTTGAGGCATTGGAACAGATGCCTAGTTATGCAAAGTTCATGAAGGGTATCTTGTCAAGGAAGAAGAGATTAGAAGATTTCGAGACAGTAGCCTTGACGGAGGAGTGACGTGCAGTGGTTCAGCGTAAATTACCTCCAAAGCTGAAGGATCCGGGCAGTTTCATAATTCTATACACAATCGGGAAGATGAGCTTCAATAAATGTTTGTGTGATCTTGGGGCAAGTATCAATTTAATTCCATTGTCAGTATTTAATCAGTTGAGATTGTCGGCTCCAAGGCCTACAAATATTTCTTTACAGCTAGCTGACAGATCCATCACTTATCCACGGGGAATTGTTGAAGATGTATTAGTAAAAGTGGATAAATTCATCTTTTCGGCTGATTTCATTATTTTAGATTATGACGAAGATAGGAGTTTACCAATCATACTTGGAAGACCATTCTTAGCCACAAGAAGGACCTTGATAGACATTCAGAAAGGGGAACTCACTATGCATATTCATGATCAGGAAGTTACCTTTAACGTATTCTAGGCAATGAAATTCCCGACAGATGAAGAAGAATGTTTCAGGGTTGATTTGGTGGACCAGGTCTTAAATGATAAAGTAGAGAGTTTGGTGGATCATGAACCATTAAGAAGTGTTATTGCTAAAATTCAGAATTGGAGGATGAGGAATTCGAAGAACTTATGCACTTTCTTGATACTACTCCACAATTCAAAAAATTCAAAACTCCTGTTGAGCCAATGAAGAAAGCTGGAAAGACGTTAGTGAAATTGAAGCCATCTCTTGAGACACCTCCAGATCTTGAGTTAAAACCACTTCCAGACCATTTGAGGTATGCATTTTTAAATAAAGATTCAAAGTTACCTGTGATTATTTCTTCTACACTAACATCTTTTCAGGAAGAAAAACTGCTACGAGTTCTTAGAGAGTTCAAGTCAGCTATTCGATGGACTATAGCAGATATAAAAGGGATCAGCCCTTCTTTTTGCATTCATAAGATCCTGTTGGAAGATGATAGTAAGCCATCGATAGAGCAACAAAGAAGACTTAATCCGATCATGAAGGAAGTAGTCAAGAAAGAAGTATTGAAATGGCTGGATGCAGGCATAATTTATCCGATTTTAGATAGTTCATGGGTGAGCCCAGTGCAATGTGTACCGAAGAAGGGTGGTATGACCATGGTTTCTAATGAGAATAGTGAGTTGATTCCAATAAGAACAGTAACGGGGTGGAGGGTCTGCGTGGACTACCGCAGGCTTAACAAAGCTACAAGGAAAGATCACTTCCCACTACCATTTATCGATCAGATGTTGGATAGACTAGCGGGTCATGAGTATTATTTCCTTCTGGATGGATATTCAGACTACAACCAAATGTTTATAGCTCCAGAGGACCAAGAAAGACAACCTTTACATGTCCATACGGTACTTTTGCTTTCAGAAGGATGTCTTTCGAGTCGTGCAATGCTCCATCCACCTTTCAGAGATGCATGATAGCTATTTTTTCGGATATGATGGAACAAAATGTGGAGGTATTCATGAATGATTTCTCGGTATTTGGGGATTCTTTTGATTTGTTGTAATTAATGAATCTTGTGATAACCCGAATTTTTCATAAGTTATTAAAATAAGAATTTAATAATTAAAATTCTTATTGCGATGTGATTAATGTAACAATCCGTAATTTTAATTGTAATTATAAATATTTATTAAATTATATAAATATTTAATGGATGTGGTTATTATTGAATAAATATTTAATTTGATTTGACTTGATTGGTTAATTATTTTTTAAGTAAATAATTAAGGAGCTAAGAAAATTAATTGTTTTGAGATAATATTCTAATTTAATTTAATAATTAAGTTAGAGAGTTTATAATGATTAAATGATTTATTCAATAAATTGTTATTAGAATTAATTAAATTAAGTATGAAAACTTAATTAAATAAAGTGTGATAAATATCTAAATTATAAAGGAGTTTAATTTAGTTTTGCCAAACAAGGCTTAAAATATATTAAGTCTTTAATTTTTAAAGAATTTTGTCAAACAGAGCCTTATGGCTTTTGGATTTCTAAATTTTGAATTTTAATAATATAAATTGAATAAACAAAATAAAAATAATATATATTAAGTTTGTTAAGCGATAAAATTAATACGGCAATAATTATTATAACGTCTTTTTTAAAAACGTTTGAAAAATCGTGCGTTGGTTTTTGTTTTGATCTTTACGTATAGTGTATTTGGCTTATACTGATAACTAAGAAAGGAAAAGAGTTTACAGAGGTTTGATAGAGTCTGAGAGAGAATCAAGAGAGAGAGAGAGAGAGAGAGAGAGTTCCTCAGCCTTACAAATAGTTAGTTGTGGTTAACAAGGATTTCTTAAGCAACAAAAGGTATGTTACATAACCTTAACATATATGTTTTACGTTATAATCTCTAAGTCTCTGTGTTTTTGAATTTGACGGTAACATAAAATTCTTTACAAACTTTCTGTAAAACCATGATTTTATAATTGGTTAGGAAATTATGTGTATTTGTAATTTTAATGGTTATACTAGCATATATATATATATATATATATATATATATATATATATATATATATATATATATATATATATATATATGCTAAATATAGATAAGATTGTATGCTAAATTACAAGAAAAGAAATTGGTTTTCAAAGGTGAACACATGTATGAACGTGTTTTGTAGGATAACAAAAAAATAAGTATTGAATTTTAAGCTAATATGTGAAATTGAACTATGGCTATGTTAATTAGTTTGTTAAGAATTACAAAGAACATAGTTTAAAAGCATCAAATTGGTTTATCATTAGCATTTACAATGTCATTGTGTCAAAGTAATATCAAACATGGAGTTTTGGGCTTTAATCTATGGTTTCAAGGATTTAAATTTTCTGAAATTATTGTTTGATTGCTTTAAAATTGGTATATGTATGATAAGTAAATGTTTATGAGTAATCTATATAAGTTTTACGTCTTAATGTAGATGTTAACAGTAGTAATTAGTCCAGAATTTAGTTATTCTGTTCTTCGTGGTTGGGTGTTCTGAAATTCGGAGTCCCAGCGCCAAATTTCGCTCCCCAGCGCCAAAAATGGGGTGAAGAAGTTGAGACACTAGAATTTTTGGAATTGCGCCAATATTTGGAAAAGTGGTCTGGGACTGACAGTTTTGACCTCCTATAGTAAAATGGTCATAACTTTTTCATTCGAACTCCGATTGAGGTGATTCAAGATGATCCAGAACGAGGACGAATAGACCTACAACTTTTGTTCTTTAAGTGTTTCAATTTGAGGTACTTAGGAAGGGTCAAAATGGTAACTTGTAGAACTATTATGTTTTCGGGGACAATCGGAGGGCGTCGGGCATGCACGTATGCAAGTGTAGTGCTCTTGACAAAAAAAGATGTTATTCTAAGTTATAAAACATGAATATTAGTGAATATAATGATGCTTAACATTAATAAATGATGTATTAGATAAGTTGTATAAGCATATACTGCACACACGTGAGAGAGCGAATTCCAAGTGTGTGATGAATGAACGTTGAAACGTCGTGCCAAGTGTTAATGAACTTAAAAAGTGTTTCAATTCAATTAAAATGAATATTATAAGATATGGAATGGATTTAATATAAAACCAATAAGTAGTCCTAGCAAGACTTAAGCACTTGAATGAACTTCGAGTTTGACTAAGAAGAAATATAGTGAGTTATAAGTCTAAAGTTAACACAATCAAATTGAACATTGTGTATTGATTAATAGGAAGGGTTATAGGATGTAGATTAAAGTTTACATTACAACTACTATGTGTTGCTATATGACTAATAGTTGATGTGAATGATTATATAATTGTGTAGGGCACGTGAAGTGCAGATATCTATAAGCTGTTAAACTATTATTGGTAAACAACGATCAAGACAAGTCTTTCAGTTCCTATTTGCTATGTGAATTTGATCTTTATTGCAAAGAGCATGATGTGTTATATATATGTTGAATGTATGAAATGTTAAAGTCAATTTATGACTACGTTGTTTGACTAAAGCATGCTGATTGAGTAAGGAACTCAATCTTTATAATTGTTATATGAATTGTAGCATGTATGTTATGTTAGTCCTATGTTTATGAGATATATGTTGAGCATGTTATTATGTTCTACGTGATGCATAAAAACTGTTAGATTTTGTTGGGCTATCGAGCTCAACCTTGCAAATAACCACTTTGCGGAGTTCAAGATTCAAGGTAAAGTTATGTCTTACTTGAAAGATATGAATCGGATGTGATACTTGAAGAATTATATACTTTGGTTGAGTTATGATTATTTAAACCATGTTTAAGGTTACGAACAATGTATAAATGTTGAGCTGTAATAAATGTTTTTGCGATGTAAACTATTGTAGTATTAAAATAATTCTGAGATATTTAGATGTAAAGGTTGAAGGTTTTGGGAACGAGGATAGTTTGTAATAGAAAATTTTAATTATTCCGCAAATTTCAATGGTTGTATTATCGTTTAATGATGTAAAATTAGAGGTTGAATGTATTATTAACGACCGAAATTGAGAATTAAATTGTATGAATTTTGGGGTCGTTACAGTTGGTATCAAAGCTATAGGTTATAAACCTTAGGTAGGAGTACCGTAGGCTATAACCTTAGAGAAGGAAGGTGAAGACAAAGAAAGAATAAGCTCAAGTAGAGTTTGAATAATAAGAAGTAATTTAAGAAATTTATAAAGAAGGGATTAAAACATGCGTGAAAGGATTCAAAGAAGAATCTTGCAGAGTTATAAGGAATATGAAAGTGGGGTTACCTAACTCCAATAATAAGGATGTAAGGTGACAATAAATAGGCAATGTCTATAAGAAGAGAATGATAAAGAAGTTAAGAATCAAAAGGTTATATTTAAGTATGGTACAATTGTACTCTTTAATAGTTGATGTATGGTATCTGGGCTAAAAGATTCCTTCATAGAGCGGAGGTATATACGAACTAGCAACTCGGAACCTAGTTTGTTGGTTTTTTTGTGGGAAACCACTCAGCGTACCATATTGAAACTGTTAGAGACTCGATATATACCAAGTATAAAAAGTGGATACATGTGATGAAAATGTGGAGCTTAACTGAAATATTGAGCAATGTAAATGAAGTTAGAAATCCTTAAAGGAAGAATTGTTTATAAACAAGAGAATTCAAAGAAGAATCTTGAAGAAATATAAAGATAAGATATGGGAGTTGCCTAACTCCAATAGCCAAGATAACGAATAATGATGAATAGACAAAGCCTTTAAGATTAAAAGCATAAACAAAATCATAAATGATGAAAAAGGAAATGAAGATGATCGTAAAACAAAACGATCATGAGTTAAGAAAAGAATTTTAAGGGAGATGTTTATAGAATAGGATCACGACGTGATCTATTTACGTTATAAAAGAAAGATGGTCTGTAATGTTTGAATAATTATAGCTTGATGCTATGAAGGTAATGTACTATGATATAGTACAAGATAACTCACGAGGAGTTATAGATGATGTGGTACAAAAAATTTGTATTGAGCAAAGAGCAAGTTAGGATTAAGATAAAGTTAGGTGGGATTTCAATTGAGGACTCATGTGATGGCTAAGTTGTACAAATCTTTGTATGGGCGAGGGTTTTGTGCTTTTTTCGATTTATTACATTGATAATCATTGGAATGTTGGTGTCGTGCTATCAATGCATATGTGGTGAAAAGGTGATTCTTTTCTCATGTGTATATTTGATAGTTAGAAACTATTAAGATTAGTCAGATATTATTAGGATTAGGTGCGGTTCTTAAAACTAATGGATATGGTAAGTTCGTGACTCATAATAATATGGTATATTTTGAACCCCTCAGCGAATGGACGCCTATGGTCTGACTAGGATAAGTTCTTAAACTCATATTATTGTGGCAAGTTCTTGAACTTCCAATGTGCAGTAAGTTTGATGAACTGGGGTATAATTAAGTGTGAATGGAGTATTGAGGATGATAGGAATAGATAGACCTATTAAGCAATGGATCATTATAGAAAGTGGAGTTGATGGAGAAAATTAGGTATTCCAAATCTTCTAGCTTTGCTAGATTTTTGAAATTTATTGACTTCGTGCCGATGGTTATACTTTTGATTTTTGGAAAAAAAAATGTGTTGGGTCACACTAGTGAACCAAAGAATTTTTAAAAACAATGCTATTATTCGTATGTCTATGCTAATTGCTTTGGCTAGACAAAAATGATTTGAAATATATCAAAATATATATTTTATTTATATATCATCAATGCATCATGGAACCTGGTGCAGAGATGATAAAAACGATGGAGTCATCAATGTAGTATTACTTAGTGTTGGATGTGATCTAAGGATCGTCAGTCCACTATGGTATGATGTAGTATGATAAAATCACCAAATGACGGAATCCTCAAATGGACTATAAATGCAGTGCGGTATCATGACGACATAAAAAGATTTTTTGAGATTTCTTTAAGATATGAGAATATATATATATATATATATATGTATATTTCGATTGATGTTCGAATTGTTATAGAAGTCTATGTTATTTGATTCAGCTAGACGATTATTGAAAGATGTTCATGAAATTCAAGCGTTTATTGAAAAGTTATGCCAAACCAAATTGTTTTGGTGCGGATTCAGATGTTGAAAAGCTGAGGTGAACTACCTTATAAGGGGACATGTTTTTGGGGACAATGGTTCCAAGCATAACGCATATAGTCGTTACAAAACACTACGTTGCGGCCCAACGTAGTGGTACAATAGGCTGGCCACCTAGTGTACGTATGGAGGGTGTTTTCAGTCTTTGTGATTGATAAACACTCTGGTTTGCAGTGTGAAGGATTGAGTTGAAGCACTAGTAAACCGAGAATAGAGTTCACGATCTTATGACCCCTCAAAGCATGATTTGGAATCTTTGAAATTCCTGTTATTCTTATCGCTTCCCAATTATTGAGCAATTGTGGAAGATTCTTATTATTCTGAAAGGTGAAAGTGGAAAGGATGAGAAAATTAAGCAAAACATAATAATTTCAAGAAATAATTGAAACTCCAGAAAGAAGAGAAATATGAAACTCTTAGAAGATGAAGAGGTGAGGAATATGGTGATCTTAGAATGATCATTAGAGAAAGAATTTGGTTGCAGAACCAAATGAATAAAGTATTAACGTAAAATCTATTTTGATAGATTAAATGAATAAAGATTAATAGATAAAATTTCGAGGACGAAATTCTTAGAAGAATGGGTGAATGTAATATCTCGAGTGTTTATGATAACAATCTTTAGCAAAGGAAATGAATGGGTTAAAGAGTATATATAATACTCAAAATATAATTGAATTCAAGTGAAAGTTATGAAATAAAGCCTAGAATTTGTTGAAGTAATGAATGTAGTAGGAAATATAAAATCTATATTAAGGTAATGTGTTGAAGATATTCAATGATAATTTTTTTAAAAGAGATTTGGTGAAAACTGAGTAAGGGAGGTTTCATTGATTCCGAGGATGGAATCCTTATAAGGAGGGAAGGATGTGATAACCCGAATTTTTTATAAGTTATTAAAATAAGAATTTAATAATTAAAATTCTTATTGCGATGTGATTAATGTAACAATCCAGAATTTTAATTGTAATTATAAATATTTGTTGAATTATATAAATATTTAATGGATGTGGTTATTGTTGAATAAATATTTAATTTGATTTGACTTGATTGGTTAATTATTTGTTAAGTAAATAATTAAGGAGCTAAGAAAATTAATTATTTTGAGATAATATTCTAATTTAATTTAATAATTAAGTTAGAGAGTTTATAATGATTAAATAATTTATTCAATAAATTATTATTAGAATTAATTAAATTAAGTATAAAAACTTAATTAAATAAAGTGTGATAAATAACTATATTATAAAGGAGTTTAATTTAGTTTTGCCAAATAAGGCTTAAATATATTAAGTCTTTAATTTTAAAAGAATTTTGTTTGAGCCTTATGGCTTTTGGATTTCTAAAAATTATATAAATTGAATAAACAAAATATAAATATATATATTAAGTTTGTCGCTGATTTTAGGGGCAATTATTATAAGCGTTTGAAAAGCGTTTGAAAAAATAAATGCGTTGGTTTTTGTTTTGATCTTTACGTATAGTGTATTTGGCTTATCTTGATAACTAAGAAAGGAAAAGAGTTTGAGAGGTTTGATAGAGTGAGAGAGAGAGAGAGAGAGAGAGAGAGAGTTCTGAGCCTTTCAAATAGTTAGTTGTGGTTAACAAGGATTTCTTAAGCAACAAAAGGTATGTTACATAACCTTAACATATATGTTTTACGTTATAATCTCTAAGTCTACGTGTTTTTGAATTTGGCGGTAACATAAAATTCTTTACAAACTTTATGTAAAACCATGATTTTATAATTGGTTAGGAAATTATGTGTATTTGTAATTTTAATGGTTATACTAGCATATTATAATATATATATATATATATATATATATGGTTGTATGCTTAATATATAGATAAGATTGTATGATAAATTGTATGCTAAACAAAAAAATTGGTTTTACTGGTGAACACATGTATGAGCGTGTTTTGTAGGATAACAAAAAAAAAATTAGTATTGAATTTTGAGCTAATATGTGAAATTGAACTATGGCTATGTTAATTAGTTTGTTAAGAATTACAAAGAATATAGTTTAAAAGCATCAAATTGGTTTATCATTAGCATTTACAATGTCATCATTGTCAAAGAAATATCAAACATGGAGTTTTGGGCTTTAATATATGGTTTCAAGGATTTAAATTTTACGAAATTATTGTTTGATTACTTTAAAATATATATGTATGATAAGTAAATGTTTATGAGTAATCTATATAAGTTTTACGTCTTAATTTAGATGTTAACAGTAGTAATTAGTCCAGAATTTAGTTATTTTGTTCTTCGTGGTTGGGTGTTCTGTAATTCGGAGCCCCAGCGCCAAATTTCATGCCTCAGTACCAAAAATGGGCCAGAAGTTCGCGCCCTAGCATTGTAATCAGCGCTTAGCGCCCCACTATCTCGCGCCCAATTATTTGGAAAAGTGGTGCAGGTCGGACGCGTTTTGACCTCCTATAGTAAAATGGTCATAACGTTTGCATACGAACTCGATTTAGGTGATTCAAGATGATCCGTAAGCGAGGATGAATAGACTTACAAGTTTTGTTCTTTAAGTTTTTTCAATTTGAGGTACGGAAGAAGGGTCAAAATGGTCATTGTGTGGACTGATATGTATTAGGAGATAATCGGAGGCGTCGGGAATCACATATGCAAATGTAGTGCTCTTGACGATAAAAGATGTTGTTCTAAGTTATAAAACATGAATATTAGTAAATATAATGATGCTTAACATTAATAAATGATGTATTAGATAAGTTGTATAAGCATACTAAGCACACACGTGAGAGAGCGAATCGAGGTGTGTGATGAATGAAAGAAAACGTCGTGACAAGTGTTAATGAACTTAAAAAGTGTTTCAATTCAATTGAAATGAATATTATAAGATATGGAATGGATTTAATATAAAACCAATAAGTAGTCCTAGCAAGACTTAAGCACTTGAATGAACTTGAGTTTTGAAAGAAGAAATATAGTGAGTTATAAGTCTAAAGTTAACACAATCAAATTGAACATTGTGTATTGATTAATAGGAAGGGTTATAGGATGTAGATTAAAGTTTAAATTACAACTACTATGCGTTGCTATGTGACTAATAGTTGTTGTGAATGATTATATAATTGTGTAGGGCACGTGAAGTGCAGATATCTATAAGCTGTTAAACTATTATTGGTAAACAACGATCAAGGCAAGTCTTTCAGTTCCTATTTGCTATGTGAATTTGATCTTTATTGCAAAGAGCATGATGTGTTATATATATGTTGAATGTATGAAATGTTAAAGTCAATTTATGACTACGTTGTTTGACTAAAGCATGCTGATTGAGTAAGGAACTCAATCTTTATAATTGTTATATGAATTATAGCATGTATGTTATGTTAGTCCGATGTTTATGAGATATATATTTTGAGCATGTTATTATGTTCTACGTGATGCATGAAAACTATTAGATTTTCTTTGGGTTGTCGAGCTCAACCTTGCAAATAACCACTTTTTGCGAGTTCAAGATTCAAGGTAAAGTTATGTCTTACTTGAAAGATATGAATCGGATGTGATACTTGAAGAATTATATACTTTGGTTGAGTTATGATTATTTGAACCATGTTTAAGGTTACGAACAATGTATAAATGTTGAAGCTGTAATAACGTTTTGTGATGTAAACTATTGTAGTATTAAAATGATTTCGAGATATTTAGATGTAAAGGTTGAAGGTTTTGGGAACGAGGATAGTTTGTAATAGAAAATTTTAATTATTTCGCAAATTTCAATGGTTGTATTATCGTTTAATGATGTAAAATTAGAGGTTGAATGTATTATTAATTAATAAGTCGAGAATTAAATTGAGAATTAAATCCTTTGTATGAATTTTGGGGTAATCCTCAAGTGGAAATTTTTGATGTGTGGGGGATAGATTTCATGGGTCCATTTGTTTCTTCATGCGGAAATCTATAAATCTTGCTAGCAGTGGATTATATATCCAAGTGAGTGGAAGTGGCAGCTCTTCCAACAAATGATGCCAAAGTGGTCCTGAGGTTTTTACAAAAAAGTATCTTAATGAGGTTTGGGACTTCAAGGGCTATCATTAGTGATGAAGGCAGTCATTTTTGCAATAGGCAGTTCACAGCTCTGTTGGCTAAGTATGTGGTGAATCATCGCATTGCTACATCTTATCATCCAAAAAGGAATGGCCAAGCAGAAGTTTCAAATCGGGAAGTTAAAAGAATTCTGGAAAAATTTGTTAATCCCACTAGAAAAGGATTAGTCCTTAAAGCTTGATGATGCTGTTTGGGCATACAGAACTGCGTACAAGACTACATTGGGCATGTCACCTTTTCAGCTAGTTTATGGAAAAGCGTGTCATCTTCCTATGGAGCTAGAGCATAAGGCATATTGGGCAATTCAGAAGCTCAATTTTGATTTGAAAGCTGAATGAGAGAAACGCCTACTCCAACTCAATGAGTTGGACGAATTCCGATCATAGGCATATGAAAACTCAAAGCTGTACAAGGAGAAGGTGAAGAAATGGCATGATCGCAAGATCATAGAGAGAACATTTGAGTCGGGACAAAGAGTTTTCCTTTTTAACTCTAGACTTAAACTTTTTCCTAGAAAGCTCAAATCAAGGTGGTTAGGGACATTCACAGCGGCTAAAGCATTATTTTGGTGGCGAGGATGACAGACAGGAAGTAACCTCGATTCTTTCTTCAACCTGAAAAGGCAGAGACAGTCAAGCTAATTAACTATAACATAGCGCTTGATGGGAGGCAACCCATTGTTTCTATCTCTATTTTATTTATTTATTATGTGTAGATTATTTTTGTTAGTTCATTTTCATTTTTAATTGTGATAGTTTGATTTCTTCTGCATAAGTGCGTTGGTAGCTGAATTTGCATTGGAATATGTTTGAGAATAGTATAGAAAGTATGATGATTAGATGGTCATTTTTGCGTATTCAAGTACTTCATACTTTGACATAGTTAATTGGTGTTTATGCAGGTGAATTGAAAAGAAGTGATCACTGTGTTGATGTATTAGAAGATGCAGATTGGAAGTGCAGAAGCGTGGTCGCCGCTATATGCTATGTATGCTTTGAAAATCGTATGCCTACCGCATGTCCTGTGTAAAAAAATGTACTTTCATACCGCCGCCAATTCCCCATTGGGAAGTCATACATCGCCATTTTAATCGGATTGTGAAAAAAAATTGGTTTTAAAGACGTGTTTAAACACATATCTTCCATCATTTGAAATAATAGAGAGTCATATTCCCTTGTTCTCCACAACATGAATGACTCCTCCTCTCGACATAGTTACCAATTAAAGTTGTAACGTCTCTTCTCCACTACGTGATTGTCGCATCAGATCTCCTACCCACGATTAACATCTACATTGATAAAACTACGGTTTCAGTGGGTTTGTGTAACATAAGTTTGGGGATATTCAATTCATCAGCTATCACTCATGATTATATCAGGCAAGTCTTATTCTTTTTTATCAGTTTCAAATGGGTCCTAAGCATGCTCGATCTCGCACCCCTGAATCATCCTCTGCAAGCAGTCAAAATGGTGACAATGTTGATTTCTCTAAATTTGTCAACCTGGATGCTCAAATATAATACTATCGAATTGTGGGGAAATCATTTGTTCGTGAGCGAGGGTTTAAGCTAGATGCACAGGATGGGAAGTTAGTGCAGATGATTAGAGAAAGGTGTTGGAATGTTGTGTGCTCTACGTCATTGGTTGCACCTATGGCTGTTGTGCGGGAGTTCTATGCAAATTCGAAGGAAATGATGAATGGGTTCTCTTTCGTTCGTGGAATTCAAGTGGACTATAGACCGAGGGCTATTCGTCAAGTGTTCAATTTACCCAACCCTCCGGCTGGAAGAACAAATTGGGTGGAGGCTGACCGTTTGGAGAAAGATTTTGACGTTGTTATCACTGATTTGTGTATTCCAGGGACTTAGTGGACCTGCACGCCGGACACTAATCACCCTAAGACCTTTTCGGCGTCCACTCTCAATCGTTATGCAAAGGCCTGGAATCTATTTATGTGTGCAAAAATCATGCCATCTTCTCATCAGTATGAGATTACAGTTGGGTGAACGATTATACTATGGGGGATTATTGTGGGAAAGGATATCGACATAGGTTACCTGATGAATAAAAACATGCTGAGATACATGCGGGGAAGTACCACGGGAAGTATTCCACATGCCTCAATAGTGACTCATTTGTGTGCCAAGACATGAATAGGTGGATAGATGAGCAGTTGCATTTCCCAAGCCAGGACATTACGCATGCTACAATAGCAAGATTTGATGATTGGCAAGGGGGTACTCCGCATCCAAGAGGAAAAGGTTTTATTCTTCATCCCGCCTCGTCTACGCCCTCATCGTAGCCCTCCAATACAGATAAAGCAGGCACGTCAACCCAAGCCACAACTGCTACTGGGGATCGACAGCTCCAAAGGTTAGAGCGAAAGGTCGACGCTATGTATGACAATTTCGCAGAATTTTCTATGGGTTTGACGAGGTCACTAGCAGGGGCATTTGTGCAGCAAGGGACTATGCTCGAGTGGCCACAGTTTGGGACAGCCGCGCCATTTTCACCACCGGATTCACCACCCAAAAAGGATGGTACAGCTGATCAATAGGGGAGTTTCTCTAACCCTATACCTTCATTCATTGAGACAACGAATATTTTAAGTTTGGGGGTATTGGGTAGTACGGTAGTCGCATGTAGTGTTTGCATGTTAGTTTAAATGTTGCATGTTTAATTTGCATGTTTTTATGTTTAGTCATTAGTATTTGTGTTAGTATATGTTTATAGCATTATATGTGTAGTTGCATGTCTCATATTTCTAACTATGTGGAAAGTATGTCTAGCCAATGATGAATTTGAATCTTGAAGGATTGTTGAGTTTAATGGATAACATAAGCTTAGATATAACGATTTACATGATGTAATCCATGATGCTGTTTAGATGCTTTCGGTTTACACTGACGTGTTCACAAATGCTTGTAGGCATAAGAGTTATATGTTGTATTGCTTGATAGGAAAAGTGGTTTTAAAAAGAGAATTATGTGGAAAATTGACGTAGACTATGAAAAACATTGATAATCAAACTTTGGGAACACATTGGTATGCTATATATATATAAAAAAAAAAAAAGAGAAAAGGCTATCTTGAAACCTTCTTGAGCTGAATTATTGACTCTTTGGAAGGGGTAAGATGGAGCGTAAAATGCACTCACTGTATAAAAAAATAGCAATAAACACAGCGGGAAAGAGCGAAAATCGCCCTCGTGAGTAAAAATAAAGCAGTTTAAACCCATTTTTGAACCTTAGTTGGTTTTGATATTTCAGAGTAGTCTTTGTTGCATTAGTATACATGAATCTTAATTTAGACTGTAATTTTCTATTTTGAGCAATGTAACATTTATATTGTTTGCTTTAATCAAGTCTTAGTGAACACAACACACACACACAACATCTTTATAGCATGTATGGATTGTTTGAGTGTAGAATATTATGTCTACAGCTTAGTTGAATTTTTATTCTTGAATCTAGATAATTCGCTGAGGCATTTTTGGACTGAAATTATATTCTAGCTGGAAGAATGTGAGACTCATTTGCATCATAATTTAGTTTCACATCATGTAGTTGCATTTCATTTTTTAATGTAGTATGCATTGCTTGAGGGCAAGCAATAGTTCAAGTTTGGAGGTATTTGATAAATAGGTTTTATACCTACTTATTGGATATCAATTCACGAGAACTATGCTCATCTCGAGTACATTTTAGTATGTTTTTAGTTGTATTTTATTTTATTTTGCATTACTTGTAATTAGAACTCCTCTAGTGTGAAAATGCAGGAAATGGCATAGCTCAGCATGACATGTGTTATGAGGATAGCGAAGGCATGTCACGTGAAACGAATGGAGATACGGAACTAAGTAGTGGATGGGAGAGCAAGCAACAAGCATGTGGAACAACATGAAACATCAGCAGAACACAAGGATGCAGACATGAAAGCCGTACATGACATGCACGCATAAGCTAAAACTTCATGCATACCGCGCCATCAACTGGCAAAAGCTAAATTTGCATACATGTGCGCCAGCGCCTGTTATGTATTGGGATTGCGCGCGGCCGCGCAAGTCATCGAATGTTGTTGTTTTGACTTACGTTTGAATTTGAAATTGAAGTATTTTAATTTATCTAAACTACTCTGGTTGGAACTAGACGCGAATTATTATTGTTTTTTTCAGTTTTTAGACTAGAGAACTAGGGTTCTACGCTTTGAACTATTTTCGAAAGAGGATTTGAGCGTACATGAAAGATTGTCTACATCTTCTTAGAACTCAGTCATTGATTAATAACTCCTTTTATTATGCTGGAAATTATTGAAGATTTGAACAACATTTTGGAACATAATCTGCCATTGGGTTTGATCAATTCTATCTTCTCTCTCAATTGTTTTATTTATTTTACATGTGTTACTCTAATCCCATAATGGCTTTCGGTTCAGAAATGAACTGAATTCCATTATGGGATTCTAACGGATTTTGATATGTAATCTAAAATTATTGACCTGATTGTTTGATTGTTTAGTTGTCATGGAATTTCTATTATGATTGATTGGATTGCATGAATTTTTGATCACCATTCAGTTTATGTACTTGTTTGGAATTGAAAAATGACATGCGAGTATGGTTGTAATCATGATAGTATGCGTGTATGAGGCTGAAATGTTTAGCTTTATATTTCGTGAATCAGATAGAAATATATTGTTTCACCATGTGTAATAACATAAGAGCTTGTGCTTCAATTCAATATTTTTTGAAATTTCACATAGACATATAGTGTTGGTTATATTGATGATTACATGATTTCTATTGTATGTGGAGGTTATGTAAGTAGGTCATAATGCATTGAAAAATGGTTATGTCTAGTTTATATGCTCTTGGCTAATTTTCTGTGATACATGAATAATCTTGCATAATGGTAGTATTTAGATGAAGTATTAAATGAAGTTAGAATCTCATTATTTCCAGATTTGATTTATTATTCTATTATTTTTCTTTTATTCATTACTTGAGTTTAGATTAATTCAAAATTATAGAATTCGTTTAAGCATATAAAAAATAGTCATACAATTGATGCATAATAGTTTAATTTGGAAATCTTTCTCCGTGGATCGATACTTTTCTTACTCTATACTACTTGTTGACCCATGTATGCTTACATGAGCTAGAGTCCTTTTATTAACACTAAAAAGGAGGCAAAAATGTCTTGGTCACCATGATTAACCAAATGATCATGGGTTGCCCATGGATCACCTTCAATCATTGGATCCTAACTTGGGATTGGATTTATTTAACTTAACTTAACTTTGGGCTTGTATTACCAACTTACTTGGACTTCTCATTAACCACCACTCGGGCTTTAACATTACACACACTTGGGCTTGCACATTAATTCTATTAGACTTTACAATTTGCTAACAATCCTACAAGTCCAATTCATTTGGCTAAAAGCCTTATTACATATTCTCTTTCATAATATACGATATTCCATCCTTCATACATACGCGTATAATACTTTGTATTATACTTGTATTCGTTACCTCTTATAATACATACGTATCATACGATCATTACATTAACTTCTAATGCTTTATTTTCCTAACATTCTCGAATTACGTCTGCATGCGAAAAATTACATTTTCCATACTTGAATTCTTACTACATAATCCAACTCACTTCGATATTCTATTGTTACTTATTTCTCAGAAGTTCAAAAATAATTCCCGAGCTGAAATCGATGAATAGTGTTTTTCATAAAATTTCTCGAAAAACTTTTATTTTCGTCTTGGAAATTCAAACACTTTAATTCTCTCACGTAGTCAAAATACTACTAAGTTCTGACGTTTCTAGGTTATAGAACGACATTCATCTTACTAACACGTAACAATAAAAAGTAATATAATTTTATAAATTATTTTATTAAATAAAATTATTTTACAAAGGATCTGAATTTCTCGGTCGTTACATTCTTCCCCCCTTATAATGATTATGTCCCCAGAATCTCGTCTCACATTACGCAAACAATTGAGGGTAATGCTTCCTTATCTTTTCTTGCAATTCCCATGTTGCTTCTTCTTCATCGTGGTTCTTCCATATCACCTTCATGGAAGGTATGACTTTGTTCCGCAGAACTTGCTCTTTTCTATCGATAATTTAAATTGGCATCTCTTCGTATATTAAGTCCTTCTCAATATGAATAGGCTCATACTCTATTACGTGCTTAAAATCCGGCTTATAAGGACGTAACACAGATACATGAAACACGTTATGTATTCGTTCTAAGTTTGGAGGTAATGCTATCATATAAGTTACCTCACCTACCCGTTTTAACACTTCAAAAGGTCCTATAAACCTTGGACTTAACTTTCCTTTCTTTCCAAAGCGTATCTTTCCTTTACAAGGAGATACCTTTAGAAACACGTAAGAGCCTATTTCAAACTCCCTATTTTCTCGATGTGAGTCTGCATACTTCTTCTGTCTGTCTTGAGCTGCTACGAGACGCATTTGTATAAACTTCACCACATTCGTTGTTTACTGCACAAATCCCGGCCCTAGCATTCGGCGTTCTCCCACGTCGTCCCAACACAATGGAGTTCTACACTTTCTTCCGTACAAAGCTTCGTAAGGTGGCATACATATGCTTGCATGATAACTATTATTATACGCAAACTCTACTAATGGTAGATGATCATCCCAACTACCCTTGAAATCCATGATGCAAGATCTTAACATATCTTCTAATGTCTGAATTGTTCTCTCGCTTTGTCCATCAGTTTGTGGATGATACGCCGTACTCAGCTTTAACTGTGTTCCCAACTGCTCCTGCAGACTCCTCCAGAAGTTCGATGTGAATCATGGATCACGATCTGACACAATTGATACTCGTACTCCATGTCTAGAAATTATTTGCTTAACATAAAGTTTAGCTAACTAGTCCAAGTTATACTTGACTTTAATTGGCAAAAAGTGAGCTGACTTCATCTACCGGTCCACTATTACCCAAATCGCATCATACCCTTTCATTGTAGTCGGAAGTCCCACCACAAAGTCCATCGTGATATGCTCCCACTTCCACTCCGAAATCTCCAATGACTGTAACAAACCACTTGGTCGTTGATGTTCAGCCTTAACTTTCTGACAATTTAATCACCTACTCACATACTCAGCTATTTCTCTCTTCATGTTTGACCACCAAAAACTCTGTCGAAGGTCTAGATACATCTTAGTACTCCCAGGATCGAAAACCTTGAACTATGAGCCTCTTGTAATACCTGCTCTTTTAATTCCGTCTCATTCGGGACCCAAATTCTTCCTTCAAATCTCAATAACCCCTCGTTATCAAGACTGTACTTAATATCTTTTTCATTAGTTAGCCGCTCCTTTACCCAATCACACTCATCAGTTTTGAGCTGCACCTCCCCGACTCTTTCTACAATGGTAGATTGAATCTCTTTTGCAAATAGTATCTGTCCCGCTTCATTTGGCCACTTCACTTCTATTTCCATCTTAGCCATCTCTGTTATTAACTCAGTTTGATCCGTTAACATAGATAACTTCTCCCAACCCTTTCTACTTAAGGCATCGGCAACTACATTGGCTTTTCCAAGGTGATACAGGATTTCACAGTTGTAATATTTTATCAACTCTAACCATCTCCTTTATCTCATAGTCAACTCCTTCTGTGTGAAGATGTATTTTAGACTCTTATGGTCCGTGTATATCTCACATTTTTCTCCATAAAGATAATGTCTCCATATCTTTAAGGCAAAAACTACTGCGGCCAGTTCATGAGTGGGGTAAACTTTTTCATAATCCTTCAACTGCCTTGATGCATACGCAGTGACCTTGCCATGTTGCATGAGCACGCAACCAAGTCCTCTATGAGAAGCATCGCTATAAACTACGAAATTTCTTGTGTCATCGGGTAATGACAAAACAGGTGCTTCACTCAACCTCTTCTTTAGTTCTTGAAAACGGTCCTCGCATTTATTAGTCCACATGTATTTCACCGTCTTCCTTGTCAAATTAGTCAACGGAGTAGCTATCTTCGAAAAATCTTGGATGAATCTCCGATAGTATCCCGCTAACCCTAGGAAACTTTGCACCTCAGTTGGTGTTTTCGGTTATTCCCAATTCATCACGGCTTCCACCTTCGCTGGATCTACCGAAATTCCCTCACGGTCAATGACATGACCTAAAAAATGTACCTTTTCCAACCAAAATTCACACTTTGTGAACTTTGCATACAACCTCCCCTTCCTTAGTGTCTCCAACACTATTCTTTGGTGTTCAGCATGATCTTCTAGCGTCTTAGTATAGACTAGAATATCATCGATAAACACTACGACGAACTTGTCCAAATATTGTTTGAACACTCTGCTCATCATATCCATAAATGCAGCTGGTGCATTACTCAACCCAAATGACATCACCAGAAACTCGTAAGGACCATAACGAGTCCTGAATGTTGTCTTTGGTACATCCTCCTTCCTAACCTTCAAGTGGTGATACCATGTCCTTAAATCTATTTTAGAAAAATATTTAGCCCCTTTTAACTAATCAAAGAGATCATCGATCCTGGGCAATGGGTATTTATTCTTTATCGTCAACTTGTTCAACTCTCTGTAGTAGATATAAAGTCTCAACGATCTGTCCTTCTTCTTGACAAACAGTATCGGTGCTCCCCACGGTGAAACACTCGATTGTATATACTTTCTGTCCAACAGTTCTTGTAACTGTACCATTAACTCGTTCATCTCCACTGCCGCCAAATGATATGGTGCCCTGGAAACTGGTGTCGCTATTGGCACAATGTCTATTACAAATTCGGTCTCCCTATCCGGTGTAAGACCGGCAATTCACTCAGAAATACATTTGTGAATTCTCTAACTATAGGTATTTGTTCCATGGTTGCTACCACTCTCTGGGTATCAACAACATGACACAGATAACCTACACATCTCTTCCTCAATAATTTCCTAGTTTATGTCATGGTTAGACAACACGAACGTCCCGGCAATCTATTCCCGTAAAATACTACTTGTGGTTGTTTCAACGTTCTAATATTCACACATTTCTTCTAACAATCTATAATTGCCCCATGGTTTACCAACCAATCCATTCCGAGAATTACATCGAATTCTCCTAACTTTATCGGTATCAAATCTACCGATAATTAACAACCCAGTATGTCTACGCAACAATTCCTATTAATATTTTCAACAGGAATTATCTCCTCGTTTGCTACCTTAATATTTAAAGGTATATGCAACTTTTCGGGAAGTAATCCTAATCGTGTAGCAAATCACATGCTATAAACGAACAAGTAGTACCCGAATCAAATAGCGCGTAAGCATTTATGTCATTGATCAGAATAATACATGCGACTACGTCCCCTGATGCAACTGCATCTTGGATTGTCATGTTAAAGGTACGACCCATCGGCCTTCCCGGCTGCGCTGGACCACTAATATCTAACTTACCGCTATTAGTGCCCCGATTCCCATCCATCCCCTTCTTTGGGCAATTCTTTGCCATATGGTCAGTTGACCCACACAAAAAGCATATGTGCTTTTTCTTCGGACTTGGACAGTTAAGCAAAATGTGCCCCTCTTGTCCACAATTGTAGCATACGGCCTTCCCCTTGAGATAAACTCCCAGATGAGACTTCCCACAAGTTTTGCAGGACTCCGTTCTTCTCTTTGGATCTCCTTTCTTTACTTCGGTATTCCCAGTTGAGACAGACTCCCAATTGAACACTTTTTGCTTCTGTCCATCGCCATTTCTGCTGGCTCCTTCTATCTTCACTCCCCCATCAACCTTCCACTTATTCTTCTTATCTTTGTGGTACTGGCTTAAAGCCTCGCTACAACCTTCGGAGATTATTGCCTTCTCTAAAATAGTCCCAAACATAGTACTTTGGAACACAAATATACGGTTATAGAGCCACGGTTTCAAGCCCTGCTCGAACCGTCGAGCTTTCCTAACCTCAGTGTCCACTTGATGTGGAGCAAACCTCGCCAGTTCATTAAACTTGGCAGCGTATTGGGGAACCGTCATGTCCCCTTGTTTAAAGTCCAGAAATCGCATGTCCATCCTTCCCTGCATACTTGTGGGAAATTAGTTCTCAAAGAATATCTCCTTGAACCTCAGCTGCGTTAGGTTCTCTATTGTGATCCCCCAAATCTGGGTATCTTCCAACCCGACAGATGGTGCTACACGGTACTACCATTCACATATACATTCAATTGAAAAGCCTCAATAGAACGAATATGTCTTCTACATATTCAAAATAATATTAACATTTCCCCAGGTTCTTTATAACCATTATATTTGTTCTTGTCATAATATCAAATATATTATAATCATTCACCCTATACTATTACATAAGTATTCTATGGGTTCGTCTTCGCCTTGTCCTTATCCTTGATAGAGCCTTCGGTCCGTTTGATCTTAGTTGCGTTCATATGGTTCAAGCAAGAGTGAGCATGACTAGCTCAGCAAGTACAATAATTCTAATAAACAACATGCTTGAAACATAGGAATCATATATCTTCAATAACTGAAAAATAGTTACAAAGTACTATCGATAATTCAAAATAGCACTTCTTTTCATTCAAAACGTTTTACAACCACAATATTTAGTAAAACATCAATTCCAGTCCAAGACCTTGAGCATTTAATACTTTATTTGAAAAGGACATCCCGACACTAAGTCTGTAAGTCCGACATTTCTTACGAGCACGTCTAGGTGATCAGCCTATAGTACTCCATATTGATCAACACTACATTCATTAAATGTATGTACGTTTAAGTTGTGGCAACCTCATGTGCCTGTCGTTTGACGATAAAACATTTTTAGCATACTCAGTCTTCATTTGAAAACCACACCAATATAACTTGGTAAACATTGACCTTGCTTTGATAGAAACATAATATAAGTCTAGCCGAAAGAGTAAGCTTAGACTTCATCATACATTAGTTCATGCGTAAGAATACATGAACCACAAAGCTTGTCCAGATTGAACTTAATCCAGGGTTATAATACTTGCCTTTAGCGTCTTCTACAGTTATAACACGTTCACGCTTAGTCTTTAAGTCTCTATAATACATGATCACATAACATACCAAATTAGGTCATATATAATCAAGTATGTGTACTACTATATCTTATCCTTCTTCTCAATCTAATCATGACTTGGATTTGTTACTACTGGTTTTGGTTTGCCGATATAATTCACATTGTCATTAGATTTATGTTTGATTGATTATCATTAACCCTTAAGTCTCATACTTAAGGTTTAATAAAGCTTTAACAATATAATAATTAAGCGTTATTTCTTCACTAATCAGTTACCATTCAGTTTATACTTGTAAACCTTCTTCTTGGCCAAACCTAGGATCAAGCGTCAGAAGCGCCGGCCATTGTTTTTTCATCTCGCGTTGCAAGACGAGTTAGCAAGAGCGAGTCGCGCCTTAGCGTTGAGGCTCCACACTTAACTCTCTTGTCCGCATGACCATGACGCCGACTTCTACAAAAAGATGTGTAGACTATACATGGAAATATAGCCTACCACCATTATACCTTGGGTTGGCACCACGGCACCAACTCTGTGCACCAGATAACTTTGACATATTTTTAACTTTGCGAACTTCTCGGACTCATAACTTCTTCGTTATAAGTCCGAATTGGCTCATTAAAGAGCCTACGGTTCACAAATTACATACTCTACGTGTTCACGCAAGAATTTTATCTATTTGACTTTGTTTACTCAAAATTCACCTATTGGTTCATTTTTAACGAAGACGATAAATGTTCGTGAACGTTCAACACTAATTTCTTCGTTCTAAGTCAGAATCCGGTCATTTTCGAGTCCGCAACTCTATAATGCCAAATATGACTTGTCTCTATTTAAAGCCAATGTTTCCGAGTTCAAACACAAAATCCGACTTCCTTTCCGAGAATTTCATGAATTTGACGATTATCGTCAAATCATGTGAATTCCGGAAAAACTTCAACACTCGTCCAATCGTGTGAATGTTCAACACTCATTTCTTCGTTCTAAGTTAGAATCCGGTCATTTTCGAGTTCGCAACTCTATAATGCCAAATATGACTTGTCTCTATTTAAAGTCAATGTTTCCGAGTTCAAACACAAAATCTTACTTCCTTTCCGAGAATTTCATGAATTCGACGATTATCGTCCAATCGTGTGAATTCCGAAAAAACTTCGTTACTAACAATTTGTTCATCAATCCCAATGGATTCAATTCATTAACTAGACATCTCAACCTACATATTACAACAACTTATTTTTAAGTTATGTTCTAGCTTATTCTTCATAAGTTTATAACTTAGTAAATTATAAACTACAAGTTTTCATTCCTTATAACTTATTATAGATTTAAGTCCTTTAAACAATATTCTTACATCTTATCAATCATAATAACTTCATATGACAAGTTCATCATTGTTCATCATATGTTCATAACTTATTTAGGTTTAAATCACTTATTCATAACTTATTCGACTTAAGTCCATTGATTATTCACTTCTTATGATTCTTAACATACATGACCATCACTTCTTTATCAAGCTATCATGAAAGAGATGGAAAATTATTCGATAAGAGTCTTACCCTTGATGAACTAGTCTTCTTCTTCTTGAAAATCTAACAATAGAAGTTTTGACTTATATGTGCTTATTCTCTCTAACACTTAAGTTGCTTTGTAAGGAAAGTTGTTGGTTGAAAAATAACAAGCAACCAATGAATCCAAGCTCCTCTATTTATAGAGTTGGAAAAGTTAGGGCATATTGGTCATTAAAAAATTCACCTCCTTTACAACCTCCTTACTATTCATCTACTTAACAACTAAGTAAACTTGCTAGCCACACTAATTTCTTAGCCACCACATAAAGTACTTGGTCACCAAGATTAACCCACATCAATTGTAATGTCCCCAAATCCGAGTTCTAAATCACCACGGATCTGGTACAATCATTCTATAACTATTGCGGAAAATATAAACATAAATTGTTTATACAATACACTTTACACATTACCCCAAGGTCGAAAACCTTCACTTAATACACAATTCATTATCCTATCTGACATACAAAGATTTTATCATACATTATTGTTACCAATCTATCAGCACATGTAAACTAAAGTTGGAACTATCTTTAACCTTTTCTTGTATCCGACATATTCGCCTTAATCTGCATGTTTTATCATGATATAGCAAGGGTGAGAATAAGTTTGCCCAACAAGTATAAGTATATTTGAGGATATATCATGATTGAAAGAGTCTGAATAATAAGCAGGCTATAATTCAACAATATAGCTATGAATTAGCACGAACAAACTTTTGACTGAACAAGTACTGGACAAAAAACAAATATATTTGGACCGAATGGTAATGAAGCTGATCAGCCTTTCATACCTAACTTATACATGCAATATGTATGGAGTACACTTCTACAATTCTTAGACATGGCAGTCAGCAATGATTAACCATAAGCATATCTGAATGAAACAACTCTAAGTAGAGTTAAGAAAAACTTGCCTATTCGGTCGATTACGGTTACGCAATTTATTAAGCTTTGTCTGAAGACCTAATATATAAATAATATCGATATACAAATTAGAATAATATCATCATAATATAATACTATTATATATATATATATATATATATATACATAGAATAACCTAAACACATAACACATAACCCTATCATTCTACAACACATATAAGACTTGGTATCCAGTCAAACTATTGCAGTCTGAGTTGAACCCGACACAAATCTGACATCCCGACGGTCTAGTCGGACAAAACTCAAGTCTAAAATCATTAAGACTCGATCTAAACTGGTTCACAGATATCATAGATAATTTATTATCAGACAAATTATTTTTCATAAGCTCGTAATAATTTTCAAGTAATTATTACCATTTATCATAATTTTTCAATCATTAATATCGTATTTAAATAAATTAAATACCACATAATTCCTTTATCATTAATAATTATTTATTACTAAATATTAATGGAAATCATAACATAATATTATAATATATTTATAATATTACAAAGTATTTTAATACCTTAAAATCATATTTATATTTATAATATATTTATATGATTTTTAAACACTTAAATCCATTATCCGATAATTGCTTTTAATATTAAAATATTAATATTTTCATGATAAAATATCAAAAGTTATATTTTATAACTTAAAATATTTTTATAACTCTTAAATCATTTTTATATGATTTTTAAAACATTAATTCAATTTTCCATAATTTATTTAATATATTCATTAAATAAATTGATCACCATTAATATAAATTTATTAATGAAATTCATCACAAAATATCAAAAGTTATTAAAATAACTTAAAATATTTTTCTAACACCATAATATAATTGTTCATGATTTTTCAAGTATTAAAATCATTTTTAAATAATTTATTTAATATTATAATTAAATAAATTAAATACCATTTATATTCCAAAATATTAAATATTTTTGAAATATATTCAAAATAATTTAAAACTAATTTTTAGGACTTTAAAATAATTTTTAATAATTTATTATGTATTTTTAATAATTTAAAACTATTTTTCTCTAATTATTTATTAAAATAATTAATTCCGAAAAATAAGTGTCACTAAAGGGCCCTATAGCGACAGAATCGTCGCTATAGGTGTTTTTGAGATGTTCTTGGCCAAACCCAGAATTCATGTCAGTGTTCGAGGAAGGTGGTTTGACCATCATTTAATCTATGATCCTAAACTTTTCTGGGCTGGATAAAGTGTTGATGATGTAGTATTCATGTAATACTGCAACTAGAAACTAATTCCCTAGCCAAAATATATCAGACCTGATCATTATAAGCCTCACAAAAGCATGTCAGAGGTTGTTCTTCATTTATGGGTTACCCAGAAATGAAGAACAGTTCATAGGTCTCACTTTGAGCACTTGCATCTTACGGTTCCAAGCCTTCTTAATGTGATATAAAGTGACTAACTTGTAGTACTGATGACAGGGAACAACACCATATCACTAGATCATTCTAACATCACCAAATACAAGAGATCAAAGCTGGTCAAAGTACCTGTCAAGTACGTGTTCATGAACAATCTGGGTTTTCCAGATTGTTCTTCAGGAAGATCGATCAACGTAGTTTGACCATAATTATCTACGATCCAATGAATGATCTAGTGGGTCTAAGGGCTTTGATGTGTAGTTCTCATGTCATACTACCAAGATCAAACATTAACATGGCCAGTAACATTAACTGTAGCAAGATCTGTGGCCTATAAAATCGTTGTCAGATTTCTCGGTTTCTAGGTTTACCCAGATTTTTAGTTTTCATGCTCGGTCAACGCCTTTTGACCGCTTGTAACTTTTAATCTACACTTGATTCAAGTTCTGTATCAAAGTCCTTACAACACACTACAAGTATAAACTCTTAAAACACATAAACAATTAACAGGAAACGATCTATGAGCCCTAACATTCGGCCGTCAGGTCATGTTTTAGGGTTCATAGATCAGTTCTAAAAACATTAATTTCGAGCATCAAAATGATATGGATCTAAGTTTTAGCAACCCGGATCATCAAATGACACCCTCTAGCATAACTTATAACAACAAATTACAACATCTAACATAGAACACATGGATTTCAAATTTAGGGTTCGTATACCTTATTCATGCTTGATCTTGATTCTGATCCTCATAATCTGATCATGACTTGCTATGGATCATACAAGGGACTGAATAACTTATGAATTTCGCGGGTCTAGAGAGAGAAAGTATTGGTTGAGTGTACGTTAGCAAATGAGCAAAATTTGTTGACTTTTTCTCTCTTTGATCTATATATATTATAATATAATGTAATTGTTAATCAAATAAGGCTGATTGTTGTGATATTTTAGCACCTGTAGGATATCTAGAGTTAGTCACCAACTGAATATATTGCAACATTTGCAAGCAACCTAATAAATAATGCAAGAAGTCTATTTTGGTCATTTGGCTTTTAATTTTAATGGCATTCTTGTATTTTGCCCTAACCCTTGGGGTTTAGGGTTTAACCCTAAAGATTTTGCAAATTAAATTTCTAAGATTTCCAAAATTAGGTTTTCAAAATAGAAAATTAACATTCCTTAATTATAATTAGAATTCTCTAATTATATTAAAATTTCCTAATCCTAATTCAATCTTGTTAATTAGGATTAATATATCCTAATTAAATTTGCTAATTTAGGAATTAGGTTCATAATTATACATTAGGGTTTATAACCCAAGAATTAGGGTTTTAAATTGAAAAATAATCATTCTAATTTAGAAATTAGATTTCCTAATTAGATTAGGGTTTTCTAATTACTTATAACTTGAAAATTAGGATTAATGTTTCCTAATTAATATTAAATTATTAAATTAACAATTAGGTTTTCCTTAATTATAAATTAGGGTTTCTAATCCAGAAATTAGGGTTTTCATAAATCAATTAGGGTTATCCCTAATTATAAATCATTAATAACGTTTAAACCTTATACTAGCATTTGCATTCCCAAATTAGGGTTTTAATATACCGAATTAGGGTTTTAAATTCCCAGAACTGAACTTAGGTTTTCTAGAATCGGTTTCTAGGGTTTCTTATCAGACGTCAGGGTTTTCTAACTGAACGTTGATGTTCGAATATAATATTAGGGTTTGACACTGATATAATTTATCTGATCAACCTTGACCCTTAACCACATTCTGTACACATATAATACCATATTCATAGAACATTTAAACATATACACTTAATCCTGAATAATTCACCAAAATCCTTCACAAAATTTTGAAATCCTCAAAATTCCTTCCCAAAAATATCAAACGCATACATTTATTTTCTGTCTAGGTCTATTATTTGACCTTAAATCCATCATTTAAGATTTTAATAAATTTTCTAATTTCTCGGGTTGTCGCATTCACCACATCTTCTAAGAATTTCGTCCCCAAAATTCACTATACACCTTACACCATACAGCTTACACCATTCATACACATCATCACATGCTACCCAATACACCACTCATAAAAGTAAAAAATTTCAAATTGTGCTGAGGAGTCATATAGACTATTTGTCTATCATTTTCGCAAAGGTTTTATGGAAATTCATCTGTAAACCGTCATAACTTACGGACATTGTGACGCCCCCAAATCCGGGTATCTTCCAACCCGACAGATGGTGCTACACGGTACTACCATTCATATATACATTCAATTGAAAAGTCTCAAAAGAACGAATATGTCTTCTATATATTCAAAATAATATTACATTTCCCCAGGTTCTTTATAACCAATACATTCGTTCTTGTCATAATATTCAATATATTACAAACATTCACCTATACTATTACATAAGAAATCTAAGGGTTCGTCTTCGCCTTGCCCTTATCCTTGCCGGAGCCTTCGGTCCATTCGATCTTAGCTGTGTTCATATGGTTCAAGCAAGAGTGAGCATGACTAGCTCAGCAAGTACTACAATTCTAATAAATGCTTGAAACATAGAACTCGTATATATTCAATAACTGAACAATAGTTACGAAGTACTATCGATAATTCAAAATAGCACTTCTTTTCATTCAAAATGTTTTACAACAACAATATTCAGTAAAACATAATTTTCAGTCCAAGACCTTAAGCATTTCATAAGTTCTTTTGAAAAGGACATCCCAGCACTAAGTCTGTAAGTCCGACATTACATACGAGTACGTCTAGGTGATCAGCCTATAGTAATTTATGTTGATCAACACTATATTCATTAAACGTATATACGTTTAAGTTGTGGCAACCTCATGTGTCTGTCGTTAAACGACAAAAACATTTTAGCATACTCAGTCTTCATTTGAAAACCACGCCAACATAACTCGGTAAACATTGACCATGCTTGATAAAAACATAATATAAGTCTAGCAGAAGGAATTGGCTTTGAATTCATCATATAAGACTTCATGCGTAAGGATACATGAATTACAAAGCTTGTCCAGACTGAACTGGAACAAGGGTTAGAATACTTACCTTTAGTGTCTGCTTACTGTTTATCATACGTACACTTTAAGTCTCTAAGTCTCTACAATTCATGTTCATATAATGTACCACATTAGGTTATATATAATCAAGTATGTATACTACTATATCTTACCCTTCATCTCAATCTAATCATGGCTTAGATTTGTTACTATTTGTTCCGGCTTTCCATTATGTTGTTCTTACTTTGCCATTATGTTCATATTTGATTACTATCTTCAACCTTTAGACAACATAAATAAGGTTTAATAATACCATACAATGCTTTATTAAGTTCCTCAGTTTATTACTACTGAGTTACTGATTATGCTATACTTGTAAACATTCATCACTGTCCAAACCCTAGGGTTGGCGTTGCGGCGCCACCCTTCCCTCTCTAAGTCGCGCTACGGCGCCACTCTGCAATGGGTACAGACGGACTCAGCGCTGCGGCGCGAGTCCTTGTTCTTCATGTTGTGCTATGATTGAAGAGGTTCGAGACAATCGTGTTCGGCTGCGATGCCATCTTTTGGCATTGGGTTGGCATGGCAACAACTCTGCCTCGAAAATTTAATGACTTTGAAATTTTGTGAGATTCTCAAGCTCGTAACTTTTTCATTATAAGTCCGAATTGGCTCGTTCAAAAGCCTACGGTTCACAAATTACATACTCTACGCGTTCATGTAAGAATTTTATCTATTTGACTTCGTTTGCTAAAATTTCACTTATTAGTTCATTTTTAACGAAAACGATAAACGTTCGTGAACGTTCAACACTCGTTTCTTCGTTCTAAGTCGGAATCTAGCCATTTTCGAGTCCGCAACTCTATAATGCCAAATATGACTTGCCTCCATCGAAAACCAACGTTTTTGAGTAAAAACACAAAATACGACTTCCATTTGTAGAATTTCACGAATTCGATGATTATCGTCCAATCGTGTGAATTCCGGCGAAACCTCATTACTAATGATTTGATTATCATTCTAAATGGATTTTAATCATCATACCAACATTTTAAGTTACTTATTACACCAACTTATTAACAAAGTAAATTTTGACTTATTCTCATAAGTTAATGACTTAATCAACTTATAAACTACGAATTCCATTTCTTATGATTTAATATGGACTTAAGTCCTTTACTCAATGTTCTCACATCATATTGAACATACTAACATCATATGACAATCATATGACAAGTTCTTCATAAGTTTATCAACTTATTTAGGTTCAAGTTGCTTATTCATAACTTATTCGGCCTAAGCTCATTCATTAATCACTTCTTATATGTTCTTAGCATACATGTTCATTAAATTACACTTCTCTTATCACCCTACAATGATAGAGCTAGAAGATGTATTAGACTAGAGTCTTACCCTTGAAGAACTTGTTCTTCTCTTCTTTGAAAATCTAACAAAGGTTGGTTGACTTGTTCTTGACTTATTCTCTCTAACACTTAAGCACTTATCTTGATAGAAGTTTGGAGGAATTTGAACAAGAAAAATAATGAAATCTCACTTGCTATTTATAGACTTGCCAAAGTGAGGGTACTATGGTCAATAACACATCCCACCTCCTTACTAACCTCCTTACTATTCATTTGCTTATCCATTAAGTTAACTTACTCCCTACATAAGTTGCTTGGTCACCACATAAAGTTCTTTCCCACCAAGACAACCCATTTTACTCTTGGTTTACTCCATGGATCATGGCTAACCCATTAGATCATTACATTGGCTTATGCTTCATTACTTAGCTAATTCTTGTTGGGCGTGCATTAAATTAGTTTGGACTCTTAATTATCAAACACTTGGGCTTGCACATCCAATTCCTATTGGACTTTTACCAATATACTAATAATCATACAAGTCCATTCACTTTAATTAAAAACCTTGACAAATATACTATAGATATAATTCTCATATTCTAACTTGTATATATATTTGTAATATACGTTATTCCATTCTCCATACATACTCGTATAATAATTCATATTATACTTGCATTCAATACCTCGTATAATACATATGTATCATGCGATTAACACATTCTTTTCTTAACGCTTAATATTCCTAACGTTCTCTAATTAAGTCCGCATGCGAAATATTACGTTTTCCATACTTAGATTATTATTACGTAATCCATCTCCCCTTGATATTATAACGTTATGTATTTCTTGAAAGTTCAAAAATAATTCCCGAGCGAAAATCGATGAATAGTGTTTTTCAGAAAATTTCTCGGAAAGCTTTTATTTTCATCTTAGAAATTCAAACACTTTAATTCTCTCACGTAGTTAAAATACTACAACGTTTCTAGGTTATAGAACGGCATTCATCTTATCAACATGCAATAATAATAAATAATATTATTTTATTCATTATTAAAGTATTTACAAAAGGTTCGATTTTTCGGGGTGTTACAGACATAGTGGGTAATTAATCCAAAGATGCCTCGCACTTATTAAATCTTACCGGTAAAATTGCTTCCAATTCATCGCCATAGACACAAAAATTTTACCTCAGTCTTATTGGATTCCGCACCAAAACAATTTGGTTCGGGAAATTTCTTTCAATGAACACTTAGAGTTTTCATAAACATTTGTCTAGCTGAATCGAATAGCATAGACTCATATCAATAATTCAATTCAATCGAATTATTTAGGTGTAGCCAAACCTCGTTGGCAAATTAAAATTTTTGAAAATATTTTTGAGAATGACGTCATGATGCCATACTGTATTAACAGTCCGTTTGAGGATGTCGTTATTGTATGACTTTATCACAACACGTTATACAATAGTGGAATAATGATTTTTAGATCGAATTCACACTATGTATTCCTGTATTTTTAACTCTATCAACTTTTTATCATCTCTACACCAGGTTACATGGTACATAAGTGATAAATAAAATAATTTTTTATATTTCAAATCATCTTCGTCTAGCTGAAACAAGTAGCATAGATTATACTTTAAACCGTTTCAAAAATTATTACGAGTCTACATTTTTATTTTTCAAAAGCACATAGTGCGTATTTAGCTTGATGTCAAAATTTCGAAGTATAGCATAGCTAGGAGTTTTAGAAAACTTATGTCTCCATTAATGTTCATTTGCTTAAACAATCTATCTATTCTTATTATCCTCAATACTCCATTCACACAATACTATACCCAGTTCGTTAAACCACACTCATGAGTTCAAGAACTTTCCACAATCATATAAGTTTAAGAACTTACCCTAGTCGGACCTTTGGTGTCCATTCGCTGAGGGGTTCATAAACATTTCATATAACTATGAGTCACGAATGTCACATAGGTATGAGTTTTAAGAACTCGTACTTAACCTTATATTCTCTACTTATAACCTATCTATCTATTATATACATGAGAAAGGAATCACCCTCTTAACATGCATATAGCAAATAGCGCGACACATACATTTCAATGATTATCAGTACCAGAAACTAAGTGGTTGTTACACCAATTACAATTCAACTCCCATACGAAGAATCATACAACTCAGCTGCTAACATGAGTCCTCAATTGAAATCCCTACCTAATCTTAACTCCCTTCTCAATAAGAATTTCATTCAACTCGTATTCATAATCCTTTCTTGAATCTGTACCAATTCATAGTAAAACTAACAAACAGAAATCTTTGCTGTAACTTTTCAATCATTAGATTGATTCTTCTCCCTGCTATCACCTTATTAGATCACGAGGTGATCTCATCGTATATATTATGATTCATTTCTATATCTTGATCGTTTTGTTTTACGATCTCTTATCCCTTCACCTTTAGTCTTTTAGACTCAATCTATTCATCACTACTGTTTACCTTTATTATCAGAGTTAGGCAACTCCGTGTCTTTATAACTCGTCGAGATTCGCCTTTGAATCTTACTGACACACTAACTCTATTTGAGTTAGTACTTAATCCTAATCACTGTAATTTTTGGTCTCAATTATTCCTACCTAAGGTTCATAACCAACAGCTTTGATACCAAATGTAACGTCCCCAAATCTGGGTTCTAAATCACCACGGATCTGGTACAATCATTCTATAACTGTTGCAGAAGATATAAACATAAATTGTTTATACAATACACTTTACACATTACCCCAAGGTCGAAAACGTTCACTTAATACAAAATTCAGTATCCTATCTAACATATAAAGATTTTATCATACATTATTGTTACCAATCTATCTGCACATGTAAACTAAAGTTGGAACTGTCTTTAACCTTTTCCTGTATCTGACGTATTCACCTTAATCTGCAATATTTTATCATGATATAACAAGGGTGAACATAAGTTTTCCCAGCAAGTATAAGTATATTTGAGGATATATCATGATTGAAAGAGTCTGAATAATAAGCAGGCTATAATTCAACAATATAGTTATGAATTAGCACGAACAAACTTTTGACTGAACAAGTACTGAACAAAAAATAAATATATTTGGACCGAATGGTAATGAAGCTGATCAGCCTTTCATACCTAACTTATACATGCAATATGTATGGAGTACACTTCTACAATTCTTAGACATGGCAGTCAGCAATGATTAACCATAAGCATATCTGAATGAAACAACTCTAAGTAGAGTTAAGAAAAACTTACCTATTACGATTACTGATTACATGCAATTTATTAAGCTTTGTCATATATATATATATATATATATATATATATATATATATATATATATAATAACCTAAACACATAACACATAACCCTAACAGTCTACAACACACATAAGACTTGGGATCTAGTCAAACTATTGCGAACCGAGTTGAACTGACACAAATCGACATCCAGGCATTGCAGTCGAACAAAACCCGAGTCTAAAATCATTAAGACTCGATCTAAACTGGTTCACAGATATCTTAGATAATTTATTATCAGACAAATTATTTTTCATAAGCTCGTAATAATTTTCAAGTAATTATTACCATTTATCATAATTTTTCAATCATTAATATCGTATTTAAATGAATTAAATACCACATAATTCCTTTATCATTAATATTTATTTAATACTACATATTAATGGAAATCATAACATAATATTATAATATATTTATAATAATACAAAGTATTTTTAATACCATAAAATCATATTTATATGATTTTTAAACACTTAAATCCATTATCCGATAATTGCTTTTAATATTAAAATATTAATATTTTCATGATAAAATATCAAAAGTTATATTTTATAACTTAGAATATTTTAATATATAACTCTTAAATCATTTTATATGATTTTTAAAACATTAATTCTAATTTTCCATAATTTATTTAATATATTTATTAAATAAATTAATCACCATTAATATAAATTTATTAATTAAATTCATCACAAAATATCAAAAGTTATTAAAATAACTTAAAATATTTTCTAACATCATAATATAATTTTTCATGATTTTTCAAGTATTAAAATCATTTTTAAATAATTTATTTAATATTATAATTAAATAAATTAAATACCATTTATATTCCAAAAATATTAAATATTTTTGAAATATACTCAATATAATTTAAAACTAATTTTTGGACTTTAAAATAATTTTTAATAATTTATTATGTATTTTTAATAATTTATAACTATTTTTCTCTAATTATTTATTAAAATAATTAATTTCCAGAAAATAAGTGCCAGTAAAGGGCCCTATAGCGACAGAACCGTCACTATAGGTGTTCTTGAGATGTTCTTGGCCAAACCCAGAATTCATGTCAGTGTTCGAGGTAGGTGGTTTGACCATCATCTGATCTATGATCCTAAGCTTTTCTGGGCTGGATAAAGTGTTGATGATGTAGTATTCATGTAATACTGCAACTAGAAACTAATTCCCTAGCCAAAATATATCAGATCTGATCATTATAAGCCTAACAAAAGCATGTCAGAGGCTGTTCTTCATTTTTGGGTTACCTAGAAATGAAGAACAGTTCATGGGTCTCACTTTGAGCACTTGCATCTTACGGTTCCAGGCCTTCTTAATGTGATATAAAGTGACTAACTTGTAGTACTGATGACAGGGAACAACACCATATCACTAGATCATTCTAACATCACCAAATACATGAGATCAAAGCTAGTCAAAATACATGTCAGGTACGTGTTCATGAACAATCTGGGTTTTCCAGATTGTTCTTCAGGCAGGTCGGTCAACGTAGTTTGACCATAATTATCTACGATCCAGTGAATGATCTGGTGGGTCTAAGGGCTTTGATGTGTAGTTCTCATGTCATACTACCAAAATCAAACATTAACATGGTCAGTAATATTAACAGTAGCAAGATCTGTGGCCTATAAAATCGTTGTCAGATTTCTCGGTTTCTAGGTTTACCCAGATTTCTAGTTTTCATGCTCGGTCAACGCCTTTTGATTGCTTGTAACTTTTAATCTACACTTGATCTGGACTTTATTAAAGTTCTAGATCAAAGTCCTTAAAACATACTACAAGTATAAACTCTTAAAACACATAAACAATTAACAGGAAACTATCTATGAGCCTTGACATTCGGCTGTCAGGCCATGTTTTAGGGTTCATAGATCAGTTCTAAAAACTTTAATTTCGAGCATCAAAATGATATGGATCTAAGTTTCAGCAACCCAAATCATCAAATGACACCCTCTAGCATAACTTATAACAACAAATTACAACATCTAACATAGAACACGTGGATTTCAAAATTAGGGTTTGTATACCTTATGCATGCTTGATCTTGATTATGATCCTCATGATTTGAACATGACTTGCTATGGATCATACAAGGGACTGAATTACTTAAGAATTTCGTGGGTCTAGAGAGAGAAAGTATTGGTTGTGTGTAAGTTAGCAAATGAGCAAAAATTGTTGACTTTTTCTCTCTTTGATCTATATATATTATAATGTAATATAATTTCTGATCAAATAAGGCTGATTGTTGTGATATTTTAGCACATGTAGGATATCTACAGTTAGTCACCAACTCAATATATTGCAAGATTTGCAAGCAACCTAATAAATAATGTAAGAAGGCTATTTTGGTCATTTGGCATTTAATTTTAATGTCATTCTTGTCTTTTGCCCTAACCCTTAGGGTTTAGGGTTTAACCCTAAAGATTTTGCAAATTAAATTTCTAAGATTTCCAAAATTAGGTTTTTAGAATAGAAAATTAACATTACTTAATTATAATTAGAATTCTCTAATTATATTAAAATTTCCTAATCCTAATTAAATTTACTAATTTAGCAATGAGGTTCATAATTGTGCATTAGGGTTTATAACCCAAGAATTAGGGTTTTAAATAGAAAAATAATCTTTTTAATTTAGAAATTAGATTTCCTAATTAGATTAGGGTTTTTTAATTACTTATAACTTGAAATTTAGGATTAATGTTTCCTAATTAATATTAAATTATTAAATTAACAATTAGGTTTTCCCTAATTATAAATTAGGGTTTCTAATCGAGAAATTAGGGTTTTCATAAATCAATTAGGGTTATCCCTAATTATAAATTATTAATAACGTTTAAACCTTATATTGGCATTTGCATTCCCAAATTAGGGTTTTAATATACCGAATTAGGGTTTTAAATTCCTGAAACTGAACTTAGGTTTTCCAGAATCGATTTTTAGGGTTTCTTATAAGACGTTAGGGCTTTCTAACTGAACGTTGACGTTCGAATATAATATTAGGGTTTGACACTAATATAATTTATTTGATCAACCCTTGACCCTTAACCAAATTCTGTACACATATAATACCATATTCACAGAACATACACATATACACTTAATCTTGAATAATTCACCAAAATCCTTCACAGAATTTTGAAATCCTCAAAATTCCTTCCCAAAAATATCAAACGCATACACTTATTTTCTGTCTAGGTATATTATTTGACCTTAAATCCATCATTTAAGATTTTAATAAAATATCTAATTTCTCGGGTTGTCACATCAACATGGGTTGCTCCATGGATCAAGCTTAGCCCATTGGATCATTATCTAGGCTTAAGTTAATTAACTTAGCTTATTCATTTTGGGCTTACATTAATTTACTTTGGGCTTTTGATTAATAAACACTTGGGCTTGCACATCCAATTCTCATTGGACTTGCAAATACTACATAATTCACAAGTTCGTTTACAAATGGCTTAAAGCCTTATTACCAATTCTCTACATATTATTCTCATATTCTCCCTCGTATATTAATTCAAAATATACGATATCTCATCCTTCATACATATTCATATTATACTCGTATTCATTTATTCATTTATTCATACAATACATAAGTATCATACGATCAATACACTTTCTTCTTATCGCTTAATATTCCTAACGTTCTCGAACTAAGTCCGCATGCAAAATATTGCGTTTTCCATACTTAGATTATTATTATATAATACATCTCACCTTGATATTATAACGTTATATATTTCTCGGAAGTTCAAAAATAATTTCTGAGCGAAAATCGATGAATAGTGTTTTTTTTAAAAAAATCTCGGAAAGCTTTTATTTTCGTCTTGGGAATTCAAACACTTTAATTCCTTCATATAGTTAAAATACTACGACGTTCCGACGTTTCTAGGTTATAGAACGACATTCATCTTACTAACACATGATAATAACAAATACTATTATTTTATTCATTATAACAGTATTTACAAAAGGTTCGATTTTCTGGGGCGTTACACTCTCTCCCCCTTATAAGGTTTCTGTCCCCAGAATCTCGCTAAAAATATTTACACAAACAAGTGAGGGTAATTCTTTTTCATCTTCTCTTCTAGTTCCCACGTTGCTTCTTCAACATCGTGGTTCTTCCATAACACCTTCACGGATGGCATGACTTTGTTCCGCAGAACTTGCTCTTTTCTATCGATGATTTGAATCAGAAACTCTTCATACGTTAAGTCCTTCTCGATATAAATAGGCTTATATTCTATCACATGTTTATAATCCGGATTATAAGGACGTAATACGGATACATGAAACATGTTATGTATTAGTTCTAGGTCTGGAGGTAATACTACTATATAAGCTACCTCACCTACCCGTTTTAACACTTCAAAAGGTCCTATAAACCTTGGACTTAATTTTCCCTTCTTTCCAAAACGTATCTTTCCTTTCCAAGGAGATACATTTAGAAATACGTAAGAACCTACTTCAAATTCTCTATTTTCACAATGTGAATCTGTAAATTTTATCTGTCTATCTTGAGCTGCTACTAAACGCATTTGTATCAGCTTGACTATATCTGTTGTTTGTTGTACCAATTTTGGCCCTAGCATTCGGCGTTCTCCTACCTCATCCCAATCAAATGGTGTTCTGCATTTCCTTCGGTACAAAGCTTCGTAAGTTGGCATACCTATGCTTGCATGATAACTATTGTTATACGCAAACTCTACTAATGGTAGATGATCATCCCAACTACCCTGGAAATCCATGACGTAAGATCTTAACATACGTTTGAATTGTTCTCTAACTTTGTCCATCAGTTTGTGGATGATACGTCGTACTCAGCTTCAACTGCGTTCCCAATTGGTCTTGTAGACTCCTCCAAAAGTTTGATGTGAATCGTGGATCACGATCTGACACAATCGATATTGGTACTCCATGTCTGGAAATTATTTCCTTGACATAAAGTCTAGCTAACTGGTCCAAATTATACTTGACCTTAATTGGCAAAAAGTGAGCCAACTTCGTTAATCGATCCACTATTACCCAAATCGCATCATACCCTTTCGTTATAGTCGGAAGTCCTACCACAAAATCCATCGAGATATTCTCCCACTTCCACTCTGGAATTTCTAATGACTGTAACAAGCCACTTGATGGTTGATGTTCGGCCTTAACTTTCTGACAAGTCAAGCACCTACTCACATACTAAGCTATTTCTCTCTTCACGTTAGGCCACCAAAAACTCTGTCGAAGGTCTTGATACATCTTAGTACTACTAGGATGTATCGAAAACCTCGAACTATGAGCCTCGAGTAATACCTGCTCCTTTAATTTTGTCTCATTCGGAACCCAAATTCTTCCTTCAAATCTTAATAATCCCTGATTATGAAGACTGTACTTAGTATCTTTTTCATTGGTTAGCCGCTCCTTTATTCGGTCATACTCATCAATTTTGAGCTGCACCTCCTTGACCCTTTCTACGATGGTAGATTGAATCTCTATCACAAACAATATCTGCTCTGATTCTCTTGGCAACTTCAATTCTATTTCCATCCTAGCCATCTCTGTTATTACTTAGTTTAAGCCGTTAACATAAACAACATCTCCCGACCCTTCCTACTTAAGGCGTCGACAACTACATTGGCTTTTCTAGGGTGATACAGGATTTCACAGTCGTAATCCTTTATCAATTCCAGCCATCTCCTCTACCTCATATTCAACTCCTTCTATGTAAAGATATATTTTAGACTCTTATGGTCCGTGTATACCTCACATTTTTCCCATAAAGATAATGTCTCCATATCTTTAAGGCAAAAACTATTGCGGCCAGCTCTAGATCATGAGTAGGGTAAACTTTCTCATAATCCTTCAACTGACTGGATGCATACACAATGACCTTACCATGCTGCATCAGCATGCAACCAAGTCCTCTATGTGAAGTATCGCTATAAACTACAAAATTTCTTGTGTTATCGGGTAATGACAAAATAGCTACTTCACTCAACCTCTTCTTCAGTTCTTAAAAACTGTCCTCGCATTTATCATTCCACGCGTATTTCACCGTCTTCCTTGTCAAGTTAGTCAACGGAGTAGCTATCTTTGAAAAATCCTGGATAAATCTCTGATAGTAACCCGCTAAAACTAGGAAACTCTACACCTAAGTCGGTGTTTTCGGTTGTTCCCAATTCATCACGGTTGCCACCTTCGCTGGATCTACTGAAATCCCCTCATTATCAATGACATGACCTAAAAACTGTACCTTTTCTAACCTAAATTTACACTTAGTGAACTTCACATACAACTTCTCCTTCCTTAGTGTCTCCAAAACTAATCTTAGGTGTTCAGCATGTTCTTCTAGCATCTTAGAATAGGCTAGAATATCATCAATAAATACTACAAAGAACTTGTCCAAATATTGTTTGAACACTCTGTTCATCATATCCATAAATGCAGATGGTGCATTAGTCAACCCAAATGACATCAACAGAAACTCGTAATGACCATAATGAGTCCTGAATGCTGTCTTTGGTACATCCTCCTTCCAAAACTTCAATTGGTGATACCCCATTCTTAAATCTATTTTAGAAAAATACTTAGCCCCTTTCAACTGATCAAAAAGATCATCGATCCTGGGCAATGGGTATTTATTCTTTATCGTTAACTTGTTCAACTCTCTATAGTCGATACAAAGTCTCAACTATCCATCCTTCTTTTTGACAAATAGTACCGGTGCTCCCCACGGCGAAACACTCGGTTGAATGTACTTCCTATCCAACAGTTCTTATAACTGCACCATCAACTCCTTCATTTCCACTGGCGCCATACGATACGGTGCCCTGGAAACTGGTGCCGCTCCTGGCACAATGTCTATTATTACAAACTCGGTCTCCCTATCCGACGGAAGACCTGATAATTTACTCGGAAATACATTGGCGAATTCTCTAACTATATGTATTTGTTCGATGGTTGCTACCACTTTATGGGTATTAATAACATGACACAGATAACCCACACATCCCTTCCTCAATAATCTTCTAGTTTGTGTCATGGTTGGACAACACGAATATCCCAGCGATCTATTCCTGTAAAATACTACCTGTGGTTGTTTTAATGTTTTAAGGTTCACACATTTTTTCTGACAATCTATAATTGCCCCATGGTTAACTAACCAATCCATTCCGAGAATTACATCAAATTCTCCTAACTTTATCGGTATAAAATCTACTGATAATTTATAACCTCGTATATCTACGCAACAACTCCTATGAACATCTTCAACAAGAATTATCTCCTCGTTTGCTACCTTAATATTTAAAGGTAAAGGCAACTTTTTGGGAAGTAATCCTAATCGTCTAGCAAAATCACATACTATAAACGAACAAGTAGCACCCAAATCAAACAACACGTAAGCATTTATGTCGTTGATCGGAATAATACCTGTGACTACGTCCCCTGATGCAACCGCATCTTGGACTATCATGTTAAAGGTACGACACATCGGCCTACCTGGCTGCGTTGGACCACTAATAGCTAACTTACCGCTATTAGTGCCCCGGTTCCCGTCTGTCCCCTTCTTTGGGCAATTCTTTGCCATGTGATCAGTTGACCCACACACAAAGCATCCATGATTCTTCTTCGGACTTGGACAGTTAGGCGAGATGTGCCCTTCCTGTCCACAGTTGTAGCATACGGCCTTCCCCTTAAGATAGACTCCTGAATGAGTTTTCCCACAGGTCTTGCAGGCCTCCATTCTTCTCTTCTGGTATTCCCAGAGCTCAACACTTTCCTCTTCTGTCCCTCGCCACTTCCACTGGCTCCTTCTATCTTCACTCCTCCATCCACTTTCCCCTTGTTCTTCTTATCTTTGTGGTATTGGCTCAATGCCTCGCTACCACCTTCGGCGATTATCGCCTTCTCTAAAATAGTACCAAATGAAATACTTTGGAACACATAAATACGGTTATAGAGCCAAGGTTTCAAGCCCTTCTCTAACCATCGTGCCTTTCTAACCTTGGTGTCCACTTGGTGTGGAGCAAACCTCGCCAGTTCATTAAACTTGGCGGCGTATTGGGGAATCGTCATGTCCCTTTGTTTCAATTCGAGAAATCGCATCTCCATCATTCCTTGCATACTCGTGGGAAAGTAGTTCTCGAAGAATATCTCCTTGAACCTCACCCACGTCAAATTCTCTATCCCAGCCCTAGCCTGATTGGCTTCCCACCAAAAGTTGGCCTCTCCCTTCATCATGTAGGTTGCAAAGGCAAACTTTTAGGCTTCGTCGACATTTGTTATCACAAATGCCTTCTCGATTTCCTTTACCCATGGTTGGGCTTCGATAGGGTCCGTAGTTCCTTTGAACTCCGATGGACCCACACTTTTAAAACCCTTAAAGGTAGTAGCTCACGCTACTCCTGGATTTACGGGAATATTAGCCTCAGTTCTATTAAATGTGGCTGTTAAAAGATTAACAAACTCCTGCATGGGGTTAACTTGGCCTCCCTCCTGTTGATCTACATTAGCGCCTTGGTTTCGTTGTCCTCTTCTTGGCGGCATTTTGTTGTTACAATAAACAACACATCGCGTTATTATTCCATTCTTATTAGTTAGTTATTATTCAATATTAAACAATAACTTCAACATCCATTGCTTAGTATGTTCTATAAAAAGGCTTATATTAATTCCTTCATTGTTGTATAATACTACATCGTTTACATTACACAGCCTAAGCTGATTACATTACTTTCCCGCAATTACTTTCTAAAAATTGGGATTTACAAAAGGCTACCCTTTGATATACAAAAGAGGGTTTTTCGTCACTACTAGATACAAATATTTACATATCTAAACTACTCTATCCACTACTAGATCACATCTACTTTAATGCATTATCAAAATCTGCCTTGGCAAGATCGGCAATAATATCACGGCTGATAGTATGCCGCATCTGCCCTGCCTCTATGGGATAACCATCTACCTGCTGCTGGAAGTCTGCATGAGAACTCCTATGAATATAGGACATTCTCCCTATCTTCTGCTTTTTGGTCTTTAGCTCCTCCTTGAGCTCAAAAATCTTATGCTTTAGCTCATGGACCTTGTCCTTGGCCCAAAATCTCTCATCGTGCTCTTGCTCCCACATGGACTCCACGTCTGTCTTATCTTCTATGACAGCCTGGAGCTCTGCTTTTAGCTCCTTAAACTCCTGACAGTAATGGATGTTTCTATCCAACACTGACATAAAGAGTGACATCATTGACTCCCTAGGAGCCATCTATACTGCTATTGCTACTGGGTTGAAAGACACTACCTCCACCTCCTCTTCTATCACGACGTCGAACACGGACATGAGATCGGGATCCTCTAAGTCTCCAAACTCAATGACTCTAGCTCCTCTGATATAGGGTTTGGTATAACCTCTATATGGTTAACCGATTCTTAACTAACTTCCTATACATCTAACTACATTCCAATTACACCTGACATCTACACAAAACAATTAAGTTGATTAGTACATGTTAGTAGAATAATAAAAACACATAACATATTCATAATGCATTTTTATAAGATTATTTTCTTCTTTTACTTCTTTGACTTCTCTTAAGGTTATGACTTAAGGTTTTAATTTCCCCCTCTTAAGTTTTATAACCTAATATTTTGATACCAACCTGTGACGCCCCCAAATCTGGGAATCATCCAACCCGACAGATGGTGCTACACGGTACTATCATTCACACATACATTCAATTGAAATGCCTCAATAGAACAAATATGTCTTTTATATATTCAAAAAAATATTAACATTTCCCCAGGTTCTTTATAACCATTACATTTGTTCTTGTCATATAGCACTTCTTTTCATTCAAAATGTTTTACAACAACAACATTCAGTAAAACATCAATTCCAGTCCAAGACCTTGAGTATTTTATACTTTATTTGAAAAGGACATCCAGACACTAAGTCCGTAAGTCCGACATTTTTTATGAGCACGTCTAGGTGATCAGCCTATAGTACTCTATGTTGATCAACACTACATTCATTAAACGTATGTACATTTAAGTTGTGGCAACCTCACGTGCCTGTCCTTTGACGACAAAACATTTTTAGCATACTCAGTCTTTGTTTGAAAACCACACCAATATAACTTGGTACAACATTGACCATACATTGATAGATTGTAAGAAATCAAACATATCATAAGTCTAGCTGAAAGAATTGGCTTTGACTTCATCATACAACAATTCATGCGTAAGAATACATGAACTACAAAGCTTGTCTAGATTGAACATAGACAAGGGTTTAAATACTTTCCTTCAACATCTGTTACGGTTATTACAAGTTCACATTAAGTCTTTAAGGTCTCTACTATAAAGCCCCCAAATCCGGGTACTTGAAACCCGAACTCAGTGCTTCACGATACCATTTCTATGAGCGTAATAATACTAATAATAATAACAATAATATAAATAACAAACTTAATTTACATAATTATCAGAGTCTAGCTCCCCAGTACATAACCTTTATTACATTCATTACATAGCATGATAGATAATATATATCATTGTCTTAATAGTCTCAAACTATTACATAAAATATCACTAATCTTATTTGGTTAGCTTTCCTTTTTATTTGTTTCTGCATGAGCCTTCTGGTTCTTCACACTTAACTGAAAACATTTAAATTAAGCAAGGATGAGCATTTGAGTGCCCAGCAAGTATTAACAATTATAAATATTAGCTAAAAGAATTAAATATTTTCTTTGTACTACCCTTCTACAACAAATCAATAGTTGTGAAGTAATCTGAACCGATAATAATAACATAACAACCCTCTATCAAATTTTTAAAACTACGTACTAACTATAAATAGGGTTAAGGTGACATACTATAAACATTGTTTTCAGTTTTTGAATAGGTTTAGCAGAACTTCATCCGCAAACCGTCATAACTTATGGGCACGGGGGGGTGATCAGCCCGTTATGCCCTGTATTGATCAATACTACATGCAAGAACGATATTATCATTCACTCTGTCAGCCTTGGGCGCATAAAAGTTTTCCCATATCCGGGATGTTCATACTTAGTCGGGAATCCGAACCAAAACAATTTGATTGGATACAAAAAGGTTTTATCATATTCAACAACATTTCTAAATCTGTGTCTAGATGATCAAATAGCTTAGAGGTATATATATATATATATATATATATATATATATATATATATATAACAATAGGGTTAATAATCTAGCATAATAAAAATATTATTCTAAAACTTTCTTACTCATGTCCATTGCATAAAGAAAATGAAAAGGTAGGATACTTGCCTGGTCTACTACTTACAATTCGCAACTTAGATTTATCTTTTATTTAATCACCTATCAGTAATAAGATCATTTTACTGATTAGAATAACATATCGTAACACATAGTACTGCTTATTGCAGTCAGCATATAACCTAATCACATTGTCACACATATTCAACAGTCATTGAATCACAAACAAACATTAATATAGTCAAAATATCTAAGTCCATATCAATTTCTGAAACATGTCGGTGTACCGACAACTTAAGTTCAATATCCATAAGTATCAGTCATATTATTTTAAATGACTTAATAATAATTTTTAAACATTTATTATAATTTATTTTAAATTTTTAAACATCGAAATTATTATTAAATGATTTAAATATTAAACAATTCTATTATCATTAATATTTAATTTATATTAAACTATTAATGAAACCATTGCCAAAATATTAAAGTTATTTATAATAACTTAGAATATTTTTAAAGTATTAATATTACCCTTAAATGATTTTTAAAACATTTAAAATTATTTTAAATAATTACCATTAATATTTAAATATTAATGTACTATTCCTCAAAATATTAAAAGTCATTAAGTATAACTTCAAATATTTTTAATTTATTTATATCCTTTTTAAATAATTTTAAATTAATAAAACCATTTTAAACCATTTATTTAATATAATTATTAAATAAATTTAATATCATTAATATTAAATTATTAATGAAATTATCCTTTAAATATTAAGAGTTATATTTTATAACTTAAAATATCTTTAAACACTTTATTTTTATTTAAAATGATTTTTATAATTTAAAATCATTTTTAAACTAAATTATTTAATATAATTATTAAATAAATTTAATATCATTAAAATAATTAATTAATGAAATTTACCTTTAAATATTGAAAGTTATATTTTATAACTTAAAATATTTTAAATACCTTATTATTATTTAAAATGATTTTAATATAGTAAAATCATTTTTAATTTATTTATTTAATTCATTTATTAAATAACTAAATTATCATTAATATTAAATTATTAATGAATTTCATTACAAAATATTAAAAGTCATTAAAATAACTTAAAATATTTTCTTATTCCATAATATAATTTTAAATGATTTTTCAAGTATTAAAATCAATTTTAAATAATTTGTTTAATATAATAATTAAATAAATTAAATAACTTTAATATTTCAAAAATATTAATTATTTATGAAATATATTAAAATTATTAAAACTAATTTTAGGACTTTAAAATAATTTTTAGGAATTTATTTAGTATTTTTAATAATTAAAACTAATTTTCTATAATTATTTAATAAAAATATAATTTTTATAATAAGTGTCGCTAAAGACCTACTTTATAACAGTAACTGAGCCAATTGTTATAGGTGTTCTTCATGTTCATCACACAAACCCAGAACATCATGACAGTTATTGGGTGGGCATGTTTGACCATGATTAATTCTTCACACAAAGTGTTTCTGGACATGTTGTTGATCAGATCGTGCAGTGCTAATGCAAGACTACAGGATCCAACAACAAGCAAGTTCATAAAACTCATAACCAAAGAGATCTAAGCCTCCAAAGTGGCTGTCAGAGCTGTTCTTCATTTTCTGGGTTACCCAGAAATGAAGAACAGTTCATGTAGCCTACTTTGGGCTTCCACTAATTGCAATCCTGTTGATGTTTATGTGATTTAAGGCTTCCTAGTTGTAGTCAGCATGCAAGAGAGTAGATCTATTACATAAAATACAAATAACATCAACAGAATCAACCATTATGATCCGGTCAAACCATGTCAGTCGACATTTTCATATGTTTTCTAGGTTACCTAAAAAACAGAAAACATGCTGGACTTGCCTGGTTTGACCATCCATTACAATCACCCAGCTTAATGATTAGGAGATTTTAAGGCATAAACATGTAGTATAACTTACATACTACAACTTAGATGCAACAACAACATCAAAACATTAACACACTAACAAATGTAGAGCCATCAAAACTTGTCAGACACGATCTGGGGAGATCTGGGTTACCCAGAAACTTTGCAAGTCATGGTCGGTCAACGCAGTTTGACCTTCCATAACTTGCAATCTACATATGATCTAAGCCTGATTTCAAGCCCAGATCAAAGAGCACATATCAGACTACAACTACAAACTTTCAAAACACAAAACTCATTAAAGATCACAGAGATATAAGGCCTGACATTCGGTTGTCAGAACACAAAATAAACTTTTCCAGATTTTGTAAATCTTCAAATCCGAGCCTCTAGATATTATGGATCTAACATCAAGCAACCCAAATCATCATTATACACTATATATAACATGTTTAACACAAAAATTTTAACATCTAACAACAGATCAATGGTCAGATTTTTAAGTTAGGGTTTATACCTTTACTTTGATCAATCTTGATCATAAGGTTCTAATTTGATATAGAGGCTAGTGGGGCTGGTTTTGGGGACTGTTATGCCTTATAATTTCGTGGGTTTTAGAGAGAGAGAGGCTCAAGGATGAGAGTTGTGAAATATTAGGCTGATGATATGATGCTGATTTGCTAGATATTTGGTGCATGTGAGAAGTCAAGGGTTGGCTACCAACTCAATATTTAGCAAGATACACAAGTTATCATAAATAAGTCAAGAGGGGCATTTTAGTCTTTTTGTTTGCATTTTTTAATGGACGTTTTGTAAATTGGCAAACCCTTAGGGTCCTAAGGTTTAGCACAAATCACTTTTAAGATTTCCAATTACGGTTTGTATAAAAATAAAATTTTAGTTTCTAAAATTTGTAATTAGTGTTTTCTTAATTAGATTAGATTTCTAATTATACATGAACATCAGGGTATTATTTACTAATTTAATTATTCTTGCTAATTTAGCAATAAGGGTTTATAATTAGCAATTAGGTTTTATAATTACTAATTAGGGTTACCTAATATAGAAATTAGGATTTCAAAATATTAATTTAGGGTTTCTAGAAATTAATATTTCTAAATGCTAATTAGGGTTTACCTAATTAATCATAAAATCATATAACATAGTTATATAATAGTCTCAAACTCATAATTGAGTTTCAAATTAGGGTTTTCCACAATAAAACTAGGGTTTGTCATAATACACCATAATTGACCAACCATTGTCAGTCCACATACATACAGTACATATTTATAGCACAGAAATAAAATAATATTAAATTATCATTCTCATTCATTGATCAAAATCCAAAATTAGGATTTGAATTCCATATCTGATTTATCTGCCATATACATACCGTTATTAATTAAGGTATAATAATTAACTTAATTAATCTGAAATAAATTTATATAATAAAATAAAATAATTATTATAATCATTTTAATAATCATTTCATATATCAATTAAATAATATATAACCATATTTTTTTATGGAAAATAATTAATAAAAATATTTCTACTATAAAATTATTTGTTATAAGAATATAGTTTATAATGATCAATAATTCTAAAATAAAATCATTTGTAATTATTCATGTAATAAATATATTTTATATTTATCACATAAATACATACACATTATCTTGGCACATATTTCCCATATATATTTTAATAAATAAAAAAAAATTATACGTATAATTTCTGATTTATTTTTATAGAAAATAACGGGTTGTTACATTCACCCTCCCTTATAAAGATTCTGTCCCCGTAATCACCGTTTTAAAACCTATACATATCAGGGTACATAGCATACACAATCATTGCAAGTAGATCTCGACCAACTTTAATCGAACTGATCTTTAACTTTTCACATAAAGCTTGTATATATGATTAAACGGGAATTTGATTTCTAAAAGAACTCAAATTCCTCCTTCAAAATTTCTTTATAAAATAATTTACTATATATATGAAAATCATGTATATATATATAAGGTATACGAATAATACCTGGAGTTCCATTACCAGCTGCCACCGTATCCTGGACCGTCATGTTGAAAACCCTTGCTGTTGATTTCGTTGGCTTGTTCGATGACGTTGGTCCCGTAATCGCTAAAGTCCCGCTGCCCTTATCAGTATTCACGCTTCCTGCCTCCATTCTCCTTTTTGGGCAATCCTTCACCTAATGCTCCATTGACCCGCAGATAAAACAACCAGTATTCATTCTTGGATTGGGGTAGTTGGGAGAGATATGGCCCTCCTGCCCGCACTTGTAGCATACGAACTTTCCCTTCAGACATTCTCCAGAGTGGTTCTTTCCATAGTTTCCACACTGCACAGCTTGCTTCTTAACTCCTTCCTACTTGATCTGAACATTCCCAAAGTTACTCCCCTTCTTCTTTCCATTACCACTTCTACTTCCACTATTAATTTCTACCTTCCCAGCTCCTACGACTTTGCCTTTGTTCTTTCTCTCGTTGTTGTAGAGGCTCATGGCCTCACTCCCCTCCTCAACAATAATAGCCTTCTCCATGAGTGCTGCAAATATAGGAATTTTCAACACCGCCACCTTGTTATAGATCCAGGATTTTAATCCCAGCTCAAACCATCTTGCTTTCCTCGCGTCTGTATCAATTTGATGCGGAGCAAACCTAGCTAACTCATTGAACTTTGCGGCATATTCCACAACAGTCATATCCCCTTGCTTCAACTCCAAAAATTTCACCTCCATCCTAGCTTGAATACTAGAAGAAAAATAATTTTTGAAAAACAGTGTCTTAAACCTATCCCATGTAACTACACCTTCTCCTGCCCTCGCCTGATTCGCTTCCCCCCAAAAATTTGCCTCACCCTTCATCATGTAGGTGGCAAAAGCGGTCTTTTGCCCCTCAGCTACCCTAGCTATTACAAACGCCTTCTCAATCTCCTTAACCTAAGTTTGTGCTTTTGCAGGGTCAGTTGTACCTTTGAATTCCGGCGGTCCTATAGCCTTAAAATCTTTGAAATTTGCCAAGTGGTTATCCGGCTGGTTCCCTATGGCTGGCACTCCTTGTTACATAGCCTGAGCTACCATATTCGCAAAGTGTTGCATCGGGTCTTGTTGTTGCCCTTCAGCGTTGTTGACAGATTCTTCTACCCTTTGGTTTCGAGTTTAACGTCTTGGCGACATTATCTGGTTAAGTTAAAATGTTAGTTCCCGGAGGCACAATAGTTATCTAGAAGCGGGGGGGGGGGGGGTTGAATAGATACTTACAAACTTTTCTATTAACTAAGACAGTTTTGATAATGATTTAAGCACAACGGAATTAAGGTTTCTTTGAAATCCCTTTTAGATAGTGAATTAATGAGAGTGAGGCAGTTATAGTAGTTATAGCAGTTATAGTAAGAATGAAATAGACACAACTATTTTTAAGTGGTTCAGAGCACTTAAAGCTCCTAGTCCACTCTTCTACTCCTCGAGTAGGAAATCCACTAAGGATGTCTTTTATATTTTCTAAATCTCACAGATTCCTTCTATACCAGCAGTCTAGGCACTTCTTAGTTCACTCTTGAACTCTTCAAGTCCAGCAGACTTGGTTCTTCTCAGTTCACTTAGAACTCTTCAAGTCCTTCAGACTTAGAACTCTTATTTCAACTGATTGGTAGTTGTTGAGATCGTGATAGGTGCTACTCAGTTGCTATTAAGCACTTGTTTGTAAGAACTGAGTAGCTGAAAAAGCTTCCTTTTTTTCTCAGATCGTAGAGTTGAGAGTTGAGTGTTCTTGTGCATTTTTGTTCAATGCTTGCTTAGTTTTCTCATCTGCACATATTCTGCATTTATGTGATCCTTTAAATCTATCCGTTGAAGCCTTTGTTGAAGCATTAAATGCGTTTTGACATTTCTGAACTTTGATGGAGACTTTTCTGCATACCTTCTGAATTGCATTCTAGCCCACTGACACAGCAGACTACTTTCTCACCTAACACCTGAAAAGGTGTTTTCCTCTGCCCTATGGTCCTTTCCTTAGCTTCTTGAACACGTTCTTTTTGTTGAATACAAAGGATATCTTTTGTACCATTGGGACTGGTGAGTGCTTTAACGTTCAAAACCGGTTCCACATTTGTTGGAATTTGTCTCCAAACAAAAGGTAGGGCTCGATGCTTCTGACACAAGGCAGATGATACTCTACGATCCATATCGTGGTGACTTGTCACATTGGTGCATGGTCTGAAGAGAACACTACGATCTCTTTCAAGCATTTTTACACTACGATCTTTGCACACTGCGATCTTTACTTGCTCGTCTTGCAGACTCTACATTTCCGAAAGCACACTACGATCTTTGACTTCGACAAACTTCTTGACCACTCTACGATTTCTGGAGAGTTCCTTCAAGGCAGATGCACTACGATCTTCTAAGCTCTACGTTCCTGCCTTGGCTTCTGCAATCTGTTGATCAGCTTGATATACTACGATTCTTGTGGAAGCCTATCTACCTTTCAAGTCACAGATCAACCTAACATCTTTGATCTCTTTATCTATTCATTCGTTTATAGAATGACGAACATTAAAAGCTAAGATCAACCTAACAAATTTGATCTATCACTAAGCCCTTGTACATATATTACTTGAAGGGCTTTACATATAATCATGAGTATTTACTTTAAACATCAAATCAAAATATGCATAATTCCAACAATCTCCCCCTATTTGATGTTGACATAACCAAGGAGATTTGTTGTCATGATTATCAATATCTAGATGCATTTTCAGTAAAGTAAACATGACTTAATATTTCAGTGAGCAGCTGAAATTTCTAGAGAATCAGCATGAATTTATTGATGTCTAAAGAGTAGATATTACAGATAAGCTTTACATCAATAAGAATTTAAGTTTCAACTTATCTCTATTGTAAGACCCCAACTTTTATGAATAAAGATGAATTTTCTAAAAATACCATTTTTAAATATTATAGAGTGAATTTAATATAATATTATAGTTGTGGGTAATATTTAGAAATTTTGAAAAGTATGCAAGTTGTTATATAATATTCGATTGGTCTGGGAATATTCGCTTTTAACAGGAATATTCGTGACAACCAAGACAATCATTGGTGGACCCACAATAGAATTATCATTTGATTGAGAAAAAGACAAAAATATTTTTATGAAAATAATAAATGAAGTTTTACCGTTAACTCGTTGAAACACCCGTTGATAAAGTAATAAAGAATACGCGTGGTTGCATAGTAAGACATTACCAGATTGATATTGATGTTTACGTGAGAAGTCACTCCGCTTTTGTTCAATTATTGCTACGAGAATTGTCGCGATATTATCTCACGTTATTTGATTCAATTATTGTCAACATTTTATATATTATTAAATCAATAATTGAGACGACGAAGTTATTAATATTATTATTTGCAATATTAACGATGTTCAAAAATTCCGCCAATGAGAGGTTTGGTCACCTAATTAGGCGCCTAATAGGAGAAATTTTATTCGAAAGCCACCTCTTTCCGGGAACGAATTTGGTCGATTAATAGTGTGAATTATAATAATGATGATGAAGTTTGTTTTATTAGTATTATTAATGTAATAAAATAGAAAAGCTTTTTATATAAAAATGTAATACTTTTATAAAGTTATTTGTTTTATTAGACAATAATTAGAATATATTATATTTTATTATATAGTGTTTTGCATAGTATAATCTTTTTATATAAAATGTAATACTTTTATAAAGTTATTTGTTTTATTAGACAATAATTAGAATATATTATATTTTATTACGCATAGTGTTTCAGATAAAGTACTCGTGATAGTGTTTCAGATAGTAAAATCTTTTTTATATAAAACAAAATACTTTTATAAAGTTATTCATTTTATTAGATTATAAATAGAATATATTATATTTTATTTTAAAAGATTTTGTTTTATTAGAATATTTTATTAAATCAATCTGGACCGTTCATGAATTAGTTACTATTCAATCCATTCTCCTATAAATAGAAGTTCATTCCTTCATTATTTCTTATTAATTCATTTGAAACTCTGTAGAGAGAAACTATAGAGAGAAAGAAGAAAAGTATTCTGCTACTTCACTACTCCTATATCCAGTTCTTCTTTATAAGGTAAGGGGTATTATTTCTTTCGTATTCATGAAGAGAACTTCTTTTATTCCATTCTTTATTATTTTGTTGGAATAAACTGTATACGGGGACTACCCTATACTTGAAGAAATTCTTCTGTTATTCCATTCCTTATTATTCTGTTGGAATAACCTGTATATGCAAAGTACCGCATATATGGTGAAATTCTTTTGTTATTCCATTCTTTATTATTTTGTCGGAATATCCTGTCTGTGCGTTTACGCATGACCTGGTTCCATTATTTATTATTCTGTTGGAATAACCTATCTGTGCGGTCTATCACATGCATGGTGAATTCTATTGTTATTCCATTCTTTATTATTCTGTTTGAATATTCTGTTTGTGCGTTTACGCATGACCTAGTTCCATCATTTATTATTCTTTTGGAATATCTTGTCGGTGCGGATTACGCATGACCTGGTTCCGTTATTTATTATTCTGTTGGAATAACCTGTCTGTGTGGACTATCGCATGCCTGGTGATTTCTTTTGTTATTCCATTCTTTATTATACTCAGTTGGTTAAAGTTTTGTCTTTTATACTCCATGAAATTAGTGGAATATCCTTGATATTTGCGCTTCATCTAGTATCTTTTCATGAAAATATTCTTCTGAGCATTCTTGAGTTTTACCCCACAAAGCAGTATCATGTTGACAATTTGGACATTATTGGTTCCTGGATAAACTAATTCTTGAACTTGTTTTATTGAATTATTATATCATTGTCATCATCCTCATGCTTATATTATGATGAAAGTCATCTTTGGCTTACATGCATAGATGGACTTAGTATGATTATGTCCAGGGATATTTCGGTATAATCATGACCTGTAATGTTATAAATGATGTGGTAAAAATCCTCAGTGGCCTATAATGCGTTGATGGACAGTTTTTGGTATGATTATGACCAGGGATTATACGGTATAGTCATGACCATTGATGATTTAATGAATATCCTTGGTCGTGGTACAGGGATGATTAGATGATGTGGTTTATTTATTGTCGAGTCTCAAATGATAAAAATTGATGAAAACATTTTAAATCATGTAAGATAGTAGATTTTATTCTCTACTTGACTCTTCTAATGGATTGCTTGTTCACCGCAGCTTAAACTTGATGTCTATTGTATTTTATCGGTTTAACATTGTTGAAGACTAATGATAATTTATTCTCAGATTATCTTATTCATAATATTTCATCGGGCTAATTGAGCTCACCTTTCTTTCACCGTTCTCTTCGTAGAAATGAGAACGAATGGACTAGTCTCTGGGAACCGGAGTGATGGTCCCGAGATGGTGTATTAGTAGTCCTCAATATTTCGTAAAATAGTGTGATAATAAATGTAATGAGGACTCTATTTGAGAGTGGATATTGTCTAGAAGGCAATATTCCTGTTTAAACTCTCAGTTATGTTTTGTAGTATTTTACACGACAGTTGTATAATTAAGTTTTTATTTGTATTTTGTACCATGTATTTGGCGACTCAAGATGGGTGATATATACCTATTTTGGGGGCGTCACAGTTGGTATCAAAGCTTAGGGATATGATCCCTGGCTGAGATGTGAGACAAGAACTAGGAGGGGAGAGACGGGGAATTCCTTTAATAGTATGACCTACCTAAGTTTATTTGGTATTTAATTGGTCGGTCAGAATATAGAGATAATATGTGATATGTTAATTAACCCTTGTTTTGTGGCAGTATTTAAAAATGGCATCCGAGAATGTTGAGAACATCAATGGAGCACAAAAGACCGTTGAGTCTCCACAGATCAATAATCAGGACAATGTGCAACAAGATGGCGATAATCCTCCTCTAAACAACAACACTGATCAAATGACGAACGACGGTACGTTTAAGAGCTTCTTAGAATTCATGCAACATCAGACGAAGGCGGCTCCTGTCCAAAATGCATGTGGAAACACTGACAACTCTCGGACGGTCACCGTTATGCAGTTCAAGGAGCTGGGACCACCGATGTTTTTTGGAGAGCCAAAACCACTTAAGGCGGAGACGTGGATAAAGCAGATCAACAAGATATTTGATGTCTTGGGATGCTCCGAGGAGCAAAAGGTTCCTTTTGCCACCTTCATGTTGTGTGTGCGTAGCAGACATCGGTGGGAATCATAAAGCGACTCAACTCGCCAGATCAAGATGTCTTGGGAGAAGTTCCAAGAGTTGTTCAACGACAAGTACTTTCCAGAAAGTATTCGTCACATGAAGGAGGTAGAGTTCATCAAACTTGAACAAAACAATATGACCATGGCGCAGTACGAAGCTAAGTTTGCTGAGTTGTCTCAGTTTGCGTCCCACTTGGTTGATAATGAGGAGAGAATGACGCGGATGTTTCTAAGAGGTTTGAAACCCGAGATACGTCAATACCTTATCTCTCATAAACTTTGTTTATATTCAGATGTTGTGAATAGGGCTCAGTTATTGGAGCGCGATAATGAGTCAACCGAACCAAGAGAGAGCAGCTGATAAGTCGATAATACCAGTGGTAGCAGTCATCGAAGCGGTGACAACAAACGTGGAGGGAATCAACATACCAGAAATGATAACCACTTCGGTGGTAATCATGGCCAAGACAATAGGAGTGGAAAGTTCAAGAAGAGAAGGTTCAGCAAAGATGGAAAGACGTCAACACCAAAGACTCACCGTTAAGGAAGGAGAACGACCACCAATCAGATGTTACAAATGAGGAGGGGAAGGACACATAAGTCCAAACCGCACGATGCAATTCCAAAGTATGTTATAATTGTGGAAAAGAAGGCCACCTAGCCCAATTTTGTCGCGGCACCAAAGTCAAGTCCAAATTGGATGGAGGCATCAAAGGGGTCCCGCACAAGACAAATCGGTAGTTCAAGGAGAGCATTTGTCGTGAACCTCCCAAAAGTGAGGAATCTGAACGAGGTGATCACGGTAAGCTAATCATAAACTCTAATAAGTTTATACTTTATTTGATATCGGTTCTACCCATTCCTTTATTTTCTCCTACTTGCGCTCAACGCTTAAATTTGATTTCGTGAGAAATTAGACTTTGACTTATCTATTGAAACTTCGCTTGAGAGAGAAACCTTCATTACATCCACGGTTTATAAGTCTTGTTTAATTCAAATCAAGAATCGCAGCAATTACTGTCAATCTTATTTCTTTGAAAATACTTGCATTTGATGTGATTCTAGGATTGATTGGTTAACTACTCATCATGCAAAAATTGATTATTTTCGTAAGGTTGTTAGCTTTCATATTCCTAACCAAACCTATTATACTTAATTCAAGCAACTAAACCATTAAAATTCATCACCGCTATCTCAAGCCATAAAGCTATTCGCTTATTGAAAAATGGATGTCAAGCTTTCTTAGCTCATGTCACTTGATCTAAACAAAATACGCCGCTTTTGAATGATATTTCTATTGTTAATGAATTTCCGACGATTCCTTAAAGAACTTCTTGGCCTACCCCAGAGCATGAAATTAAATTTTGTATCGAATTTGAATCCAAAGATAAAACCCATTTCCAAAGCCCCATATCGAATGGCTCTCGTTGAACTTCGTGAGTTAAAAACCCAACTACAGAATTGTTAGACATCGGCTTCATTCGGCCCTAGTACATCTCCTCGGGGTGCTCCCTGCTCTATTCGTGAAGAAGAAAGATGGAAGTATGCGATTTTGTATTGATTATCTGGAGTTGAATCATGTCACCATCAAAATAGGTAATTCGCTGCCTCACATTGATGAATTATTTAACCAGTTGCAAGGAGCCAAATTCTTTTAAAGATTGATCTTCGTTCGGATATCATCGCTTGAAGATTAAAACTAATGACATTCCAAAGATCGCTTTAACTCCCAGACGGCATTATGAATTCCTAGTCATGTCTTTTGGATTGACTAATGCTCCTGTTGCCTTCGTGGAAATGATGAACCGAGTATTCAAGGAATATTTGGATCACTTTATGGTCGTCTTTATTAATGACATCCTCATATACTCCAAAACCCGTGAAGATCATGAGCAACACTTGAGTCTGATACTCCAAAAGCTTCGTGAAAATAAGCTTAATGCCAAGTTCAAGAAATGCGAGTTCTGGCTTAAGGAAGTAGCATTCCTTGGGCACGTAGTATCAAGTTATGGAATATCTGTTGACCCGGCAAAGATTGAATCTATTCAAAGCTGGGAACAACCTAAATCAGTGACCGAAGTACATAGCTTTCTCGACTTAGCTGGTTATTATCGGAGATTCGTAGAAGGGTTTTCTCGAATCGCTACTCCATTAACTTAGCTGACTCGAAAAGATACAAAATTCGGTTGGAGTGAGGAATGGGAGAAGAGTTTTCAAGAACTCAAGAGTATACTCATTTCAGCACCTGTTTTAACAATACCATCTGGCTTGTAGGGATTTTTCATCTACAGTGATGCTTCGGGCAAAGGGTTAGGATGTGTTCTCATGCAACATGGGAAAGTCATAGCCTATGCCTCTCGACAACTCAAATAATATGAGAGGAATCATCCTACTCATGATCTAGAGTTGGCAGCTGTTGTCTTCGCACTTAAAATTTGGAGGCATTACTTGTATGGGGAGAAAGGGAAGATCTTTACGGATCATAAAAGCCTCAAATATTTCTTCACTCAAAAGGAACTCAACATGAGACAACGACGTTAACTTGAACTGTTGAAATATTATGATCATACCATCCAATACCATCCTGGAAAAGAAAACGTAGTAGCTGACGCATTGAGTCGAAGATCATATGCGGGTACGACTGCAATATTATCAACGTAAAGGCCCATTTTGTATGACTTGCGAAAGATGGAGATAGAGATAAAGACTCTAGGGACCCACATGATGATGGCGAATATACGAGTAGAACCGACTTTAATCGACAAATTTAAAGCTGCTCAAGCTATAGACCTGGAGCTGATGCGTATGAGGAGAAAAGTGCAAGAAGGTGTTATGTCAGAAGCAAGAATCGATGAAGAAGGAATACTTGAGTCAACTCCGCACTTTGTGTTTCTAACCCACCTCGAAGTTAAAGTATAAAATCATGATGGAGGCGCACAACACACCGTTTGCAATCCATCCAAGGAGTACCAAAATGTATCGTGATCTTCGACATACATTTTGGTGCAGCAATATGAAGAGAGAAATAGCGCTATTTATCTCAAGGTGTATAACTTGTTAACGATTCAAGGAGGAGCATCAAGTACCAAAAGTTCCATTGCAACCACTTGAAATTCCAAAATGGAAGTGGGAGCACATTACCATGGATTTCGTTACTAGTCTTCCCAAGGTTGCTAAAGGCATAGATGCAATTTGGGTCATTGTTGATAGATTGACCAAGTCTGCTCATTTCTTACCTATACGAGAAACTTATACAATTGAACGTCTTGCTCGTATGTACATAAACGAGGTTGTAAGATTTCATGGTATGCCAGTATCCATAGTTTCTAATCGAGACACAAGATGCACCTCACGATTTTGGGTTAGTTTGCAAAAAGCTATGGGCACAGATTTACGATTTAGTTCGGCATATCATCCACAGACGGATGGAAAATCAAAGAGGACTATTCAAACTCTTGAAGATTTATTAAGACTCTGTGTCCTTGACTTCAAGGGAAGTTGGGACAAGTTTTTACCTTTGGTGGAGTTTTCCTACAACAACAGTTATCAAGCAAGTATTTGCATGGCTCCATTTGAGGTGTTGTATGGAAGGAAGTGTCGTTCTCCAGTATGCTGGAATGAGGTGGGTGAAGCAACGTTGTTCGGACCGGAGTTGGTACGTATGACTACGGAAAAGATTCAAACGATCCGGTAGCTTATAAAAACCTCACAAGATCGACAAAAGAGTTATGTTGATCTTCATCGAAAGGACGTGGAATTCGATATTGGAGATCATGTGTTGTTACGTGTTGCTCCATGGAAAAGAGTTACGAGATTTGGAAAGAGAGGAAAGCTCAATCCTCGATTCATTGGCCCATTTTTAATCCTCGATCGAGTAGGAAATCAGGCCTATAGACTTGCTTTTACCGCCAAGTATGTCTCGTGTTCATAACGCATTTTTCATATATCCATGTTACGTAAATATGTGGAAGACCCGAACCACATTATTGAAGTTAGAACCCGGATTTAAATAACGGGAGATTTAACATATGAAGAGATTCCTCGCTCAAATCTTGGATAAGAAGGAACATATTCTACACTCCAAGGTTACACCCCAAGTCAAAGTTTTGTGGAGAAACCACGATGTTGAGGAAATGACCTGGGAGTTAGAATCAAATAAAATCAAGGTATCCTTACCTCTTCAACATACTGTGTATGTAATTCTAATTTTGAGGGCAAAATTTCATAAGAAGGGAGATTATAAGACCCCAACTTTTATGAATAAAGATGAATTTTCTAAAATATCATTTTTAAATATTATGGAGTGAATTTAATATAATGTTATAGTTGTGGGTAATATTTAGAAATTTTGAAAAGTATGCAAGTTGTTATATAATATTCAATTGATCGGGGAATATTCATTTTAACAGGAATATTCAGACGATCAAGACAATCATGGTGGACCCTACAACAAAATTATCATTTTGATTGAGAAAAGACAAAAATATTTTTATGAAAATAATAACGGAAGTTTTACTGTTAACTGCTGAAACACACTTAATGTGATAAAAGTACAAGAATACGTGTGGTCGCATAATAGCAACACCAGATTGATTATCGATGCTTATATGAGAAGTCACCGCTTTTGTTCAATTATTGCTACTAGTAATTGTCGATATTTTCTAACGTTATTTGATTCAATTATTGTCAATATTTTATATATTATTAAATCAATAATTGAGATGACGGTTATTAATATTATTATTTGCAATATTAACGATGCCTCTGTAAGTTCTCGCCAAGGAGAGGTTTCGTCACCTAATTGCGCGCCAATAGGAGAAATCCTTATCGAAAGCCCCATCTTTCCGGGAACGAATTCGGATTCGATTAATAGTGTGAATTATACTAATGATGATGAAGTTTGTTTTATTAGTATTATTAATGTAATAAAATGTAAAAGCTTTTTTATATAAAATAGAATACTTTTATAAAGTTATTTGTTTTATTGATAATAATTAGAATATATTATATTTTATTATTCATAGTATTTTTATATAGTATAATCTTTTTATATAAAATAGAATACTTTTATAAAGTTATTTGTTTTATTAGACAATAATTAGAATATATTATATTTTATTATGCATAGTGTTTTCAGATAAGGCTCGCATGGTGTTTCAGATAGTAAAATCTTTTTATATAAAATAGAATACTTTTATAAAGTTATTCGTTTTATTAGATTATAAATAGAATATATTATATTTTATTTAAAAAGATTTTATTTTATTAGAATATTTTATTAAATCAATCTGACCGTCTGCTTTAAAAATGAATCAACTGGACCGCTCATGAATTAGTTACTATTCAATCCATTCTCCTATAAATAGAAGTTCATTCCTTCATTATTTTTACTTAATTCACCAAACTCTAGAGATAGAAACTATAGAGAAAGAAGAAAAGTATTCGCTACTTCACTACTCCTATATCCAGCTTCTTCTTTTTATAAGGTAAGGGTATTATTTCTTTCAGATTCATGAAGAGAACTTCTTTATTCCATTCTTTATTATTTTGTTGGAATAAACTCGATACTGGGACTACCCTATACTTGAAGAAATTCTTCTTCGTTATTCCATTCCTTATTATTCTCATTTGAATAACCTCAGATATGCGCAAAGTACCGCATATATGGTGAAATTCTCTTCGTTATTCCATTCTTTATTATTTTGTCGAATATCCGCCTGGCGCTTACGCATGACCGGTTCCATTATTTATTATTCGTTGGAATAACCTCGTCTGAAAAATTCTATCGCATGTACATGGTGAATCTCGTTGTTATTCCATTCTTTATTATTCGCTGTAATATTCATGCGTATGCGCATTACGCATTCGTTCCATCATTTATTATTTTGTTGGAATATCTTGTCGGTGTGGATTACGCCTGACCTGGTTCCGTTATTTATTATTCTGTTGGAATAACCTATCTGTGCAGTCTATCGAATGTCTGGTGTGACGCCCCCAAAATAGGTATACATCACCTATTCTGAGTCACCAAATACATGGTACAGAATTCAAATACAATCTTTAATATACAACAACAGAGCTATGAGTTTTAATACAAATATTGTCTTTACATAATATCCACTCTCGTAATAAGTCCTCATTACATTTATTGTCACACTATTTAATGAGATAGTAAGGACTACTAACACTATCATCCTGGATCGGCCAATTGCTCAGACTCGTCCCGCCTATATTCTCATTTTCTCAAGAGAACAAAAGAAGGAAAGGGTGAGCTCAACTAGCCCAAGAAGAAATATTATGACTAAGATAATGCGTAATAAATTATCATTAGTCTTCAACAATGTTAAACCGATAAAATACAATATACATCAAGTTTAATCACAGCTTAACAAGCAATCCATTACAAGAGTCAAGTAGAAAATAAATCTACTATCTTTTATAATTTAAAAGGTTTTTCATCACTTTTATCACCGACTCACTAATAAATAATCCACATCATCCCCGCAGACTACTACCAAGGATATTCATTAGTATCACGACCACAAAATTATCCATGCACCACGTACAAGGATATTCGTGTATTCATCAATGGTCCCGATCATGCCATAAAACAATTCATCTTTGCACCTTCGTCAAGAGAATCTATAGCCATAATCATACCAAAACTCGCCCATCAATGCACTACGGCCAACGAGAGGACTTTTTCCACATCATTTGTAACATTACTTGGCCATGATTATACCGAATAATCCTCGGTCATAATCATACCAAGTCCATCTATGCACTCAAGTCACATACGACTTTCAAATAATAATATAAAACATGAGGATGATGACAATGACATAATAATTCAATAAAACAAGTTCAAGAATTAATTTATCCAGGAACTAATAACATCCAAATTGTCAACATGATACTTCTTTGAAGAGAAAAATTCAAGAATGCTCAGAAGAATATTTTCATGAAAAGATACTGGATGAAGCGCAAATATCAAGGATATTCCACTAATTTCATGGAGTATAAAAGTCAAAACTTTAACCAACTGAGTATAATAAAGAATGGAATAACAAAAGAAACCACCAGGCATGCGATAGACCGCACAGACTGGTTATTCCAATAGAATAATAAATAATGGAACCAGTTCTACGTAAATGCACAAAACAGTAATATTTACGTCATCCTGCACAGAACGCACATGCATGTGATGATATTTAAACAGTAATAATAAAGAATGGAATAACAACAAAAATCACCATGCATGCGATGATAGACCAGCATGCATAAAGTTATTCCAACAGAATAATAAATAATGGAATCAGTCCCTGGCGTAAACGCATGCATGTGATATTCTCGACAAAATAATAATAAACGGAATAATAGAAGAATTTCACCATGTATGCGATTACAGCATAAACAAAAGTTATTCCAACATAATAATAAAGAATGGAATAACAGAAGAATTTCACCTGTGTATGCGGTACTCAGCATAACAAAAGTTATTTAAATAGAATAATAAAGAATGGAATAATGTAAGAATTTCACCAAGTTTAGGGTAGTCCGGCAGATACAAAGTTATTCCAATGTAATAATAAAGAATGGAATAATGAAGTTCTCGTCATGAATACGAAAAGAAATAATACCCCTTACGAAAGTACAACAAATAATATCCCTTACCTTATACTTTAAGAGTACTTCACCTGCAGTATGGATATACTTGAAGAAACTTGCAGACACGCTCAAAGTTTTCTTAAAGTAAAATACGCTCAGGATTATAGAAGAAGAATTCTACGTTTTCTCTCTAGAGTTTCAAGTGAATTCGTAAGAAATAATGAAGGAATGAGCTTCTATTTATAGAAGAATAGATTGAATAAGAATTAATTCATGAACGGTCAGATTGATTCACTTTTAAACCAGATTTCATCCAAATTGATTTAATAAAATATTCTAATAAAACAAAATCTTTTTAAATAAAATATAATATATTCTATTTATAATCTAATAAAACGAATAACTTTATAAAAGTATTCTATTTTATATAAAAAGATTTTACTATACAAACACTATGCAGGCACTATACAAATACTATGCATAATAAAATATAATATATTCTAATTATTGCCTAATAAAACAAATAACTTTATAAAAGTATTCATTTTATATAAAAAGATTTTACTATGCAAAACACTATACATAATAAAATATAATCTAATCTAATTATTGCCTAATAAAACAAATAATTTTATAAAAGTATTCTATTTTATATAAAAAGCTTTTCTGTTTTATTACATTAATAATACTAATAAAACAAACTTCATCATCATTATTATAATTCACACTATTAATCGACCAGGTCGTTCCCAAGAAAAAAGGGGCTTTCCAATAAGGATTTCTCCCTATTGGCGCTCAATTAGGTGACCAAACCTCTACTTGGCAGAACTTCTAGACATCGTTAATATTGAAAATAATAATTTAATAACTCTGTCATCTCAATTATTGATTTAATAATATATAAAATATCGACAATAATTGAATCAAATAACATGAGATACTATGCAACAATTATCAAGCAATAATTGAACAAAAATCGAGTGACTTCTCACGTAAGCATCAATAATCAATATCGGTGCTACTATGCAATCACGCAGTATTATCGTACTTTTTTACTACCGAGTAGTTCAACAAGATAATGGTAAAACTTCCGTCGTTATTTTCATAAAAATATTTTTGTCATTTTCTCAATCCGACAATAATTTCATTTGTGGGGTCCACTAATGATTGTGTCGCCGCATTTAATATTCCCCGACACAAAGAATATTTTCCGACCAATCGAATATAATATAACAACTTGTATACTTTGCAAAATTTATAAATATTACCCACAACTATAACATTATATTAAATCCACACCATAATATAAAAAACAAATCGAGAAATTTAAATCTTTATTCGTAAAATTTGGGATTTTACACCTGATGATTTCTTTTGTTATTCAATTCTTTATTATACTCAGTTGGTTAAAGTTTTGTCTTTTATACTCCATGAAATTAGTGGAATATCCTTGATATTTGCGCTTCATCTAAAGATCTTTCATGAAAATATTCTTCGAGCATTCTTGAGTTTTACCTCACAAAGCAAAGATCATGTTGACAATTTGGACGTTATTGGTTCCTCGGATAAACTAATTCTTGAACTTGTTTTATTGAATTATTATATCATTGTCATCATCCTCATGCTTATATTATGATGAAAGTCATCTTTGGCTTACATGCATAGATGGACTTAGTATGATTATGTCCAGGATATTTGCATATAATCATGACTGTAATGTTATAAATGATGTGGTAAAAATCCTCAGTGGCCTGTAATGCGTTGATGGACAGTTTTTGGTATGATTATGACCAGGGATTATATGGTATAGTCATGACCATTGATGATTTAGTGAATATCCTTGGTCATGGTATAGGGATGATTAAATAATGTGGTTTATTTATTAAGCTGAGTCTCAACGATAAAAATTGATGAAAATATTTTAAATCATAGAAGATTGTAGATTTTATTCTCTACTTGACTCTTCTAATGGATTGCTTGTTCCGCTGTAGTTAAACTTGATGTCTATTGTATTTTATCAGTTTAACATTGTTGAAGACTAATGATAATTTATTCTGCATTATCTTAGTCATAATATTTCTTACTAGGCTAATTGAGCTCACCCTTTCTTTCATTGTTCTCTTCAGGAAATGAGAACGTAGCCGGGACTAGTCATGGAACGGAGTGATGGTCCGAGATGGTGTATTAGTAGTCCTCACTATTTCTGTAAAATTGTGTGATAATAAATGTAATGAGGAATCTATTTGAGAGTTGAAATTGTCTAGAAGGCAATATTCCTGTTTAAACTCTCAGTTATGTTTTTTAGTATTTTACATGACAGTTGTATAATTAAGTTTTTATTTGTATTTTATACCATGTATTTGGTGACTCAAGATGAGTGATGTATACCTATTTTGGGGGGCGTCACATCTATTTCTTTGGCCTTTTGCTTCTCGGAGGATTTGCATATTCCTCAGCTCTTCTTTTTCTGCTAGCTTCATTTCTTCGAGCTATTTCTTCCAGCTCGCCTTGACTGAGTCTTTCACTATTATCATGTCTGTTCATGAATGCAGGATCTCCTATTGGCATTCTTAGACCTGTTGGTGTCACCTCATGAGAGCTGGAAGAAGGCCTTTGACTTCTTTATGGTTGAGCGATTAACACTTCCTATTGATCTCCTCGGTGAGCATCAGATCGTTCAGTCTGATGGCTGGATCGTGGAGTCTGTTGGTGAGATTGCCTTGCAGGACTTCTTCTTGATGATTGAGCTGAGAATGTGCCTCTTCCTCTTCCTTTGCCTTGACCTCTGTCTTGACCTGCCTTCCCTTTATTCTCCCCCTTTATGTCAGCATCTAGGGTTCGAATGTCGTCTGAGAGGCAATTCAGCCCTTGGACAAGCTCGTTGAGCTGACTTTTGGTCTAAGCAATGTCCTCTTGATTTTCTTCGATTAGAGCTTTAGACCGAGCTTCCCTTTGTTGTAGGATGGATAGAATGTTGTCAGTTTGCTGGCCATTGCTGATGTAGAATCGTTGGAATTCTTTGACGGCAGTTTGTAGATTGAGGAAGCTTTCCAACATGTGTTTATTCTGATTTTCTTGAGTTGTCTGTAGGGCAATGACAGCTTCTCTGTGTTTCTTGCCTGCTAAAAAGTGAATGTCATCCCGATCCTTTATGCTTTGAATCATTTGCTTGACAAACTCTTTAAGTGTCTTAGAGAGCGTAGAGCTTAGGGAGTGTGGGAGTTTATTGGCAGTATTGATCATTGTTGTTAATCTCAGCTGAATAAGTTCAGTGTGTTCTTCAAGACTCTCATCGAGTTCCTTGATCACTTTCTTAGACATTTCTGACAAATCAGCTTTTGTGGACAACTCTGAAAGAATTTCATTCAGTTGGGGAATTTGTGAGGAAGGGGGTGTTCTCTGGTATTGATCTTGTAGTGAGTAGAGTGCAATCAAGGTTGAAGTATTCATTTGAGGATGAGGAGGGAATGTCTGATGGAGGGGCCTATGTTTGAGTGTTTAGATTCGGTGGCTCTACGATTTGAGGTTGAGACTCTACAATTGGGCTAGAGTCAGTGATCGTTGAGATGATGGAAGGTGGGAGTAATATAGAGCTGGGCAGATTTGGTTCATCAGTTACAAAATTTTGGGATTCTGTAACTGGGAATTGATTTAGTGGATGTAAAATCACTTCCAACCATCTTGGGAATTCATAAAATTGACTGAATGAGGATGATGGAAAGTGATTAACTCTGAAAAGGGTTGGGATAGACAGTACCTCATGTTTATTCTTTGAAGGGGAGTTATTTGTGAGTAACTTCTTGGCAAAATTGAAACTTTCTGGGAATCCATGAGCTAGCACAGAGATGGTTGGATATTCTTTGAAGCTCCAAAACATGTGATTCCAGGAGGTTTAGAATTTGAGCTTGATGGAAAGGCATCATGGGTAGATAGGAAAACAGTTGCTCATAGTTAGCTCTTCTGTTCCCATTTATGCCCACAACTGTGATCTCGACCTCATCATCGTCTTCCTCTTCTCTGTCTTCGCTCGCAGAGTCCACTATATCAATGGCCTCATTTGGCTCTTGCTCTGTTTCTCCCTTATTTTCTGCAGGAACCACTTCTTCTGCCATGGAGATGTCATGAGCCTCCCCCTCAACTTGATCATCTTCTTGTAAGATTAATAGCTCCCCCTCAGCTGGAGCATTTTCTAGAGCGAGAGCTTCAGGCATCTCCCCCTCAGCTGGTGTATTCTCTATCATAAGAGCTTCAGGTGTCTCCCCCTCAGCTTGAGCTTTGTCTCTTTGGCTTTCTTTGGCTGGTTCTTTTTCAGCAGCCAATTCTTTGTCTTCCCTTTTTAGTACTTCTTCATTGACAAGAATATTTCTTGACCAGTTTTCTTCTTGGTTTTCTAGGCTGAGCCACAGCCTCAGGACCTTCTTGAACTTCAGTTTTGTCTTGTTGATTAGCCAGAATGTTTGATGTAGCTACTTCCTTGCTTGATGTGTTTGGTCTGGTCTCTACGACCGGTAGAGACTCTACGATCAAAGAGATAGATGGCCTTTTGGATTTGTGGCTGATTTTCTTCTTCTTCAGCAGCTGAGATATGGTAGCTCTATCTTCTTTTGCCTCAGCCTCCTGTTGCTTCTTTCGTAGGATCCTTAGAGTCTCAATGTCTGAGAACTCTATAGGCTTATCGGTAGTGGATCCATGAGGCTCTTCTGCAGTTCTGGCTTTCAGCTTTCTTTTGCCCTTGCTTTTTCTGACTAGAACAATGAGTTCTTCTTTGTTAGCTTCTTCTTCTTCTTCTTCTTCAATTTCTCTGACAATTGACATATTCCCTGGAATCCCTGATTCCTTTATATCACCAGTTCTTCCACTGGACTCAGACATCATTCGCACATTTTCTGCTGGATTCCTTTTTCAATTCTCGAAAAGTTGCTGGGTCATTCGACGGTTTGGATTAATGGCCTCTCCTTCATCGTCCCCAATTTTCACTACTATAAAACAGTAAATAGACAAAACTTAAACCACAATATTTTTATAAAAAATATTGTGATATTTTTTTTCACAATTTTTTTTAACAAAACTTTGTAGATACATATGAAAAAATGTTATCTATTTAAAATGACATTTTTTTGGTTTAAAATAAATAACGTTTTTTTTTTTAAAATGTTGTGTAGATCAAAAACACGGAGGTCAAAAAAAATGTCGCGCTTGAAATTAAAAACCCTCCTCTTCCTGAAGCAGCCCTGCCAAATCCCAATCTCCCTTCACCTCCCTTCACCTCGATTTTCCAACACTGCCACCCCACCGCCGCTGCCACCGTAAAATCCTTACTAGAAGAAGAAACCCTGTGAATCCAAGTCGCTTAGTACTCCCTCCCACCAACCTTCTCGCCGCCTCTCTAAATGGCCAGCAACGATCCAGAGCAAAGAGAAGAGGAAGAAACTGATGCCGACAAAGATGAAGATACCGGAGCACAAGTCGCTCCGATCGTAAGGCCAAAAACAGTCATCGTCACTACCGGTGAAGAAGATGAAGACACAATCCTCGATCTATACTTTCTCTCCATCTATTATTTGTTAATCGATCTGTTAGAAATTTCTCAAACCCTAACCCTCTTATTTACCCCTAAATATTTCTTATTCCATTAACATTTATATACTCTTTTATTATCCGCAGTTGATGATTTGAGTTTGCTGCGTCTAATTATGGAGATATTAAATCTATCAGCAATGTCAATTAAACCTGGGATTGGTCAACCTACTTTCTGCAGCTCCGTAAGTGCTGATTAATTCATGTACAGGAATTTATTTCTTCTTTTTTACTTGAAATGTTTGGAAATTTGTAATTCTACATGTTCAATATATGTTCATCTTATTGACTTAGTTTCTATAGATTTGGTGTGCATTTGTGTTTGTATTGGAATGATCATGTGTTATTTGAGGAGACATGCTCATTAATTCAGCTTTTGGGAATTAGAGTTGGAGAAAAACACCTTGAGCTTAACGTATTTTTGTGAAAACAATCTAGTTCAAAATGCTGCTTTCTATTCATTCAGAGTAGATTTGAGTATAGAGGAAGAAGTAGGAATATAATCGAGCATTATTATGTAACGAAATTTCTACTTATGAAATACCTTGAATAATGCTTCATGATTTTTAAATAAACCATCATTGCGTTGAAATTGAAGGTGATTACAATCATATTCAGAAGTTGGATAGTTAACTACTTTGACTGATGGCTGATAGGCCCAATACTGCAATATTGAAATAGTATTTCAACATTAGTTTTATGTCTTAGACTCTTAGTTAGTCGGATGGCTTCCCATAAGATCCACAATATTGGTTAATTATGTGACAGAATTCCTTGTAGATAAATGAAAATTTAACAACATTATTGTAGCACTGTCCACTATATCTATATGCAGAGCTTATAATCCTTGCTTCATGTCTCTAATGAAACTTATTGACTAATAAGTTCAAATGCCAGGGCAACATTTTCAATGTCAAGGAGCTTAGTAGCTTGCTATGTTAGATATCTGGCCAGATATCACCAGATTAGGACAATTTAAACTGAGCAATGAGAGTATTTTTGATGATTTGCAAAGTCAAGTAAAAGGAGGAAAATGCAGTTCTTTTAGTTCCAAACCGCATATTATTTATATATTAAAAAAAAAGGTTTACGCCACACGCATTAGCACACCTTGTGGAAGCCATTTCCTTCTGACTGTGTATTATTTTCCAAGGGTCAAATGCTAACTTTGGTAGAGTATCTTTTGCTACTATACCGTGCTTTGCTGCCGGCTCCAGTTTGGTATCGTTTCTTTTTGAACAAATAATATGGAAGCCTCTTTTCATCTCTTATGACTGGGTTGTATCTAACTTTTAAGCTCACATCTGTTGTTGAGAAGGTATAATTTCAATGGATTTGATTTTTTCAGTGCTTTCTTGTGTTCTTAATTGTCCTCGCCTTTTGATAATTGTTAATTTGAAAGTACAGCAATTTTGGGGAATGAATGTTAATTTTTATTTTCTGCAACCTCCTTTGGGTGTTTTCAGATTCAATTTTTCTTGGCTGCTTTAAAAGCATTGTCTCGTAAAGAGATTCATTACGGAGCATATACAACATCTGAGCAGGTACTATTATTTGTCTTTTTCTGTGTACTAGACCAACTCTTTCAACTCAAAGCCCTCTTCAAAAATAGCAGCAGGGAATTTTTTTTATGACAATCTATTTCTTTAGTATAATTAAAATCCACTATACAATCTTGCTACTATTTGACAATTGGAGATGCAGATTATAGTGGCAGTAGAGTTGACATTGAATCTAATTAAAGGATAGGATGAAGGATTCGGATCTTGTCCTTAACAATTATATCTGAATCTGCATTGCAGCTGAAATCAGATGCTAGAGGCCCAGTATTGTGCTTTGTTGGTCCACCAGGTGTTGGAAAGACATCTTTGGCATCATCTATTGCGGCTGCTCTGGGCAGGAAATTTGTACGCATATCCCTTGGTGGTGTGAAGGATAAGGCTGATATTAGAGGACATAGGAGGACATACATTTGAAGCATGCCTGGGCGTCTCATTGATGGATTGAAGGTAATAACTGGTTTTATACATGAACTTTCTTAACTTTGTAAATCCTTTTTGGATTATTTCCTGTCATAACTTTCTGAGTCTGTTAAGAGTTGGTCGAGTCCAGATGTCGTTTACAGCACTAATTCTGTCCACTGGTTCCCAACTGTTACTGCGTCATACATATTCTACTTGGTTGGCATGTGTGAGCATAAGCTTCTGTCTGTCAGTTATTTCCCAGCATTTTTGGCATTCCTATTAATAATCACAAATTGCAAGCATAGTGTTGGCAATCTGTTAGTCAGTAAACTTGTCACCTTTCTGCATGTTATGATAGAAACTAAGATTTTGATAGAAACTAAGATTTCCTACTGGATCAGTACCCTCTTCAACGTCTAACTGAAGGATAATTGTCTTGATATTCCTTGATTGGCTGTTGTAAAGCACGAATTTGGCCTGCCTAGCATTTGTATAAATATAACCTGTTTCGATGTATGATGTTTATTTATCTGTAAAACATTTTCACCGGATTACATCCAAATTACATTTATCAGAACATTGAATCATAGCACGTAGTAACATCTGGCTGGAATTATATTTGATGGTCTAATGGAAGCATTCAGATATACTCTTATTCCTTGACGTTCCTGTTTAGAGACTAATATGTTTGTCTTTGATCAATTTTCAGAGAGTAGCTGTTTGCAATCCAGTTATGCTTCTCGATGAGATTGACAAGACTGGTTCTGATGTTCGGGGAGATCCAGCTTCAGCATTATTGGAGGTTCTTGACCCTGAACAGAACAAAAGATTTAATGATCAATATCCTATTTCCTTCAGGATCTTTTTGAGTTTAAGATTTTTTTACATAAATCTAATACGAGTTAGGTAGTAGCTTAATTTTATGGGTAGTTTGGTTTATTTTGTGGATTGAAAAGTGAATTTGAGATGTATATATGGATAGTTTGATATATATTTTGTGGATGTAGTAATTTGAAATTGTAAACGAATGGTATTATTGGGATGTATTTTGAATGGTTGATACATTTTGGCTTTAAATTTAAATGAGAATTTAGACCTTTTAGCTATATATCATGACATTAGTATATTGCAGGTGCATTGGTAATATAGGTGAATTATAACATTTTTTTTCTTTATCTACAACATTTTAAAAATGTTGTATAAATTGGTTAAAAACGTTGTCTGATATATTAAACTATAATGTTTTTATCCAAAAAATATTATGGAATCATACTTTCTACAATGTTTTAAGCATCTATTAATTTATGGAAAACAAATCTACAACTTTTTTTCTTCTAAAAAACGTTGTGTATTGTGTTTAACCACAACGTTTTAAAAACGTTGTGTAAGGGTGTCAAATAGACAACACCCTTAACCGCGATGCTTTGAAAAGCGTTGTTTTATTCTTGTTTTGTAGTAGTGTTTGTCACCCAGAGCAGACTGTAGGATGATGCTTATAAATCGTCCATAGAGCATCTTTTGAGAGCTCTTTGTCTTCTTTGAGCTGATGATCCACTTTCCAATCCATTCAAGCAGTAGAGCCCCATAATTAAGTTGTATTCCATAACATATGGCAGTCATGAGCTTGAGTTGCACTTCATTTAAAAAGTCGTGACTAAAACTCTTGCAACATATACATTTTCCAACAATGTCGGCCAGAAATTCATACCTTTGTGGAAATTCCTTCTTGTATCCTTTGACAGAGGGGGACTTCTTGTGATGCATCCTTTTGAGTCCCTCATGGAAGTCTATGCCATCTATGGACGGATACCCTTCAGGTTTGAGACCTAGGGCTAGATTGATGTCCTCAGCCTTCAGTCTGATTTCTACGTTTCTGACTTTCGCATTGATGGTGTTGTTTTCAAAAGCACCATTATAGTAGAACTCTTTTACTAGCTTAGGGTAGATCAATGAGCGCACCCGAGCCTCCTCGAGTCCGACCTTCTTTAATAAAGGATGAGTTTTGTGGAATGGGTTGGGTTGACTATTTTGAACTCATCAAAACAGAGTCTATAGCGAGAGATAACATTTCGTAGATTTTCTTGCAAGAAGTGTGGTAGTCGAGCTTTCTTAAGATTTAGGGTTTCTATTTGAGAGAGGAGAGAGATAAGCTTTTGAACTTCGATTTCAAAAACGAGGCGATTCGATTTGTACTTGTAACTTCCCTCTCTCTGTTTTGCTTAGTGGGACATGTGTCAAATTTTGCTTGGCTCTACTGAATCTTCTTATCGAGGGATTGTCTTGATTTGCTTAGCCTTCATGGCATGGGAAAATCGAATATTTTGTAATTATTTTTAATAATGAATAAAATAATATTATTTATTATTATTGCGTGTTGAGAAGATGAAGGTCGTTCTATAACCTAGAAACGTCAGAACGTCGTAGTATTTTAATTACGTGGGAGAATTAAAGTGTTTGAATTTCTAAAACGAAAATAAATGTTTTCCGAAAATTTTTCTGAAAAACACTATTCATCGATTTCTGCTCGGGAATTATTTTTGAACTTTCAAGAAATACGTAACGTTATAATATCGAGGTGAGATCGATTATGTAATAATAACCTAAGTATGGAAAACGTAATATTTCGCATGCGGACTTAATTTGGGAACGTTAGGTTATTAAGCGTTAAAGGAAGAGAGTTGTGATTATATAATGTGTATACATTATATGAAAGTAAAGAATGTAAGTATAATACCATGTATTGTACTATTATGTATGAAGAATGAGGTAACGTATATTACGAATTAATATACGAGTAAGTATATGAAGATTTTACGTGGGGTATAAATGTTAAGTTATATAATTTAAGGTAATGGACTTGTAGGATTGATAGTCTAATATAGAAGTCCAATGTATGTGATCATCAAGCCCAAGTGTTTGATTATCATAAGCCCAAACTATTGTAGCATGAGCCCATTAAGAGAGAAGCTAGATTAATTATCAAAGCCCAATGATTTAGCCATGAACCATGGGTCAAACCAAGTAGGAAATGGGTAAGCTTGATGGGCAAACATAATGTGTGGTGAGAAAGTGAAGTGATGAGCACACAATGAATAGTAAGGAGGTGGATGATTGAGGAGGTGGAAATGAGGAGGTGTAATAAGGATGTGGGTGATTTAATGTCTAAAATGCCCTAACCTTAGTTGCCTATAAATACAAGAGCTTCATTTCATTTTGAGGGTTATTATTTTCATCCAACTTTCCTCTCAAATATAAGCACTTATTTAGTAGAGCAAATAAGCACTTTTAAGCCAAAGCTTCTTTTGTTAGATTTTCAAGAAGAAGAAGTTAGACTTCAAAGGTATTGATCTTGTGTTCAATATTCTTTCATCTCTATTAGAATAGGTTGATAAGGGAAGTGTTATTAATGAACATGTATGCTAAGATCATGTAATAAGTTAATAAGGAATGAACTTAAGCCGAATAAGTTGAATAAGCAACTTGAACATTAATAAGTTGCTAGAGCCATGAAGAACTTTTCATAAGTTGTCATATGATGATTAGTATGTTGATTATAGCATGAGAACTTTGATTGAAGGACTTAAGTTGTTAATAAGTCATGAGCATGAAGATTTATAGTTCATAAATTGAATAAGTTAATGACTTATGAGAATGAGTCAAAACCTACTTTGATTATAAGTTGGTTAATAAGTAACTTGTATTGATTATATGTTGGTTAAAATCCATTTAGAACGCTTAGTAATGAAGATTTAACGGACTTCACACGATTGGACGATTATCGTCGAATTCGTGAAATTCTCGGAATGGAAGTCGTATTTTGTGTTTGAAGTCGGAAATGTTGGTTTTCGATGGAGACAAGTCATATTTGTCATTATAGAGTTGCAGACTCGAAAATGACCGGATTCCGACTTGAAACGAAGAAAGCGGCGTTGAGCGTTCACGACGTTTATCGTTTTCGATAAAAAATGAACTCATAGGTGAAATTTTAGCAAACGAAGTCAAATAGATAAAATTCTTGCATGAACGTGTAGATTATGAAATTTGTGAACCGTAGGCTTTTGAACGGACCAATTCGGACTTAAAACGAAGAAGTTATGCGTCCGGGAAGTTCGTAAAAATTTAAAAAAAGCGCATAATTATGCGAGGCACACGAGTCGCGTGGCAGCGACTCAAGCCTAAAAGGCCCACGCCGCAACGCGAGGCCGAACCCTTGCACACTGCTAACTCACGCCGTAGCGCGAGACACAAAGTAATTCTTGGCGCCGCGGCGCCAGTCCAATAAATTTGATAGTGAAGAATAGTTTTAAGTGTAGAAGAAAAGAGAACTTGTTAGTAATGAATTAAGATGTAATAATAACATGGTTAAGACATTGTAAGGTACTTGTAAGACACTAATGCATGTTGATTAAGAGTTAATAATCAATCGAAGATGAGCGGAATGTAAATGACGTAAAGAAAGCCGGAAACCCTAAATAACGAATCTAAGTTAGGATTTGCATTGAGATGAAGGGTAAGATATAATAGTATACATACTTGATTGTATAATACCTAATGTGGTACGTTATATGATTTTGTATTGTAGAATCATAGAGACTTAAAGTGTACATGTGTTAATCGAGAAGCGTGCCTTTAAAGGCAAGTATTCTAACCCTTGTTCGATTCGATTTGGACGAAGGCGTGTAATTCATGTATTCTTTCGCATGAAGTTTTTAACGATGAAGTCTAAAGCATTTTCTTTCGGCTAGACTTATATTATGAATCTATCAAGCATGATTAATGTTACCAAGTTATATTGGCATGGTTTTCAATCGAAGACCAAGTATGCTAAAATGTTTTTGTTGTTTAACGACAGACACGTGAGGTTGCCACAACTTAAACGTACACACGTTTAATGAATGTAGTGTTGATCAACATAGAGTACTATAAAAGTGATCACTTTAAGTGAAGTGCAAGCGTAGCTATATGCGGACTTATGGACTTAGTCTTTGGGTTGTCCTTTTCAAAAGAACTTATGATATGCTCATAGACTTAAGCTATAATTGTTATTCTACTGAGTATGGTTGTGTAAAATGTTTTGAAGGAAAAGAAGTGCTATTTTGAATTATCGATAGTACTTCGTAACTATTGTTCAGTTATTGAAGATATATGAGTTCTATGTTTCAAGCATGTTGTTTATTAGAATTGTAGTACTTACTGAGCTAGTCATGCTCACTCTTGCTTGAACCATATGAACACAACCAAGATCGAGCTGAATGAGAAGGCTAAAGGGAGAGGACAAGGGCAAGGCGAAGATGAATCCTTAGATTAATTATGTAATAGTATAGGTGAATGATTGTAATATATTTGATATTATGACAAGAACAAACGAATGGGTTATAAAGAACCTGGGAAATGTAATATTATTTTGGATATATAGAAGTTATATTAGTCCTTTTGTGACTATTCAGGTGAATGAATGAATGAATGGTAATACCGTGTAGCACCATCTTTCGGGTTGGAAGAGACCCGAATTTGGGGGCGTCACAGGTTGGTATCAAAGCATTAGGTTATAAAACTTAAGGGAGGGAATTAAAAACCTTAAGTCATAACCTTAAGAGGTGTCAAAGAAGTACAAGAAGAAAATAACCTTATAAAAATGTATTATGATTATGTTATGTGTTTTTATTATTCTACTGACGTGTACTAATCAACTTAACTGTGTTGTGTAGATGTTAGGAGTAAACGAGATGTTTGTTAGTGATCAAGCCATTAGTGAAGAATCGGTGAACCAAATAGAGGTTATACCGAACCCTATGCAAAGCAGAGCTGTAAGTAGTGATTATTGAGTGCGGAGAGTCGAGGAGGAAGGTGACTACATATTAGTGTTTGACGGATGATAGAGGAGGAGGTAGAGGCAGGTCTCCTTTAACCCAATGGCTATAGCTAATTTGAGATAGCTCACAGGGGGTCGATGATGTCTCTGTTCATGTCGGGTGTTGGATAGAAATATCCATTCTTGTCGATCGAAGTTAAGGAGTGAAGGCAGAGCTCCAAATTGTTAGAGAGGAAGTTTGATGATCGAGTCCATGTGGGAGCAGGAGCATGATGAACGAATTTTGGCTAAGGACAAAGTCCATGATTTAAAGCATGAGGTCTTTGAGCTCAAGGAGGAGCTAAAGACTAAGGTGCAGAAGATAGGGAGAATGTCCTATATCTATAGGAGTTCTCATCTGATTTTAAATGACAGTAGCTAGATATCTGTGAAGGTGGGGCAAACACGACATACTATTAGCCGTGATATCATTGCCGGTCTTGCCAAGGCAGATTTTGATAATGCCTTGAGGCAGATGTAGATTAATGGTATTTAAGGTAGTATATAACTATTTTGTATGTAGTAGTGACATAAAGCCCTTTTTGTATAGTAAAGGGTAGTCTTTTGTAAATCCCAATTTTTGGAAAGAGATAGCGGGAAAGTAATGTAATCAGCTTAGGCTGTGTATGTAACCAATGTAGTATTATACTACGAGAATGAATATAAAGATCTTTTTATGGAAAGCAATGTGTTATGTATGTTGACGTTATCATTTAATATTAATGATAACTAATAAAGAAAGGAATAATAATGCAATGTGTTTATTGTATCGATAAAATGCGTAGAGAAGAGTGCAACGTAATCAAGGTACTGAACGTAAATCAGCAGGAGGAGGTCAGGTTAATCCGATCTGAGGAGTTTGTTAACTTAATAACCGCCGCATTTAATAGAACAGGGGCTAATATCCCCGTAAATCCTGGAGTAGCACGAGCTACGACCTTTAAGGATTTCAAAAGTGTGGGTCCGCCGGAGTTCAAAGGAACTACGAACTCGATCGAAGCCCAAACGTGGGTTAAGGAAATAGAGAAGGCATTTGTAATTGCAAATGTTGACGAGGCCCAGAAGGTTGCCTTTGCGACCTATATGATGAAGGGAGAGGCCAACTTTTGGTGGGAAGCCAATCGGGCTAGGGTTGGGATAGCGAATTTGACGTAGGATAGGTTCAAGGAGATATTCTTTGAGAACTACTTTCCCACGAGCATGCAGGGAAGGATGGAGATGCGATTTTTGGAGTTGAAACAAGGGGACATGACAGTTCCCCAATATGCTTCCAAGTTCAATGAACTGGCGAGGTTCGCTCCACACCAAATGGATACCGAGGTGAGGAAGGCGCGACGGTTCGAGCAGGGCTTGAAACCCTGGCTCTATAACTGTATTTTGGTGTTTCAAAGTACTTCTTTTGGAGCCGTTTTAGAGAAGGCGATAATCGCCGAAGGTGGAAGTGAGGCGTTGAGCTAATACCACAAAGAAAAGAAGAATAAGGGAAAGGTTGACGGGAGAGTCAAGATTGAGAGAGCCAGTGGAAGTGGCGAGGGTCAGAAGAGGAAGGTATTTAGCTCTGGGAATACCGGAGTGAAGCAAGGAGACCCAAAGAGAAGAATGGAGGCCTACAAGACCTGTGGGAAGACTCACTTAGGAGTCTGTCTCAAGGGGAAGGCCGTTTGCTACAACTGTGGACACGAGGGGCACATTGCGCCAAATTGTCCAAGTCCAGAAGAAGAACCATGGATGCTTTGTGTGTGGATCGGTGACCACATGGCGAAGAAGCGCAGAAGAAGGGACGGACGGAACAAGGGCACTAATAGCGGTAAGTTAGCTATTGGGGGTCCAATGCAGCCGGGTAGGCCGATGGGTCGTACCTTTAACATGACAGTCCAAGATGCGGTTGCATCAGGGGACGTCATCGCAGGTATAATTCTGATCAATGAGATCAATGCGTATATGCTGTTTGATTCGGGTGCTACTTGTTCGTTTATAGCATGCGATTTTGCTAGACGATTAGGATTACTTCCCGAAAAGTTGCCTTTACCTTTAAATATTAAGGTAGCAAACGAAGAGATAATTCTTGTTGAAAATGTTCATAGGAGTTGTTGCGTAGATATACGGGGTTGTAAATTATCGATAGATTTATTACCAATAAAGTTAGGAGAATTCGATGTAATTCTCGGAATGGATTGGTTAGTAAACTATGGGCCAATTATAGATTGTCAAAAGAAATGTGTGAACATTAAGACGTTAGAACAACCTCGGGTAGTATTTTACGGGAATAGATCGCCGAGACGTTCGTGTTGTTTAACCATGACACAAACTAGGAAATTATTAAGGAAGGGGTGCGTAGGTTATCTGTGCCATGTTGTTGATACCCAGAGAGTGGTAGCAACCATGGAACAAATACCTATAGTGAGGGAATTCACCGATGTATTTCCGAGTGAATTGACTGGTCTTCCGCCGGATAGGGAGACAGAATTCGTGATAGACATTGTGCCAGGAGCGGCACCAGTTTCCAGGGCATCGTATCGTATGGCGCCAGTGGAGATGAAGGAGTTGATGGTGCAGTTGCAAGAACTGTTGGACAGGAAGTACATTCAATCGAGTGTCTCGCCGTGGGGAGCACTGGTACTGTTTGTCAAGAAGAAGGACAGATCGTTAAGACTTTGTATCGACTATAGAGAGTTGAACAAGTTAACGATAAAGAATAAATACCCATTGCCCAGGATCGATGATCTCTTTGATCAATTGAAAGTGGCTAAGTATTTTTCTAAAATAGATTTAAGAACGGGGTATCATCAGTTGAAGGTTAGGAAGGAGGATGTACTAAAGACAACATTCAGAACTCGTTATGGTCATTATGAGTTTTTAGTGATGTCGTTTCGGTTGACAAATGCGTCAGCTGCATTTATGGATATGGTGAACAGAGTGTTCAAACAATACTTGGACAAATTCGTCGTGGTGTTTATAGATGATATTCTAGTCTACTCTAAGACGCCAGAAGATCATGCTGAACACCTAAGATTAGTGTTAGAGACATTAAGGAAGGAGAAGTTGTACGCGAAATTCACGAAGTGTGAATTTTGGTTAGAGAAGGTGCAGTTTTTAGGTCATGTCATTGACCACGAGGGGATTTTAGTGGATCCAGCGAAGGTGGAAGCCGTGATGAATTGGGAACAACCGAAAACGCCGACTGAGGTGCGGAGTTTCCTAGGGTTAGCGGGTTACTATCGAAGATTTATCCAGGATTTTTCGAAGATAGCTACTCCGTTGACTAACTTTACTAGGAAGACGGTGAAGTACGCGTGGACGGAGAAATGTGAGGATAGTTTTCAGGAATTGAAGAAGAGATTGAGTGAAGCGTCTGTTTTGTCATTACCCGATGACACAGGAAATTTTGTAGTTTATAGCGATGCTTTGCATAGAGGACTTGGTTGCGTGCTCATGTAGTATGGCAAGGTCATTGCGTATACATCTAGGCAGTTGAAGAATTTTGAGAAAGTTTATCCTACTCATGATCTCGAACTGGCCGCAGTAGTTTTTGCTCTAAAGATATAGAGACATTATCTTTATGGAGAAAAATGTGAGATATACACGGACCACAAAAGTCTAAAATATATCTTCAAACAGAAGGAGTTGAATATGAGGTAGAGGAGATGGCTGGAGTTGATAAAGGATTACGACTGTGAAATCCTGTATCACCCTGGAAAAGCCAATGTAGTTGCCGATGCCTTAAGTAGGAAGGGTCGGGAAAAGTTGTCTGTGTTAACGGCTCAAACTGAGTTAATAACAGAGATGGCTAGGATGGAGCTGGAAGTGAAGCTGCCAAGTGAAGGAGGACAAATACTATTTGCGATGGAGATGCAACCGACCATTGTAGAGAGAGTTAAAGGGGTACAACTCAAAATGGATGAGTGTAACCGGATGAGGGAGCGGCTAGCTAATGGAAAAGATACTAAGTACAGTCTTGATAATGAGGGATTATTGAGATTTGAAGGAAGAATTTGGGTTCCGAATGAGACGGAATTAAAGGAGCAGGTTCTACAAGAGGCTCATAGTTCAAGGTTTTCGATACATCCTGGTAGCACCAAGATGTATCAAGATCTTCGACAGAGTTTCTGGTGGCCGAACATAAAGAGAGAAATTGCCGAGTACGTTAGTAGGTGCCTGACTTGTCAGAGAGTTAAGGCCGAACATCAACGACCAAGTGGCTTGTTACAGTCATTGGAAATTCCGGAGTGGAAGTGGGAGAATATCACGATGGATTTTGTGGTAGGACTTTCGACTACTCAGAAGGGGTATGATGCGATTTGGGTAATAGTGGATAGGTTGTTAAGTCGGCTCACTTTTTGCCAATTAGGGTTAAGTATAACTTAGACCAATTAGCTAGACTTTATATTAAGGAAATAATCTCTAGACATGGAGTGCCAGTATCGATTGTGTCAGATCGTGACCCACGATTCACGTCGAACTTTAGGAGTAGTCTACAAGAGCAGTTAGGAACGCAGTTGAAGTTGAGTACAACGTATCATCCACAGACGGATGGACAGAGCGAGAGGACAATTCAGACGTTAAAAGATATGCTAAGATCTTGCGTCATGGATTTCAAGGGTAGTTGGGATGATCATCTACCATTAGTGGAGTTTGCGTATAACAATAGTTATCATGCAAGCATAGGTATGCCACCTTACGAAGCTTTGTATGAGAGAAAATGCAGAACACCACTGTATTGGGATGAGGTAGGAGAACGCCGAATGTTGGAACCAGAATTGGTGCAACAGACATCAGATATTGTCAAGAAGATTCAGATGCGTCTTCTAGCTGCTCAAGACAGACAGAAGAAGTTTACGGATCCGCATAGAGAGAATCGAGAGTTTGAAGTAGGTTCGTACGTATTTCTAAAAGTATCTCCCTGGAAAGGAAAGATACGTTTTGGAAAGAAGGGAAAATTAAGTCCGAGGTTTATAGGACCTTTCGAAGTATTAAAACGGGTGGGTGAGGTAGCTTATATGATAGCGTTACCTCCAGACCTAGAATGATTACATAATGTATTTCACGTATCCGTGTTACGTCCCTATAAGCCGGATTATAAGCACGTGATAGAATATGAGCCTATCCATGTCGAGAAGGACTTAACATACAAGGAAACACCGATTCAAATTATCGATAGAAAAGAACAAGTTCTGCGGAATAAAGTCATACCTTCCGTGAAGGTGATATGGAAGAACCACGATGCAGAAGAAGCAACGTGGGAGTTAGAAGAAATGATGAAAAAGAATTACCCACATTTATTTGTGTAATTTTTTCTTTTAAGCGAGATTCTGGGGACAGAATCCTTATAAGGGGGAGAGAGTGTAACGCCCCGGAAAATCGAATATTTTGTAATTACTTTTAATAATGAATAAAATAATATTATTTATTATTATTGCGTGTTGAGAAGATGAAGGTCGTTCTATAACCTAGAAACGTCAGAACGTCATAGTATTTTAACTACGTGGGAGAATTAAAGTGTTTGAATTTCTAAAACAAAAATAAATGTTTTCCGAGAAATTTTCTGAAAAACACTATTCATCGATTTCTGCCCGGGAATTATTTTTGAACTTTTGAGAAATACGTAACGTTATAATATCGAGGTGAGATCGATTATGTAATAATAACCTAAGTATGGAAAACGTAACATTTCGCATGCGGACTTAATTTGGGAACGTTAGGTTATTAAGCGTTAAAGGAAGAGAGTTGTGATTATATAATGTGTATACATTATATGAAAGTAAAGAATGTAAGTATAATACCATGTATTGTACTATTATGTATGAAGAATGAGGTAACATATATTATGAATTAATATACGAGTAAGTATATAAAGATTTTACGTGGGGTATAAATGTTAAGTTATATAATTTAAGGTAATGGACTTGTAGGATTGATAGTCTAATATAGAAGTCCAATGTATGTGATCATCAAGCCCAAGTGTTTGATTATCATAAGCCCAAACTATTGTAGCATGAGCCCATTAAGAGAGAAGCTAGATTAATTATCAAACCCCAATGATTTAGCCATGAACCATGGGTCAAACCAAGTAGGAAATGGGTAAGCTTGATGGGTAAACATAATGTGTGGTGAGAAAGTGAAGTGATGAGTACACAATGAATAGTAAGGAGGTGGATGATTGAGGAGGTGGAAATGAGGAGGTGTAATAAGGATGTGGGTAATTTAATGTCTAAAATTCCCTAACCTTAGTTGCCTATAAATACAAGAGCTTCATTTCATTTTGAGGGTTATTATTTTCATCCAACTTTCCTCTCAAATATAAGCCACTTATTTGGTAGAGCAAATAAGCACTTTTAAGCCAAAGCTTCTTTTGTTAGATTTCCAAGAAGAAGAAGTTAGACTTCAAAGGTATTGATCTTGGGTTCAATATTCTTTCATCTCTATTAGAATAAGTTGATAAGGGAAGTGTTATTAATGAACATGTATGCTAAGATCATGTAATAAGTTAATAAGGAATGAACTTAAGCCGAATAAGTTGAATAAGCAACTTGAACATTAATAAGTTGCTAGAGCCATGAAGAACTTTTCATAAGTTGTCATATGATGATTAATATGTTGATTATAGCATGAGAACTTTGATTGAAGGACTTAAGTTGTTAATAAGTCATGAGCATGAAGATTTATAGTTCATAAGTTGAATAAGTTAATGACTTATGAGAATGAGTCAAAACCTACTTTGATTATAAGTTGGTTAATAAGTAACTTGTATTGATTATATGTTGGTTAAAATCCATTTAGAACACTTAGTAATGAAGATTTGACAGACTTCACACGATTGGACGATTATTGTCGAATTCGTGAAATTCTCGGAATGGAAGTCGTATTTTGTGTTTGAAGTCGGAAATGTTGGTTTTCGATGGAGACAAGTCATATTTGTCATTATAGAGTTGCAGACTCGAAAATGACCGAATTTCGACTTGAAATGAAGAAACGATCGTTGAACGTTCACGAACGTTTATCGTTTTCGATAAAAATGAACTCATAGGTGAAATTTTAGCAAACGAAGTCAAATAGATAAAATTCTTGCATGAACGTGAAGATTATGAAATTTGTGAACCAATTCGGACTTAAAGCGAAGAAGTTATGCGTCCGGGAAGTTCGTAAAAATTTAAAAACTACATAATTATCGAGGCATGTGAGTCCGCATCACAGCGCGACTCCAAGCCTAAAAGGCTGCCGTGATGCAGTGAAAGTAGGTGAACCCTTGACACTCGCTAACTCATGTGGCAATAAAGGCGAGACACAGAGTAATTCTTGGCGCCGCGGTGCCAATCTTAGAAATTTGATAGCGAAGAATAGTTTCAAGTGTAGAAGAAAAGAGAACTTGTTAGTAATGAATTAAGATGTAATCATAACATGGTTAAGACATTGTAAGGTACTTGTAAAACACTAATGCATGTTGATTAAGAGTTAATAATCAATCGAAGATGAGCGGAATGTGAATGACGTAATGAAAGCCGAAAACCCTAAATAACGAATCTAAGTAAGGATTTATATTGAGATGAAGGGTAAGATATAATAGTATACATACTTGATTGTATAATACCTAATGTGGTACATTATATGATTATGTATTGTAGAATCATAGATACTTAAAGTGTACGTGTGTTAATCAGTAAGAAGACGCTAAAGGCAAGTATTCTAACCCTTGTTCCAGTTCAGTCTGGACAAGCTGTGTAATTCATGTATTCTTTCGCATGAAGTTTTTAACGATGAAGTCTAAAGCCAATTCTTTCGACTAGACTTATATTATGAATCTATCAAGCATGATTAATGTTACCAATTTATATTGTCATGATTTTCAATCGAAGACCAAGTATGCTAAAATGTTTTTGTTGTTTAACGACAGGCACGTGAGGTTGCCACAACTTAAACTTACACACGTTTAATGAATGTAGTGTTGATCAACATAGAGTACTATGAGCTGATCACTCAGAAGTGCTCGTAAGCTATGACGGACTTATGGACTTAGTGCCGGGTTGTCCTTTTCAAAAGAACTTATGATATGCTCATAGACTTGAGCCATATTTGTTATTCTACTGAGTATGGTTGTGTAAAACGTTTTGAAGGAAAAGAAGTGCTATTTTGAATTATCGATATATGAGTTGTATGTTTCAAGCATGTTGTTTATTAGAATTGTAGTACTTACTGAGCTAGTCATGCTCACTCTTGCTTGAACCATATGAACACAGCCAAGATCGAGCAGACCGAAGGCTCGGGCAAGGACAAGGGCAAGGCGAAGACAAACCCTTAGATTAATTATGTAATAGTATAGGTGAACGATTGTAATATATTTGATATTATGACAAGAACAAACGAATGGGTTACAAAGAACCTGGGAAATGTAATATTATTTTGGATATATAGAAGTTATATTAGTCCTTTTGTGACTATTCAGGTGAATGAATGAATGAATGGTAGTACCGTGTAGCACCATCTGTCGGGTTGGAAGAGACCCGAATTTGGGGGCGTCACAACTTCTTCTGATCTAGTGTGTTCTTAGCAAGGACTACGATCGTTGAGATGGTCCTCATCATCGTCGAGTTTTGTTCTGCGTTCATTGAGTCATTGCTGATAAATCGCCGTGTCTAAGCCGCAATCGTCGAAGTTTGAACTATAAGCGTCTGAAGTCTCGAGCAACGATCGTCGAGTCTCGAACTGTGATCATGAAGTCGTAGGAAGTCCTTGTGATGAACTTTTGACTTAGCATTCCTGTTGGTTCAAGATAACTCAGGAAGGGCCAACCTCATAGAGTGAATCAAGGTTTAGGTTTGTTACTGAGGTGCTTATTTAGAGAGATTGCTTTGTTTTGAATTTCATCATCATAGGATGCTCCTTCGTTTTGTTGATGGAACTCTGCTATCCTTGAGTCTGCACCGCGATCGTTGTGTCTGTACTCCGATCGTTGAGTTTGCACTGCGATCGTTGAGTCTGCACTGCGATCGTTGTCTTTTATGACACTTCGGCTCTACGATCGTGGACTTCCTTTGATCATGTCTATGATTTCGAACATAGCCTTTAAATCTGTATGGTTAACACATACTAGAGCATATTTTTCATGGTTGTAAATTAAGCATGCCTAGCTCACTTATTAACTTGTTAAATCTGGATTCATCTAGAGGCTTTGTAAAGACATCAACAAGTTGATTTTCAGTACGGATATATTGTAAAGATATAGTTCCATTTTTCACATGATCCCTAATGAAGTGATACCTTATTTCTATATGCTTAGTCCTAAAATGCATGACAGGATTATGAGTTATTGCAATTTCACTTGTGTTATCACAATGAATAGGTATGGATTTGAATTCAAACCCATAATCTGCTAGTTGGTTTTTCATCCATAGGATCTGAGCACAACAGCTGCCAACAGCAATATATTCAGGTTTTGCAGTTGAAGTGGATACTAAATTTTGCTTCTTGCTGAACCAAGACACAAGTCTATTTCCTAGCAATTGACAGGTGCCACTTGTACTCTTTCTATCTATTTTGCAGCCTGTAAAATCAGCATCTGTGTATCCTGTTAGTTCAAATGAGGACTCCTTGGGATACCAAAGTCCCAAGTGAGGTGTACCCTTGAGATACTTGAAAATCCTCTTTACAACAGTTAAACGTGACTCTTTAGGATTAGCTTGAAATCTAGCACAAATGTATGTTGCAAACATTATATCTGGTCTACTAGCAGTTAGATATAAAAGAGAGCCTATCATACCTCTGTATTGAGTTATATCAATACTTTTACCTTTTTCATCTTTGTCAAGCTTGGTTGCAGGAGCAATTGGTGTTTCATGGGAGAGGCTAATTCCATGCCATACTTCTTAAGTAAGTCTTTAATGTACTTGGCTTGGTTTAGGAAGATTCCTTCATCAGTCTGCTTTACTTGCAGTCCAAGGAAGAAGTTCAGCTCACCCATCATGCTCATTTCAAACTTACTCTGCATAAGCTTGGAGAATCTCTTGTAGAACTTTTCATCAGTAGATCCAAAAATAATATCATCAACATATATTTGAACTAATAGGACTTTATCTCTATGCTTTATAAGAAATAGTGTGGTATCTACTCTACCTCTAGTGAATCCATTTTCAATAAGAAAGTTAGTTAGTGTTTGGGAAAAAGCACATTTACCCCACTGTGGTTGTAGTGTTTTAAGCAATTAGCCACTGTGCTTTTAAAATATTCAATTAGCCCACTATACTTTTAAAAAATGTTCAATCAAGCAATTCCATCCAATTTTGCTCACGGACGTTAAAAAATTGGGGGGAAAAAGCACCATTACCCCCACTGTGCTTTTAAAATATTCAATTAGTGCACTGTACTTTTTAAAAATGTTCAATCAAGCAATTCCGTCCAATTTTGCTCACGGACGTTTAAAAATTGGGCCAATTTTCCTATGTGTCTTTAAAAAATAAAATACAAATAACGTGTATTTTAATTCAATTCCCTCGTGCATACCCTCGTGCTTATGTTATTTCAATTCTGCATCTTTAGAAAAGATCTAACAAGAATATCTAACCCCAGGATGCTTCAGACCATCATATTTTCAGTATATTGATTTACTAAGAACACATTTTTGTTGCTAACTTTTACAAACTATAGAATATTAATATTGGTTGGTTGGAGGACATGTACGTTGCCAATTTAGCCTAATTTATCATTTATTCATTTTGATAATTGGGGCATAATGTGAATAACCTAAAAATTGTGAACCACTTCCACAAGATAATATGAACTTTCTAAAAATTGTTAGATGAATAAGTACCGTCCAGTGCCATAAGTAAAAATAATGCAATAATGCCACAATTGTCCATGCAAGCAGAATCAAATGCTGACCGTCTATGAACTAAATGGCCAAGAGAATGGTAAGTCAAGAAAGCTGCACGAAAGTTGCCTTCTGGACTTCTAGTATCCTATAAACGAGAAACCATGCCACTAGGTACCTGAAAGTTTCCATCCACGACCTCCGCATCATTTGTATTTTATTTTTTAAAGCCACGTAGGAAAATTGGCCCAATTTTTTAACGTCCATGAGCAAAATTGGATGGAATTGCTTGATTGAACATTTTAAAAAAGTAAAGTGGGCTAATTGAATATTTTAAAAGCACAGTGGGGTAATGGTGCTTTCCCCCCCCAATTTTTTAACGTCCGTGAGCAAAATTGGACGAAATTGCTTGATTGAACATTTTTTAAAAGTACAGTGGGCTAATTGAATATTTTAAAAGCACAGTGGCTAATTGCTTAAAACACTACAACCACAGTGGGGTAAAGGTGCTTTTTCCCGTTAGTGTTTCATACCATGCTCTAGGTGCTTATTTAAGACCATATAAGGCTTTGCCTAATCTAAAGAGATAATTAGAAAGAGATGGATTTATAAAACCTGGAGGTTGCTCTACATATACTTCTTCTTGAAGTTCACCATTCAGGAATGTACTTTTGACATCCATCTGAAAGACCTTGAATTTAATGTGAGCAGCAAAGGCAAGGAATATTCTGATGGCTTCTAGTCTGGTAACAGGTGCAAATGTCTCATCGTAGTCAATGCCTTCTTCCTGAGAGTAGCCCTTGGCCACTAGTCTTGCCTTATTCCTGGTGATGACTCCATCTTCATCCATCTTGTTTTTGAAGACCCACTTGGTTCCAATAACAAGATGATTCTTTGGTCTTGGAACTAATCTCCATACTTTGCTTCTTTCGAATTGATTAAGTTCTTTCTGCATGGCCTCTATCTAGCTAGAGTCTTCAATAGCATCCACCATTTTCTTCGATTCTATTTGTGACAGGAAGCTTATATAAAAGCATTCATTTTGAGTGGCAGCTCTTGTTTTGACTCTTGCACTCGGATCTCCAATGATTAGATCTTGAGTGTGATCTCTTGCCCATCTGCTTCCTATTGGGACATCTGTTCTTATGCCTTCTTGTCTTAGATCTTCAAGATCTATTTCTTCCTCTTGGTGTGGAGGCTCATTGTCTGGCATAAGCCTCTTTACGATCTCATTTCCTTGCTCAATGATTTCACTATCTGGTACTACGATCGTAGTGTTAAGCACGACGACCTCATTCGTAGTGTCTGAAATGTTGGTCGTAGTGTCTTGAAGCACTATTTTGTCTAAGTCTGTCTCATCAAAGATGATGTGAATCGAGACTTCAACACTCAGTGTGTTCTTGTTGAACACTCTGTAGGCCTTATTGTCTCTGGCATATCCAAGAAAGATTCTTTCGTCTGACTTTGGTTGAAATTTTGTCAAGTATTGCTTTCCATTGTTGAGAATGTAGCATGCACAGCCGAAAACATGAAAGTAGCTGACACTTGACTTTCTTCCTTTCCATAGTTCATAAGGAGTCTTCTTAATTGTAGAGTGTATGAGTGATCTGTTCTGAGTGTAGCATGCAGTGTTAACAACTTTTGCCCAGAAGTACTCAGGAAGATGGGCTGCTGCTAGTAGAGTTCTTCCAGCTTTATCAATGTCCTGTTCTTTCTCTCAGCCACTCCATTTTGTTGAGGAGTTCGTGGAGCTGAGAAGTTATGACTAATGCCATTTTCTGTACAGAACTGGTCCATTTCTGAGAAGTTTAATTGTGATGCCCCCAAAATAGGTCCACACGACCCATTTTGAGTCGCCAGATATCATACTATAAAAATTAAATACAAACTTCATTTATTCAACTGTTGAACTGTCGTGCAAAATAGGACCACAGTTAAACTGTGAGTTTTAATGCAAATGTATGTAACTCTTATGGTGCCTCGACCACAACCTTACAATGTTACTTTACATAAAAGTACAATCAAAAACTATTTTAGAAATTAAAATCTTTGGGAAGTGCTCAAGGAAACCTTCGTACATGGCAGGCCATGAATCTAGGTTATGATAGATATCATATCTCCATAGAATTATCCTTGGTTGACCCAATAGACTCCAAAGAAAAACGAGAAGATTACTATCATGTTCCTTCCAATGGTGAGTCTTCTCTTGACATATAACTATCTCCACCGTCTGCAATTGAACATTATGTTTCAACCAAACTCCAAGATCATATAGGTAGTGCTCGTAGATATACTCGGCAAGTGGATGTGCACAACCACATCTTATGATAACACGAGGTTGTATGTCATTAGACATCTTATATGATAGTGACAAAACACCCTTCCAAAGTTGGGTTCGCCTCACCCTATTCGGTTCACCAAAATTAAATATCAAATGACGTATACAATACGACACACTTATCTAAAATTCTCAATAAAATTATTTTCATACTATTTAGGGAGAACCTCAATAGCTATAGACCACCGTTCTATTCTCCTGTTACCCCCGCTCGACCCAACTACACTCTTATTACCTGAAAGGAATTGTGAAGAAATAAGGGTGAGCAAAACTAGCCCAGTAAAGAATATCATGACTAAAGATAATTTAAATCATCAATAGCCTTCATCAGTAATAAATCAGAGATTTAGAACATATGGTAGATGATAAAACTTTTCAACCATAGTTGCAGTGGAACGAGCAATCCATTAGAAGAGTCAAATAGACCATCAGGTCTATTATCTTCTCCATGTTAAAAGTCCACCAATATTTTTTTATCCCTGTAACATCAATCAACAATTCCTGTCCACAATCATATGAATAACTCATAATCATAATTGTGATTCTAAACTCCTCTTCACACCCAGGACAGAAATAATTTTCATCACCTATCTTCACCTGAAACATAAAAAATCATGGTTATACCAAATCACAATTCCTTCTCATAACCATACTAATAAATTCATCTTTGCACTACGGCCAAAGATATTCATTAACAATTCATCTTTGCACTACAGGCCAAAGACATATAACTGTATTTTAGAAGAGTCGAGTAGAGCATGATATCTACTATCTTTACTGAATTAAAAAGTGTATAATCAATTTGTTATCGCCGAGACTCAAATTTTAATAAATAATCCACATCATCGTATCATCCCTGCACTACGACCAAGGATATTCATGTAATCATCAATGGTCATGATTATACCGAATAATCCCTGGTTATAATCATACCAATAACTATCCATCAATGCACTAGGGGCCAATAAGGACTTTTACAACATCATCTATAACATTACGGGTCATGATTATACCGAATGATCCCTGGTCATAATCATACCAATAAACAGTTCCTATATGCACATAAGCCAAAGATACTCATCAATAAATAGTTCATCTTTGCACGTAAGACAAAGATATACAACTGTAAATCCAAAAATCAACAGTCCATCTTTGCACGTAAGCCAAAGATATACAACTGTAAAACCAATAATCAACAGTCCATCTTTGCACGTGAGCCAAAGATGACTTTCATCATAATATAAGCATGAAGATGATGACAATGATATACGCATTAATCAAACGAAATCAATGATAAATATTAAAGACTTTAAATTTATCCGAGTTTAAAATATCAAATTATCATCGACGCAATCTTTGCTTTGTGGAGTAAAATTCAAGAATAATATTCATGTACCAAAAATAATTTGGATGAGGAAAAGAAATATATTTTTGGGTAAATAAGTACCCATGATAGTACCCTATGAATAGTACTTGAGGAATAGTACCTCATGAATAGTACCAAACATGAAAAGTACCCCAAATAACCGAAAGTGAATAATATTCGGGTGAATAGTAATTTGGGTGAATAGTAACCGTGAAAAGTAACTCGTGAATAGTACTACGCTACACGAAAAGTGCCTAGAATACCGAGTGAATAATACTAGAGTGAATAGTAACTGGGTGAATAGTAACCCATGAATAGTACTCCGACACGAAAAGTGCCCCGAATATCCGAGTGAATAATACTAGAGTGAATAGTAACTGGGTGAATAGTAACCCATGAATAGTAACTCAAAAAAAATACCAAAGAAAATGATATTCCATGATGAGTACAAAAGAAATGATATCTCATACGAGTATAATAGAATATACGAAACTGCAGATACATATAAAAAAACGTTATGTATTTATAAGGACAATTTTTTATTTTAAATAGATAACATTTTTGTAAAAAACACGGAGCTCTTTTCAAAAATCCTCAAACCCTCCTTTAAAAAACACGGAGGCCTGGGAGTCGGTTAAGAAAAAAAATTTGGCTTTCCTTTGTTCGCTTTCCCTTTTCAAAATCCCCAAACTCTAACTCCACCATTTTACTCGTTCGCTTGAGTGCCTTAAGCTTAAAGATTAATGGCAACTCATCAGTCAACGGTGGTCCTCATCGCTCTTTACACCATTTTACGTGCTCAAATTGTTCAGACTCACGACGAACTTGGAATTGTCAGGTACGTTTTCTTTTGTCTTTGATTTATGTTTTAGGCTTAGTATTAAGTATTGTTTGTTTGTTTGTTTTTGTTTCTTTTTCTTCTTTTTGATTGTGATAATTTCAGACAGTGTGAATCTCTGTCGATGATTCGATAATTAGGTAACTTTTGGGAAATTGGGATAACAATCTAGCAGCGTTATTGTGTTAACAATCTGGGAAATTGGGTTGGACGCTGATCTAATGTTCATTTAACTACTAAAAAAACTTGATAAATGGTAAGAAAGAAGGACGAACATATAAATTCAGTAACAAAAGATTGACTTGGTACTCAATTGACCAGGAATCTTTTTAGTAAAAATGGGCTGCAGCATATGTGTGCGCCTTTTTTGCATAAGAAAACTATAACTGACAATTCACTCAACTACCATCTGGTTTCTTGCTGTATTTGCCCCATATATAGCAAATTTTTACAGCATTGAGCTCAAGGGTTCAATTGCTGGAAATGGAGCTATTTGATGGCCTGAGTATATAACCTCCGACTGATTTATTGGTTTGAAAAATAGAGTCCTATGTAGTTGTAGGGTCTTGGTCAAGTTTGTGTATACGCATCATGACAATGCGCTATGTTCGATTGTTGGTAAACAGCGGAATCTTAGTATTCCAATGTATTCAAAGTAGAGAAAATGGTCAGAAGCCTGCTTGAAGGATGACTACAACTTCAATGGGCAGTGCAGGAGGAGTTAGAAACCTTATTTTATGGACGCTTGCCTTCCTCTATGTAAGTAAATGGATGAGCTCCAAGGCTCTTTCTATTTGGCGTATTCTGGCAAGAAATTTATCTAGTTACTAGAGAGATCCTGTAGGAGAAAATGATTTGCAGGATGCTACCACAAATATTATCTCCGGGAAGGATACTGCTGCAATTGAGGCTTCCAGGATTCTTGAGGAGTTATCTGATCAAGATTTGGTTCTGCAACATCTTGGATGGGTATGAATTTTTGTTGGGAACTGCTAGAAATAAAGGCATATTGCCTCATCATTTACTGGCTTATAAGATGTTTTTTTCTTATTAGATTGCAGATATATACCAGCTACTTGCTGTTCAAGTTTTAACATCTGAGAAAAGAACTCATCAGCTTTCACCTGGTAAGCTTCATAATACAAAGTCAGTTAATATTATAGTTCCCAAATTTCTGCCTTGCTAATCATTTTCTCTTGATATAACATTTCTATTTCCTACTATGTATTGAAATTTATCATTCTTCTTTTTCTCAGCTAGTCCAAAGAGAAAAAAAATATTTGTTAAATTTATCTATATAAATTTTAGATGATATGTTTGAGCTACTGCATGTCCTTCAGAATATAATTTCCTTAGAAACATTAAATTAACCTAGTTTAGACCTCTTCAAATGGCTTACCTTTATTACTTCAAATCAAAAGTTTCTAATGGGATAAGTTGTACTTACATAATTTTTAATTTAATGGGATAGTTTCTTTACTTGCTTTGAGAATCAGTTTTTCTATTTGGACATTTTCATCCTAATTTGGGTATCCCTTACAGATGCAGTCTTTGCTGCAATTGATCCGAAAAAAGTTGAAATCCTTCAGAGGTATGTTTATCTTCATTTTCTGTGTTAAAATATAGTATATATTTTTTTTACATAAATACAATATTATGTCTAGATGAAGCCTTGAGTTTAATAATGGTCAACATTCTCGATCATGTGTTCATTCATTTGGAGTGGACCTTTGGTACTTCTGAGCATCCCCATAAAGTCATATAGGTCAAGAAGTTCAAAACTCAAGAGGCATGTAACATAAGATATTGGCTGGATAGGCATTCAAGCTGGAACTTAGTTGGGAACTTCTGTGGCTGAATTCTGGTCTTATTCAAGGATCTACTAGAGACAGTTTTAATTTAGTGTCATGTTTGAAATTTTCTCAATTTCCTCTTCATTAAACTGATATTTTATTAAGTTATTGATGTTATATTTATGTGTTGTTGATTTTGTTCTTTTTCTCTTTTGGTTTTTCCCCCCTCCTAATTTGTTTTCTTGTTTTTCATTTTGTTCAATTTTCCACTCTTTCTCACCCTCTCCCAAATTTTCTTTTTCTCTTTTCAATGATTTTCATAATAATATTGACAACCTTACTTTGCAGATATTTACAGTGGTTGATTGAAGATCAAGACTACGAGGACACTCAGTTCCATACATCATATGCACTTTTGCTTGCAAAATCTGCTATCAAAACTTTTGAAATAGAAAGTACCTTTCAAAATTCAGGCGGTGGTACTCTAGAGGAGACAAATATATCTGATTTTGGAGTGCAGTTGATTCTTCATGATCATGTCGTACAATCTTTGCCTTGAAAACTTACAGATTATAATTAAAATGGCAGCTGCAAATGGAGTAAGACGCGTTTGGGTTAGTCAAAATGGATTGCTGTCCTGTCCACTCCTGCTGTATTAGTTATGTAGTACTCTTTAATTATAGGTCAGGCCTTACGGATACCGTATTGTTCATTTTCTCCATTACTTTTTTCTTCTACAGAAGGATCCTCGCATATGAAAGCCATACATTGTAATTTTTGGACTTTGAGGCTTAAACTTATATGTTCTGCGATTACGCCTAGGACTTGCTTGCTATGGGGTTCGACTAATATTATGGGGTTTCTTTGCAGATGGGTAAATTGCTTTTCTTTGATATGTCTCTCTTTGTGGCGGGTGAGCTAAGCTCTGTGTATAGTCTGTCGCTTGAAATTATTTGTAAACATAACTATTTGCAATTATGTATGCCGCCTCTATTACCACGGTCTATCGCTTGTAATTATTTGTCTTTTAGGAATTTCTCAAGTTGTCAAAGGTATTGGCTATTGTTATTATTTTTGAGAAGCCATGCAATTCTAGATACCGCTAAAGTAGTAAAATGGGTAAAATGAAATGTTTTATGCTTGCCATATTGAAAGCTTGATTGTATCTTCTTTTCATTTTAAAGGATTTACCATCATAGAAGAAATTCCTGATCAAAATTCTATGTAAAGCTCTGTAGGCTTCAAATGTCTTTGAACTCACGGGGAGATGCATCTTCTTTTCATTTTAAAGGATTTGCGTTACTTTACGGCCTAATATCTAATAGGTACACCTCTTGTTGGCCAAGAGTTCACGAGAAGCGGGTGGGGATTTGTGAGTGTCGATTTTGTGTTTCCTTCTTAAGTGACATGGATAAGATAGTAATTTTTGTAATCATTTTTGTAAACCATGGTTGCGAACAATTGAAATAATGGATGAATTAATTGAGAATGGTTACGATAAGATGGATGTAAGGAATAAGGATGAAGTTATATCACAAATGAGATCTCATTGTTGCTAGCTAACAATTTGGGCGAGGAGGATATTTTATGCCCTCTTATTCTTGATGTAATTTTTACTTAACTATCTTATTATGCATTAGGAATGTCTTTAGCTATTTGAAGTTCACGATTGTTGGGATAAGTTTACTTGTAGGCATCATACAAGTTTTCTAGAAGAACCCAACAAACTTCAACATTGATAATGTCAGGAGTTACAAAACTTGGTGGGAGTCTTCACAATTGTGCCATTGTCGGAGGTATGGTTTTGAAAAATGATGTTGTTGGGAGCATAAAGAAAATGGAGAAGGCAAAGGTGAGTATGTTTTTAGTCAGTTTTAAAGTTCATCTGTTCCTTGAAATAAATAGAGCCTTGAATCACCGATCTTTTTATTTTCTGGTTTTGTTTTCTTTGTTTCCTAAAAGGTACAAATTGATATTTTGATACACACAGAGTCTCCTTAATTTTATGTTACCAAGCTTCTTTGTTTTTATTTTTTCTTTAATCTATGAAAGGCGTTGTTGACTTAAGTATGATAAGTAGAACTATTGGATGATTATGAAACTTAAGATTTGTCCTAAAGAAGTTGATTTTGTAGTCTTTATAGCTATTTCAAAAGTTCAGCACTGTGTTTAAGCAATAAATTTTTTCAATGCAGATGTGTATATTTTGTTTCCCAACTTCCTCAGTTATTCCACTCCATGTCCATCCAGGGATGACTGTTTTGAGCAAACTTCTCTATGGCTCCTTGCATGTGAAAGCTTATGATTGGGTTGAGCCTAGAAGCATTAAAAGAAGTATCTTTGGAATGAAGCGGAAAGAAAGCAGAGTTTTCTATCATCTGGCTTGAGAAAGGTGAGGTCGATTACCATGGTTGCGGAAGATAATTAAGTAATTACTAAATACCCCTGCGAAAGATAATCTGTGTGATGTGAATTTGAGATGTATATATGGATAGTTTGGTATATATTTTGTGGATGTAGTAATTTGAAACCGTAAACGAATGGTATTATTGGGATGTATTTTGAATGGTTGATACATTTTGGCTTTAAATTTAAATGAGAATTTAGACATTTTAGTTATATATTATGGCATTAGCATATTGCAGGTGCATTGGTAATGTAGGTGAACCACAATTTTTTTTCTTTTTTTTAATCTACAACATTTTATAAACGTTGTGTAAATGTGTTTAAACGTTGTCTAATATATTAAACTACAACATTTTTAGCCAGAAAACGTTGTGGAATCATACCTTCTACAACGTTTTTAAGCTTTTACTAATTTATGGAAAACAAATCTACAACGTTTTTTTTCTTAAAAACGTTGTAAAAGGTGTCTAACTACAACGTTTTAAAAACATTGTGTAAGGGTGTCAAATAGATGACAGCCTTAACCATAACATTTTTTTGATTGAAACCACAACGTTTTTTTCGCGATATCTATTTACTATTTTGTAGTAGTGTATGCTGCTGATTTGCTAGATATTTGGTGCATGTGAGAAGTCAAGGGTTGGCTACCAGCTCAATATTTAGCAATATACACAAGTTATCTTAAATAATTCAAGAGGGGCATTTTAGTCTTTTGCTTGCATTTTTTAATGGCCATTTTATAAATTGGCAAACCCTTAGGGTTTAACCCTTAAGGTTTAACCCTAAGGTTTAACACATAGTATTTATAGGATTTCCAATTAGGGTTTGTATAAAAATAAACTTTTAGTTTCTAAAATTTGTAATTAGTGTTTTCTTAATTAGATTAGATTTCTAATTATACATGAATATTAGGGTATTATTTACTAATTATAATTATTCTTGGTAATTTAGCAATTAGGGTTTATAATTAGCACTTAGGTTTTATAATTACTAATTAGGGTTACCTAATATAGAAATTAGGATTTTAAAATATTAATTTAGGGTTTCTAGAAATTAATATTTCTAAATGCTAATTAGGGTTTACCTAATTAATCATAAAATCATATAACACAGTTATATAATAGTCTCAAACTCATAATTGAGTTTCAAATTAGGGTTTCCCACAATAAAACTAGGGTTTGTCATAATACACCATAATTGATCAACCATTGTCAGTCCACATACATATAGTACATATTTATAGCACAAAAATAAAATAATATTAAATTATCATTCTCATTGATTGATCAAAATCCAAAATTAGGATTTGGATTCCATATCTGTTTTATATGCCATATACATACCATTATTAATTAAGTTATAATAATTAACTTAATTAATCTAAAATAAATTTATATAATATAATAAAATAATTATTATAATAATTTAATAATCATTTCATATATCAATTAAATAATATATAACCATATTTTTATGGAAAATAATTAATAAAAATATTTCTAATATAAAATTATTTGTTATAAGAATATAGTTTATAATGATCAATAATTCTAAAATAAAATCATTTGTAATTATTCATGTAATAAATATATTTTATATTCATCACATAAATACATACACATTATCTTGGCACATATTTCCCATATTTATTTTAATTAAAAAAAAATTATACGCAAAATTTTTGATTTATTTTTATGGAAAATAACGGGTTGTTACATCTATAGTAGATGATCACATCACATAACACATTAGGTCATGAATAAACATGCATGGCTCCTAATGAATCTTACCCTTCTTCTCAATCTAATCAGATATTAGATTTGTTACTATTGGTTCCGGCTTTCCGTTTTAGTTTACATCATTATTATGTTTATGTTTGATTACTTATCTTTAACCTTTATATATCATAATTAAGGTTTAACAAAGCTTTAACAATATTATAATTAAGCTTTACTTCTTTGCTAATCAATTATCATTCATTCTATACTTGTAACCATTCCTTACTATGCCTTCCTTAAAATTTTAAATATGGCCTGATTATCTTATACAACTTCATATTTGTGGCATGAAGTTTTCGGCAATGAGGTCAAACTCAACTGGCTGCGGTGCCACTCTTTACTCATTAAGTCGCGTTGCGGCGTGAGACAACAGAAGGTCGAGACCTTTGCACTGCGATCTATGCGCCACCATTATGCCTTGAAATTTGGGCAGTGGTGCCATTTCAAGCACCAGACAATTTGATTTTGATTTGCACAACGAACTTCTCGAACTCCAAATTTGATCATTTTAAGTCCGAATTGGCTCTTTCAAAAGTCATTAGCTCATAAATCACATACTCTATGTGTTCATGCAAGAATTTTATATTTTCGACTTCGTTTACTCAAAATTCATCTATTGGTTCATTTTTTAACGAAAATGATAAACGTCGGTGAACGTTGAACGCTCGTTTCTTTGTTCTAAGTCGGAATTCGACCATTTTTGAGTCCGCAACTCTATAATACCAAATAAGACTTGTACCCATCGAAAACCAACGTTTTTGAGCTCAATATCAAAATTCGACCTCTAATCCGAGAATTTCACGAATTCGACGATTATCGTCCAACCGTGAGAATTCTGGCATAACTTCGTTACTTATGATTTAATTATCATTTCAAATGGATTCAATCCATCATATGGATATTTTAACCTACATATTACATCAACTTATTTTCATGATAAGTTATGACTTATTCTTCATGAACTTATAGCTTATCAAAGTATAAACTACATATTATTCAATTATCATGACTTATGATAGTTTAAATCCTCTAACCATCATTCTAACATCCTATTAACATATAACTTCAATCATGTAAACATGTTACAAGAATTACAAATTCTTCCTTGGTTCATAGCTTATTCATGAACAAAGTGCTTATTCTTGGCTTATTAGGACTTAAGTCCTTATTTTATTTCTTCCTAACATTTCTTTGCATACATGATCATTAACCCATTATTCTCTTATCAATCTATAATGGTAGAGATGGAAGACCAATGACATGAGATCATTACCTTTGTTGAACTAGCTTTCTTCTTCTCTTTTCTAATAAATGAAAGTAGCTTATTCTTGGATATTATCTCTAACCAATAAGTTAATTGTGTTGGATGAAAAAGAACAAGTAACAAATGAAATCCAAAGTCTTCTATTTATAGGATTGCTAAGGTTAGGGCATATTGGACAAAAACCAATTCCACCTCCTTACTATTCATTACCCACTTTATTAAATAAACTTGCTCCCTACACTAATTACTTGGCCATCACAACAATATCTTGGTCATTACAAAAATGTCTTGGTCACCAAGATTAACCAAATGATCATGGGTTGCCCCATGGATCACCTTCAATCATTGGATCCTAACTTGAGCTTGGATTTAATTAACTTAACTTTTGGCTTGTATTACCAACTTACTTGGACTTCTCATTAACCACCACTTGAGCTTTAACATTACACGCACTTGGGCTTGCACATTAATTCTATTGGACTTTACAATTTACTAACAATCCTACAAGTCCAATTCATTTGGCTAAAAGCCTTATTACATATTCTCTAAGTATTATACTCGTATTCTCTTTCACAATATACGATATTCCATCCTTTGTACATACTCATATAATATTTCGTATTATACTTGTATTCGTTACCTCTTACAATACATACGTATCATACGATCATTACATTAACTTCTAATGCTTTATTTTCCTAACATTCACGAATTACGTCCGCATGCGAAAAATTAAATTTTCCATACTTGAATTCTTATTACATAATCCAACTCACTTCGATATTCTATCGTTACGTATTTCTCGAAAGTTCAAAAATAATTCCCAAGCAGAAATCGATGAATAGTATTTTTTGAAAAATTTCTCGAAAAACATTTATTTTCGTCTTGGAAATTCAAAAACTTTAATTCTCTCACGTAGTCAAAATACTACTAAGTTCCAACGTTTCTAGGTTATAAAACGACATTCATCATACTAACACGTAATAATAACAAGTAATATAATTTTATTCATTATTTTATTAAATAAAATTATTTTACAAAGGATTCGAATTTCTCAGTCGTTACACTAACCATAGAAATCCAACTTTCAAACAAAACTCAAGAAGTATAATACTAAAAACTCAAAGCTAGGTTATTACCTTTGATTAGCTATAAAATTTTGAACAATCTTCTTGTTTCTTCCTTCCATAATTCTCAGAAATTCTTTCTCTCAAATTACAGAGAATTTCTTCTCTTTCTCTCTTTTTTCTTCTATCTTATTTCTTCCTTTTGTTCTTTCTTAGGCTTAAGCCAACACTTAATGTAAAACTAAAACAGAGACTAACATAAAAAATAAAACTGATGTATAATAAAAGGCTGCTAAATTCATATCAGTTATTTTTATTTTAAATTTAAAAGTCATAAGGTCTTGTTTGGCAAAACCTATTAAAATAATGACTTAATCATTCCTTAAGCCTTATTTGGCAAAACAAGATTAAAATAAGAATTTCAAAAGCTCTAAGGCTTTCTTTGGTAAAACCAAATTAAAACTCTTTTTAATTTATTTTTATAAGTCATTTATAATATAGTTTATTGTCCCACATTTTTTACTTGGATTTCCATATCCAATCTTAATAAACAAAACTAATTACCACAAAATTATAATTTTTTATTATATTTTTACTTAATAAATTAACATATCACTTTAATTACTAAATTAAATTAAAACAACATTCTACCAAACTATATAATCCTTAACAACTCTCTACTTTAGTTATTAAGTTAGATTAGAGTATTATCTAATAAATTTAATTCATCACTCTTTTATCGTAATTAAGTTAATTTCTATAGCTCATGAATTATTTACTTACAAATAAATAATCCAACAAATATCTACTAAAATTCTGAATTGTTACAGTGGCTAAATGAAGATGTGGCTAGCAGATGAAAAAGGGATAAAGTATAGTCTTGATAATGAGGGATTATTAAGATTTGAAGGAAGAATTTGGGTTTTGAATGAAATGGAATTAAAGGAGGAAGTGTTACAAGAGGCTCATAGTTTGAGGTACTCGATACATCCTAGTAGTAATAAGATGTATCAAGACCTTCGATAGAGTTTTTGGTGGCCGAACATGAAGAGAGAAATAGCAGAATATGTGAGTTTGTACTTAACTTGTCAAAAGGTTAAGGCCGAACATCAACGACCAAGTGGCTTGCTACAGTCATTGGAGATTCTGAAATGTATGTGGGAGCATATCACGATGGACTTTCTGGTGGGACTTCTAATTACTTAGAAAGGGTATGAAGCTATGTGGGTAATAGTAGACCGGTTTGACGAAGTCGGCTTACTTTTTGCAAATAAGATTTAAGTTTAACATAGATCAGTTAGCTAAACTTTATGTTAAGGAAATTATATCCAGACATGGAGTACCAATTTCGATAGTGTCAAATTGTGATCCACGATTCACATCAAACTTTTGGACAAGTCTGCAAGAACAAATGGGAATGCAGTTGAAGTTAAGTACAACGTATCATCAACAATCAGATGGGAAGAGCGAAAGGACAATTCAGACGCTAGAAGATATGTTGAGATCTTGCGTTATGGATTTTAAAGGTAGTTGGGATGATCATCTACCGTTAGTAGAGTTTGCGTATTACAATAGTTATCGTACGAACATAGGCATGCCACCTTACGAAGCTTTATATGGAAGGAAGTGCAGAACACCATTGTGTTGGGATGAAGTAGGAGAACGCCGAATGCTAGGACCTGAATTGGTGCAACAAACAGCGGATATAGTTCAGCTGATACGAATGCGATTGATAGCAGCTCAAGACAGACAGAAAAAGTTTACGAATTTGTGATGAGTATGAAATATGCTATATTTTTATTCCTTAATGCTTAATTTTTTGTATTTATTTTGTGCCTAATTATACTCATTATTTTTATATTTTTATATTTTAGGTACAATTGAAGGGTTCCGTGTTTTTGGAAATAATTTGAAGACATATCAAACATTTTTGGACAAGGAATCAGCAGCTTAATAAAAATTACAAGCATGTCGGGTGTATTATAATCAAAGTGGACCGCGAGTACATGATGATCAATTTTCCAGCATATATCACGTGGGCCTTCATTATTCACCAAGTATCCTGCAAATCAACTAGTCAAGTGATTTCTTTATATATATATATATATATATATATATATATATATATATATATATATATTAGATTATTACATCAAGTGGGCCACGAATATCATGTGGGATTACATGAGAGGGACTTAACATATTTCCTAACATAATCCTATATTCAACAAACTCTACAAAGCTTGTACAAGACAATTAGCTTCCAATTCGGTTCATGCAAAACACAGAAATTAATTCACAAGAATTCCATTAATTAGTTCACATGGCAATTGAAAAATCTGAACGCGACATGGAAAGTTTGTACACGACATATTGTGGAATTTGATTCCAATTTCAAATCTGATTTTTGGATAATTCTAGAAAATTAATTTTTACAATTCTATTGTAATTAGGATTTCTTTTTCCAAATTAGATTTTATTTCTTTATGGAAATTAGTGTAATATGTAATTCCTTTTAGGTTTGGATTTCTAGTTCCGATAGGATTTATGACTTTGTCTAGCACTACAAATAGAGGATGAGAGTCATGGTTTTATTCATTCAATTATCAACTATCATCTATTGGAGTGCAGACTCAAGAGCATGTCAGGATAGTTCTTTTTATTCAGTTCTAAAGGGAGGTAGAACCTTGTTACAAGTAATTGATTAATTGAGTATTATTATTTATTCCTTATTGTGTGAAATTTCTTTTGATAATATGTTTTCATTGATTGCATGTTAATTGATCTAATTGATTTAATATGGCTAATTGAATTAGCTTGATCATTATCATCTACTAGATTAAGATTGGTATTACGTGTAATTGATATCTGTCTTCTCACAAGTAGCAACTTGGTAATAATAATTGTGGACAAGTTTTGTTTATTGCTAAGATTATCAAAAAATAAGTTAAACAAATCAAGCTTATGTGTTTGTTTCTTGGATTAGCCTAATTCTCTATTTCTTAATGCTTGTATCATATTAAATCTAGAGAGCTTGTTCTAGGTTGCATGCTAGTTAGAATCTGGTGAAGAGCTTGTTTCATACAGTGATAATCTAAGGAGAATTTCGGATAGCAGAGCTTATTGTTATCTAGGGCTAATAGTTTCATTGAAGGAAAAATAATAATAACTTGATTAATTGATTGCTGTACTTGGTGAAACTGAACTGCAGAATTGAAGTTTTTACATATTTGGTTAAATCATTAATTCTTGTTCTCTTAGTTTAAAAATAATTTTCAAAAACCCCCCATCTTTATTTTCTATCAAAATAATAGAATAAATATAAAACAAATTACTCTATGTGGGATCGATCCTTACTTACTACTGTGCTAATTGTTTGAATTTGTAAAGTGAAAGTGAGGTTAATTTAGGAGTATAAACAACAACTCCCAAATTTTGGCACTGTTGCCGTGGAGTAATTTGGCATTTTGTTTTTATTCTATTATTTATTTTGTTCTTGTTTTATGACTCGATCTGTGACAAACGAGATTTTGTATTTTAATTTTAATATTTATTGAATTCAATAAATATTTTTTCGATGATTTAATTATTAGATTAGATAATTAATTGATGAAGTTTTGGTAAATTAATGTGTTAAATTAATGTGGAGAATTCTATTATTCAAATTATGTATTTATGTGAGTTTATTGAATTAAAAGAAATATTTAATAAGCCTAATATTATTTTAATTAATTAGAGAAATAATAATTTGACATAATTAATAAATGATAAATTTAATTATGTGACTATGTGAATTAATGAGGAATTATTATATTTTATTTAAATTAAATAAGATATTCGATAAATTTCCTAAATAGGTGTGACACGATTAAACTATATTATTAAGGATTAATCAAATTAAATGGTTATGTGCCTTTTAAGGCTAGCCAAATGGAGCCCTATTGGGAGTTGGGAGCAGTTAACCCATGATCAGATTAACTGACCACCACACTGCAATTAAGAAGCGCATTAACCAATCTTATTTTAGAAGACGTATTTTATTTATGAATTTTAACTGAGAGGGAATTCAGAGAGAATTTAGAGAAAAGTTGAGTGATTGAAGAAGAAAGTGAAGAATCAAAGGAACCTGTTAAACATTCCATGAAAATGACTTTCAAGTTCTGTTAAAATCTCTGTAATTGGAAATGGTAGTGATTATGCGGATATATATATGGGATAATATGTCATCATAGCATGTTTTACTATATATTGTATGATTCCATAACATCAGTTTCATAAAAATATGTCGTATATTGTTGCTTCAAAATTATATAGTATAGAAATATGGCCATATGGCCCTTACTCGTAAATTTAATACGTCAAACATATATTGTCTCATAAATTTTATACTTGTATATAATTATGTATGTTAAAACGAAGAAAACAAACTTCGAATGGACTGATTTAGTGTTATAACGAACCCGTAGTGCCAATTTTCATGTTTTGTTTTCAAAACTTTCAAGAACATCAAGAACAGTAAAATTATATAATTTGAATCAAGTAATTATTTGTTTAAATTTGTTAAAATCACTCTATAAAGGTTGGGTAATGATTATGTACGAATTATAGTATGTGGGTATGTTTAATTTAATGTATTTAATGACCATGTAATGATAATTTACTTTGACTCTGTGTTCTTGTGAATGAAATAAAAAAACTGGAGTTTCGTGCCGCGGCGCCAACTCCATGCCTTAAGTCCCGTGTATGACGCTAAAGCCCAAGCCCTAGTGCCACCATGTGCATGGCACCAAGAACAATCTTCTTTGGTGGTAGCCTTATTTCCTCTGTGATTGCTCAGAAATGAAATGTTGTGATTATTTATGTCCATGAAAGTATTAGTAACCTAATCTATTGAACAGAAAAATATGTTAGACATATAATGAGATGTTAAAATAGATTCTTAACATGTCAATAAGGCATTTACATGTTGATTGAATTATTGAACACATAGTTAGCTTATTATTCGTGTAGTGTGATATTATGTGATAATAAGCATGATAATTTGACTAAGTATAGTCATAACCAGAGTTAGACCAAAGAGTAAACTTACAATGACTAGTTACGTTATAATTGACTGGTATTGTGAATGTAAATGGTATGTAGAATTAAATCAAGGAACATGTATAATTAACGTGTAATCTACGCACGAGGCAAATTTCCTAACCCTATTTGTTGTTGTTATTCAAATTTTTGAACTTACATTGAGCAAATTCTCATTATTATTGATCAAGTCCATTTTTGTTATTAATCTTTTCAATGTATGATTCTGTTATACAATACTTATTCTATTGTATACCTATTGAGATTGTTATTCGATTTAAATATCAATTACTGTTGAACCTTGTTAGGCTAGCGGACCCTTAATGATTCGACTAGTCCATAGTTGATGAATGTTCTAAATTTTAGAACCCTTGTTGAATTATCCAAACCAAACTTTCTTGGTACGAACTCTAATGTCAAACTGAGATGAACAACCCTGTATAGGGGATTACTTATGCGTTAGCGTTAAGATATTGTGCACAGTATGGTACTAAGGGCTGATCCCCCTAAGTACGAGAAGAAGAGTCCATAATCTTATGACTGTTAAAGGTTTCAAGTATAAACACTTGACAACCTAGGACATAGTTTAAGGTCTTATGACCCTCAGAAGTTCTTTTGATTCTTGTTATTCATTCTTGATTCAAAAGCCGAGTTTTCTTATTTCAGAAGTCTTTGATTCATTTGCATGTTATTATTTTATTGTTATATTGTTATACTTGTGGGCAATCGTGCTCACTCTTGCGTAATAATAACACTGCAGTTAAGAATGAAAGATCCGACGAGCCTTCCACTAGAAAGGGCAAAGGCAAAGTTAGCAAGTAATGAGGATGTGTTGTTAGTTGATAAAATTTGTTTCAGACTTGATGTTGTTTAAGACTTATTATTTGTTTATGATTCCGCACAGATGTTTAAGGTTAGTTTAACCTGGGATTATATTTAATATTATTCAGATGTTGTAACCCCATAAGGGGATGATTTATTTCTATCTATTGCATGGTTTGCATTTAATATGGGTAGATAGATAGATGATATTTGTATAGTGAACACCAAATCCCACGGAATTAAAGTACCTAGATTCGGGGGTGTCACAGGTTGGTATCAAAGCTGTAGGTTATGAACCTTAGGTGGGGGAACAACCTTAGGTAGTAGCCTTACAGGAGATCGAGAACATAGTGGTGGTAAACTCTTATCGAGTTCTAAGAAATGAATTCCTTAATTCATTGAAGATAATAAAAGACTTTATGTGCTTATGTGAGAAACTTATGTGCTTGCGAGTACCGATTAGTAACTAAAATTTAAAACTGTGTTGTCAGGATGTCAGATGTTGGAGGAGTTAGTCGAGATGGGGAGGAGGAACCCCGAGTACCTACGGAGGAGGAGCCCCAAGACATTCATGTCGTTAGGGAGCAGTTGGTATAGAGAGATCCATCTTCATTGATTACTATTTTTGGTCAAGAGCATGAGCCTGAGTCAGATCCAGAGGAGGATCCTGAGGAAGAAGAGGAATAAGATGAGTTCCCACCGAACTCTATTATTGCCGAGATGTAGGATGCGCTTTGTGATCGTAACATAGAGTTACGAGACCTTATTCAGGAGCTGAAGAAGCGGACGGTTATTCAACAGCTTAACATCGAGTAGAGGGATAGGGAGATCGTGACTCTTCACACACATCTGGAAAACGTAGAGTGGGATTTAATTCACAAGAAGGGTCAAATTGAAGAAAAGTCCGAGGAAATAGAGAAGTTGAAGAATGAACTGAAAGAGAGCTCAGCAAGGCTGACCATAGCAGAGGAAGTTTGGGTAAGGGAATCACGTCGCGCTGATCTTGCAGAAGAGGATTACCGTGTGAAGAAGGCTAAGCTTGGGGAGACGCACTGTAACGCCCCATAAAATCGAACCTTTGTAAATATTTTTTATAATGAATAAAATAATATTATTTATTATTATTATTATGTGTTGATAAGATGAATGTCGTTCTACAACCTAGAAACGGCGGAACGTCATAGTATTTTAACTACGTGAGAGAATTAAAGTGTTTGAATTTCTAAGACGAAAATAAAAGCTTTACGGGAAATTTTTCGAAAAACACTATTCATCGATTTCCGCTCGGGAATTATTTTTGAATTTCCAAGAAATACATAATGTTATAATATCAAGGTGAGATTGATTATGTAATAATAATCTAAGTATGGAAAACGTAATATTTTGCATGCGGACTTAATTAGAGAACGTTAGGAATATTAAGCGTTAAGAAGAATTTGTATTAATCGTATGATGCGTATGCATTATGCGAGGTATTAAACGTAAGTATAATATGAAGTATTATACAATTAAGTATGGAGAATGGAATAGCGTATATTACGAATTAGTATATGAGCTAGCATACGAGAATTATACGTAGAGTATATACGTCAAGGTTCTTAATTAAATGGAATAAACTTGTAGGATCATTAGTATATTGGTAGAAGTCCAATAGAAAGTGATATGCAAGCCCAAGTGTTTGTTAATCATGAGTCCAAACTAATGTAATGCAAGCCCAACAAGAAATAAGCTAGATAATTAAGCAAGCCCAATGTAATGATCTAATTGGTTAGCCATGATCCATTGAGCAAACCATGTTAACGTGGGTAGTCTTGATGGGCAAGTACTTTATGTGATGATCAAGTGTTGTGATAAGCAAGAAAAAGGAGTGGCTAGCAATTTAACTTAATGGTTGAGCAAATGAATAGTAAGGAGGTTAGTAAGGAGGTGGAGGGCCTAAATGACTCTTATACCCTCACTTTGCCAAGCCTATAAATAGGAGAGTTTGTTGGTCATTTTTTCATTGTTCAACTTTCATCCAATATAAATCAACTTAAGTTTTAGAGAGAATAAGCACTTTATAAGACAAAACATCATTTGCTAGATTTTCAAAGAGAAGAGAAGTACTAGTCTTCAAGGGTAAGACTCTAGTCTAATATATCTTTTATCTCTATCATTGTAGGGTGATGAGAGAAGTATGATTGTATGTTAAGAACATATAAGAAGTAATTAATGAATGAACTTAAGCCGAATAAGTTGTGAATAAGCAACAAGAACCTAAATAAGTTGATAAACTTATGAAGAATGTGTCATATGATGTTAGTATGTTCAATATGGTATGAGAACATTGAGTAAAGGACTTAAGTCCATATTAAGTCATAAGAAATGGAAGTCGTAGTTTATAAGTTGATTAAGTCATTAACTTATGAGAATAAGTCAAAACTTACTTTGATAATAAGTTGGTGTAATAAGTAACTTGAAATGTTCTTATGATGATTAAAAACCATTTAGAATGATAAGCAAATCATTAGTAATGAGGTTTTGTCGGAATTCACACGATTGGACGATAATCGTCGAATTTGTGAAATTCTCGGAATAAAAGTCGTATTTTGTGTTTGAACTTGGAAACATTGGTTTTTGATGGAGACAAGTCATATTTGGCATTATAGAGTTGCAGACTCAAAAATGACCGTATTCCGACTTAGAACCAAGAAACAAGCGTTGAACATTCACGAACGTTTATCGTTTTCGTTAAAAATGAACTAATAGGTGAAATTTTAGCAAACGAAGTCAAATAGATAAAATTCTTGCATGAATGCATAAAGTATATAATTTGTGAACCGTAGGCTCTTGAACGAGCCAATTCGGACTTATAACGAAGAAGTTATGTGCCCGGAAATTTCACAAAAAATTTAAAAGCTGTAAATTTTCTAAGGCACATAGTTAGTGCCGCAACGCCAACCTAAGGCCAAAAGATGAAATAGCAAGTCACGGACCTGATGTTCGTTGAACCTCATCGAACTTTCGCCGGCAAATGTACGACATGAAGAGTAAGGACTCTGCCTTGTACCGAGTCCGGACTGCACTCCATCGTTAACTCGTAGCGCCAGTAACATGGCTTAAAGAGGAAAGGGTGGCTCCGCAGCGCCAAACCTAGGGTTTGGACAGTGATGAAGGTTTACAAGTATAGCGTGAACAGTAACTCAGTAGTAATAAACTGAGGAACTTAATAAGGTATTGTAAGGTATTGTTAAACCTTATCTATGTTGTCTAAAGGTTGAAGATAATTAATCAATCATGAACATAATGAAACAATGTAACAAAAAGCCGGAACCAATAATAACAAATCTAATTTAGGATTAGATTGAGATGAAGGGTAAGATATAGTGGTATAACTGCTTGATTATATATGACCTAATGTGGTACATTAAATGATCATGTATTGTAGAGACTTAGACACTTAAAGTGTACGTGTTATAAACAGTAAGCAGTCGCTAAAGGCAAGTATTCTAACCCTTGTTCCAGTTTAGTCTGGACAAGCTTTGAAATTCATGTATTCTTTCGCGTGAAGTCTTGTATAATGAAGTCAAATCCAATTCTTTCGGCTAGACTTATATTATGATTCTATCAAGCATGGTTAATGTTTATCGAGTTATATTGGTGTGGTTTTCAAATGAAGACTGAGTATGCTAAAAATGTTTTTGTCGTTTAACGACAGGCACGTGAGGTTGCCACAACTTAAACGTATACACGTTTAATGAATGTAGTGTTGATCAACATAGAGTACTATAGCCTGATCACCTAGACGTGATCGTAAGTAATGTCAGACTTACGGACTTAGTGTCAGGATGTCCTTTTCAAAAGAACTTATGAAATGCTCAAGGTCTTGGACCGGAATTGATGTTTTACTAAATATTGTTGTTGTAAAACGTTTTGAATGAAAAGAAGTGCTATTTTAAATTATCGATAGTACTTCGTAACTATTGTTCAGTTATTGAAGATATAAGAGTTTTATGTTTCAAGCATGTTGTTTATTAGAATTGTAATACTTGCTGAACTAGTCATGCTCACTCTTGCTTGAACCATATGAACACAGCTAAGATCGAGCGGACGGAAGGATCTGGCAAGGATAAGGGCAAGGCAAAGACGAACCCTTAGATTACTTATGTAATAGTATAGGTGAATGTTTGTAATACATTGAATATTATGACAAGAACGAATGAATGGGTTATAAAGAACCTAGGGAAATGTAATATTATTTTAAATATATATAAGACATATTCGTTCTTTTGAGACTTTTCAATTGAATGTATGTGTGAATGGTAGTACCGTGTAGCACCATCTATCGGGTTGGAAGATACCCGGATTTGGGGGCATCACAGGTTGGTATCAGAGCATTGGGTTATAACACTTAAGGGGGGATTAAAACCCTTAAGTCATAACCTTAAGAGAAGTCAAATAAGTAAAAGAAGAAAATAACCTTATAAAAATGCATTACGATTATGTTATGTGTTTTTATTATTCTACTGACGTGTAGTAATCAACTTAATTGTTTTGTGTAGATGTCAGGAGTAAATGAAGGGTATGTAGATGGACAAGCCATTAGTGAAGAGTCGGTGAACCAAGTAGAGGTCATACCGAACCCCATAGTAGCAGATCTTGAGATAGTGGTTATTGAGTCTGGAGACTCGGAGGATGCAGACCTCATGTCAGTATTCGATGGGATGATAGAGGAGGAAGTAGAGGCAGTGTCCTTTAATCTAGTAGCTATAGCAGCGGAGATTGCTCCTGGGGGGTCGATGATTTCTCTGTTCATGTCAGTATTGGATAGAAATATCCATTACTGTCAAGAGGCCAAGGAGCTGAAGGATTAGCTCCAAGTTGTCATAGAGGACAAAACAGATGTGGAGTCTGTGTGGGAGCAGGAGCATGATGAGTGGATTTTTGGCTAAGGACAAAGTCCACAAGTTGAAGCATGAGGTCTTTGAGCTCATGGAGGAGCTAAAGAACAAAATACAGAAGGGAGAATGTCCTATATTCATAGGAGTTTTCATGCACATTTCCAGTAGCAGGTAGCTAGATATCCTGTAGAGGTGGGGCAGACACGGCATACTATTAGCCGTAATATCATTGTTGGTCTTGCCAAGGTAGATTTTGATAATGCCTTAAGGCAGATGTAGACTAGTAGTAGCTAGAGTAGTTTATGTATGTAAATATTTTGTAATTAGTAGTGACGTAAAGCCCTCTTTTGTTTAGTGAAGGGTAGTCTTTTGTAAATCCCAATTTTTGGAAAGCGATAGCGGGAAAGTGATGTAATCAGCTTAGGCTGTGTAATGTAACCGATGTAGTATTATACTACAAAGAATGAATATAATCCTTTTTATGGAAAACAATGAGTAATGGATGTTGAAGTTATTGTTTAATATAAAATGATAATTAATATGTAAAGGAATAATAACGAAATGTGTTTATTGTATCAGGAAAATGCCGCTGAGAAGAGTACAATGTAACCAATGAGCGAATGTGAATCAACCGGAGGGAGGTCCGGTTAACTCAATGCAGGAGTTTGTTAATTTATTAATAGCTGTTTTTAATAGAACAGGGGCTAATATTCCCGTAAATCCAGGAGTAGCACGAGCTACTACCTTTAAGGATTTCAAGAGCGTGGGTCCGCCAGAGTTCAAAGGAACTACGGACCCTATCAAGCCCAAACGTGGGTGAAGGAAATAGAGAAGGCATTTGTGATAGCAAATGTCGATGAGGCCCAAAAGGTTGCCTTTGCAACCTATATGATGAAGGGAGAGGCCAACTTTTGGTGGGAAGCCAATCAGGCTAGGGCCAGGATAGGGAATTTGACGTGGGAGAGGTTCAAGGAGATATTCTTCGAGAACTATTTTCCCACGAGCATACAGGGAAGGATGGAGATGCAGTTTTTGGAGTTGAAACAAGGGGACATGACGGTTCCCCAATACGCCGCCAAGTTTAATGAACTGGCGAGGTTCGCTCCACATCAAGTGGATACCGAGGTTAGGAAGGTGCGACGGTTTGAGCAGGGCTTGAAACCCTGGCTCTATAACCGTATTTCGGTGTTCCAAAGTACTTCTTTTGGAACCATTTTAGAGAAAGCAACAATTGCTGAAGGTGGTAGTGAGGCTCTGAGTCAATACCACAAGGACAAGAAAAGCAAGGGGAAAGTGGATGGGGGAGTAAAGGTTGAAGAAGCCAGCGGTAGTGGCGAGGGACAGAATAGGAAGGTGTTTAGCTCTAGGAATACCGGAGTGAAGCAAGGAGACCCAAATAGGAGGATGGAGGACTGAAAGACCTTTGGGAAGACTCACTTAGAAGTTTGTCTGAAGGGGAAGGCAATTTGTTACAATTATGGACAGGAGGGGCACATTGCGCCTAACTGTCCAAGTCCGAAAAAGAATCATGGATGCTTTGTGTGTGGGTCAACTGACCAAATGGCAAAGAACTGCCCGAAGAAGGGGACAGACGGGAACCAGGGCACTAATAGTGGTAAGTTATGTGATACCCCCAAACTCAGGTGCTTCATTCCCACAGGATTTGGTGTTCACTTAATCAAACATTCATATCTAACTACCCAATCACAATAAAACTGGATAAATAAAATCTTTCCCATTAAAGGGTTACATAATAAAATCTCCCAGGTTGTCTAAACTTTAAACACAATCATTCAAATGCGAAAAATAAATAATCTTTATTACAACCATTCAATCAAAAACTGATAATAAACTATCATATTACAAGTCTTCAAAACTTGTTCATCTTTCCTTTTCCCTTACTGGTGCTAGGTACATCAGCCTTCTCATCCGTAACTGTAATAGTTATATAAGCAAGAGTGAGCAAACAAAGCTCACTTGAAATAATAATGAATGACAAACTTTTACAATAAATGTTAGGTAAGAGACTCAATAGGATTTTAAACAATATGATTTGTCAACATTCTGAAGTATATAACTGAGGGTCCTAAGACCACGAACTATGTCCATAGTTATAAGTAATGTTTCAATTTAAACTTTAATAGTCATAAGACTATAAGGACTCCTCGTACTTAGGGGGATCAGCCCTTCATACAATGTATTGTGCACAAACATTTCAACGCTAAGCATAAGTTACCCCTAATAATAGGGTTGTTCATCTCAGTGTTTAGAGTACAAGTCCGCACCAAAGTGAGTTTGGTTTGGATACATTTTAGGGTAATTTAGAATTCAACGAACATCAACTAAGGATTAGTTGAATAAAACCAATAACATCATACTATAGAATAATCGTAATTGAATCAACATGGTAATCCAAAATCATGCTTTAGGAATAATCTAATAGCATATACTTTGAATAACTATAACATGCCTTGCTTGAACAATAATAAGTCAAGGTTAATTAGAATTGAGTACTAAGCATGCATAACAATATGAATGATAAACTATTCAAATATATTCAGGCATGCTAAACAACAAGTTAAATACAAGAATAACTTGTTCAATATCAAAAACAAAGTTTAGAAAGCTTGCATCATTTATAAGGTAATAGAATTGAAACAATAAATAGTTCAACAAGATAAAGAATTAGAAAACTTGCCTTGCTCGTAGGCTGAACCGAATCAATTCGGATTACATTACCTTATATGTACACACACACACACACACACACACACACATATATATATATATATATATATATATATATATATGTCATCATGACATGGTTAGTCACTAGTACTTTACCAATTTAACTAACTACATTCATCATATAGGTTTGATTATTTAATCATATAATCAAGTTATAATACAAGTTAATTGTTAATAACATACTTATTCATAGTATAGAAGTACTAAAATTAACATTTTACTGATCCTACTATCATCACATAACTATTCTTAAAAATTGAGTACAAAAGTACTCTACTGTAATTATTCTAACTTTCATGACTGCTTGCACATTGATGATGCATATATGGCGCCATTGTGAGAAATAAGCTACGAGGTCAAGACTCTGAAGATAGCAATGGTGTCATGGCGTGAGATTTATCTTTATCGCCCGTATGTATACTACTCATCTGAATTTTAGCAGACACATGACTCTGAAAATCATATGCACAAAGCCAATTTTGGCCTACAAGTTTGTTTCTAACAGTCTAATTCACATATAATTCATACAAAGACTTCATGTAAACATAATTCAAGAATCCTAACATGTTTCTATCCATACAACAACATAAACAACAAGTTTAAAACATCCAATTTCACTATTTTTGATAAAAATTCATTTTTTTGATATTTTTGATGAAAATCAATACTGTGATTTTGTTTTTCAACCAAAACAGTTAATTTAAAGCATTTTATCAAAGTATATACATACTCTAACAAATTGAATAGCAAATTTATCAATAAAACAACTAAACAACCCATAATTTCTATTTTAAATTAACCCATATTCAGTCACATAAACTCTCTGTAAAAAGGTTTTCTTCACAAACTACATACATAACAACAATTCATTGATTATAATCATATAAAACTTATGAAAATAACTTTACAACCCTAGTTAATCATATGAATACCCATAAAATCAACAATTTACCTATCACAAGAATTTTAGAGAGAAATAGGAGAAGAGAAAACTAGAACTTTAAAACTTAAAAAAAGGGTAAAGCGAATACCTTGATTGTAGAAGATGATGTCTATCCCTTTTGATTATCAAACTTATTTTCCCCAATTCTTTTCTCAAATTCTCTAGCCTTTCTTCCTCTCTTCTTTTCTCTCTCACTTTTCTTCTTCTCTTCTTTTTCTTCTTCTTCCTCTGAGTCTTTCTTTTCTTCTTAACTCTATCTAGCGTACTAGATATCTAACGTATGATAATAATAATAATAATAATATTAAATATATAATATAATACTAACTTAACTGACACCAGTTATGTTTATTTGAAAATCAAAAGCCATAAGGCTTGTTTGGCTAACCACTAAAAAAAATAATCAATTAACCCTTATGCCTTGTTTGGTAAAACACAATTAGAATAAAGACTTAATAAGCAATAGGCCTTGTTTGGCAAAACTGAATTAAAACTCCTTTAAGTTATTTTAATAACTCCTTTGTAAAAGGTTATTTGCCACCTTTTATTAAATTATTACAACACATAAATCAATACCACAAAATTAGAATTACAAATTCAAATAAAAGGATAATAATTCAATTAATCAAAACTTTATAACTTAATAATTAAATTAAATTAGAATAAAATAATTAATTTCCTTAATTGTTTATTTAACAAATAATTAACCAAATCGAATCAAATTTGAATAATTACAAATTCAACCATAAACACATCCATTAAATATTTATCTAATTCAACAAATATTTAATATAACAATTAAAATTCTGGAATGTTACATCATTCCCTCTTTACAAGGATTCTGTCCCCAGAATCACAGCTCAAACAATTCATTCGTCACATTCTCCCCTACTTACAAAATTTTGTCCCCAGAATCGAAGACACAGATTAAACAAATAACTTAGGGTAATTCTTTATCATTTCAGCTTCGAGTTTCCACGTAGCCTCTTCGACATTGTGGTTCCTCCATATTACCTTCACAGAAGGTATCACTTTATTTCTGAGCACTTATTCTTTCCTATCAACAATCTGGATAGGAATCTCTTCGTAGGACAAGTCTTTCTCAAACTACAATGGTTCGTACTCGATCACGTGCTTGTAATCAGACTTATATGGTCGTAACACCGAAACATGAAAAATATTATGAATATTTTGCAATTCTGGAGGTAGAGCTACCTCGTAAGCCACCACCCCAACTTTTCGCAGCACTTTGAAGGGTCCAATAATCCTTGGGCTTAGTTTTCCCTTTTTACCAAATCGAATTTTTCCCTTCTAAGGTGAAATTTTTAGGAAAACGTAACTTCCTACGTTGAATTCACGATCTTGTCTGTGTTGATCGGCATATTTCTTTTTGTCTCCATCCGGCGCAGTTTATTAATCTTGTTACGATGAGTTTGACAACCTCGGTGATTAGTTTGTACCGATTACGGTCCTAACGGTTGACGTTCATCGACTTCATCCCAAAGACGGTGGAGTTCTCGCACCTCTGTAGTATAATGCTTTCGTAAGGCGACATGCCGATGCCATGCGTGGTAATAGTTATTATTGTAGTCAAATTCCACCAACGGTAATTGTTCATCGACTTCCTTTGAAATCCATGACGCATGCTCTCAATATATCTTCCAATGTCTGAATCGTTCGTTCTCTTTGGCCATCTGTTTGCGGATGATATGCCGTACTCATTCGCAACTGTGTTCCCATACATTCCTGTAGTCTCTTCCAGAAGTTTGATGTGAACCTCAGATCTCTATTTGACACAATTGACACTAGAACTCCATATCTTGCAACGATCTCTTTAACATATAACCTTGCCAGCTGATCAAGATTGAATCTAATCTTTATTGGCAAAAAGTGTGCATATTTTGTCAATCTGTCCACTATCACCCAAATTGCATCGTATCCTTTCTGAGTCGTTGGGAGACATACCACAAAATCCATTGTGATATGTTCCCATTTCCATTCTGGTATCTCCAACGGTTGAAGTAACCCGCTTGGTCTTTGATGCTCGGCCTTGACTCTCTGACATGTTAAGCACTTTGCAACGCATTCTGCAACGTCTTTTTTCATATTTGGCCACCAAAAATGTTGTTGCAAATCTTGATACATATTCGTACTTCCTAGATGAATTGAATATCTCGAGTTATGAGCTTCTATCAAGATATCCTCTTTAATATCTGGTACTGCTGAAACCCAGATTCGTCCCTCGAATCTCAGCATTCCATCAGTATCAACCTTGTATTTTATTTCTTTTCCCTCGACCACACTTTCTCTTATTTTTCTGCATTCCTCATCTTGCAGTTGAGCATTCTTCACTTTGTCCACCAAAGTTAGACCGGCTTCCATCTGGTATAATTTTCCATCGGATTCTTTTGGAAATTTGATTTCCAACTCTATCCTTGACATTGCTGTAATAAGCTCCTCCTTATCAGTTAACAACATCAACTTTTCTCTGCCTTTCCTACTCAAGGCATCTGCAACCACATTTGCCTTTCCTGGATGATAAAAGATCTCACAATCGTAATCCTTTATCAATTCCATCCATCTCCTTTGGTGCATGTTCAGGTCCTTCTGAGTGAAAATGTACTTCAGACTTTTATGGTCTGTGTAGATCTCACATTTTTCTCCATAGAGATAGTGTCTCCATATTTTTAAAGAAAACACAACCGCCGCCAACTCTAAATCATGAGTCAGATACCCTTTTTCGTAATCTTTCAATTGCCTTGATGCATACGCGATAACTTTTCCGTTCTCCATAAGGACACATCCTAATCCCTTGTGTGAAGCATCACTGTACACCACAAAATTTCCTATACTATCTGGTAATGACAACATAGGTGCCATACATAGCTTCTTTTTCAATTCCTGAAAACTTCTTTCACATTTCTCCGTCCAAACAAATTTTACAGATTTCCTCGTCAAATTTGTCAACGGAGTGGCAATCTTGGAGAAATCCTGGATAAACCTTCTATAATACCCTGCCAATCCCAAGAAACTTCTTACTTCTGACGAAGTTCTTGGTTGTTCCCAATTTATCACAGCTTCGACCTTTGATAGATCCACTGAGATTCCATCCTTGTCAATTACGTGCCCAAGAAATTGTACACATTCTAACCAGAATTCACATTTAGAGAATTTGGTGTACAACTTTTCCTTTCTTAGCGTCTCCAGTGTTAGACGTAAGTGTTCCACGTGTTCTTCTTGAGTTCTAGAATACACCAGAATATCGTCGAGAAACACCACCACAAACTTGTCTAAAAATGGTTAAAACACCCTGTTCATCAAATCCATGAACGTTGCTGGGGCATTTGTCAAACCAAAAGACATCACCAAAAATTCGTAATGTCCATATCGAGTTCGGAATGCCGTCTTCGGTACATCCTCCTTCCATACTTTCAGTTGGTGATACCCACTCCTCAAATCTATTTTTGAGAAATATCTAGCACCCTTCAACTGGTCAAATAAATCATCTATTCTCGGTAATGGATATTTATTCTTAATAGCGACTTTGTTTAACTCCCTATAATCAATGCAAAGACGCATTGACCCATCCTTCTTCTTTACGAATAACACCGGTGCTCCCCATGGTGACACACTCGGTTGAATGTATTTCTTGTCCAACAGCTCCTGTAGTTGTACCGTCAGTTCCTTCATCTCTACCGGAGCCATTCTGTACGGGGCTTTCGATATCGGAGCGGTTCTTGGCACTAAGTTGATCACGAACTTGATTTCTCTGTCAGGCGAAAGTCCTGGCAAATCCTCTGGAAACACGTCCACAAATTCCCTAACCACTGGTATTTCTTCGGGCCAGACCTTCTTACGAGTATCGACTATGTAAGATAAATAACCCACATAGCCTTGACTCAATAACTTCTTGGCCTGCATAATCGTCAGACATCTCATTTGTCTAGGCAATTTGCTACCATTAAAAACTACCTTTGATGGAGTCATAAGGTTTACACATTTCTTTTGGCAGTCAATTATTGGTACATAATTGAACAACCAATCCATTACCAAAATAACATCAAACTCTCCAAGCCTAATCAGAATTAAATCTACCATCAATATATTTCCCTTAATGTTCACCCTACAGTTCTTGTATACGAACCTAATAGGAATTACTTCCTTATTCGCGATTTCTATGTTTAGAGGGAAATTCAATTCTTCACTAGGCAATCCTAATCTCATAGAAAATTCATCAAATATAAATGAGCAAGTAGCACCCGAATCAAATAATACATAAGCATCAATATCATTGATTGGGATAATACCTGACACCACATCCTTTGATTACACAGTTATGTTGAAGGTTCTGGCTGTGGGTTTGGTTGATGTGGTCGATCCAGTAATGGCCCATGTACCTCCACTACTACCTCCCTTGTTTCCCGTTGCTTCTCCAGCTTTCTTCTTGGGGCACTCACAAGCAAAGTGATCCTTGGACCCGCAAGTATAGCAAACATTCTTCTTGGGTTGATTGCAATTTGGGGCAATATGACCCTCCTGGCCACAGTTAAAGCATACACGCTTCCCCATCAAGCATACACCCTTGTGAAACTTTTCGCATGTAGCACATGCTTCAAACCTCTTATTCTGCTGGCTACCTTGTTGATTCCCAGCACCCACATTTCCATTCCACTTTCTTTTTAGGTTATTATTACCATTTCCACTACCACCACCTCCATTCTTTACCTCCACTTCATTCTTCTTCTTTTTCTATTCCTGATTGAACTTGGTTACCGCCTCGCCTCCACCTTCAGCAAGAATGGCCTTTTCCGTTATGGCTACAAAAGTCTTCAACTGGAACAAGGAAACCCTACTAAACAACCAGGGCTTCAGTCCCTGTTCAAATCTCTTTGCCTTACGTTCATCTGTGCTGACTTGATATGGCGCAAACCTCGCCAACTCGTTGAATTTCGCGGCATACTCTAACACCATCATAGTTCCCTACTTCAGTTCTAAAAACTGTACTTCTAACTGGCTTTTTGAACTCTCTGGGAAATAGGTCTCGAAGAAAATCTCCTTAAACCTTTCCCAAGTCATAATTCCTGGTCCCTCCAGAGTTTTATTGGCCTGCCACCAATAACTAGCCTCTCGCTTTCAACATGAATGTTGCAAAAAGGTCTACCGTTATCCTCTACCCTAGCCACATCAAAAACCTTCTCAATTTCCATGATCTAGGTCTGTGCTTCAACTGGATTCATGGACCCACGGAATTCTGGTGGTCCAACCGCCTTGAAGTCCTTAAACGTAGCAACCTAGTTCTGAGGTTGATTCTGTGGTTGATTTTGAAGTGCACCTGTCAGTAACGTCACCAGCTACTGAACGGAGTTAACTTCAGCATTATCGTTATTGGTTCCTTCAGTGGTTCTTTGTCGAGGTGGTTGACGTCTTGGAGGCATTTTCTGTTAAAAAAAATTCACTCATTAGATTATTACTCAACTCTTTCAAGTAACTTCTAATTAACTTGCCCCCAAAATAATCACCACATAACACATAACACTTTGGATAAAAGAAGATAATAACTTTTATTCATTCTTAATTCTTTGAAAACATCATAACAATAGCATCACTGCTATTTACATTATTTTCCTGAACTACTAAAGTTTTAGGACATCATCATCATATCCCATAAGTTGCATAACACTAGGGATTTACATAATACTTATCATAACATAAATCATAAATCAAGTACACTTCCAAAGTTATTCTATTAAGATACTGCAAAGCCTTACAACTCTCTTCTTCCATAATTCAGAACATGGTTCGACGATCTAGTATGTACGAGGGTAGCGTCTCGAACTGAATTGGGTAACCCATGACCTGATCCTGAGCTTGATTGATCATGATGTTGAATACGTTATCCATTTCCTGCATCTTCATTCTCTTTGCTTGTGCGTCTCCCTCTCGCTATTTCTACTGTTGATCGCCTTCCTCGTATACGCGTTTTCGGCTCTTGCCCTTTTGCAGACTCTTCTCTCAACTTGCTCTTCAACTCGCAATCTACTTGCTCTCATTTGGTCATTCTCTTCTTCAGTGTGAACCAACTTCTCTTTAACATTGTTCAATCGTTCTTCTCGATCCTGGATCTCATCGTCCTTCTGTGCCATCGAGGTTTGTTGTTCAGCTACTATCTCTTGCAATTCCTCGACAATATCTTGAAGTTCCACGTTACGGTCATGCACCTCATCATATATACGGCCAGCTATCGAGTTAAGTGGAATCCTTTCCTCCTCGTCCTCTTCATCCGTCTGTGGCAGCTCCACGGGATCTTCCTCATCCATTTCTATCTCATCATCCTTATCAGGTACTCTCTCCTGCTCAACTACTGTGACCAACGGAACTATTTCTCGTGGCAGTAATTGTTTCCAAACTACCTGAATATCTCGAGGCTCCTCCTCCCTAGCTTGATTGGATCCTCCTATATTAGACATCCTGTCAACCAAAGTTTAAGTTTTTTAATTGCTAATCATTACTACTCGACTCTCACGAGCACATAAGTTATAAACACATAAGCACATAAGTGTTTTATTACTTCTTCCTTAAAACTCGATAAGAGTTTATCATTACTATCTTTTAGAAGGTTACTTCCTAAGGCTTTTCCCCCACCTAAGGTTCATAGCCTAAGGCTTTGATACCAACTTGTGACACCCCCAAACCCAGGTACTTCATTCCCATAGGATTTGGTGTTCAGTTAATCAAACATTCATATTTAACTACCCAATCACAATAAAACTGGATAAATAATATCTTTCCCATTAAAGGGTTACATAATAAAATCTCCCAGGTTGTCTAACCTTTAAACACAATCATTCAAATGCGGAAAATAAATAATCTTTATTACAACCATTCAATCAAAAACTGATAATAAGCTATCATATTACAAGTCTTCAAAACTTGTTCATCTTTCCTTTTCCCTTACTGGTGCTAGGTACATCAGCCTTCTCATCCTTAACTGTAATAGTTATATAAGCAAGAGTGAGCAAACAAAGCTCACTTGAAATAATAATGAATGACAAACTTTTATAATAGATGTTAGGTAAGAGACTCAATAAGATTTTAAACAATATGATTTGTCAACATTCTGAAGTATATAACTGAGGTTCCTAAGACCACGAACTATGTCCATAGTTATAAGTAATGTTTCAACTTATACTTTAACAGTCATAAGACTATAGGGACTCCTCGTACTTAGGGGGATCAGCCCTTCGTACAATGTATTGTGCACAAACATTTCAACGCTAAGCGTAAGTTACCCCTAATAATAGGGTTGTTCATCTCAGTGTTTAGAGTACAAGTCCGCACCAAAGTGAGTCTGGTTTGGATACATTTCAAGGTAATTTAGAATTCAACGAACATCAACTAAGGATTAGTTGAATAAAACCAATAACATCATACTATACAATAATCGTAATTGAATCAACATGTTAAACCAAAATCATGCTTTAGGAATAGTCTAATAGCATATACTTTGAATAACTATAACATGCCTTGCTTGAACAATAATAAGTCAAGGTTAATTAGAATTGAGTACTAAGCATGCATAGCAATATGAATGATAAACTATTCAAATATATTCGGGCATGCTAAACAACAAGATAAATACAAGAATAACTTGTTCAATATCAAAAACAAAGTTTAGAAAGCTTGCATCATTTATAAGGTAATCGAATTGAAACAATAAATAGTTCAACAAGATAAGGAATTAGAAAACTTGCCTTGCTCGTAGGCTAAATCGAATCAATTCGGATCACAATACCCTATATGTACATATATATATATATATGTCATCATGACATAGTTAGTCACTACTACTTTACAAATTTAACTAACCACATTCATCATATAGGTTTGATTATTTAATCATATAATCAAGTTATAACACAAGTTAATTGTTAATAACATACTTATTCATAGTATAGAAGTACTAAAATTAACCTTTTACAGTCCTACTATCATCACATAACTATTCCTTAAAATTTAGAGTACAAAAGTACTCACGTAATTATTTCATTAACGCTAACTTATACATAGCATTCCACTTTATATCTTTGTGGTGCGGCGTTCTTGACATGGTGATGAAATAATGTATGAGAAATAAGCTTTGTATCGACTTTGTATCTTTAAGACTTTGTATCGACTACCGAGAGTTGAACAAGTTAACGATAAAGAATAAATACCCATTGCCCAGGATCGATGATCTCTTTGATCAGTTGAAATGGGCTAAGTATTTTTCAAAAATTGATTTAAGAACGGGGTATCACCAGTTGAAGGTTAGGAAGGAGGATGTACCAAAAACAACATTCAGGACTCGTTATGGTCATTACGAGTTTTTGGTGATGCCATTTGGGTTGACCAATGCACCAGCTGCATTTATGGATATGATGAACAGAGTGTTCAAACAATATTTAGACAAGTTCGTCGTGGTGTTTATTGATGATATTCTAGTCTATTCTAAGACGCGAGAAGATTATGCTGAACACCTAAGATTAGTGTTGGAGACACTAAGAAATGAGAAGTTGTATGCGAAATTCACCAAGTGTGAATTTTGGTTGGAAAAGGTATAATTTTTAGGTCATGTCATTGACCATGAGAGAATTTTAGTAGATCCATCAAAGGTGGAAGCCGTGATGAATTGGGAACAACCGAAAATTCCAACTGAGGTGCGGGTTACTATCGGATAAGTGTGAGGACAGTTTTCAAGAATTGAAGAAGAGGTTGAGTGAAGCGCCTGTTTTGTCATTGCCCGATGACACAAGAAATTTTGTAGTTTATAGCGATGCTTTGCATAGAGGACTTGGTTGCGTGCTGTGACGCCCCCAAATCCGGGTATCTTCCAACCTGAGAGATGGTGCTACACGGTACTTATAACTGTACATTCAATCTATTGAAACGACATCAAAATGTGTGTATTAACGACATTCTTATTACAATAATAATATTACATCATGTTCCCAGGTTCTTACACCATTACATTCTTTGTTCATCATACTATAATATATATAACTTACTAGTTTACTACAAGGTAAACTAATCGTTCATCTTCGTCTTGCATTTATCCTTGTCGGATCCCTCGATTCGTTCAGTCCTAGCTGCATTCATATGGTTCAAGCAAGAGTGAGCATAACAAGCTCAACAGGTACAACAATTATTTTTAAACAACATGCTTGAAACATATGAATCGTATATCTTCAGTAACTGGATAGTAGTTTCGAAGTACTATCAATAATTCAAAATAGCATTTCTTTTCCTTCAAAACGTTTTACAAATGACAATATTCAGTAAAACATTTATCCTGGTCAAGGACCATGAGCATTTCATAATTTCTTTGAAAAGGACAACCCGACACTAAGTCTTGTAATGTTCATATGTTGGTTAAAATCCATTTAGAATGGTTAGTAATGAAGTTTTACCGGAATTCACACGATTAGACGATAATCGTCGAATTCGTAAAATTCTCGGAATGGAAGTCGTATTTTGTGTTTGAAGTCGGAAACGTTGGTTTTCGATGGAGACAAGTCATATTTGCCATTATAGAGATGCGGACTCGAAAATGACTGAATTCCAACTTAGAACGAAGAAACGAGCGTTGAACGTTCACGGACGTTTATCGTTTTTGTTAATAATGAACTAATAGGTGAAATTTTAGCAAACGAAGTCTAATAGATTAAATTCTTGCATGAACGCATAGAGTATGTACATTGTGAATTGTAGGCTTTTGAACTAGCCAATTCGGACTTATAATGAAGAATTTATGCGTCCGGGAGTTTCGCTAAATTTGCAAAAGCTGCAAATTTTCTAAGGCCCGCAGAGAGTCGAAGCCATGGCCAACCTAAAACCAAATGAGTGGCGCCAACGCTCATCATAGTGTCTCTGAGCACACTACTAACTCTTCCGCAATGAAGTGACATGAAGAACAAAGACTCGCGTCGCAGCGCCGAGTCCGGTCTAAGCATACTGTTAACTCGCACCGCAGCGCGACTTACAGAGCTATGGGTGGCGCCGCAACGCCAATCCTAGAATGGGGACAGTGAAGAATGTTCACAAGGATAACATGAAAAGTAACTTAGTAATAATAAACTGAGGAACTTAGTAAGATATTGTAAGGTACTTATAAACCTTATGTATGTTGATTAAAGGTTAATATTCAATTGAATATGAACGAAATGAGAATGACGTAATGAAAAGCCAAAACCCATAATAATATATCTAAGTCAGGATTTAGATTGACATGAATGGTAAGATATAATAGTATGCATACTTGATTATATATGACCTAATGTGGTACGTTATATGATAATGTATTCTAGAACTTAGAGACTTAAAGTGTACGTGTGATAATCAGTAAGCAGACGCTGAAGGCAAGTATTCTAACCCTTGTTCCAGTTCAGTCTGGACAAGCTTTGTAATTCATGTATTCTTTCGCATGAAGTCTTGAATGATGAAGTCAAAGCCAATTCTTTCGACTAGACTTATATTATAAATCTATAAAGCATGATTAATGTTTACCGAGTTATATTGGTATAGTTTTCAATCGAAGATTGAGTATGCTAAAATGTTTTTGTCATTTAACGACATGCACGTGAGGTTGCCACAACTTAAACGTATACACGTTTAATGAATGTAGTGTTGATCAATATAGAGTACTATGGGCTGATCTCCCATAAGTGCTCGTAAGTAATGTTGGACTTATGGACTTAGTGCCAGGTTATCCTTTTCAAAAGAAATTATGAACTGCTCATAGTCTTGAGCCATAATTGATATTCGACTGAATATTGTTGTTGTAAAATGTTTTGAATGAATAGAAGTGCTATTTTGAATTATCGATAGTACTTCATAACTATTGTTCAGTTACTGAAGATATATGAGTTCTATGTTTCAAGCATGTTGTTTATTAGAATTATAGTACTTGCTTAGCTAGTCATGCTCACTCTTGCTTGAACCATATGAGCACAACTAAGATCGAGCGGACTGAAGGCTCCGACAAAGATAAGGGCAAGGCGAAGACAAACCCTTAGATTACTTATGTAATAGTATAGCTGAAGGTCTATAATATATTGAATATTATGACAAAAACAAATGAATGGGTTATAAAGAACCTGGGAAATTTAATATTATTTTGAATATATAGAAGTTATATTAGACCTTTTGAGACTGTTCAATTGAATGAATGAATGAATGGTAGTACCGTGTAACACCATCTGCTGGGTTGGAATATACCCGGATTTGAGGGTGTCATAGCTCAGGATAGGCAAAAGAAATACGCCGACCCACACCGTAAAAATGTTGAGTTCGAATCTGGTAGTTATATTTTTTTGAAAGTCTCTCCCTGGAAGGGAAAGATCAGGTTCGGAAAGAAAGGGAAGCTAAGCCCAAGATTCATTGGACCATTTGAAGTACTACAAAGAATCGGAGAGGTTGCGTATGAGGTAGCCTTACCTCTAGCACTCGAGAATGTCCATAACGTCTTCCATGTTTCAGTTTTACGACCCTATAAACCCAATTACAAGCATGTGATTGAATTTGAACCCCTACATTTTGAAAAAGACTTATCTTACGAAGAAATTCCTGTTCAGATTGTCGACCGAAAAGAGGAAGTTTTAATAAATAAAGTAATACCTTCTGTTTAGAGGAACCACAACGCTGAAGAAGCTACGTGAGAACTCGAAGAGAATATGATGAAGAGTTATCCTCATTTATTTAATTAAATTATGTGTAAGCGATTCTGGGGACAAAATCTTTGTAGGGGGGGAGAATGTAACGGGTCGAATTGATTGAGTTGTGATTCCGAGGACAAAATCCCTTTTAAGGGGGAAAGATGTGACAAACGAGATTTTGTAATTTAATTTTAATATTTATTGAATTAAATAAATATTTTTTCGATGATTTAATTATTATATTAGATAATTAATTGATGAAGCTATGGTAGATTAATGTGTTAAATTAATGTGGAGAATTCTATTATTCAAAGTATGTATTTATGTGAGCTTATTGAATTAAAAGAAATATTTAATAAGCCTAATATTATTTTAATTAATTAGATAATTAATAATTTGACATAATTAATAAATAAGAAATTTAATTATGTGACTATGTGAATTAATGAGGAATTATTATATTTTATTTAAATTAAATAAGATATTCGATCAATTTCCTAAATAGGTGTGACACGATTAAACTATATTATATAGGATTAATCAAATTAAATGGTTATGAGCCTTTTAAGGCTAGCCAAACGGAGCCCTATTGGGAGTTGGGAGCAGTTAACCCATGATCAGATTAACTGACCACCACGCTGCAGTTAAGAAGCGCATTAATCAGTCTTATTTTAGAAGACATATTTTATTTATGAATTTTAACTGAGAGAGAATTCAGAGAGAATTTAGAGAAAAGTTCAGTGATTGAAGAAGAAAGTGAAGAATCAGAGGAACTTGCCTTTGGGTAATCTCTTCAACCCAATTTCTATTTTACGTCATTAAAGATTTCATGAAAATGGCTTTCAAGTTCTGTTAAATTCTTTGTAATTGGAAATGGTAGTGATTATATGGATATATATGTGATAATATGTCATCATAGCATGTTTTAATATATATTGTATGATTCCATAACATCAGTTTCATAAAAATATATCGTATATTATTGCTTCAAAATTATAGAGTATAGAAATATGGCCATATGGCCCTTACTCGCAAATTTAATACGTCAAACATATATTGTCTCATAAATTTTACACTTGTATATAATTATGTATGTTAAAACGAAGAAAACAAACTTCGAATGGACTATTTAGTGTTATAACGAACCCGTAGTGCGAATTTTCATGTTTTGTTTTCAAAACTTTCAAGAAGATCAAGAACAGTAAAATTATATAATTTGATTCAAGTAATTATGTGTTTAAATTTGTTACAATCACTCTATAAAGGTTGGGTAATGATTATGTACGAATTATAGTATGTGGGTATGTTTAATTTAATGTATTTAATGACCATGGAATGATAATTTTGCTTGACTCTGTGTTCTTCGCGAAGTGGAAATTCAAAAACTGGAGTTCCGCGCCGCAGTGCTAACTCCATGTCTTAAGTCCCGCGCCACAGCGCCACCGCACCGCAATGCTAAAGCCCAAGTCGTGGCCACCGCATCACATGGACAAGAACAAGCTTATCGTGGAAATATTAGCTTGGCCACTCTATGAGATTGCTTCGAAATGAAATGTTGTGATTATTCATGTCCATGAAAGTATTAGTAACCTAATCTATTGAACATAAAAATATGTTAGACATATAATGAAATGTTAAAATAGATTCTTAACATGACAATAAGGCATTTACATGTTGATTGAATTGTTGAATGTATAGTTATCTTATTATTCGTGTAGTGTGATATTATGTGATAATAAGCGTGATAATTTGACTAAGTATAGTCATAACCAGAGTTAGACCAAAGAGTAAATTTACGATGACTAGTTACGTTATAATTGACTGGTATTGTGAATATAAATGGTAAGTAGGATTAAATCAAGGAACGTGTATAATCAACATGTAATCTACGCACGATGCAAGTTTCCTAACCCTACTTGTTGTTGTTATTCAAATTTATGAACTTACATTGAGCAAATTCTCATTATTATTGATCAAGTCCATTTTTGTTATTAATATTTTCAAAGTATGACTCTGTTATACAATACTTATTCTATTGTATACCTCTTGAGATTGTTATTCGATTTAAATATCAGTTACTGTTGAACCTTGTTAGGCTAGCGGACCCTTAATGATTCGACTAGTCCATAGTTGATGAATGTTCTAAATTTCAGAACCCTTGTTGAATTATCCAAACCAAACTTCCTTTGGTACGAACTCTAATGTTAAACTGAGATGAACAACCCTGTATAGGGGATTATATATGCGTTAGCGTTAAGATATTGTGCATGTGATGGTACTAAGTCTAACGATCCCCTAAGTATGAGAAGAAGAGTCCATAGTCTTTACGGTCAATTAAAGGTTTCAAGTATAAACACTTGACAAGCTAGGACGTAGTTCAAGGTCTTATGACCCTCAAAAGTTCTTTTGATTCTTGTTATTTATTCTTGATTCAAAAGCCGAGTTTTCTTATTTCAGAAGTCTTTGATTCATTCGCATGTTATTATATTAGTGTTATATTATTATACTTGTGGGCAATCGTGCTCACTCTTGCGTAATAATAACATTACAGTTAAGAATGAAAGATCTGACGAGCCTTCCACTAGCAAGGGAAATGGCAAAGTTTGCAAGTAATGAGGATTTGTTGTTAGTTGATAAAATTTGTTTCAGACTTGATGTTGTTTAAGACTTATTATTTGTTTATGATTCCGTACAGATGTTTATGGTTAGTTTAACCTGGAATTATATTTATTATTATTCAGATGTTGTAACCCCATAAGGGGAAGATTTATTTCTATCTATTGCATGGTTTGCATTTAATATGGGTAGATAGATAGATGATATTTGTACAGTGAACACAAAATCCCGCGGAATTGAATTACCCGAATTTGGGGGTGTCACACGATCTTCTCATGCTACTATATTAGATTTTGATCCAGAGATCGAGAAAACTGCAAGGAGGCTAAGGAAGGAAAAACTTAAAGTTCAACAGTCTTCTGCAGATATAGGCAAGGCTTCTGCTTAATAACTAGACCTCAACCTTAGCTTTGGAATTATTATCCAACGAATCATCCACTGCATCTAATAAAGAAGAAGAGATAGCGATTCAGAACAACAATAGAATTCTCAGGGAGTTGGCAACTCCTAATTTAAATCAACAACCTCTGTGCATTGAATATCCTAATTTAGATGTTGCATTTGAACTTAAATCTGGACTAAGCCATTTACTGCCTACTTTTCGTGGTCTTACAGGTGAGGACCCCTACAAATATCTGAAGGAATTTCATGTGGTGTGCTCCACTATGAAACCACACGGAATCATCGAAGAGCAAATCAAGCTGAGAGCATTCCCATTCTCCCAAGAAGATTTGGAAAAAGGATTGGTTGTACTACCTACCCTCAGGATCAATACAGTGTTGGAAAGACATTAAGCAGTTATTGTTGGAGAGATACTTTCCAGCCTCAAGAGTAGCCAACATAAGGAAGGACATCAGTGGGATTAGACAATTCAGTGAGGAGACACTATACGAGTATTGGGAAAGATTCAAAAAGCTTTGTTCCAGTTGTCCACTGCATCCAATAGATGAACAACCCTTGATCCAGTATTTCTATGAAGGGTTAGTACCGAGGGATAGAAGCATGATTATGACGCCCCCAAAATAGGTATACATCACTCATCTTGATTCGCCAAATACATGGTACAAAATTCAAATAAAACTTAATAATACAATTGTCGCGTAAAATACGACAAAACATAAACTAAGAGTTTTAATACGAAAATTGTCTTCTAGACAGTATTCAAACTCAAATGAAGTCCTCAATTCAATTATTATCACACTATTTCATAGTATAGTGAGGACTACTACTACTATTATCTGGACCGTCACTCCGTTCCCCGACTAGTCCCGACAACGTCTTGATTTCTTAAAGAGAACAATGAAAGCAAAAGGGTGAGCTCAACTAGCCCAGTAAGAAATATTATGACTAAGATAATGCAGAATAAATTATTGTTAGCCTTGAATAGTGTTAAACTGATAAAATATAACAAACATCAAGTTTAACTGCAGCGGAACCAACAATCCATTAGAAGAGTCAAGTAGAGAATAAAATCTACTATCTTCTCTGATTTAAAAAGATTTTTCATCACTTTTATCATTGAGACTCAACATAATAATTAATCCACATTATCCCTGCACTACAGCCAAGGATATTCATTAGTATCGCGACCACAAATTATCCATGCACTACGGGCCAAGGATATTCGTGTTTTCATCAATGGTCATGATCATGCCAACAACTGTCCATCAATGCATTACGGGCCAATGAGGACTTTTACCACATCATTTGTAACATTACAGTCATGATTATACCGAATAATCCCTGGTCATAATCATACCAAGTCCATCTATGCACTCTAGGCCACAGATGACTTTCAACATAATATAAACATGAGGATGATGACAATGATATAAGAATTCAATAAAATAAATTCAAGAATAAATTTTTAAAGATTTATAATTTAATTTATCCAAAAATCAATAACGTCCAAATTGTCAACATGATTTTGCTTTGTGGAGTAAAATTCAAGAATAATATTGTACTAAAAATAATTTGGACTGATAACGAATCAATTTTTATAATTAATAGTACTCTGGGTGAATAGTACTCGAGTGAATAGTACCCCGTAAATAGTAATTCAGGAATCGTAACCCCGTGAATAGTATTCTAACATGAAAAAGTTAAAACTTATCAAAAATGCTCAAAATAATATTTCCATGAAAAGATACTGGATGAAGTGCAAATATTAAGAATATTCTACTAATTTCATGGAGTATAGAAACCAAAACTCTAACAAAACGAGTATAGAATTCGAAATCTGAAACGAAATAATATTACTTACATACTACAGAGTATGGAAAAAAATATTATTTCAAGCGAATATTGAACAAAATAACATCCCTTACCTTGAAAAGAATAGTATTCCAACTGGTATAGCGGGGATATTCTTGAAGAAAACTTTCACTATTTTCTACACTCAAAACTTTCTAAAACTCGAAAGAAATATGCTCCATATTATAGAAGAAGAATTCTCTGATTCTAGTGTGATTTTCAATTCTAACTAAGCATCCTATTTATAGGAGAATTGAAGGGATACTGTTTAATCCGTGTGCACCGAATGATTTCACGGATGATTTATTTAGCTATCACGGATGTAGTTTTTGGATGCTAGGCCATGAATTTCAAAGTATTATCAATAGAAAACAAAACCAGGTACAATAATATATATATATATATAACCATGACAACTTTTCCTTAACCACCCGTGACAATCATCAGATTACTAACCCCTCCCACACTAATTTTTCTTCCAGTGGGCCCTACTTGTGGCCCCACCCTTATAATATTAAAAAAATTCTACCGATTATTTTGAAAAATGGGTGTCCATAAAATAAGCATAATTTACATCAAATATTTCATAAAAATCCCCTCAATATTTTTAACAACATATATCATAATTATTATAATTCGCAATATTTAGCAACCAAGTCGTTCCCAGGAAAGAGGGGGCTTTCTAATAAGGATTTCTCCTTATTGGCGCGCAATTAGGTGACCAAACCTCTCTTTTACAGAACTTCTAGACATTGTCAATATTGTAAATAATAATATTAATAACTCTGTCATCTCAATTATTGATTTAATAATATATAAAATATCGACAATAATTGAATCAAATAACATGAGATACTATGCAACAATTACTGTAGCAATAATTGAACAAAACTGAGTGACTTCTCATGTAAGCATCAATAATCAATACCGTGTGCTACTATGCAACCACGAATATTACTATACTTTTAACACCGGGTGTTTCAACAGTTAACGGTAAAACATCCACCGTTATTTTCATAAAAATATTTTTGTCGTTTTCTCAATCCTACAATAATTCCGTTGTGAGGTCTACCAATGATTGTGCCGTCACACAAATATTCCCTGTTAAAACGAATATTCCCCGACCAATCGAATATTATCTAACAACTTGCGTACTTTGCAAAATTTATAAATATTACCCACATTTATAACATTATATCAAATTCAAAAATGATATTTATAGAAAATTCATCTTTATTCATAAATGTTGGGGTCTTACAACCTCCCCTTCTTATGAAATTTCGCCCTTGAAATTAGGGTATGTACCTGGTATGTCGAAGAGGTAAGGATAGCTTGATTTTATTTCAAATTCTAACTCCCAGGTCATTTCCTCAACATCGTGGTTTCTCCACAAAACTTTGACTTGAGGTATAACCTTGGAGCGTAAGATATGCTCCTTCATATCCAAGATTTTAATAGGAACCTCTTCATACGTTAAATCTTCCGCTATTTCATCCGGTTCTAACTCAATAATGTGGTTCGGGTCTTTCACATATTTTCGTAACATAGATATGTGAAAAATGTTATGAACACGAGACATACTTGGCGGTAAAGCGAGTCTATAGGCCATAGTTCCTACTCAATCAAGGATTAAAAATGGGCCAATGAATCGAGGATTGAGCTTTCCTCTCTTTCCAAATCTCGTAACTCCTTTCCATGGTGCAACACGTAACAACACATGATCTCTTATATCGAATTCCATGTCCTTTTGATGAAGATCAACATAAATCTTTTGTCGATCTTGTGAGGTTTTAATATGTTGCCGGATCGTTTTAATCTTTTACGTAGTCATACGTACCAACTCCTATCCCAAAAACGTTGCTTCACCCACCTCATCCCAGCATACCGGAGATCGACACTTTCTTCCATACAACGCCTCGAATGGAGCCACACCAATACTTGCTTGATAACTATTGTTGTAGGAAAACTCCACCAACGATAAGAACTTGTCCCAACTTCCCTTGAAGTTAAGGACACAGAGTCTTAATAAATCTTTAAGAGTTTGAATAGTCCTCTCTGATTGTCCTTCCGTCTGAGGATGATACGCCGAACTAAATCGTAAATCCGTGCCCATAGCTTTTTGCAAACTAACCCTAAATCGTGAAGTGAATCATGGGTTTCGATCAGAAACTACTGATACTGGCATACCATGCAGTCTTACAATCTCGTTTATGTACATACGAAAAAGACGTTCAAGTGTATAAGTTTCTCGTATTGGTAAGAAATGAGCAGACTTGGTCAATCTATCAACAATGACCCAAATTGCATCAATGCCTTGAGAAACCTTGGTAAGACCAGTAACGAAATCCATGGTAATGTGCTCCCACTTCCATTCTAAAATTTCAAGTGGTTGCAATGGACCTTTTGGCACTTGGTGCTCCGCCTTGACTCATTGACAAGTTAGACACCTTGAGATAAACTGCTCTATCTCTCTCTTCATATTGTTCCACCAAAATGTATGTCAAAGATCACGATACATTTTGGTACTCCTAGGATGGATTACAAACGGTGTCTTGTGCGCCTCCATCATGATTTTATACTTTAAATCAGGGTCGTTAGGAACACAAAATCTGGAGTTGACTCGAAGTATTCCTTCTTCATCGATTCTTACTTCCAGCATAGCACCTTCTTGTACTTTCTTCCTCATACGCATCCATTCTGTGTCCGTAGCTTCGAGCAAATTTTAACTTTATCGATTAAAGTCAGTTCTACTCATATATTCGCCATCATCACGTGGGTCCCTGGAGTTTTTAACTCTATCTTCATCCTTTGTAAGTCATACAAAATTGGCCTTTACGTTGACAATATCGCACTCGTACCCGCATATGATCTTCTACTCAATGCATTAGCTACCACATTCACTTTTCCAGGATGGTATTGGATGGTATGATTATAATCTTTCAACAGTTGAAGCCAACGTCGTTGTCCCATGTTGAGTTCCTTTTGAGTGAAGAAATATTTAAGGCTTTTATGATCCGTATAGATCTCCACCTTCTCCTCATACAAGCAATGCCTCCAAATTTTAAGTGCGAAGACAACAACTGCCAACTCTAAATCATGAGTAGGATAATTCCTCTCAAATTCTTTGAGTTGTTGAGAGGCATATGCTATGAGTTTCCCATGTTGCATGAGAACACATCCTAACCCTTTGCCCGAAGCATCATCAGAAATGACAAATCCTCCGAGGCGGATGGTATTAGCCGAACAGTCTTTGAAATGAGTCTCCTCTTGAGTTCTTGAAAACTCTTCTCACATTCCTCGCTCCAACCGAATTTCGTATCTTTTCGAGTCAGCTGAGTTAATGGAGTAGCGATTCGAGAAAACCCTTCTACGAATCTTCGATAATAACCAGCTAAGCCGAGAAAGCTATGTACTTCAGTCACTGATTTAGGTTGCTCCCATCTTTGAATAGCTTCAATCTTTGCCAGGTCAACATATATTCCATGACTTGAGATTACGTGCCCAAGGAATGCAATTTCCTCAAGCCAGAATTCGCATTTCTTCAACTTGGCATATAGCTTATTTTCACGAAGCTTTTGGAGTATCAGCCTCAATTGTTGCTTATGATCTTCACAACTTTTGGAATATATGAGGATGTCATCAATAAAGATGACCACAAAGTTATCCAAATATTCCTTGAATACTCGGTTCATCATATCCATGAAGGCAGCAGGAGCATTAGTCAATCCAAAAGACATGACTAGGAATTCATAATGTCCATACCGAGTTCTGAAAGCCATCTTTGGAATGTCATCAGTTCTAATCTTTAACTGATGATATCCGAAATGAAGATCGATATTTAAAAAGAATTTGGCGCCTTGCAACTGGTCAAATAGATCATTAATACGAGGCAACGGGTATCTATTTTTGACAGTGACATGGTTTAACTCTCGATAATCAATACAAAGTCGCATCCTCCCATCTTTCTTCTTCACAAATAGAACAGGAGCACCCCAAGGAGACGTACTAGGACGAATGAAACCGATGTCTAACAATTCCTGTAATTGGGTCTTTAGCTTCTGAAGTTCAATAGGAGCCATTCGATATGGGGCTTTGGAAATGGGTTTTGTACCGGGTTCAAGGTCAATATAAAATTCTATTTCACGCTCTGGGGGTAGGCCAGGAAGTTCTTCAGGGAATACGTAAGGAAATTTATTAACAATAGAAATATCATTCAAAACTGACGTATTTTTGTTTAAATCTGTGACATGAGCTAAGAAAGCTTGACATCCATTTTTCAATAAACGAATAGCTTTATGGCTTGAGATGACAGTGGTTGATTTTAATGGTTTGGTTTCTTGAATTCGCATAATAGGTTGGTTAGGAATATGAAAGCTAACAACCTTACGAAAATAATCAATTTTTGCATGATGAGTAGTTAACCAATCAATCCCTAGAATTACGTCAAATGCAAGTATTTTTAATGAAATAAGATCAACAGGTAATGCGAGGGTACCGATTTCAACCAAACAAGACTTATAAACAATGGATGTAATGAAGGTTTCTCCTAACGGAGTTTCCACAGATAGGTCAAAGTCTAATTTCTCCGGAGTCAAATTTAAACGTTGAGCGCAAGTAGGAGAAATAAAATAATGGGTAGAACCGATATCAAATAAGGTATATACTTCGCTAGAGTTTATGATAAGCTTACCGGTGATCACCTCATTTGGATTCCTTACTTTCTGGGAGGTTACGACAAACGCTCTCCCTTGAACTACTGGTTTTGACTTTTCTGGGACGGCCTTTGGTGCCTCCATCCCAGCTGGACTTGCCTTCCCTGAACGACAAAATCGAGCTAGGTGACCTTCTCTTCCATAATTGTAACACATTTTGGACTGTTGTAAAGTTTGGGCTGATATGTCCCTCCCCTCCGCATTTGAAGCATATGATAGGTGGTCGTTCTCCTTCCTTAACAACGGGTGTTGGTGCTGACATCTTTCCATCATTGTTGAATCTCCTCTTCTTGAAATGTCCACTCTTATTGCCTTGGCCATGATTACCGCCGAAGTTGTTACCATATCTGGCCTGTTGATTCCCTCCACGCTTGTTGTCACCGCTTTGATGACTGCTACCACTTGTATTATCATTTTCCTGACTGCTCTCTTTTGGTTGGGTTGACTCATTATCGCGTTCCAATAACTGATCCCTATTAACAACATCTGAATACAAATCTAGTTTGTGAGAGATAAGGTATTAATGTATCTCGGGTTTCAAACCTCTTAGAAACATCCGCGTCATTCTCTCATCATTATCAACTAAGTGGGACGCAAACCGGGACAACTCGGCAAACTTGGCTTCGTACTGCGACACGGTCATGTTGTTTTGCTCCAGTTTAATGAACTCTACCTCTTTCATGTGACGAATACTTTCGGGAAAGTACTTTTCGTTGAATAGTTCTTAGAACTTCTCCCAAGACATCTTCAGTGCGGTAGATTGAGTACGTTTTACAGATTCCCACCAGTAATCTGCCTTTGCTAGCAACATGAAGGTGGCAAAGGGAACTGTTTGCTCCTCGGAGCATCCTAAGACATCAAATATCTTCTTGATCTGCTTTATCCACGTCTCCGCCTTAAATGGTTTTGGCTCTCCAAAAAACTCCGGTGGTCCCAGCTCCTTGAACTGTTTAGTGGTGACCCGTCCGAGAGTTACCGTGTGTTTCACCGTATTTTGGATGGAGCTGCTCTCGCCTGATGTTGCATGAATTGTATAAAGCCTCTGAATATTCCATCGTTCATCATTTGGTCAGTGTTGTTGTTTGCATGAGGATTGTTGCCTTCCAGATGCACATTATCCTGATTATTGATTTGTGGAGACTCAACGGTCTCCTGTGCTCTATTGCTATTCTCAACATTCTCGGATGTCATTTTTAAATACTGCCACAAAACAAAGTTTAATTGACATGCAACATATTATCCCTATACTCTAACCAACCAATTAAATACCAAATAAACTTAGGTAGGTCATACTAGCGAAGGAATTCCCCGTCTCTCCCCTCCTAGTTCTTGTCTCACATCTCAGCCAGGGATCATATCCCTAAGCTTTTTGATTTAACTGTGACGCCCCAAAAAATAGGTATACATCACCCATCTTGAGTCGCCAAATACATGGTACAAAATTCAAATACAACTTAATAATACAACTGTCGTGTAAAATACGACAAAACATAAATTGAGAGTTTTAATACGAATATTGTCTTCTAGATAGTATTCAAACTCAAATGAAGTCCTCAATACAATTATTATCACACTATTTCATAGAATAGTGAGGACTACTACTGCTATCATCTGGATCGTCACTCCATTCCCCGACTAGTCCCGGCTACGTTCTCATTTCCTGAAGAGAACAATGAAAGCAAAAGGGTGAGCTCAATTAGCCCAGTAAGAAATATTATGACTAAGATAATGCAGAATAAATTATCGTTAGCCTTCAACAGTGTTAAACTGATAAAATATAACAAACATCAAGTTTAACTACAGTGAAAACAACAATCCATTAGAAGAGTCAAGTAGAGAATAAAATCTACTATCTTCTATGATTTAAAAAGATTTTTCATCACTTTTATCGCTGAGACTCAGCTTAATAAATAATCCACATCATCCCTGCACTACGACCAAGGATATTCATTAGTATCACGACCACAAATTATCCATGCACTACGGGCCAAGGATATTCGTGTTTTCATCAATGGTCATGATCATGCCAACAACTGTCCATCAATGCAATACGGGCCAATGAGGACTTTTACCACATCATTTGTAACATTACTACCATGATGATTATATAAGAATAATCCCTGGTCATAATCATACCAAGTCCATCTATGCACTCTAGGCCACAGATGACTTTCAACATAATATAAACATGAGAATGATGACAATGATATAAGAATTAAAATAAAACAAGTTCAAGGATAAATTTTTAAAGATTTATAATTTAATTTATCCAGAAATCAATAACGTCCAAATTGTCAGCATGATACTGTTTTGTGGAGTAAAATTCAAGAATAATATTGTACCAAAAATAATTTGGACCGATAACGAATCAATTTTTATAATGAATAGTACTCCGGGTGAATAGTACTTGAGTGAATAGTACCCCGTGAATAGTAATTCAGGAATAGTAACCTCGTGAATATTATTCCGACATGAAAAAGTTAAAACTTATCAAAAATGCTCAGAATAATATTTCCATGAAAAGATATTGGATGAAGCGCAAATATCAAGGATATTATACTAATTTCATGGAGTATAGAAACCAAAACTCTAGCAAAACGAGTATAGAATTCGAAATCTGAAACGAAATAATATTACTTACATACTACAGAATGTGGAAGAAAATATTATTTCAAGCGAATATTGAACAAAAATAACATCCCTTACCTTGAAAAGAAGAGTATTCCAACTGGTATAGCAGGTATATTCTTGAAGATAACTTACACTATTTTCTACACTCAAAGCTTTCTAAAACTCGAAAGAAATACGTCAATATTATAGAAGAAAAATTCTCTGATTCTGGTGTGATTTTCAATTCTAACTAAGCCTCCTATTTATAGGAGATGAAGGGATACTGTTTAATCCGTGTGCACTGAATGATTTCACGGATGAATTATTTAGCAGTCACGGATGTAGTTTTTGGATTCTAGGCCATGAATTTCAAAGTATTATCAATAAAAAACAAAACAAGGTACAATATATATATATATATATATATATATATATATATATATATATAACCATGGCAACTTTTCCTTAACCACCCGTGACAATCATCAGATTACTCCCCCTCCCACACACATATTTCTTATAGTGGGCCCCACCCTTATAATATTAAAAAAATTTCTACCGATTATTTTGAAAAATGGGTAAATGGGGGTCCATAAAATAAGCATAATTTACATCAAATACTTCATAAATATGCCCTCAATATTTTTAACAACATATATCATCATTATTAAAAGTCGTAATATTTAAGAACCAGGTTGTTCCCAGGAAAGAGAGGGCTTTCCAATAACGATTTCTCCCTATTGACGCGCAATTAGGTGATCAAACCTCTCCTTGACAGAACTTCTAGACATTGTCAAAATTGTAAATAATAATATTAATAACTCTGTCATCTCAATTATCGATTTAATAATATATAAAATATCGACAATAATTGAATCAAATAACGTTAGATACTATGCAACAATTATTGTAGCAATGATTGAACAAAACTGAGTGACTTCTCACGTAAGCATCAATAATCAATATCGGCGGCTACTATGAAATCACGATAGACATCGTACTTTTAACTGCTTGGGTGTTTCAACCATTAATCTGTAAAACTTCCATAGTTATTTTCATAAAAATATTTTTGTCATTTTCTCAATCCGACAATAATTCCGTTGTGGGGTCTACCAATGATTGTGCCGTCGTACGAATATTCCCTGTTAAAATGAATATTCCCCGATCAATCAAATATTATCTAACAACTTGCGTACTTTGCAAAATTTATAAATATTATCCACAACTATAACATTATATCAAATTCACTCCATAATATTCAAAAATGATATTTATAGAAAATTCATCTTTATTCATAAAAGTTGGGGTCTTACAATGATCGATGCAGCTAGTGGAAGAGCACTAGTTGACAAAACCCCAGAGGCTGCAAGGAATTTAATTGCAAACATGGCAGCAAACTCGCAACAATATGTCACTAGAACAAATCATGCACCAGTAAGGGTAAGTGAGGTAAGCAGTTGTGATTATGGTCAACAAATATCTGAATTAACTGCTATGGTTAGACAATTAACTACAGGTTAACTACCAGTTGCAAAGGTTTGTGGAATATATCTACAACCAAATCACAATATAGATAAATGCCCAACATTATAAGATAACGAGGATGTCCAACAAGCTAATGCAATGGGAAATTATCTGCCACCACCTCAGAGAAAGTATGATCCATACTCAAACATGTATAACCCAGGATGGAGGGATCATCCAAATCTAAGTTATGGGAGCAAGCAAATGGCACCACCTGCATTTCCACCTAGGCAGCAGGGCTTCCAACCAGCCCAACCTCAATATCAACCGAAGCAAGAAGTCCCTGCACCTACTAGAACATCATTGGAGGATATGTTCAAAGCATTCATGGGCTAGACACAACAATTCATGCAAGAGACAAAAACTTTGGTTCAAGATTTGAGGAACCAATTAGGACAACTGGGTATAACTGTGGGGATATTGGAATTCAGAAGCTCAAGAAAATTACCATCTCAAATAGTAGTCAACCCAAGGGAGAATGAAATTGCCATAACTTTACTGAATGGAACACAGTTGGATACACCACTAACCCCCGTAGAGTTCGAGAAGGAAGCAGCTAAGGAGGAAACATAAAAATCCAAGGTACAACCTAACCCTCCTAATCAGCTTAAAAACATTCATCTTCCCTTTCCTCCCTGCAATTCAAAAACCTCAAAGAAAGATGAAAAAGAAAAAGAAATTTTGGAAACTTTTAGAAAAGTAGAAGTGAACATCCCTCTTCTTGATGCAATTAAACAAGTGCCACGGTATGCTAATTTTTTAAAAGAATTATGCACGAATAAAAGAAAATTGCAAAATGATGAAAGCGTCACAGTTGGAGAAAATGTATATGCTGTTCTTCAAAGAAAAATGCCTCCTAAATGTAAAGATCCAGGAATGTTCATAATCCCATGCAAAATAGGAAACACCAGATTTAAAAAAGCCATTCTAGATTTAGGAGCTTCAATTAATGTTATGCCTTTATCTATTTATGCTTCCTTAAATCTAGGCCTTTTGAAAAATACTGGTGTGATTATCCAATTAGCAGATCGTACTAACACCTACTCCCGAGGGGTAATTAAAGATGTCTTAGTACAGGTGAGTGAACTAATCTTTCCTGCAGATTTTTACATTGTGGATATGGAAGATGATACATCACCAAACCCTTCCCATATCTTGTTAGGAAGACCTTTCCTGAAAACAACAAGAACCATGATCTATGTGCATAATGGGACTTTGACTATGGAGTTTGATGGCGAAAAAATTTAGTTTAACATCTATGATGCCATGAGGTACCCTAGTGATATAGGACATGTTTTTGCTATCGATGTGAGAGACTCCTTAGTGCATAGAGCTTTTGAACAACTACATAGGGATAATTTGGAAATTGCAATCACCAACAGTTTGGACATGGAGAGGGAAAAAGATATTGCGCATACCCGAGAATTGAAGGAGAATGTAGCTGCATTACATTCATTGCCAAAATTCACAAATAAGTCAATGGTATATTCTATTCAATTTCCTGTTTCTCATCAAAAGTTATTACCTTCTATTGTACAAGCCCCAACTCTTGAATTGAAACAATTACATGCTCATTTAAAATATGCATATTTGGGGACTAATGACACTTTACCTGTAATTATTGCTAATAATCTAACCAAGGTGCAGGAAGAAAAAGTGTTGAGAGTCCTAAGAGACTATGTTACAGTTTTTTGGATGGACAATAACGGATATCAAGGGTATTAGTCCTGCCATGTGCATACATCGGATATTGTTAGAGGATGGAGCTAAGCCTACCAGAGATACGCAAAGGAGATTGAATCCACCAATGATGGAGGTGGTGAAAAAAGAAGTGCTCAAATTACTTGATGACGATATCATCTATCCCATCTCCGATAGTCAATGGGTGAGTCTAGTGCAAGTAGTCCTAAAGAAATCTGGAATCACCGTTGTCAAGAATGATGATAATGAGTTGGTGCCCAAACGAATGCAAACAAGGTGGAGAGTGTGTATGGATTATAGAAAATTGAATGTTGTAACAAGAAAAGATCACTTTTCTCTTCCTTTTATTGATCAAATGTTCGAGAGATTAGCTGGCACACTTATTATTATTTTCTAGATGGTTTTTCAGGATATAACCAGATTTTGATTGCACCCGAGGACCAAGAGAAGACCACATTCACATGTCCCTTTTGTACTTTTGCCTATCGACGGATGTCTTTTTGCTTATGTAATGCCCCATGTACTTTTCAACGATGCATGGTAAGCATTTTTTTAGATCTTTTAGAAGAATGCATCGAGGTTTTTATGGATGATTTCACAATTCATGGTGATTCTTTGGATGCATGCTTAGATAATTTAAATCGTGTTCTAGATAGATGCATAGAAACTAATCTTGTTTTAAATTGGGAAAAATATCATTTCATGGTAGAATAGAGAATAGTACTTGGTCATGTTGTGCCATCTAAAAGTCTTGAAGTTGATAAAGCTAAGATAGATGTTAGGTCTGTTTTGCCTTACCCTGTCAGCGTGCGGGAGATTCGCTCTTTTCTTGGTCATGTAGGATTTTATCGAAGATTTATCAAGGACCTCTCAAAAATTACATTACCCTTATGTAAGTTGCTGCAAAAAGATGTGGACTTTCAATTTGATGATGAATGCAAGGAGGCTTTTGACACTTTAAAGAAATTATTAACTTTTGCTCCTGTCATTCAACCGCCAAATTGGAAGTTGGCATTTGAGATCATATGTGACGCAAGCAACTATGCAGTGGGGGCTATTTTGGGATAAAGGATTGACAAAGCCGTTCATGCCATCTCTATGCTTCGAGGACTTTGAATAAGGCTCAGATAAACTATTCCATAAACGAAAAAAGAACTTTTATCTGTGGTTTTTGCTTTAGATAAATTTTGATCATATTTGCTTGGTACTAAAGTTATAGTTTATCTGACCATGCTGCTCTCAGGTATTTGCTCACCAAGAAAGATTCCAAACCAAGGATTATTCGATGGATTCTGCTACTACAAGAATTCGATTTAGAGATCAAGGATAAGAAAGGTGCGGACAACTTAGTAGCGGATCACTTGAGTAGGTTATTGAGAGACGAAGAGGAGCTACTGTTACATGATTCTTTCCCGGATGAGTAGTTACTTTCCATCCATGCTGAGATTCCCTGGTATGCAGATATAGTGAATTATTTGGTAAGTGCATATTTTCCTAGAGAATTTTCCAAATCCCAAAAGGAAAAGTTAAAAAGTGATGCTAGACACTATGTTTGGGATGATCCATACTTATGGAAATTTTGTACTGACCAGATAGTTAGACGATGTGTGCCTAACAATGAATTTTAATCTATTATTTCCTTTTGTCATTCTTATGCTTGTGGAGGACATTTTGGTCCAAAAAGAACTGCTAATAAAGTTTTGGAAAGTTGTTTTTATTGGCTATGACTTTTTAAAGATTCCTATCTATTTTGTAAAACATGTGTTAATTGCCAAAGGACGGGGAATATTTCTCAATGAAATCAAATGCCCCAAACTCCTATATTAGTTATTTAGATTTTTAATGTTTGGGGTATATATTTTATGGGACCTTTTCCTTAATCCTTTGGGAATTTATATATTCTTTTGGCTATTGATTATGTCTCAAAATTGGTGGAAGCTAAAGCCACTAGGACTGACGATTCTCAAGTTGTTGCAGATTTTGTTAGGACTAACATATTTGCCAGATTTGGAACACCACGAGCCATCATTAGTGATCGCGGAACCCACTTTTGCAATAGGGTGTTAGCGACATTATTCAAGAAATACAATGTTCTGCACAAGGTTTCTACATCCTACCATCCGCAAAGTAATGGTCAAGTGGAGGTGTCTAACCGAGAGATCAAATCCATTTTGAAGAAGGTAGTTAACCAGAGCAGAAATGATTGGAGTATGAGATTAGATGATGCACTTTGGACCTATAGAACGGTGTACAAAACACCTATTGGGATGTCACCATACAGGATTGTGTTTGGAAAACCATGCCACTTACCTGTTGAATAGGAGCATAGGGCTTTTTAGGCAATCAAGTAGTGTAACATGAGTTTGGAGGCAGCTGGAGTACACAGGAAATTGCAGTTAAAAGAGTTAGAAGAATTGAGGAATGAAGCCTATGAAAGTTTAAAGATTTACAAGGAAAAGACCAAAGCTTTTCATGATAAGCAGATTGTGCGGAAAACCTTTATTGTGGGATAAAAAGTTTTGCTATATCATACTCAGCTTAAGTTATTTCCAGGTAAATTGAGATCTAGATGGGTTGGTCCTTTTGTTATCACTAATGTGTTTCCTCATGGTGCAGTTGAGATTCAAAGACCGATCACAAACAAGATCTTTAAGGTGAATGGACATAGATTAAAGGCTTTCTATGAGGGGCATCAGGTGGAAAATATTGAGATGATGGAGCTAGACGATCCGATCTATGAAAGCTGAGAAGAGAGGCATGATGTCAAGCCAAAGACGTTAAACACGAGTAGCTGCTTGGGAGGCAACCCAAGATCTCAGATTTGATTTTTCTATCCCTTTACTTTTTAATTTTTTTTATTGCATGTTAGCTAGTAGTATTTTCTTCTTTGCATGATTTTCTTACATTGGGGACAATGTATGGTTTGAGTGTGTGTGGGGGGGGGGGGGGGGAGATTTAGGTTTTATTTTATGTAGGAATAATAATTCAATTTTGATGGGAAGTTGAAAAAATTGAAAAAGAATAAAAAATCTGAAAACTTGGGTTCCATGATTCTATTTGCCTATGTGTTCTAAGGTTAAAATCAAAGATTGAAAATTGATGCTAAAATTCATAATCTAGTTGATGCTTAGTTTGTTAATGAATGATGACAACTAAGCCATGATCCATAGTAATTGATTTGAATTGCATTTGTGATACATGAGTACTTGAATATGAGAAACATGTTTATTTGGCTAAGTTATTTGTGGAGTTGTCTATATGCACTGATTTCACGACTTAGAACTGTTTAACTTGATTATGTTGTTCCAGAACCATGTAAAAAAATGATGAATGAAAAAAAAGAAAAAAGAAAAAAGAAAAAAAAAGACAAGAAAAAAAATGAAAATTGAAAATTTGCTTCAATGTCCATTGTGCGAAATAACTCGGTATCTAAGCCTCGGGGAGCATCAGTATTCACGCTGAAAAGTGCGATGGATAAAAGAAGCTTGACTAGTCGACTTTTGTGGCCTTTGTTACTTGAATAAGTAAGCCTTAGGGGTGTCTCTACACCTAGCGCCCTAAGATCAACTGGTTTGGGAGTTGTTGGTGGAAAGTTTGCTAATGGGTAACTCCGAAAAGCCTAAGAAAAGGAGACATTGCACATGTCAAAAAAAAATATACGAGAAAAGCATGAAAATACATTCATCTGTGCTAAAAAGAAGGTTCTATGAAAAAACTTAAAAAGCAAGAAAAATTAGCTCTTGGTTGTGAGTCAGTGTGCACGGGTTTTGCTCTATGGTAACTAAGTTGAGTAAGTATGTAGATTTTGGAAAAGTTACTTATGTGGCTACGATTTGGTTTAATGAAATTCATTGGTGAAATAGTAAGGTTGTTCATTGTGAGTTAACTGATAAAGCATTGATTAGAATTTTGCAAATTTAGTGTTGATAATCATGATTTGTACTTTGAAATCTTTTGACATGATGGTCGAATAAATTTTTTCTGGAAATCAAACTTTTGGTTTACACGAGGACGAGTAAAAAGATAAGTGTGGGGGAATTTGATGAGTATGAAATATGTTATATTTTTATTCCTTAATGCTTAATCTTTTGTATTTAATTTGTGCCTAAATATACTCATTAATTTTATATTTTTATATTTTAGGTACAATTGAAGGGTTCCGTGTTTTTGTAAATAATTTGAAGACATATCAAACATTTTTGGACAAGGAATCAACAGCTTAATTAAAATTACAAGCATGTGGGGGGTATTATAATCAAAGTGAACCGCGAGTACACGATGATCAATTTTCCAGCATATATCACGTGGTCCTTCATTATTCACCAAGTATCCTGCAAGTCAACTAGTCAAGTGATTTCCTTATATATATTAGCTTATTACATCAAGTGGGCCACAAATATCATGTGGGATTACATGAGAAGGACTTAACATATTTCCTAACATAATCTTATATTCAACCTACTCTGCAAAGCTTGTACACGAAAATTAACTTCCAATTCGGTTCATGCAAAACACGAAAATTGATTCACACGGATTCCCTTAATCAGTTCACGTGGCAATTGAAAAATCCGAACGCGGCATGGAATGTTTGTACACGACATATTATGGAATTTAATTCTAATTTCAAATCCTGATTTTTGGATTCTAGAAAATTAATTTTTACAATTCTATTGTAATTAGGTTTTCTTTTTCCAAATTAGTTTTTTTGTCTTTATGGAAATTAGTGTAATTTGTAATTCCTTTTAGGATTTGGATTTCTAGTTCCTATAGGATTTAGGACTTTGTCTAGCACTATAAATAGAGGATGAGAGTCATGGTTTTATTCATTCAATTATCAACTATCATCTATTGGAGTGAAGACTTAAGAGCATGTCAGGCTAGTTCTTTTGATTCAGTTCTAAAGGGAGGTAGAACCTTGTTACAAGTAATTGATTAATTGAGTATTATTATTTATTCCTTCTTGTGTGAAATTTCTTTTGATAATCTATTTTCATTGATTACATGTTAATTGATCTAATTGATTTAATATGGCCAATTGAATTAGTTTGATCATTATCATCTACTAGATTAAGATTGGTATTACGTGTAATTGATATCTGTCTTCATCACAAGTAGCAACTTGGTAATAATAATTATGGACAAGCTTTTGTTTATTGCTAAGATTATTAGAAAACAAGTTAAACAAATCGAGCTTATGTGTTTGTTGCATGGATTAACCTAATTCTCTATTTCTTAATGCTTCTACCATATTAAATCTAGAGAGCTTCTTCTAGGTTGTATGCTAGTTAGAATATGGTGAAGAGCTTGTTTCATACAGTGATAATCTAAGAAGAATTTTAGATAGCAGAGCTTATTGTTATCTAGGGCTAATAGTTTCATTGAAGGGAAAATAATAATAACTTGATTAATTGATTGTTGTACTTGGTGGCCGAGGCTATGAAGCCCAAGTTTTACATATTTGGTTAAATAATTAATTCTTGTTCTCTTAGTTTAAAAATAATTTTCAAAAACCCCCATCTTTATTTTCTATCAAAATAATAGAATAAATATAAAACAAATTACTCCCTATGGGATCGATTCTTACTTACTACTGTACTAATTGTTTAAATTTGTAAAGTGAAAGTGAGGTTAATTTAGGAGTGTAAATGACAGCTCCCAATTCGCATTGAGTGAACAGAGTGTTTGATTTAGGCTCTTATGTATTTCTAAATGTATCTCCCTAGAAAGGAAAGATACGCGTTGGAAAGAAGGAAAAGTTAAATCCAAGGTTTATAGGACCTTTTCAGATATTAAAAAGGGTAGGAGAGGTAGCTTATATGGTAGCATTACATCCAGACTTAGAACGAATACACAATGTGTTTCATGTATATGTGTTACATCCTTATAAGCCAGATTATAAGGACGTAATAGAGTATGAGCATATTCATATTGAGAAAGACTTGACGTATGAAGAAATGCCTATTCAAATCATTGATAAAAAAGAGCAAGTTCTGAGGAATAAAGTTATACCTTCGGTAAAAGTGTTATGGAAGAACCACGATGCCGAAGAAGCAACGTTGGAACTTGAAGAAAATATGAAAAAGAATTACCCTCAGTTGTTTGTTTAATTTATAGTGAGATTCTGGGGACATAATTCTTATAAGAGGGAGAGAATGTAACGACCGAGAAAATTGGATTAATTGTAAAATAATTTTATTTGATTAAATAATGAATAAAATTATAATATATGTTATTATAATGAGTAAACAAGATGAAGGTTATTCTATAACCTAAAAGTGGAATAAAGTCGTAGTATTTTGGCTACGTGAAAGAATTAAAGTGTTTGAATTTCCAAGATGAAAATAAAAGCTTTCCGAGAAATTCTCCGAAAAAAACACTGTTCATCCATTTCTGCTCGAGAATTATTTTTGAAATTCCGGGAAATACGTAACGATAGAATAATAAGGAAGGAAGGATTATATAATAATAATTCAGTTATGACAAACGCAGTTTTTCGCTTGTGTACTAAGTTCGAGAATGTTAAAGAAAGTAAAGATTGAATAAATGATGATCGTATGATGCACAATTATTATACGAGGCAATGAATACGAGTATGATACAAAATATTATACAAGTATATACAAAGAATGACATATCGTATATGATGAATGATTATACAACTTAGTATACGAGAAGAATACGTAGATTATACGTTATAAGCTTTAAGCCAATAGTAATGGACTTGTAGGATTTGTGTAGGAATTCGATAAGCCCAAGTGCAAACTTGTTAAGGCCTAAGGATTAATAATGCAAGCCTAAAGTTAGGCCCAAGGTTAATTAAACTTGAGCCCAAACCAAGAACCGGACTTGTGGATCGAACCGATGGGTCACTGGGTGAGAAAAACCCATGGGGCAACCCATATGGGCCCCATGAGTGAGTAATGGCCGGCCAACTTGCTGGCCAAGCAAGAGATAAGTGTTGTGGGGAGCAAGTCTTGAATAGTAAGGAGGTGGGACTTAATGACCCTTATGCCCTAACCTTGGTAATTCAATAAATAAGAGAGCTTGGTGGTTCATTTTGTGCCTTGTTCATTTTCCACCAACATCTTAGAGTTTATACATTGAGAGAAAAGTAAGAGCTAGAGTCTTTCTAATTTAAGAAGAAAAGAAAAAGAACCAAGTTATGAACATCAAAGGTAATGAACCTTTAGACCATTTATCTTCATTTTTTCATTATAGTTTTGATAGAGAAGTGGATATTGGTGGAGCATGCTTTATAAGGAGGAATAAGGATGGCTATTAATGGACTTAAACCTTAATAAACCATGTTGTAAGTGAATCATAATCATAAAAGTTATGAACTAAAGAAGAACATTTGAAAATTGTCATTTGTTCTTGATGGATAAGTTTAAAACCATCATGTATAGGATTGGATGAAATATGTTTGGTTAGGATGATAGACTGATGGAATGAATCCATTTTGAACGATGTAAAAATCTCAAGTAACGAAGTTATGGCAAAATTTACGAGATTAGACAATAATTGTCGAAATCGTTAAATTCTCTGAATGAAAGTCAAAAGTCACCATTGAACTCAGAAACATTAGTTTTCGATGCAGAATAGTCTAAGTTTGCATTTTAGAGTTGCAGACTCAAAAATGGTCAAATTACGACTTAGAACAAAGAAACGAGCTATGAACGTTCACGAACGTTTAACGAATTTGTAATAAAGAACTTAATCAATGAATTTCGTGTTAATAGATTCAAAAATGTAAGATTTTCTAATGAAATCGTAGTACATGTGATATGCAAGCTAACTGCTTTTGAATGAGCCAATTCAGACTTATAATGAGTAATTTATGAGCCCGAAATATTTACAGAAGAAGAAAATTGTGAAATTTATCTGAGGCTCAGGTCGGCGCTATAGCTCGACCCAAGGGTATAAAGTCGGCGCCGTAGCACCAGGCCAAAACGCAACATATCTTGTGAAGGCTTAGCATGCTGGGCCAAGAATAAAAGGAGTTGGCGCCATAATGCTAAGGCAGGTCTCAGTATCGATGACTCGCGTCATTGCCATGAGACTTATATAATAAGTTGACATTGCATGGCCAAAGACTAGGAAAAAGCGATAAGGAATTGAAATGATGTTAAAGCAAATTTAAGTTTATTGAAAGTTAGTTATAACTTTAATTAACTTAAAGTAAACCCATTAAAGATGATTATAACCTTAAGAATTATAACTAAAGGTTGACGAAAGATTACTTTAATGTAAACACAAAGTAATACGATAAACCGTAACCAATGTTAAACAATCTAATGAATGATTAGATTGAGAAGAAGGGTAAGATACATTAGTGACCAGACATGATTGTTTAGGATCTAATGTGGTATGTTATGTGATTATATATTGTAAAACCTTAAAGATTCAAAGGAAAGTATATTAACTATAGAAGATGCTGAAGGCAAGTGTTCTAACCCTTGTCTATGTTCATTTTGGACAAGCTTTATGATTCGTGTATCTTACGCATGAATTGATGTATAATGAAGTCGATGTCAATTTCTTCTGCTAAACTTAATATGTTTGGTAGATTTCCTTATAATCTATCAAAATGTTATCAATGTTGTTATCTTTTGCCAACTGTTTTGGTATAGATTTCAAAGAAAGACTGAGTATGAATATACAAATGTTTTTTCGTTAAACGATAGGCACGCGAGGTTGCCAAAACTTAAATGTAGATACGTTTAATGAATTAGTGTTGTACTACGAAGAGTACTATAGGTTGATCACCTAGACGTGCTCATAAGATATACCGAACTTACGGACTTGATGCTGGGTTATCCTTTTCAAATAAAGAATGAAATTCTAAAGGTCTTTGACCAAAATTTATGTTTAATAAATGTTGTTCATTGCGAAACATTTTAAAGAAAAGGGAAGTACTATTTTGAATTCTTGATAGTACTTTATAACTATTGATTCAGTTATAGAAGATATGCGATTCATACGATGCAAGCATGTTGATTAAATGAAATTATCATACTTGCTGAGCTAGTTATGCTCACTCTTGCTTAAACCATATGAATGCATCTAAGACCGAAAGAACCAAAGGATCTAGTAAAGATAAAGGAAAGGCTAAAGCGGACCAATAAGCTGTCTTTGTAATAGTATAGTATGAATGTTGTAATTATTTTATATTATGACACAGAACACATGTAATGGTTACAAGGAACCTTCGAATGGAAATATAGATTTGGAATATATAAAAGACATATTCACTCTTTTGAGGTATTTCAATTGAATGTATGTGTGAACTGTAGTACCGTGTAGCACCATCTATCGAGTTGGAAGATACCCAGAATTGGGGGCGCCACATCGGTCAACTATTACCCAAATGACATTTTTGCCCTTCTGTGTAGGAGGAAGGCACACCACGAAGTCCATTGTTATATGTTCCCACTTCCACTTAAGAATTGGTAAGGGTTAAAGTAAACAACTCAGCTTTTGATGTTCAGTCTTAACCCTTTGACACGTGAGACATTTACTTACCCATTTCGCTATTTCCTTTGTCATATTTGACCACCAAAAATGTCAACTTAAGTCTTTGTACATTTTAGTACTACCAAGGTATATTTCAAATTTAGAATTATAGGCTTCATTTAAGATTTCATCTTTTAATATTTGATATAATGGAATCCAAATTCTATCTTCGTATCTTAGTACTCCATCCTTATCTATTCTGAATTTGATATTCTTGATGTGAGTTATATCAAATTTACATTTTGGATACTCCTCATCTTTTCCCTACATCTCTTTGATTCTATCTAGTAGACTCGAAACTCCCTCTAGAATAAATAACTCTTGGGTAGAGGTAGTTAGAACTCTCACCTCAATTTTAAGTTTTTCAAATTCTTTTATTAACACCTCATTATTTGTTATTACGCTTAACTTCTCTTGGTTCTTTCTACTTAACGCATCTGCAACTGCATTGACATTTCTGGGATGATACAAGGTTTCACAGTTAAAATCCTTTATCAGTTCTAGCCATTTTCTCTACCTTAAGTTTAACTCCTTTTCTGTAAAAATATATTTTAGACTTTTGTCCTCTATATATATCTCACACTTCTCCCCGTACAAGTAATGGCTCCAAATTTTCAAGGCAAATACTACAGTTTCTAACTCAAGGTCATGAGTAGGATACCTCTTCTCATAATCTTTGAGTTGTCGTGATGCGTAAGTAATCACTTTCCCATGTTACATCAACACACACCCTAATCCTTTGTGTGACACATCATCTGGTAAGGATAACACTGGAGCCATGCCATGTTGCTTCTTCAACTCTTGGAAGCTTTCTTCACATTTATCTGCCTAGACGTACTTCACCGTCTTTTGAGTTGAATTGGTTAGTGGGGTTGCTATTTTTGAAAAATCTTTTACAAAACATCGATAATAACCCGCTAAACTAAGAAAACTTCTTACTTCTGTTGGAGTTGTTGGTTGTTCCCAATTCATAACCGTTTCGATCTTAGTTAGATCTACTGAAATTCCATTCATGTCAATTACATGACCTAAAAACTGAACTCTTCTTAACCAGAATTCACACTTGGAAAACTTAACGTAAAGTTGTTCCTTTCGTAATATCTCCAATATAATTCTCAAATGTTCAGCATGCTCTTCTCGTGTTTTCAAATATACCAGAATATCATTGATAAACACTACAACAGATTTGTCTAAGCATAGTTTAAACACTTGATTCATCAAGTCCATAAATACCGCCAGTGCATTTGTTAATCCAAAAGACATCACAAGAAACTCATAATGTCCATAGCGTGTCCTAAACGTTGTCTTCAGCACATCTTCTTTTCTTACCTTTAACTGATGATAATCTGACCATATGTCAATTTTTGAAAAGAGTTTGGCTCCTTTTAATTAGTCAAACAAATAATCAATTCTTGGTAAATGATACTTATTCTTAATAGTTAACTTATTCAACTCTCTATAGTCGATATATAACCTCATGGTTCCATCCTTCTTTACAAATAACACCGATGCTCCCCAATGTGAAACACTAGGTTGTTTGCACTTTTTGTCTAAGAGTTCATGTAGTTATACTAGCAACTCTTTTAGCTCTACATGTTCCATCCTGTATGGTGCAATAACCAAGAAATTCGGATTTTATTGTAAAATAATTTTATTGAATTAAATAATAAATAAAATTATATTCTATGTGTTATCAAGATGGTAGTCATTATATAACCTAATGATGTTAGAATGTCGTAGTATTTGAGCTACGTGAGGGAATTATAGTGTTTAAATTTCCAAGACGAAAATAAAAGTTTTCCGAGAAATTTTCCAAAAAATACTATTCATCGGTATTTGCTCGGGAATTATTTTTGAATTTCTGAGAAATACGTAATGATAGAATGTCAAGGTAAGATGGATTATGTAATAATAATCTAAGTATGGAAAACGAAATATTTCACTTGCGAACTTAAATTGAGGATGTTAAGGAAAGTGATTTATTAATAAGTTAAGTAATGATTGTATGATACGTGAGTATTGTACGAGGTAATGAATACGAGTATAATACAATGTATTAAATGAGTTTGTATGAAGGACGGTATATCGTATATAACGAAGTTGTATATGAATTAGAATACGAGAATGATAAGTCAACAATACGTATATGTATTGAACAATGATATTGGACTTATAAGATTGGTTAGGAATTTGTTGAAACCAAAGTGAATTAATAGTGAGGTCCAACTATTGATTAATGAACAAGTTAGTGTTTGTTAATGCAAAGCCCAAAGGTTAAGTTAATCTAAGCCCAAGCTAGGATCCAATGAGTTGATTGACCCATGGAGCAAACTATGTTAATGTGGTTAATCTTGGTGACCAAGCATAGTGTGTAATGACCAAGTAAGAGATAAGTGTTGTGCTTAGCAAGTAGTGAATAGTAAGGAGGTGGCATAAGGAGGTGGGTTGGTATATTGACCAAACTACCCTAACTTTGGGAATTCTATAAATAGAGGGAGAATGCTAGTCATTTGCTAATTGTTCAAATCATCCAACAAACTTATAAAGTGCTTAAGTGTTAGAGAGAATAAGTTACTTCCATTTGTAAGAAGAAGAAGAAGACTTTTTACAAGAACTTCAAAGGGTAAGCCTTCTGCTCCATTTATCTTTTATCTCTACCATGATAGGTTGATAAGAAAAGTATGGATTAAGGAATATGGATGTTAAGAAGTAAGAAGAATGATTAATCAATGGACTTAAGTCGCATAAGTCAGAAATAAGTCATTTAAGCTAGCATAAGTTATAAACTTATAAAGAAGTAATATGAACTTGTTATGAGTTTATCTTAAGAAGTAGTATGAAAATAAAGAATTTGTATGAATATGTATCATGTATAAATGAATGAAACAATGTATTGAGAACATATAAATGTGATGATTAAAAGATTGTAAATATCATAAGTGATGAACAAAGAAGCTATAAGTAGTTTATACTTTAATAAGTTATAAGCTCATGAAAGAATAAGTCAAAATCCATCATGAAAAATAAGTTGTTGTATTACGTATGTTGAGATGTTCGCATGATGAACTGAATTCATTTGAAGTAATGAACAAATCATAAGTAATGAAGATTTGCTGGAAATTGCACGATTGGACGATAATCATCGAATTCGTGAAATTCTCGGAATAGAAGTCAAATTTTGTGTTTGAACTTGGAAACGTTGGTTTTCGATGGAGACAAGTCTTATTTGGCATTATAGAGTTGCAGACTCAAAATGACTGAATTCCGACTTAGAACGGAGAAACGAGCGTTGAACGTTCACGAACGTTTATCGTTTTCGTTAAAAATGAACAAATAGGTGAATTTTTAGCAAACGAAGTCAAATAGATAAAATTCTTGCATGAACACATAGAGTATGTAATTGTGAACCGTAGGCTTTTGAACGAGCCAATTCAGACTTATAACGAAGAAGTTATGAGCCCGGGAAATTCGAAAAGTTGAAAAACTGTCCAAAATATCTGGTGCACAGAGCTGGCGCCGCGACACCAGCTAAATTTTTTGAATAAAGATTAATTTTATCAAAATATTTTTTTGAAGTATTATGGTGTGGATTTGATATAATGTTATAGTTGTTGGTAATACTTATAAATTTTGCAAAGTACACAAGTTGTTTGATTATATTCGATTGGTCGGGGAATATTCGTTTTAACAGGGAATATTCGTACAACGAGACAATCTTTGGTAGACCCCACAGCATAATTATGGTCGGATTGAGAAAATGACAAAAATATCTTTCTTAAAAAAAATAACGGCAAAAGTTTTACCATTAACTGTTGAAATACCCGGTGGTAAAGTAAAGAATCTGGCTGTGGTTGTCATAGTAGCACTACCGGTATTGATTATTGATGCTTACGTGAGAAGTAACTCAGTTTTGTTCAATTATTGCTACAGTAATTGTTGCATAGTATCTCACGTGATTTGATTCAATTATTTTTGATATTTTTGATATTATTAAATTAATAATTGAGAGGATACAATTATTCATATTATTATTTACAAAATATGATGATGTCTAGAAAGTTCTGTCGAGGAGAGGTTTGGTCACCTAATTGCGCGCCAATAGGGAGAAATCCTTATTGGAAAGCCCCCTCTTTCCTGGGAACGATCTGGTTGTTAATATTGCGAGTTATAATAATGATTAATAAATGTTATTAAAAATATTGAGGGAATTTTTATAAAATATTTTTTGTAAATTTTGCTTATTTTATGGACCCCCATTTACCCATTTTTCAAAATAATCGGTAGAAAATTATTTTATATAATAAAGGTGGGGCCACATGTGGGACCCATGTGTGACTTTGGAATCTAAAAAAATAAAATATTTTATTAGAATATTTTATTGCATCGTGCAGCATAGTAAAATAAAAAAATTTCAGAAAATTTGGCTGATCATCGCCCGTGACTTTTCCTTCACTATGCATCCAAATAGTATCCTTTCCATTCTCTTATACATATGATGCTTAGTTAGAATTAAAAATAACACCAGAATTAGAGAATTCTTCTTCTATAAAATTGTGCGTATTTCTTTCGAGTTTTAGCAAGCTTTGAGCATAAAAAATAGTGAAAGTTTTCTTCAAGAATATCCCCGCTATACCAATTGGAATACTCTTCTTTTTAAGGTAAGCGGTATTATTTCCTTCGTATTCATGAAGAGAGTTATTTTCTTTCAATATTCGTAAGGGGTATTATTTATTTCATATTCGCTTATGATATTATTTTTCGTATTCGTAAGAAATTAATTTCGTTCAATATTCGCAAGAAATATTATATTCGTTTAATATTCGTAAGGAATATTATTTTTGTTCAACAGTAGTAAGGAATATTATTTTTGTTCAATATTCATATAAAATAAAATTTTCTTCTATACTCTGTAGTATGTAAGTAATAATATTTCGTTTCAGATTTCAAATTCTATACTCATTTTGTTAAAGTTTTGGCTTCTATACTCCATGAAATTAGTAGAATATCCTTGATATTTGCGCTTCATTCAGTATCTTTTCATGGAAATATTATTCTGAGCATTCGTGATAAGTTTTACCTTTTTCATGCCAAAGTACTATTCATGGAGTTACTATTCCCGAAGTACTATTCACGGGGTACTATTCACTCATTTACTATTCACCTAGGGTACTATTCATGACAAAAATTTATTTCTTTTTGGACCAAATCATTTTTGATACAATATTATTCTTGAATTTTACTCTACAAAGAAGTATCATGTTGACAATTTGGATATTATTGAATTCTAGATAAATTAAATTATAAATCTTTAAAAATTTATCCTTTGTTTTCTTTTAATTAAATTCTTATATCATTGTCATCATCCTCATGTTTATATTATGATGAAAGTCATCTTTGGCTCGTAGTGCATACATGGACTTAGTATGATTATGACCAAGGATTATTCGGTATAATCATGACCGTAATGTTACAAATGATGTGATAAAAGTCCTCATTGGCCCGTAGTGCATTGATGGACAGTTTTTGGTATGATCATGACCATGGGTTCTCTTAGGCCAAGGGTGCAAAGATGAATTATTTTATGGCGTGATCATGACCGTTGATGAAAACATGAATATCCTTGGCCCATAGTGCATGGATAATTCGTGGTCGTGATACTAATGAATATCCTTGGCCGTAGTGCATGGATGATTCGATGATGTGGATTATTTATTAAGCTGAGTCTCAACGATAAAATTGATGATAAACTTTTTAAATCATAGAAGACGTTAGATATTACGCTCTACTTGACTCTTTTAATGGATTGCTTATTCCGCTGCAGTTATTGATCCAAAACATGTTGTATATTATATTCTATCAGTTGTTATACTGTTGAAGGCTAACGATAATTTATTCTGCATTAGCTTAGTCATAATATTTCTTACTGGGCTAGTTGATCTCACCCTTTTGCTTTCATTATTCTCTTCAGGAAATGAGAATATAGCTGGGACTAGTCGGGGAACGGATTGACGGTCCAGATAGTTGTTTTAGTAGTCCTCACTATTCTGTGAAATACTATGATAATAATTGTAATGAGATTGAATTTGAGTTTGGATATTGTCTAGGTGACAATATTTGTATTAAAACTCACAGCTTATGTTTTGTCTTATTCTACACGACACTTAACAGTTGTATAAGTTAAGTTTGTTTTTGAATTTTATACCATGTATTTTGCGACTCAAAATTGGTGATGTATACCTATTTTGGGGGCCTCATAATACTTATCTATTTTTGAAAGACCTATAATCATAATATCGGTCTCACAATTAGCACAATAATTCATAACACACAATACTAGAATTTACAGTCAATATTTCTCCTAGACATATTACCACATAGTCATATCAGTGTTTATAACCTATATAAACACTTCTCAAGTCTAACTAGTTCGATCTGGTTGGACTTCGATCTATTCTCGGTGTACTGGTCATCCTATCCGACAATTAACATTTGTATTATCAACTAAACTGGGTCTTAAATCTTCAATATTATATTAGATAAGTCACATATCACTTATAACATTTTTTGGAAGCTTTTAATAATTTTCTAACAATTATTATAATTTATAATAATTTTTCAAACACCAAAATCATTCTTAAATGATTTAAATATCGAGAAACCCATCATCATTAATATTTAATAATATTTAAAATATAAATGAACTATTTTTAAAATATTAAATTTATTAATAATAACTTCAAATATTTTTAAATCATCAATATTCTACTTAAATGATTTTAAAATAATTAAAATCATTTTAAATCATCACTATTAATATTTAAATATTAATGGAGATCTTATCAAAATATTAAAAGTCATTAATTATAACTTAAAATATTTTAAAATCAATTTTCTCATTTTAAATAATTTTTAAATCAATAAAATTATTTTTTCATCATTTATTTAATTTAATAATTAAATAAATCTATTATCATTAATATTAATTTATTAATGAAAATTCTCCAAAATATTAAAACTACATTTTATAACTCAAAATATTTTTAAACGCTTTATTCTTATTTAAAATGATTTTTATAGTATTAAAATCATTTTTCTCTAATTTATTTAACATACTAATTAAATAAATTAAATATCATTATTATTCAAATAATTATAATTATTAATGAAAAATTTTCCAAATTCTCAAAAATTATTTTTCATAACTGAAAATAATTTTTAAAACCATTTTTGTAATTTTTTAGAATTTATTTATATTTTTTAAGTATTTTCTGGAAATTCATAAAATAAAATTAATAGAAACCGTCGCTATAGGCTATAGCGACACTTTCTGTCACTGTTGGTGTTCTTGAGCTCAAGAACACTGACAAGTCAGTCATAAAGGGGTCTACTTTGACCGCCTATAATTCTCAATCCATTGTGTTTCTGGGCTTCCTTGCACATCGATCTTGTATTATACATGTAGTACTATAATTTTCAATCATCACCAGAGTCTTATTGTATTATGCTATAAAGATCTTGCCATTACAAGTTGCTTTTAGACTTAATCTGGGTTTTCTTGGTAACCTAGAAACCCAGACAGTGTCGATTAGACACTTTCTAGCTCAATTTGCTCAAGGTTCTGGTCATCCCTATAGTCCTTGTGTCAAGGAACATCACTATAACAATAGATCAGTCCAACAACATCATATTCTTCAGATTTAAACCGGTCAAAGCCTGTCAGAAAGTGTGTTCATCCAGTTTCTGGAAATTCCAGAAACTGCAGTCGTGACCGAATGGCCTAGTTTGACCATCCACTACATCCAACATGTTTGTTGTTTAATAGATATAAAGGCCTGGATCTAAAGTCCACATAACAAGCTACAATCTAGTTATAAAAACAACATCAAACATTTAATCATCTGACAGATCTTGGCCTTTAAAGATCTTGTTAGACACTGGAATATGGTTTCTGGGTTACCCAGAATCATCCGGTCATGCTCGGTCAATGGGGTTTGACCGTTAATAACTTACACTCTGGATATGAAATAGCTATGATTCCACTTCCAGATCACAGACCTCATACCAAACTACAGATCTAAAACATAAAACAACAAAAATCATGAACAGAGAGAGATCTAAGGCCACTGACATATGGTTGTCAGACGACTTTTAAGGTTCAAGAATAGTTTTTTGAAAACTTCGATGTAAGGCCTTTTGATGCTATAGATCTATGATATATCATCATAAAACATCCTTTAGCAAAAATATAAACACATAAACACCAACTTCAACTTAGCATACAAGATCAAAGTGTTAGCTAGGGTTTATACCTTATCTTGGATATGCTTTGATCTTTGATCTCCTTAACTGATCTTGATGTTCAAGGAGGTGTTTTAGGGACTGAGACACTTATGATTTTTGGAGGTTAAGAGAGAGAGAGTTTGTTGAGAGCTAGATAGGAAATGAGTAAATTATATGGACTTTCTCTCTCTTAATCTTTTATCACTTTGTGCAATGCATGTTGCTAATATAGCTGATGCTCTAGGCTGATTTGCTGAAGTTTTTGGTCATGCTAAGTCAAAAGTTGGTGAACAACTAAAGTTGTTGACAAATTTTACAAGTTACATAATAAAGAAGGTGAAAAGGGCATTTTGGTCATTCTCCTTGTAATTTTAATGGCATTTTTGACTTTTGATCCAACCCTTATGATTTAACCCTTAGAGTTTAACCCTAAGGTTCCAACCCTTCGGTTTTATAACTTTAGTTTCTAGAATTTTCTAACTAGGGTTTTAAAAATAGAAAATTAAGATAACTAAAATATAATTAGTGTTTCCTAATTATATTAAAGGTTACTAATCACAGTAGGGCTTACTAATTAGAATTATGGTTTCCTAATTAGGGCTCAGGATTTTCGAATTTAAAATTAGGGCTTCCCAGCATTCGATTAGGGTTCCTAATTGTGTGTTAGGGTTTCTTAATTTGAGATTAGGGTTTCTAATCCCTTATTAGGGTTTACTAATTTTATACCATATCTGATCAATTATTGATCATTAACTCTATACAGTACAAACGTGTACACATCAACACAATTATTAAAATTATATTTTCTACCAAATCCCTATCCGTATGTATGGTTAGGGTTTTTATTTTCTATTAAGCATAACTCTACTCTTATTTTCTCAGTTAATACACAAATTGACTACTTCTCAAAACTTGTATCATAGATACACAACACAATCTTGATAATCAATATCAATATAAATAAAAAAAATTATTCATAAAATTTGGATTATTTGAACTCCCAAGTTATCACAAAGTTGATGTTGTTAACCAATCAAGAGGAGCTCATTTCAGCAATGGCAAGGCTAGAGTTGGAAATCAAATTTCCAAAAGAATCTAATGAAAGATTATACTAGATGAAAGCTAGTCCAACATTGGTGGACAAGATAAAGAATGCTCAACTACAAGATGAAGAATGCAGAAAAATAAAGGAAAGTATGGTCGAGGGTAATGAGGTAAAGTACAAGGTTAATACCGAAGGAATGCTGAGATTTGAGGGACGAATTTTGGTTCCAGCAGTACCAGATATTAAAGAAGAAATCTTGACAGAAGCTCATAACTAAAGATATTCAATCCATCCGGGAAGTATGAAAATGTATTAAGATTTGCAGCAACATTTTTCTTGGAAAAATATGAAAAATATGCGTTGTAGAATGTGTTGCAAAATGCTTGACATGTCAGAGAGTGAATGCCGAGCATCAAAGACCAAGTGGATTACTTCAACCGTTGGACATACTAGAATGGAAGTGGGAGCGTATCATAATAGATTTTGTGGTAGGTCTTCCAACAATGCAGAAAGGATACGATGCGATATGGGTCATAGTGGATAGACTAACGAAATTAGCACACTTTTAGCCAATAGAGATTAGATTTAATCTTGATGAGTTGGCAAAACTGTACGTTAAGGAGATCGTTTCAAGACATGGAGTTCTAGTGTCAATAGTATCAGATAGAGATCCGAGATTCACACCAAACTTCTGGAAGAGACTACAAGAATGCATGGGAACACAACTGAACATGTGTATAACATATCATTCGCAAACCGATGGTCAAAGAGAACGAACAATCTAGACGTTAGAAGATATGCTTAGAGCATGCATCATGGATTTCAAAGGAAATTTGGACGATCATCTATCGTTGGCAGAATTCGCTTACAATAATAGTTACCACGCAAGCATTAACATGCTGCTATATGAGGCATTATACGACATGAAATGCAGAACTCTACTTTGCTGGGATGAAGTAGGTGAACGCCAACTGTTAGGACCGAAATTGGTACAACAGACCGCTAAAATTATCAAAATCATCAGAACAAGACTGGTAGCTGCTCAAGATAGATAGAAGAAGTATGCTGATCAACACAGGCAAAATTGCGAATTTGACGTGGGAAATATTGTTTTCATGAAAGTTTCTCCTTGGAAGGGGAAAATTCATTTTGGCAAGAAAGGAAAGTTAAACCCGAGGTTCTTTGGACCTTTCAAGGTACTACGAAGAGTGGGAGAAGTAGCTTACGAGGTAGTTTTACCTCCAGAATTAGAACATGTTCACAACCTTTTTCATGTGTCGGTGTTGCGACCGTTCAAACCTGATTACACAAATGTGATCGAGTATGAACCATTACAGTTCAATAAGGATTTATCTTATGAAGAGGTTCCTATCCAGATAGTCGACCAGAAAGAACAAGTGCTCAGAAATAAGGTGATACCTTCTGTGAAGGTCGTATGGAGAAACCACAATGTTGAAGAGGCTACGTGGGAACTCGAAGATGTAATGATGAAGAATTACCCTAAGTTATTTGTTTAATCTGTATCTTCGATTCTGGGGACAAAATCTTTGTAAGGAAGGAAGAATGTGACGAATGAGTTATTTGAGTTGTAATTTTGGGGACAGAATCCTTGTAAGGAAGGAAGGATGTAATAATCTAAGATTTTATTTGTAATTTAAAATATTTAATAAATTAAATAAATATTTTATTAAATATTTTATTGATGTAGTTGTTGTTCAGTAGATAATTGTGAATTAAATTTATTAGATAATACTCTAATTTAATTTAATAGTTAGAGATTTGTTAAAGATAACATGGAATGCTATATTGCTATTTTAATAATTTAAAATGGTAACGTGGAATTATTAAATAAAATTATAATGAGATTATAATTTTGTGATATTTAGATTAAGTAGAAAATTTATTTAGTATTTTGTAATTAGTTTATGTAACTAATATTGGATATGGAAATCCAAATAAGTAATATGAGAGTATAAACTATAGTGTAAAGGATTTGTTAAAATAAATTAAAGTAGTTTTAAATTGATTTAACCAAACAAGGCTTAAATACATTAAGTTTTTTTTAAAAGTGTGTTTGACAAACAAAGCTTTGTGGTTTTGAATTTTGAATTTTGAATTATAATAAATAATATAAATAAAATAAATTAAAATAATAAATAAAATATATTTTATAACTGATGTATGTTTAAGTGTTTGTAACTGCTATTTTAAGTGTGCGTATAATGGCTATCAGTTGTTTATTCTTACGCATAAGTGATAGTTGGTTTTACGTGAAAAAGAAATTAGCTTATATTGATACCAAGAAGAAGAAGAGAGACTAGAGAGAGTTTGAGAGAAAAATATGTGTTTCCAAAATAATTCTTTGTGGTTAGCAAGGATTATTCAAGCATTTGAAGGTATTCTTCTAACACCTTAATATTACGTATATGAAAGTTCTATGTTCTTGAATTTTAAAATCCTTGTAATTCAAATTTGATGAATTGTTGTTATTTAAAGTGTTGATTGTATTTATATGTATTTGTGATGTTAAAACCAGTAACTAGATAAGATTTTGTGTACTAATCACGTTCAAAAGAAAGAAAATTTTTTCACAGTGCATGTTTATATATAAGGCTTGCGAAAGTACTAAAATTGGTGGTTAATTTGTAAACTAATCTATAAATTGAGCCTTGAATATGTTAATTCAGTACAAAATGACGAGAACATAGTTTGAATGGGTGAATTTGGTGTAGAATTGTGGTCTCAGGGTTATTTTTTGTCAAGGATGTCAAAAATGGAGTTTTTGATATAAAACATGGAATTTAAAGAATTTAAATCGGTTTTCGTATTGTTTAATTGTTCTAAGTTGGTGAATATGTGAGGAACCATGTTTATATGAGTTATATATCAATAGAGTATGTTAAATTTATTGTTTTGTGGATGAAATTCATGCTAGTTGGGCTAAACAAAGTATTGTTAATGTAAGAATCGTAGTTTCTATCTGCACTAATATAATTTCTTTACCGGTGTAAAGGTTGTAAAGGCTTGGTAGCAATTGCATACCATACCTACGATCTAAAGCGTTGATGCCTATTGTTTATATAGACCTTAGAGACCTATTATAACTTAGTATAATGATGTGTTAATGTGACAAACATGTAATAAAGAGGTTAAAACAGAATTGTGTCATGTCATTAATAATTTAAAAGTTATAAAAGACAAGTAAGTTATGAAAGCGATATGTTAGGATTTAAGGTACTCAATGAATAGTCAATAAGTTTTGTGAAGTTAACACTTGAGATTTTTGAAATACATATACTGTAAAGTAAAACTTGTACTAAAGTAACAAGTTTATCTAAAAGTGAGTTTTATTTTGTGAAAGTGGTTATTAGTTTATCTAATAGATATTGTGATTCTAATACTATGTGTAGGTGAATATGAGTTGTAATTTATAGCTTACGCACGAGGCAAGTTCCTTACTCTAAAATTTTATCGAGCAAGTTTTGAATTCAAATTATTGTTTATTTATTCTAACTTGTTTATAGTTAAGCAAGTTTCTTTAGTTTCAATCTTTTATAGTGAATGCAACCTCTTGAACTCTAATTTCTAATATTGAGCTACCATATTTCATTTACTTTGCACACACTATTATCATGTTAAGGAAGCTTTGTTTCCAGCTTGTTATCAGTTAATGTATGTTCAGTAATTCAATTCTTTATTTGACACGATCATAGCCTTAGCTTACTATTATCCAAGTAAGGTTCATTGTTCTATTCAATGCTTATGCTTTTTAGTTATTTCTAAGCACGAGTTTAAAGTATAGTTGGTTCACCTATGCTTCTTAATCATTTTACATTAAATTATTATTGATCACTCGTAGTGTTGTTAAGACTTGTTGATTCAACTAATTCCTTAGTTGATGATCGTGAAACTCCAAATTACCCTTGAAGCTTATCCAAACCAACCCTTCTTTGGTGCGGACTTATACTTTAAAACTGAGATGAACAACCCTATAATAGGGGATTATTTTAGAGTTACACAATGGCGTTAAAATGTTTGTGCAATACATAGTACAAAGAGATGATCACTTGGAGTTCGAGATGATGGTCCACATAGTAGTTTAAACTATTAAAGGTTACAGTAGAAACACCTGTTAACCTAGGACATAGATGATGATTATGGTCTTTTAGATTGTTAAAGGTTAAAGTATAAATACTTGACAAGCTATAACATAGTTTATGGTCTTGTGACCCTCAGTTACATTTTGTATGTTGATATTAGTTTTTGATTATCATTGACAGAGTATTATTCAACTTTGATGAGTTTATTCATTGGCATTTATTATGCTATTATTATTCATTGCTATTTCCAGTGGGCATTTGTTTTGCTCACTCTTGCATATGTATACTCATTGGAACTAAGGTTGAGAAGGTTGATGAACCTACCACTAGCAAGGGAAAAGGGAAAATGAACAAGTGATGAAGACTTGTAATTTAATTATTGTTATGACGATAGACTTTATATTTAATGATGTGATGTAATTATTTTATTTTCGCATTTGATTTATGTTAAAGGCTAGATAACTTGGGAGACTTTTGAATTAATGATGTAACCATTTTAATAGGAGGATTTATGGTTTAATTTTATTATAATTGGGTAGTTAGATATGAATGAATGGAAAGTGAACACCAAATCTTATGGTAAAGAACACCAAACCAAACTTCCTTTGGTACAGACTCTAATGTCAAACTGAGATATTCAACCATGTTATATGGAATTAGTTATGTATTAGTGTTAAGTTATTGTGCACAGTATGGTACTAAGGGTTGATCCCCCTAAGTACGAGAAAAAGAGTCCATAGTCTTATGATTGTTAAAGGTTTCAAGTATAAACACTTGACAAGCTAGGACATAGTTTAAGGTCTTACGACCATCAGAAATTCTTTTGATTTTTATTGTTCATTCTTGCTTCAAAAGCAGAGTTTTCTTATTTCAGAAGTCTTTGATTAACTCGCCTGTTATTATATTGTGGTTACATTATTATACTTGTGGGCAATCGTGCTCACTCTGGCATAATAATAACATTGCAGTTAAGAACGAACAGTCCGACGAGCCTTCTACTAGCAAAGGAAAGGTCAAGGCTAACAAGTGATGAAGACTTATTGTTTAATTGATATACATATGTTTCAAACTTATGTTTAAGTTGTGTAAGATTTATTATGTATTTCCGCATCTGAGATTTAAGGTTAGTATGACCTAGGATTGATGTATTTACATTCAGATGTTGTAACTCCATAAGGAGATGATTTATTTCTATCTATTTATGGTTTTTCATTTATTATGGGTAGATAGATACATGATGCTTGGACAGTTGTGACGCCCCCAAATTCGGGTATCTTCCAACCCGACATATGGTGCTACACTATACTCATAATCATATAATCATTCCATTGAAATACAACAAAATGAATGTATTTACTATCTTCTTATTACAATCAAAGTATAATCCTTCCCAGGTTCATAATCAGATTACATCGTTCGTTGTTCATAATGTATAATACATACAAACATACTAGTCTATTACACGATGATTAAGTATCCATCTTAGCCTTGCCCTTATCTCTCTTAGTATTCTCAGGACGTTCATCCTTAACTGCAATTATATAATTCACGCAAGAAGTGAGCATAACAAGCTCAACAAGTTTTAACAAAGGATAACAGTAATACCACATTCGTGAATTATATGACAATTCCTATATAACTGAACAAATAGTTATAAAGTATTATGAAACAATAATACTTTAACATTTCATATCATCAATTCCCAAAGTATAGAGTAGATTAGGAATTCTAAACCGGTCGATAGACCATGAACAATAACTTTCTATTTTCATTCTTGAAAAGGATATCATAGCACTAAGGTTGTACATCCACATTATATACGAGCACTTCTAGGTGATCAGCCTATAGTACTCTATGTTGATCAACACTCATTCATTAAATGTATTTACATTTAATATTTGGCAAACTCGTGTGCCCATCGAATAATCGATGAAAAATACTTTTGTTTGTTTATAGACAAACCTTACCTTCACATCCGTACCAATTACTTGGCATAGGATAGTGTTAACTTTTCTATATAGAAAGATATGAATATCAATCAATCTATATCTTACGAGTAGTCTAGCCGAATTAAATCTGGCATCGACACTTTCTTTAAAACTAATCGTGCAATTCGGTACAATGAATCACATAAAACTTGGCTAACTTGAAAGTTAGACAAGCGTTAAGAAAACTTACCTTTCAGCGTCTTCAACTAACTTAATCGACTGACCAAAACCTTTATAGAATCTACATGATATATTCACATAGCACACTGTAATTAGCTACCACACAATTATTCACATTGTTCCTACCAACTTCTTTCTTTTCTAAGTCTTTGTTAACTAATTAACTATAATATAGTCAACTCGACTTATTACCCTTCGTCCCGGCTTATTAACCAACTGATGTTATTAACCGGACTCTAACATTGTTGGCGAAGTACAAACGTTGTTTACCGATTAGGGTTCATCAATAACATTTTTTGTTCTTTGTTCATAACTTACTAACATACATTAAATTCCTAAGTTCAATACCATATACTCTAGTATAGGTAGTATAGGAATAGTTTTAATACACTTATGAAGTGTACAAACATTATTTCTTTAGGCCTCTGAACAATCGAAGTTTAAAACCTAAGTCACTATCAACAACCTTGCACTCACTCCGTGGCGTGGCTTTAGTACTAGATCGGCTTTCATGCTTGAGTTAGCGATTGTTCGGTTTAGGCTCTCGTATTTGCGATGCGAGACTTTGTTTCTACCGATGGCGTTGCGGTGCCATTTAGCAGTAGCCAACATTACTATCTTTGGCCTGCTGCTTACGACATTTAACAATACGCTCGCTGGCGCAGATGCTGCACCTCGCATCAGATAATTCCAACAGTTTGAAAATTTTGTGAAATTCCCAGAGCCCTAACTTCTTCGTTATAGGGCAGATTTGGTCCGTTCAAAATCCTACACGTCATAAATGACATACTCTACGCGTTCATATAAGAATTAGACACTTTTGAATCCGATAACTCAATATTCATTATTCAGTTCAATTTCTAAGCATCCGTAAACGTTAATGAGCGTTCAATGCTCGTTTTCTTCGTTTTAAGTCGGAATCAGACGATTCTCAAACCCACAACTCATAAATACCCTATCTCACATGTTGACATTGAAAAACAACATTTTCAAGTCTCACGGCAACTTTCAACCTCCAATCCGGAATTTTAACGTTTTCGACGTTCAACGTCTATTTCCGTGAAATTCGCCATAACTTCGTTACTAATGTTCTCTAAGCCAAATCACATGGAATACTCCATGGACTTCATATCTACATCCTAACCAAGCAAGATGCATATATTAACGTATTGATGGAGTTCCATTGTTTATCAACAATCGATCTCAACAATCAATATTTCCACGGTTTAAACTATATTAAACCTTATGACTTCTATGAATTCATGACTTATAGAGATTGAATCTATACTAAGTCATTCTTAATCCACTATACAAGACATATGCCATCCATTTGTGATTCTCCAAGATAAAAGAAAACCAAAAGAGATGGAATGAAAAATAAGGAATATTACCTTTAAGAACTCTTAAATAATCTCTTGTAAAACTCTAAGTCAAAGCTTCCAAAGTGTATGATTTGTGAGTCTATCTCTCTTTCTCTCTCAAATAATCTAAGTTGGGCAATTGAAAAACTCTAAAATTACCAAACCTAGCTTCCTATTTATAAAAAATAGAATGGAGGGCAATCTAGACATTAAACCCCCACCACCTCCTTACTATTCACTCTTGGTCACGAAGTAAAATGCTTGGTGACCAAGCATTAAGCATGGCTTGCACACCAAGGCTGACCCACTCTTTCCCATGGGTTATCCCCATGGGTTATCCCCATGGGTTTTGCCCATTCGGTGACCCACCGGTTCGATCCACGGTTCAGTTTTCATGCATTGGGCTTAAACCATCTAACATTGGGCCTTGACTTGGGCTTAACCTATTAATCCCTTGGGCTTGTTCATTCAATTAATTCGACTAATTATAATCCAACCCAAAAGAATTAACATTAAATGTTAACATAATTCTATAATACGAATCATATCCTATACGTACAATTCACGTATTCTCTCTGGTACGATAATCGTATTGTACTTCGTATTTACTCATCACATTACACATAGATACAAATTAGTACCATATTTGTATAACACTTGCTTTAAATATAATGCAATTCCTTCTACGCATTTCATTTCCTTCTCGGAAATCATTCTACTCAACCCTTAGATTTTAAGTCCGCAGGCGAAAACTTTGTTTGCCATAAATGAAATATTATCAGATATTTCATCCTATCTCGATATTCTATCATTACGCGTTTCTCGAAATTTCAAAATAATTCCCTGAACAGAAACGGATGAATATTGTTTTTACCGAAATTTCTCGGAAAATATTTATTTTCATCTTGGAAATTCTAAACAATTAATTCTAGCACATAGCTAGATTCCTAACCATATAAACACATTCTAGGTCATAGAACGACCTTCACATAGCTTACTCACATAATAAATCAATTAAATTCATTTCATTCACATAATCAAATAAAAATTTAATTTTCATAAAAATCCAATTTTCTCGGGCGTTACATTCTCTCCCCCTTATAAGGATTTTGTCCCCAGAATCTTAGCTTATAATTACATGAACAAATGAGGAAAATCTTCCTTCATTTTACTCTCGAGCTCCCACGTTGCTTCTTCAGCATTGTGGTTTCTCCATAACATCTTTACTGAAGGTATTACCTAATTTCTTAATACTTGTTCCTTCAAATCAATAATTTGAATTATAAGTTCCTCATAGGATAAATCTTTCTCTATCTGGATAGATTCATACTCTATTACGTGTTTATTGTCCGGTTTATAAGGACGCAATACAGACACATGAAATACATTATGAATGCGTTCTATTTCTGGAGGTAAGGCTACTTCATAAGCCACCTCTCCTACCCTTCTTAATATCTCAAAAGGTCCTATAAACCTTGGACTTAACTTCCCTTTCTTTCCAAAACGTATCTTCCCCTTCCAAGGTGATACTTTCAGAAAAACAAAAGATCTTACATCGAATTCTCTCTTCTCTCTATGAGGATCTGCATACTTCTTCTGCCTATCTTGAGTAGCAACTAATCGAGTACGTATTATCTTCACCATGTCTGCCGTTTGCTGTACCATTTCAGGTCCCAACATCCGACGTTCACCCACCTCATCCCAACACAATGGAATTCGGCACTTCCTTCCATACAACGCTTCGTAATGCGACATGCCTATACTAGCGTGAAAACTATTATTGTACGAAAATTCTACCAAGGGTAGATACTCGTCCCAACTCCCTTTGAAATCCATAACGCAAGATCTTAACATATCTTCAAGCATTTGAATTGTCCGTTCACTCTGACCATCCGTCTGAGGATGATACGCCGTACTCAATCTTAACTGCGTTCTCATTTGCTCTTGCAAACTCCTCCAAAAGTTCGATGTGAATCGTGGATCACAATCTGACACAATCGATACAGGTACTCCATGTCTGGAAATAATTTCCTTGACATACAACTTAGCTAACTGATCTAGGTTATACCTAACTCCTATTGGTAAAAAATGAGCCGATTTCGTCAATTGATCCACTATCACCCAAATAACATCGTATCCTTTTCTTGTTGCTGGAAGTCCCACCACAAAGTCCATTGTGATATGCTCCCATTTCCACTCTGGAATTTCTAACGGTTGCAATAACCCGCTAGGTCGTTGGTGTTCAGCCTTAACTTTCTGACAAGTTAAGCACCTACTAACATATTCTGCTATCTCCCTTTTCATGTTTGGCCAGCAAAAGTTTTGACGAAGGTCTTGATACATCTTCGTACTACCGGGATGTATCGAGTACCTAGAACTATGAGCCTCCATCATTATCTCCTCTTTTAATTCGGGATCATTCGGAACCCAAATTCTTCCTTCAAAACAAAGTAATCCCTCCTTATCGAGGTTATACATAGTCTTCTCTTCATCTTCTACCCTCTTCTTCATCTGCTTGCATTCCTCGTTGCTCAATTGTACTCCCCTAACTCGTTCCACTATGGTCGGTTGGGTTTCCATGGAAAATAACATTTCCCCCGCTTCCTCTGAAAACTTAACTTTTATCTCCATGTTTGCCATCACTGTTATCAACTCATTCTGAATTGTTAACATTGACAGTTTCTCTCTACCCTTCATACTTAGCGCATCGGCTACTACATTTGCCTTCCCCAGATGATATAAAATATCACAGTCATAATCTTTTATCAGCTCTAACCATCTTCTCTGTCTCATATTCAACTCCTTCTATGTGAAGATATATTTCAGACTTTTGTGGTCCGTGTATATCTCACACTTCTCACCATAAAGATAATGCCTCCATATCTTTAAGGCAAAAACTACAGCTGCCAATTCCAGATCGTGAGTAGGATATACTTTCTCATAATCATTTAATTGATGTGACGCATCCGCAATGACTTTGTCATGTTGCATGAGCACGTAACCCAGTCCTTTATGCGAAGCATCACTATACACTACAAAATTTCCTGTATCGTCTGGTAAGGACAATACAAGTGCCTCACTTAACCTCTTCTTCAACTCCTGAAAATTGTTCTCACATTTTTCAGTCCACACATACTTCACTGACTTTTTTGTCAGATTTGTCAACGGAGTAGCTATTTTAGAAAAATTCAGAATGAACCTTCTATAGTATCCCACCAACCCCAGAAAACTACGAACCTCAGTTGGCATTTTCGGTTGCTCCCACTCATTAATTGCTTCTACTTTTTCTGGATCCACAAAAATGCCATCTTTATCAATAACATGTCCTAGAAACTGCACTCGCTCAAGCCAAAATTCACACTTTGTGAATTTCGCATACAACTTCTCCTTCCTTAGTATTTCCAACACAATCCTTAAATGTTCTGCGTGATCTTCTGACGTCTTTGAATAGACTAGAATATCATCAATGAACACTACGACGAACTTGTCCAAATATTGTTTGAACACTCTGTTCATCATATCCATAAATGCGGCTGGCGCATTTGTCAAACCAAACGACATTACCAGAAACTCATAATGACCATAACGAGTTCTGAACGCCGTCTTAGGTACATCCTCCTTCTTCACCTTTAACTGATGATACGCCGTACGTAAATCTATCGTAGAAAAATACTTTGCCCCTTTCAACTGATCAAATAGATCATCGATCCTGGGCAACGGGTATTTATTTTTAATCGTCAACTTGTTCAACTCTCGATAGTCGATACAAAGTCTTAACGGCCCATCCTTTTTCTTGACAAACAACACTAATGTTGACATTGAAAAACAACATTTTCAAGTCTCACAGCAACTTTCGACTTCCAATCCGGAATTTCAACGTTTTCGACGTTCAACGTCTATTTCCGTGAAATTCACCATAACTTCGTTACTAATGTTCTCTAAGCCAAATCACATGGAATACTCCATGGACTTCATATCTACATCCTAACCAAGCAAGATGCATATATTAACGTATTGATGGAGTTTAATTATTTATCAATAATCGATCTCAACAATCAATATTTCCATGGTTTAAACTATATCAAACCTTATGACTTCTATGAATTCATGACTTATAGAGATTGAATCTATACTAAGTCATTCTTAATCCACTATACAAGACATATGCCATCCATTTGTGATTCTCCAAGATAAAAGAAAGCCAAAAGAGATGGAATGAGAAATAAGGAATATTACCTTTAAGAACTCTTAAATAATATCTTGGAAAACTCTAAGTCAAAGCTTCCAAAGTGTATGATTTATGAGTCTAGCTCTCTTTCTCTCTCAAATAATCTAAGTTGGGCAATTGAAAAACTCTCAAATGACCAAACCTAGCTTCCTATTTATAGAAAATAGAATGGAGGGCAATCTAGACATTAAACCCCCACCACCTCCTTACTATTCACTCTTGGTCACCAAGTAAAATGCTTGGTGACCAAGCATTAAGCTTGGCTTTCACACCAAGGACGACCCACTCTTGCCCATGGGTTATCCCCATGGGTTGCCCCATGTGTTTTACCCGTTCGGTGACCCATCAGTTTGATCCACGGTTCGGTTTTCATGCATTGGGCCTAAACCATTTAACATTGGGCCTTGATTTGGGCTTAACCTATTAATCCCTTGTGCTTGTTCATTCAATTAATTGGACTAATTATAATCCCACCCAAAAGAATTAAAATTAAATCTTAACTTAATTCTATAATACGAATCGTATCCTATACGTACAATTCACGTATTTTCTCCGTATAATACTCGTACGATAATCGTATTGTACTTCGTATTTACTCATCACATTACACATAGATACCAATTAGTACCATATTTGCATAACACTTGCTTTAACTATAACGCAATTCCTTCTACGCATTTCATTTCCTTCTCGGAAATCATTCTACTCAACCCTTAGGTTTTAAGTCTGCAAGCGAAAACTTCGTTCTTCATAAATGAAATATTATCAGATATTTCATCTTATCTCGATATTCTATCATTACGCATTTCTCAGAATTTCAAAATAATTCCCTAAACAGAGAATAGTGTTTTTATGGAAATTTTTTGAAAAATATTTATTTTCATCTTGGAAATTTTAAACAATTAATTCTAGCACATAACTAGATTACTAACCATATAAACACATTCTAGGTCATAGAACGACCTTCACATAGCTTATTCACATAATAAATCAATTAAATTCATTTAATTCACATAATCAAATAAAAATTTAATTGTCATAAAAATCCGATTTTCTCGGGTGTTACAATAGTGAACACCAAATCCCATGGGAATTGAAGTACCCAAATTTGGGGGTGTCACGGGTTGGTATCAGAGCTATAGGTTATGAACCTTAGGTGGGGGAAAAACTTTAGGTAGTAGCCTTATAGAAGAACGAGAACATAGTGGTGATAAACTCTTATCGAGTTATAAGAAATGAATTCCTTAATTCATTGAAGATAATAAAAGACTTTATGTGCTTATGTGATAAACTTATGTGCTCACGAGTATCATTTAGTAACTAAAACTTAAAATTATGTTGTTAGGATGTCAGATGTTGGAGGATCTTATCGAACTGGGGAGGAGGAACCCTGAGTAACTATAGAGGAGGAGCCCCGAGACATTCATGTCGTCTGGGAGCAGTTGGTACAGAGAGAGCCATCTCCGTTGATCACTGTTGTTGGTCATGAACATGTGTCTGAGACTGATTCGGAGGAGGATCTTGAGGAGGAAGATGCGTTCCCACCGAACTCTATTGCAACTCATATGTATGACTAGGTGTATAACCATAATATTGAGTTGCAGGATAGAGTCAGAGAATTGGAAGAGTTGGCAGATAGACGTCAGGATACTATAGGTCAGAAGAATGAGGAAATCCAATGTCTTGATGCATGTCTTGGAAATGTGGAGTGGAAATTAGTTCACTTAGAAGGTGACAATGAGGAGTTGGTGGCAGAGGTTACAAAGTTAAAGGATGATCTGAGAGAGGAATCCGCTAAGCGAGCAAACGCTGAAGATATTTATGAGAAGGCTTCTTAGCGAGTAGATGCAGCTGAGGAAGAGGTGCAAACAAAGAAGATCAAGATGTTGGATATGGATTGTGCATTCAACACTGCGGTGAACAAAGCCCATGATTGAATTATGTACTATCCAATTTAGTTTGAGGACTTACCTTGGTACATATTAGATCGAAGGACGATGTTTCGTATCATGGAAGAAGAGCGTAGAGAAGCTATTCAACATCTTAATAGGCCATGATAGGAACAATATGAATCATGTGAATATCTATGTTAGTTAAAAATGTAAATTCTGATGTGCTTATAAACAAAGGAATATTATGATGATTTAATCCTGAAGATTCTCTATCTCGGGATAGATGATGTAAATAGCAGTGATGTTATCGTATGATGTTAAAACTTCTGATTTAAATAAAATATCAGAGTTTATTTGAGATAATGTGTTAACTTATTGGATATTCCATCCCACCTCGATATTCTATCATTACGTATTTCTCGGAAGTTCAAAAATAATTTTCGAGCAGAAATGCATGAATAGTTCTTTTCAGAAAATTTCTCGGAAAGTTTTTATTTTCGTCTTGGAAATTCAAACACTTTAATTCTATCATGTAGCAAAAATACTACGACGTTCCTATATGTCTAGGTCATAGAACGACCCTCGAATAGCTTACTCCCATAAATAATTAATTAAATTCATTTAATCCACATAATAAAAATAAAAATTTAATTCTCAAAAAAATTCAAATTTTCTGGGGCGTTACAGTGTTGGATCATTTGTTACTTGTTAATTTCATCCAATATATTACAACTTATTTGTTAGAGAGAATAAGTAAGAAAAAGCTAGACTTTCATTAGTAGAAAAGAAGAAGAACAAAGCTTGATCATCAAGGGTAAGACTCCTATATCATTACTATTCTGACTCTACAATTCTATTTTGATAGAGAAGTGTTGATTAGTGAAGTATGTGTAACGATCGAGAAATTCGGATTTTATTGTAAAATGATTTTATTAAATTAAATAATAATAAAATCATATTCTATATGATATCAAGATGGTTGTCATTTTATAACCTAATAATGTTGGAATGTCGTAGTATTTGAGCTACGTGAAGGAATTAAAGTGTTTGAATTTCTAAGACGAAAATAAAAGTTTTCTGAAATTTTTTTCGAAAAATACTATTCAACGGTATTTGCTCGGGAATTATTTTTGAAATTCCGAGAAATACGTAATGATAGAATATCAATGTATGACGGATTATGTAATAATAATTTAGTTATGAAAAACGTAATATTTCGCTTGCGGACTTAATTTGAGAATATTAAGGAAAACGAAGTATTAGTAAGTAAGTACTATTCGTATGATACTTAGGTATTGTACAATGTAACGAGAATGTGTAACGACCGAGAAATTCAGATTTTATTGTAAAATGATTTTATTAAATTAAATAATAATAAAATCATATTCTATGTGATATCAAGATGGTTGTCATTCTATAACCTATTAATGTTGGAATGTCGTAGTATTTGAGCTACGTGAAGGAATTAAAGTGTTTGAATTTCTAAGATGAAAATAAAAGTTTTCCGAGAAATTTTCTAAAAAACACTATTCATCGGTATTTGCTCGGGAATTATTTTTGAATTTCCGAGAAATACGTAATGATAGCATATCAAGGTAAGACGGATTACGTAATAATTATCTAGTTATGGAAAACGTAATATTTCGCTTGCAGACTTAATTTGAGAATATTAAGGAAAACAAAGTATTAGTAAGAAATCGTTAAGGGTATGATACTTATGTATTGTACAAGGGAATGAAAACGAGTATAATACAAAGTATTATACGAGTTTGTACGAAGGAAGGAATATCGTATGAAGTTGTGTACGAATTATAATACGAGAATAATACATAGACAATATGTATATGTAATGGATTTGAAAGATTGGTTAACAATTGGTACAAGCCCAAGTGAATTAACTGTTAAGGCCCAATGTTAATTAATGAACAAGTTAATTAATGCAAGCCCAAAAGATAGGTTAAATGAAGCCCAAATTAAAGTCCAATGGATTATGGTGACCCATGGGGCAAACCATACTAATGTGGTTAATGTGAGGTAACCAAGATAAGTGGTGACCAAGTTAAGTGGTAACCAAGTTGATGTAATGACCAATCAAAGGATAGGTTTTGTGCAATGCAAGTAATGAATAGTAAGGAGGTTCATAAGGAGGTGGGATTGGTTTAAAGTCCAAACTACCCTAACCTTGGAAAATCTAAATATAGAGGAGGCTTATAAGCCATTTGTTAGTTGTTCAAATAATCCAAACACTCTCTCAAAGTGCTTAATTGTTAGGGTGATTAAGTTGCAAATAAGCTACTTACATAAGAAGAAAAAGAAGACTACTTACAAAAACTTCAAATGTAAGACTCCTTCTCTAATTATCTTCTATCTCTATTCATGATAGGATGATAAGCAAAGATGAATTAAGGAACATGAATGTTAAGAAGTGAGAAGAATGTGTAAGTAATGAACTTAAGCCACATAAGTTGGTAATAAGTAATTTAAGCTAACATAAGTTATAAACTTATGTGAAAGTATTATGAACTTGTCATGAGTTTATTAATGAAAGTAAAGAAATTGTATGTATATTAATCATATATACATGAATGAAACTATATGTGAAAACATGTATGCATGATGATTAAAGGACTATAACTTTCTTAAGTTAGGAGCGATGAAGCTATAAGTAGTTTATAATTGAATAAGTTATAAGCTCATGAATGAATTAAGTCAAAATCTAACAATAAAAATAAGTTGTTGTATTAAGTATGTGAAGATGTTTATAGAATGAAATGAATGCAAGTAAAGTAATGAACAAATCATAAGTAATGAAGATTTGCCAGAAATCGCACGATTAGACGATAATTGTCGAATTCGTGAAATTCCTGGATTAGAAGTCAAATTTTGAGTTTGAACTCAGAAATGTTATTTTCCAATGGAGACAGGTCATATTCATCATTTTAGAGTTGTAGACTCAAGAATGAACGAATTCTGACTTATAGCGAAGAAACGAGCGTTGAACGTTCACGAACGTTTATCGTTTACGTTAAAAATGAACTAATAGGTAAATTTTTAGCAAAAGAAGTCAAATAGATAAAATTTTTGCATGAACGGATAGATTACGTAATTTGTGAACTGTAGGCTTTTGAATGAGCTAATTCGGACTTATAACGAAAAAGTTATACGTCCGGGAAGTTCACAAAATTTAAAGTCTGAAAATTTTTCTGGTGCACAGAGTTGGCGCCGCTGCGCCAACCCTAGTACAAATGATGGCGCCGCAGCACCATAATAGTAACCGAGTATACTGGAAACTCGCGCCACAGCGCGAACTGTAGCATATTTTGTGGCGCCGCAGATCCATGAACAGTAAAGGACCTTCTGCAGAGTGGCGCCGCAGCACGGCCCACTAAGTGAGGACTCGCGCCGCAGCGCCAAGTTCGGGACCTCTCCACTATTAACTCGCGCCATAACGCGAGGTATAGCTATATAACTGGCGCCGCAGCGCCAGTGCCAAAACATTGATAGTGATGAATGTTTTAAAATACAAAGAAAGAATGGTAATTGAATTGAAAGTAAACATACTTTAAGGAACATAAAGTAACATTGTTTAAACTTTGTTAAACCTTAGAGATGTTGTATAAAGGTTGAGATAACCTAGTCAAATGAATGTAAGTATAATGATTAGCCGGAACGAATAGTAAATGAATCTAATACATAATTAGATTGAGATGAAGGGTAAGATAGTCATATACATACTTGATTATATAAGACCTAATGTGGGGCATTATGTGATCATGTATTGTAGAGACTTGAAAGATTCACTCGTAAAGTAATTATACCGTAGCAGACGCTAAAGGAAAATATTATAACTCTTGTCTCAGTTCAATCTGAACAAGTTTTTGAAGTTCATGTATCCTTACGCATGAATTGATGTACAATGAAGTTAAAGCCAATTCTTTTGGCTAGACTTGATATATTGAGTGGATTATTGATAATCTATTCATCTGTTATCAAATGTTGTAATCTTTTGTCAACTACTTGTTATGGTTTTCAAAAGAAGACTGAAATGTTAAACAAATATTTTGTCGGTAAACGACAGGCATGTGAGGTTGCCACAATTAAACGTACATATGTTTAATGAATATAGTGTTGATCAACATAGAGTACAATAGGCTGATCACCTAGAAGTGCTCGTAAGTAATACCGGGCTTACGGACTTAGTTCCGGGTTGTCCTTTTCAAAGAAGAATGAAATGCTCAAGGTCTCTTACTGGAGTGAATGTTTTACTAAATATTGATATTATTGTAAAACATTTTGAAAGAAAGATGAGTGCTATTTTGAATCATCAATAGTACTTCATAACTATTATTCAGTTATTGAAGATATACGATTCGTATGTGTCAAGCATGCCGTTTACTGAAATTGTCATACTTGTTGAGCTAGTTATGCTCACTCTTGCTTGAACCATATGAATGCAGCTAAGACTGAACGTCTCGAAGGATCGAATAAGGATAAAGGAAAAGCTAAGGCAGATCGTTAAGTTGTCTATGTAATAGTATAGGTTTAATGTTATAATGTAATTGATATTATGACAAAGAACCTTTATAATGGGTTTAGAACTTAGTACAATGTAAATATTATTTTGATAATATAGAAGAGATGTTCGTTCTTTTGAGGCTTTTCAATTGAATGAATGTATAAATGTTAGTACAGTATAGCACCATCTGTCGGGTTGTAAGATACCCGGATTTGGGGGCGCTATAGTATGTACGCTAAGAAGTAAATAGAATGGATAACCAAAGACTTAAGTCTTAATAAGCCTTGAATAAGCAATTCGTTCATATATAAGGTATGAACGAAGGAAGAACTTGTATAAACTTGTAAGAACTTGTCATAAGTTTACATTAATGAAGTTTGTATGATAAAAAGATGTAATTATGGTTGTTAGAAGATTAAAATCATGATAAAACATGTGAAGTGAAATCATAAGCATATAAGTTATGAACTAAGGAAGAATAAGTAAGAACTTATCATGTAAATAAGTTAATGAAATATGTATGTTAAGATGTTAGTATGATGGAATGAATCCATTAGAAACGATGAACAAATCACAAGTAATGAATTTTTGGCGGAATTCACGAGTTCGGACGATAATCGTCGAAATCGTGAAATTCTCAGAATGGAAGTTAAATTTTGACATTGAGCTCGAAAATGTTGGTTTTTGATGGGGATAAGTCATATTTGGCATTATAGAGTTGCAGACTCAAAAATGACCGAATTCTGACTTAAAACGATGAAACGAGCATTGAACGTTAACGAATGTTTATCGTTTTCGTTAAAAATGAACTCAAAGGTGAATTTTGAGTTAACGAAGTTGAAATGTAAAATTTGGAGTAATCTGTATTTTTGAGAATTTGGATTTTTGAGAATTAAATTTTTATTTTGATTATGTGGATTAAATGAATTTAATTAATTATTTATGGGAGTAAGCTAATTGAAGGTCGTTCTATGACCTAGATATGTCGAAACATCGTAGTATTTTGGCTATGTGATAGAATTAAAGTGTTTGAATTTCCAAGACGAAAATAAAAACTTTCTGAAATTTTTTCCGAAAAACACTATTCACACATTTCTGCTCGGGAATTATTTTTGAACTTTCGAGAAATACGTAATGATAGAATATCGAGGCGAGATGGAATATCTAATAATATTTCAGTTATGGCAAATGCAGTTTTTTGCCTGCGGACTTAAAACCTAACGGTTAGGAAAAGTAAGTTCCAAGAAGGAATTTAAATGCATATAATGAATCAAAGCAATGATCATATAATACGCTTCAGATTGTTATGCGGCGTAATGGATACAGTGTGATAATGAAGTATCATCATACGAGTATGCATGAATGATGGTATGACGTACATGAATAAGTATACGAGTATGAGATTAATACGTAAATTATACGTTATAAGGCTTTAAGCTATATGTAATGGATTTGTTGAATTGTGTAGGAAATTGTACTGACCAATTGGGATAATAATAAAGCCCAATACGGATTAATTTTAAAGCCCAAATATAGGAATTGTTAAGTCCAATGTAATTTAATGAACAAGCCTAAGTGTTTGTTTAATTGCAAGCCCAATGTATAAGTTAGGTTAATTAAACCTTAAGCCCAAAATATTAATCCAATAGGTAAAGTTTGAACCATGGGGCAACCCATGGGTGAATTGGTGACCAAGAATTAAGTGTGTTGAACAAGTAGACTTAAGTGTTAAGCAAATGATAAGTTAAGTAACTTAAAGGCTAAGTAAAGTGCTTATGTGTGATGAGCAAGTAAAGTGCTTATGTGTGGTAACCAAGTTAACTTAATAGCTATGTGTTGTGATGGCCAAGTAACTTATTTGATGAGCAAGTAAACTTAGGATTTAAGTAATGAATAGTATGGAGGTTTATTAAGGAGGTGGGATGGCTTATTGACCATTAATCCCTTAATTAGGATTTCCTATAAATATGAAGCTTGCTAGTTCATTTGTTAGTTGTTAGATTTTCATCAAATAACTTATAGCTTATTGGTTAGAGAGAAAAAGCTACAAAAGCTAGAACATGTTAGTCTTTGAGAATTCAAGAAGCAAGAAGGAGATTAAAGATTAACCAAGTGATTATCAAGGGTAAGAACTTAAACCATGAATCTCTTTCTCTTCCATTGTTAGAGAAGTGGGTAGTGGTAGAACATGTATGCTAAGGAATGATAAGAATGATTAATCAATGGAATTAAGCTGTATAAGTCATGAATAAGTAATTCAAACTTAATTAAGTTATGAATTTATGAAGAGCTTATATGAACTACTCATATGTGTACTTTAATAAGATTGTATGATAATAAGAAGTATGAATGGTGGTTAAAAGACTTAATCTATAATAAGTCATGAGAAAGGAAGTAATAAGTAGTTTATACTTTTATAAGTTATAAACTCATAAAGAACAAGTAATAACTTATCATGTTTATAAGTTAATGAGTTATGTATGTCAAGATGTTAATATGATGGATTGAATCCATTTAAAGTGAAGAACAAATCTTAAGTAATGAAGTTAAGGCGGAATTCACGAGTTTGGACGATAATCGTTAAATTCGTGAAAATCTCGGAATGAAAGTCAAATTTTGATATTGTGCTTGGAAACATTGGTTTTCAATGGAGACAAGTCTTATTTGGCATTATAGAGTTGCAGACTCGAGAATGACCGAATTCCGACTTAGAACGAAGAAACGAGCGTTGAACATCCACGAACGTTTATCGTTTTTGTTAAAATGGACTAATAGGTGAATTATTAGCAAACGAAGTCAAATAGATAAAATTTTGCATGAACGCGTAGAGTATGTAATTTGTAAACCGTAGGCTTTTGAACGAGCCAATTCGGACTTATAACGAAGAAGTTATGAGCCCGTGAATCTCACATAAATGTTTATGCATCAAATTTTTCGATCGATTTGAAATCAGCCGCATGACGGCCTGGACTAAGCTATATGAACCGAGCCGCATCACCGGAGCGAAGAGGTTGGCTACTGCAGAGTCGCACCTCAGCGCCACTCGTAGGCATAAGTCTCATCGTGTACAAATACCGAGACCGGATGTTGGTCTTGGAAAGTGGCGCCATGAACGCCACTAGTACAAAGGGTTACTTGCGCCGCAATGCTTGGGAAGTGGAATTTTGTTGACCAAATTGTTTCTGATCCTAATGGTTTGCAAGAAAAGTATGAGACATGTAATTACTGAATGAACATGATAAAAACCTTTCCCAAATCACTTTTATAGTGATGACTTAGGAAGTTAATGTTGTTTAACGAGTAGTTAAACGACGAATGTAAAGTATAAGAAAGTGAAATGTAAACAATGATGATAATGACTATAACGTTGAGAGTTACAACTAAAAGTTGTTGAGTAATACGTGAACATGAACAATATGCAATAAGTATACTTAACCAATGACAATTAAGTCTCGGATAGTAACGTAGGAATGGTAGTAAGCCGTGATGAAGGATGATTAACTCGAAACTAGTTGTACTAATGAAATAATTTTAGTTAAGAGAAAGAAGTTGGTAAGAACGATGTAAAGAATGACAGCAAACCGGAACCAAGAATAACAAATCTAATATATGATTAGGTTGAGAAGAAGGGTAGGATTCATTAGGAACCATGTATGATCACTCATGACCTAATGTGGTATGTTATGTGGTTATGTGTTGTAGAGACTGTAAAGACCTAAAGGAAAAGTTATTATACTATAGAAAATGCTGAAGGCAAGTTTTTGTTATCGCTTGTCTAACCTTCATGTTAGCCAGGTTTTCTGTGATTCATGTTAGGAGATGCATGAATGATTTTACGGAAAATGTTGATGCCAATTTTGACTCGGCTAGACTAATCTTGAAGATTGATTGATTTATTTACAAGTCTTTCAATATTGAAATGTTAACGCTATCCTACGCCAAGTGTTTGGTACGGATTTAAGGTAAGCCTGAATATGAATAAACAAATGTATTTTCATCGATTATTCGATGGGCACGTGAGGTTGCCAAAACTTAAATGTAAATACGTTTAAAGAATGTAGTGTTGATCAACATAGAGTACTATAGGTTGATCACCCAGAAGTGCTCGTAAGATATGCCAGACTTACGTACTTAGTGTCGGGTTGTCCTTTTCAAAGAAATTATGAACTGCTCATGGTCTTGAGCCAGAATTGATGTTTTACTGAATATTGTTATTGTAAAACGTTTTGAAGGAAAAGAAGTGCTATTTTGAATTATCTATAGTACTTCGTAACTATTGTTTAGTTAATGAAGATATAAGATTCCTATGTTTCAAGCATGTCGTTTAAAAGAAATTATTGTACTTACTGAACTTGTTATGCTCACTCTTGCTTGAACCATATGAATGCAGCTAGGACCGAACGAACCGAGGGATCCAACAAGGATAAAGGCAAGACAAAGATGAACGATTAGTTTACCTTGTAATAAACTAGTAAGTTGTATATATTTATAGTATGATGAACAACGAATGTAATGGTTTTAGAACCTGGGAACGAGATGTAATATTATTAATGTAATAAGAATGTCGTTGAGACACACATTTTGATGTTGTTTCTGTAACGCCCGAGAAAATTGGATTTTTATGACAATTAAATTTTTATTTGATTATGTGAATTAAATGAATTTAATTGATTTATTATGTGAGTAAGCTATGTGAAGGTCGTTTTATGACCTCGAATGTGCTAACGTGGTTAGTAATCTGGCTATGTGCTAGAATTAATTGTTTAGAATTTCCAAGACGAACATAAATATTTTTCGAGAAATTTTCGTAGAAACACTATTCATCCATTTCTGTTCGGGGAATTATTTTGAAATTCTGAGAAACGCATAATGATAGAATCTCGAGATGAAATGAAATATCTGATAATATTTCATTTATGGCAAACACAGTTTTCGCCTGCGGACTTAAAACCTAAGGGTTGAGTATATTGATTTCTGAGAAGGAAATGAAACGCGTAGAGGGATTTGCGTTATAATTAAAGCGAGTGTTATACAATTATGGTACTAATTAGTATCTATGTATAATATGATGAGTAAATACGACGTATAATACGATTATTTTACGAGTAGTATACGGAGAGAATACGGGAATTGTATGTATAAAATACGATTTATATTATAGAATTAAGTTTAGTCTTATGTTAATTCATTTGAGTTGGATTATTAATTAGTCTAATTATTTGAATGAACAAGCCCAAGTGATTAGTGGGTTAAGCCCAAGTCAAGGCCCAATGTTAATTTAGTTAAGCCCAATTCATGAAAACCGAACCGTGGATCGAACCGATGAGTCACCGAATGGTTAAAACCCATGGGGCAACCACTGGGATGACCCATGGCAAGGGTGGGCCGGCCACCTTGGTGTGAAAGCTAAGAATAAGGCTTGGTCACCAAGCATTTTACTTGGTGATCAAGAGTGAATAGTAAGGAGGTGATGATAGTTTGTCCAAATTGCCCTCCATTCTATTTTCTATAAATAGGAAGATAGGCTTGGCCATTTGAGAGTTTTTCAATAGCCTATCTTAGATAATTTGAGAGAGAAAGAGAGCTAGACTACACAAATCATATATTTTGGAAGCTTTGACTTAGAGTTTCAAGAGATTTCATAAGAGTTCTTGAGGTAACAATCCTTATCTTTCATTTCCATCTCTTTTGATTGTCTTTTATCTTGGAGAATCATAAAATGGGTGGTATATGTCTTGTATAGTGTATTAAAGATGAATAACCATAGATTCAATCTCTATAAGCCATGAGATCATAAGAATTATAGGGTTCGTTATAGTTTCAAACCATGAAAATATTGTTTGTTGAGATCAATTGTTTTTAAACGATTGAACTCCATCAATACGTTAATATATGCATCTTGCTTGGTTAGGTTGTAGATATGAAATCCATGGAGTATTCCATGAGATTTGGCCTATAGAACGTTAGTAACGAAGTTATGGCAAATTTTATGGAAATAAACATTAAACGTCGAAAACGTTTGAATTCCGGATGGTAGGTCGAAAGTTGACGTGAGACTTAAAAATGTTGTTTTTCAATGTCAACACGTGAGATAGGGTAGTTAAGAGTTGTGGGTTCGAGAATCGTCAGATTTTGACTTAAAATGAAGAAACCGAGCATTGAACGCTCATTAACGTTTACTAACATTTAGAAATCGAACTCAATAGTGAATTTTGAGTTATTGGATTCGAAAGTGTCGAATTCTTTTATGAACGCATAGAGTATGTCATTTATGATGTGTAGGCTTTTGAACAGATCAAATCGGGCTTATAACGAAGAAGTTATGACCCCAGGAATTTCACAAAATTTTTCAAAACTGTTGAAATTCGCATCGAGGTCTGGCCATGATCACGGGACGTAGTGTTAAAAGTTTGCCGCAGTACCGCATATAGTAATATTGGCCATCGCTAAATGAAAATAAACGCTCACTATTCTATCTGAGTCTCAGCGCAATACAAGAGACCGAAGCCTTCACATCGCTCGGGCGGGCGATGCAGATCGCCTAAGATTATAGAGGCGTATTTGCTATGTACATGAGTGTAAGGCTTTGGATAGTGACTTAGGTTTTGAACACCTATAGGGGTAATGTTTGAACACTTCATAAGTGTATTAAAGCTATTCCGATACTACCTATACTAAGGTGTATGGTATTGAACTTAGGAGTTGAATGCATGTTAATAGGTTATGAATGATGAACAAAGTTGGTACTTTATCAACGATGCTCAAAAGTCCAGTTAATAATGTTAGTTGAGTAATGAGTAGGAATAAAGGTAATGAGTCGAGTTGACTTTATTATTAATATTAAGTTAACTAAGACATAGAAGAGAAAGAAGTTGGTAAAATAATGTGAACATTTGTTTGTTAGCTAATTACAATGTGCTATGTAAATATATCATGTAGATTCTGTAAAGGTTGTGGTCAATTGATTAAGTTAGTTGAAGACGCTGAAAGACAAGTTTTCTTAACGCTTGTCTAACTTTCAAGTTAGCCAAGTTTTATGTGATTCATTGAACTAAATTGCACGATAGGTTTTAAAGAAAGGGTCGATGCCAGATTTAACTCGTCTAGACTACTCGTAAGATATAGATGGAATGATATTTCATATATTTCTATATAGAAATGTTAACGCAATCCTATGCCAAGTAATTGGTACGGATGTGAAGGTAAGGTTTGTCTATGAACAAGAAAAAGTATTTTTCATCGATTATTCGATGGGCACGTGAGTTTGAAAAATATTAAACGTAAATACGTTTAATGAATGAGTGTTGATCAACATAGAGTACTATAGGCTGATCAACTAGAAGTGCTCATAAGTAATGCGGACGTAACAACCTTAGTGCTGTGAAATTCTTTTCAAGTATGAAAACTGAAAGTTACTGTTCATGGTCTATCGACTGGTTCAGAATTCCTAATCTACTCTATACCTTGGGAATTGATGTTATGAACTGTTAAAGTATTGTTGTTTCATGATACTTCATAATTATTGTTCAGTTATGTATGAATTGTTATATAATTCACGAATGTGGAATTACTGTTATCCTTTATTAAACTTGTAACGACCGAGAAATTCGGATTTTAATGTAAAATGATTTATTAAATTAAATAATAATAAAATCATATTATTTGTGATATCAAGATGGTTGTCATTCTATAACCTATTGATGTTAGAATGTCGTAGTATTTGAGCTACATGAAGGAATTAAAGTGTTTGAATTTCTAAGACGAAAATAAAAGTTTTCCGAGAAATTTTCTAAAAAACACTATTCATCAATATTTGCTCAGGAATTATTTTTGAATTTCCGAGATATACGTAATGATAGAATATCAAGGTAAGACGGATTATGTAATAATAATCTAGTTATGGAAAACGTAATATTTTGTTTGCGGACTTAATTTGAGAATATTAAGGAAAGCAAAGTATTAGTAAGAAATCGTTAAGGGTATGATACTTATGTATTGTCCAAGGGAATGAAAACGAGTATAATACAAAGTATTATATGAGTTTGTATGAAGGAAGGAATATCATATATAATGAAGTTGTATACGAATAATAATACGAGATTAATACATAGACAATATGTATATGTATTCAGTAATGATAATGGACTTGGAAGATTGGTTATAATTGATACAAGCCCAAGTGAATTAAATGTGAAGCCCAAATGTTAATTAATGAACAAGTTAATTAATGCAAGACCAAAAGATAGGTTAATCTAAGCCCAAATTAAAGTCCAATGAATTGTTGTGACCCATGGGGAAAACCATATTAATATGGTTAATGTGTAATGACCAAGATAAGTGGTGACCAAGTTATGTAATGACTAAGTTAAAAGAGTAATGACCAAGCAAAGGATAGGTTTTGTGTCTTGCAAGTAATGAATAGTAAGGAGGTGCAAAAGGAGGTGGGATGATTGAATTGACTAAATTGCCCTAACCTGAGGAATTCTATAAATAGTAAAGGTTGGCAAGTCATTTAATAGTTGTTCAAATAATCCAAACACTCTCTCAAAGTGCTTAATTGTTAGGGTGATTAAGTTACAAATAAGTCACTTACATAAGTAGAAGAAGAAGCTACTTACCAAGATTTCTAAAGTAAGACTCCTTCTCTACATTATCTTCTATCCCTATTCATGATAGGTGGATAAACAAAGATAGATTAAGGGACATGGATGTTAATAAGTAGGAAGAGTGTGTAAGTAATGAACTTAAGCCACATAAGTTGGTAATAAGTCATTTAAGCTAGCATAAGTTATAAACTTATATGAAAGTATTAGGAACTTGTAATGAGTTTATGAATAGAAGTAATATGAAAGTAAGGAATTTGTATGTATATGAATCATATATACATGAGTGGAACTATATGTGAGAACATATATGCATGATGATTAAAAGACTAACTTTCTTAAGTTTGAAACAATGAAGCTATAAGTAGTTTATAATGGAATAAGTTATAAGCTCATGAATGAAATCAGTCAAAATCCAACAATGAAAATAAGTTGTTGTATTAAGTATGTGAAGATGTTTATAGAATGAAATGAATGCAAGTGAAGTAATGAACAAATTATAAGTAATAAAGATTTGCCGGAAATCGCACGATTGGACGATAATCGTCGAATTCGTGAAATTCCCGGATTAGAAGTCAAATTTTGAGTTTGAACTCAGAAATGTTATTTTCCAAAGGAGACAAGTCATATTCATCATTTTAGAGTTGTGGACTTGAGAATGATAGAATTCCAACTTATAACGAAGAAACGAGCATTGAACGTTCACGAACGTTTATCGTTTACGTTAAAAATGAACCAATAGGTGAATTTTTAGCAAACGAAGTCAAATAGATAAATTTTTTGCATGAACACATAGATTACATAATTTGTGAACCGTAGGCTTTTGAATGAGCCAATTCGGACTTATAACGAAGAAGTTATGTGTCTGGGAAGTTCACAAAATTTAAAGTTTGAAAATTTTTTCAGGTGCACAGAGTTGGCATGCATGGCCAACCCTAGTATAAATGATTCTTGTAATGCCGTAAGTAATAATCGAGCATCATATCGGAAACTCATGTATTGGCTAATCAGTAGTACAAATGATGGCGCCGTAGTGCCATGTACAGTAGCATGACCTTCTGCAGAGTGGCACCGTAGCGCGGCACACTAACTGAGGACTCACGCCACAACGCAAAGTCCAGGACCTCTCCACTGTTAACTCACGCCGCAGCACAAGGTGTAGCTATATAACTGGTGCCGCAACGCTAGTCTCATAACATGGATAGTGATGAATGTTTATAAGTACAAAGAAAGAATGGTAATTGATTTAAAAGTAAACATACTTTAAGGAACATAAAGTAACATTGTTTAAACTTTGTTAAACCTTAAGGATGTTGTGTAAAGGTTGAGATAACCTAGTCGAATATTGAATGAAAGTATAATGATAAACCGGAATGAATAGTAATTGAATCTAATACATAATTAGATTGAGATGAAGGGTAAGATAGTCATATACATACTTGGTTATATATGACCTAATGTGAGGCATTATGTGATCATGTATTGTAGAGACTTGAAAGACTTGAACGTAAAGTAATTACACCATAGCAGACGCTAAAGGCAAGTATTCTAACTCTTGTCTCAGTTCAATCTGAACAAGTTTTTGAAGTTCATGTATCCTTACGGATGAATTGATATTCAAGGAAGTTAAAGCCAATTTCTTTGGATAGACTTTACATATTGAGTGGATTATTGATAATCTATTCATCTGTTATCAAATGTTATTATCTTGTTTCAACTACTTGATATGGTTTTCAAAAGAAGACTGAAATGTTAAACAAATGTTTTTGTCGGTTAAACAGCAGCACGCAGCGAGGTTGCCACCAATTAAACGTACATACGTTTAATGAATGTAGTGTTGATCAACATAGAGTACAATAGGCTGATCACCTAGAAGTTCTCGTAAGTAATACCGGGCTTACGGACTTAGTTCCAGGTTGTCCTTTTCAAAGAAGAATGAAATGCTCAAGGTCTTTGACCGGAGTGAATGTTTTACTGAATATTGATATTATTGTAAAACATTTTTAAATGAAGATGAAGTGCTATTTTGAATCATCAATAGTACTTCATAACTATTGTTCAGTTATTGAAGATATACGATTCGTATGTGTTAAGCATGTTGCTTATTGAAATTATCATACTTGCTGAGCTAGTTATGCTCACTCTTGCTTGAACCATATGAACGCATCTAAGACTGAACGTCCCGAAGGATCGAATAAGGATAAAGGAAAAGCTAAGGCAGATCATTAAGTTGTCTATGTAATAGTATAGGTTATTGTTGTAATGTTATTGATATTATGACAAAGAACCTTTGAAATGCGTTTACAACTTGGGACAATGTAAATATTATTTTGATAATATAGTAGAGATGTTCGTTCTTTTGAGGCTTTTCAATTGAATGAATGTATGAATTTTAGTACAGTATAGCACCATCTGTCGGGTTGGAAGATACCCGAATTTGGGGGCACTACAAAACTTGCTGAGCTGTCATGCTCACTTCTTGCGTGAATTATATAACTGCAGTTAAGGATGAACGTACTAAGAATGCCAAAAGAGATAAAGGCAAAGCTAAGATGGATGCTTAGCCACTGTGTAATAGATTAGTAAGTTTGCATGTATTATACATTATGAACAACGAACGACATAACTGGTTTATGAACCTGTGAAGGATTATACTTTGATTATAATAAGAAGATAGTAATTACCTTCATTTTGTTGTATTTCAATGGAATGATTGTATGGATTTTAATACATTAGAGCACCATATGTCGGGTTGGAAGATACCCGAATTTGGGGGAGTCACAGGTTGGTATTAAAGCTTTAGGTTATAAAACTTAAGGGAGGAAAACCTTAGGCTAATAACCTCGTAAGGAAGGTAAAGTCCGAAGAATGAAATTCAAGTCCATTGAATTATTAAGGTATTGAGATAACTAAGTATCGAAAGAATTAAAAGATGGAAATTAATCTTAAATAAATTAAATGTGATTTATGCTTATACTATTGTGTATTATATACTAATCAAAGTGTTATGTGTTTTGTAGATGTCAAATGATAGCATGATGTTTAGAAACGTGGAGATGATAAGTGAGGACTCTGTTAACCAAGTTGAGATTGTACCAATGCCAGTTGCGGAGGTACCGTTAGTTGTAATAGAAGATTCAGACATTGAGGATTACATCTCTGAGGAGGAATACTCTGAAGAGATGATGGGTTTAACATCATACCTTAATGATTTGCTGGACGTAGAGGAAGAAATGGAGGTGACATCGGTTAATACGGTGATACCTACTAAGGAACTAACACCTTCGCATGAAATGAGATCATTATATCTGTCTGTGTTAGATAGGAATGTGCATCTGCACACTGTGATAGAAACTCAGAATGAGGAGATAACCACCCTATATGAGGCGAAGGAATCTGCAGAGGCAGACTTTGAGTCAGAGCACGATGAGAAAGTGCTTATGACAGATAAAACACGTGACTATAAGGATGAGGTTCTAGAACTTCAAAAGAAACTAGTTGAAAAAGACCAGAATATAGCTAGGATGTCTTACATCCATGAGTACGCTCATGAGGATTTCAGGCTAAAAATTGCTTGTTATTCCATTGAGTCCGGACAGACTCGACATACCATAAGTCAAGATATAGTGTCGATTCTGGAAAATCAGAAATATGAGAATGTCGTTCGACAGTGTTAATAGATCATTAGATCTTTTGGTATGTAGTAGTGACGTAAAGCCCTCTTTTGTATAATTAAGGGTAGTCTTTTTGTAAATCCCAATTTTTATAGAAGGCAATCGTGGGATAGTATGTAATTGCTTTTGGCTAAGGGAACATGCTGTAAATAGTTTTGACTATAAAAGCATATTTATATAATGAATTTTTTATTTAATGTGATTGTTGTGGTATGAGTGGTTGTTGTTGATTGAGAATGATAACCGAGTAGTTAAATAGATAATAACGAAGCTTTATTTATTTAATCAGACTTATGCCGCCAAGAAGGAGACAACGTAACCAAGAGGCTGAGTCTCATAATGAGAATCAGGGGGGGTCCTAATAACCCTATACAAGAGTTCGTTAATTTATTAATGGCTGCATTTAACCAAGTTGGGGGTAGGATTCCTGTAGCTCCTTGGGTAGTAAGAACAACTACCTTTAAGGAATTTAAGAGTGTGGGTCCTCCTGAGTTCTGAGGAACGACGGACCCTTTAGAGGCCCAAACATGGGTGAAAGAGATTGAAAAGGCGTTTGTGATAACAAACGTAGGTGAGGCGTAGAAGACTTCTTTTGCGACTTACATGATGAAGGGAGAAGTCAATTACTGGTGGGAGGCTCACCAGGGTGGGGCTAGGACAGAAGCTGTTACGTGGGAATAGTTTAAGAAGGTCTTCTTCGAGAACTATTTCCCTACTAGCATTCAGGGTAGGATGGAGATTAAGTTCCTAGAACTTAAGCATGGGGATATGACAGTTCCCCAGTTTGCAGCCAAGTTCAATGAATTGGCGAGATTTTCTCCACACCAGGTAGATACAGAGGAGAAGAAGGCATGTAGGTTTGAGTAGGGCTTAAAACCCTGGCTCTATAGTAGGATATCGGTTTTTCAGAGTGCTTCCTACGGGACCATTCTGGAAAAGGCGATTATAGCTGAAGGTGGTGGTGAGGCATTGTCTCAGTACCACAAAGAGCGAAAGAACAAGAGTAAGTTAGAGCGAGTGAGTAAGGCTGAAGTTGCCAGTGGAAGCGGCAACTTGCCAAAGAGGAAGAGTTTTTACCCTGGGAATACTGGGGTAAAGTAGGGAGAGCCTAAGCAGAGAACAGAAGCATGTAAGACATGCGGAAAGACTCATATGGGAGTCTGTTTAAAGGGGAAAGTAGTTTTCTACAACTGTGGGTAGGAGGGGCATTTTTCACCCAACTGTCCTAACCCTAAGAAGAACTAGGGGTGTATTGTCTGCGGGTCATTAGATCACATGGCAAGAAACTGCCCGAAGAAGGGTTTAGAGGGAAATAAGGGTTTTGGTAGTGGTAAATTAGCCATTACTTGACCAACACCATCAGTGGATAGACCCTCAGCTCGTACATTTAATATGACTGTCCAAGATGTTGTTGCATCAACGGATGTTGTAGTAGGTATCATTCCGGTCAATGAGATAAATGCTTATGTGTTATTTGAGTCAGGTGTTACTTGTTCTTTTATAGCATGTGAATTTGCTAAGCGATTAGGTTTAATCCCTGAGAAGTTACCAATACCTTTAGATGTTAAGGTAGCAAACGAAGAGATAATCCCCATTGAACATATTCATAAGGATTATTGCATAGAAATTAGAGGGAATAAGTTATCGGGAGATTTGGTACGGATAAGGTTAAAAGAATTTGATGTAATTCTTGGTATGGATTGGTTGGTTAACCATAAGGCGATAATAGATTACCATAGGAAAAGTGTAAACCTTCGGCTTCTAAGAAAACCAAGGTAGTGTTCTTCGGTAGTAAATCACTGAGACGCTCTTGTTGTCTGTCGATGACACAAGCTAGGAAGATGTTTAGAAAAAGATGGGTAGGTTATCTATGCCATGTTGTGGATACCCAAAGAGTGGGAACATCCTTGGACCAGATACCTATAGTACAAGAGTTCGCAGATGTATTTCCGGAGGAGTTACCGGGTATACCTATAGTACCGTGTAAAATGAAGGAAGATTTTCCTCATTTGTTTATGTAATTATAAGCTAAGATCCTGGAGACAGAATCCTTATAAGGGGGAGAGAATGTAACGCACGAGAAAATCGAATTTTTATGACAATTAAATTTTTATTTGATTATGTGAATTAAATGAATTTAATTAATTTATTATGTGAGTAAGCTATGTGAAGGTCATTTTATGACCTAGAATGTGCTAACGTGGTTAGTAATCTGGCTACGTGGAAAATAAATATTTTTCGAGAAATTTCCGTAGAAACGCTATTCATCTATTTCTGTTCGGGGAATTATTTTAAAATTCTGAGAAACGCGTAATGATAGAATATCGAGATGAAATGAAATATCTGATAATATTTCATTTATGGCAAACGCAGTTTTCACCTGCGGACTTAAAACCTAAGCGTTGAGTATATTGATTTTCGAGAAGGAAATGAAACGCGTAGAGGGATTTGCGTTATAATTAAAGCGAGTGTTAAACAATTACGATACTAATTAGTACCTATGTATAATACGATGAGTAAATACAACGTATAATACGATTATTGTACGAGTAGTATACGGAGAGAATACGTGAATTATATGTATAAAATACGATTCATATTATAGAATTAAGTTTAGTCTTATGTTAATTCATTTGAGTTGGATTATTTATTAGTCCAATTATTTGAATGAACAAGCCCAAGTGATTAGTGGGTTAAGCCCAAGTCAAGGCCTAATGTTAATTTAGTTAAGCCCAATTCATGAAAACTGAACCGTGGATCAAATCAGTGGGTCACCGAATGGGTAAAACCCATGGGGCAACCCATGGGATGACCCATGGCAAGGGTGGGCCGGCCACCTTGGTGTGCAAGCCAAGAATAAGGCTTGGTCACCAAGCATTTTACTTGGTGACCAAGAGTGAATAGTAAGGAGGTGATGGTAGTTTATCCAAATTGCCCTCCATTCTATTTTCTATAAATAGGAAGCTAGGTTTGGCCATTTGAGAGTTTTTCAATTGCCTAACTTAGATTATTTAAGAGAGAAAGAGAGCTAGACTACACAAATCATATATTTTGGAAGCTTTGACTTAGAGTTTCAAGAGATTTCATAAGAGTTCTTGAGGTAATAATCCTTATCTTCCATTTCCATCTCTTTTGATTGTCTTTTATCTTGGAGAATCATAAAATGGGTGGTATATGTCTTGTATAGTGTATTAAAGATGACTTACCATAGATTCAATCTCTATAAGCCATGAGATCATAAGAATCATAGGGTTCGTTATAGTTTCAAACCATGAAAATATTGTTTGTTGAGATCGATTGTTTTTAAACGATTGAACTCCATCAATACGTTAATATATGCATCTTGCTTGGTTAGGATGTAGATATACAATCCATGCAGTATTCCATGAGATTTGGCCTATAGAACGTTAGTAACGAAGTTATGGAGAATTTCACGGAAATAGACGTTAAACGTCGAAAACGTTGGAATTCCGGATGGGAGGTCAAAAGTTGCCATGAGACTTGAAAATGTTGTTTTTCAATGTCAACACGTGAGATAGGATAATTAAGAGTTGTGGGTTCAAGAATCGTCGGATTCCGACTTAAAACGAAGAAAACGAGCATTGAACGCTTATTAACGTTTACGAACGTTTAGAAATTTAACTCAATAGTGAATTTTGAGTTATTGGATTCGAAAGTGTCAAATTCTTATATGAACGCATAGAGTATGTCATTTATGATGTGAAGGCTTTTGAACGGATCAAATCGAGCTTATAACGAAGAAGTTATGATCCCGGGAATTTCACAAAATTTTTCAAAACTGTTAAAATGCAGATCGAGGTGCAGTGCCATGGCTGACGTAGTCGTTAAAAGTCGCGCCAAAGACAAGCAAAGTAATATTGGCCATTGTTAAATGGTGTCGCATGACGCCACTTTGTCTGTCTGAGTCTTCTTGTACTTGTGCAAGAGACCGATGCCTTGCCTATTGCTAAGCGCCTGCTTGACGCTTGATCTAGTACTATAGAGGCATACCATGAAAGACGAGTGTAAGGCTTTGGATAATGACTTAGGTTTTGAACTTCAAATGTTCAGGGACCTATAGGGGTAATGTTTGTACAATTCATAAGTGTATTAAAGCTATTCCTATACTACCTATACTAAGGTATATGGTATTGAACTTAGCAGTTGAATGCATGTTAATAGGTTATGAATGATGAACAAAGTTGGTACTTTATCAACGATGCTAGAGTCCGGTTAATAACGTTAGTTGAGTAATGAGCCGGGATGAAGGGTAATGAGTCGAGTTAACTTTATTATTAATATTAAGTTAATTAAGACATAAAAGAGAAAGAAGTTGGTAAAATAATGTGAACATTTGTTTGTTAGCTAATTACAGTGTGCTATTTGAATATATCATGTAGATACTGTAAAGGCTGTGGTTATCGATTAAGTTATTTGAAGATGCTGAAAGGAAAGTTTTCTTAACGCTTGTCTAACTTTCAAGTTAACTAAGTTTTATGGGATTCATTGAACTGAATTGCACGACTGATTTTAAAGAAAGGGTCGATGCCAGATTTAACTCGGCTAGACTACTCATAAGATATAGATTGAATGATATTTCATATCTTTCTATATAGAAATGTTAACGCTATCCTATGCCGAGTAATTGGTACGGATATGAAGGTAAGGTTTGTCTATGAACAAAAAAAATTATTTTTCATCGATTATTCGATGGGCACGTGAGTTTGCCAAATATTAAACGTAAATATGTTTAGTGAATGAGTGTTGATCAACATAGAGTACTATAGGCTGATCACCTAGAAGTGCTCATAAGTAATGCGGACATAACAGCCTTAGTGCTGTGAAATCCTTTTCAAGTATGAAAAGCGAAGATTCTTGTTCATGGTCTATCGACTTGGGTTGTAATTCCTAATCTACTCTATACCTTCGGAATTAATGTTATGAACTGTTAAAGTATTGTTGTTTCATGATACTTCATAACTATTGTTTAGTTATGTATGAATTGTTATATAATTCACGAATGTGGAATTACTGTTATCCTTTATTAAACTTGCTGAGCTGTCATGCTCACTTCTTGCGTGAATTATATAATTGCAGTTAAGGATGAACGTACTGAGAATGCCAAAGGAGATAAAGGCAAAGCTAAGATGGATGCTTAACCATTGTGTAATAGATTAGGAAGTTTGCATGTATTATACATTATGAACAACGAGCGATGTAACTGGTTTATGAGCATGGGAAAGATTATACTTTGATTGTAATAAGAAGATTGTAATTACATTCATTTTGTTGTATTTCAATGGAATGATTGTATGGATTTTAGTATAGTGGAGCACAATATGTCGGGTTGGAAAATACCCGAATTTGGGGGCGTCACAGTTTCAATAGAATGAATGTACAGTTATAAGTATCGTGTAGCACCATCTGTCGGGTTGGAGGATACCCGAATTTGGGTGCGTCACAGGTTGGTATCAAAGCATTATGTTATAAAACTTAAGGGGGGAGAACCTTAGGCTAATAACCTCATTAAGGAAGGAAAAGTCTGAAGGAAGTATATGGGAGTCGAATGAGTTAATAAGGTATTGAGGAAACTCAGTACCGAAAGATTTAAAAGATGGAAAGTAACCCTAAATAAATTAAATGTGATTGGTGCTTTTACTATTGTTTGTTATGTACTAATCAACATGTTATGTGCTTTGGTAGGATGTCAAACGATAGCTTGATGTATAGAGATATACACACGGTGAGTGAAGAAATTGTGAACAGAGTGGAGCCTGTAACCCTGCCAGTGGCGGTGGTATCATTAGTGATTTTAGAGGAATCGGAGACAGTGGAGTACTTTTTTGAGGAGGAATACTAAGAGGGAGATATGGATATAACATCATATCTTAATATGATTAGCAATGAGGAGGAAGTAATGGAGATAACGTCAGTTGGTACTGTGGTACCTGCCTTAGAGTCATCGCCTCCAGATGCAATGAGAGCATTGTATCTGGTAGTGCTTGATAGGAATGTGCAACTGAGTACAGTTGTGCAGAATCAGAATGAAGAGATTAGTGCTCTTTATGTAGCGAAGGAGTCTACAGAAGTAGATTTTGAGTCCAAGCATGATGAGAAGGAGCTCATGATAAATAAGGCTAGGGATTATATGAACAAGGTGGTAGAGCTTCGCAAGAAACTGGAGCAGAAGGACCGGAAGATAGCACGAATATCTTACATTCGTGAGAGTGCTCATAAGGATTTCAAGCTGAAAGTTGCTTGTTATTCCATAGAGTCGGGGCAGACTCGACATGCTATTAGTCGGGATACTGTAGCAATGATTTTGAATGAGAAACACGAGGACGCTGTTATGCATTATTAGAAGTTTAGAGTAATAAATATGTGTGTAGTGACGTAAAAACCATATTTTGCATAATAGGGTAGTCTTTTTATAAATCCTAACTTTTGAGAAGTTCAATTGTAGGATAAAATGGAATAGCCTTTAGCTATGGAAGCAAATTGTAAATAGTTTCAAACTATGAAGAAGCATATGAATATAATGAAGTTTTCATTTAATATGCTTTGTGATGATATGAGTTGTTATGTGACGAATAATAAAGAAGTAAGTAATAGATAATAATGAAATTCTATTGATTTAATTAAGAAAATGCCGTCAAGGGAAAGACAATGTGATCAGGAAGCGGAGTCACGTAGTGATAAACAAGGGGGGTCAAAACAACCCTATATAAGAGTTCGTTAATTTATTAACGGCTTCATTTAACCAAACTGGGGGTAGGATAACAGCGGAACCTAGGGTAGCCAGAATGACTACCTTTAATGAATTTAAAAGCGTAGGTCTTCCGGAGTTCAAAGGAACTACGGACCCAATAGAGGCCCAGACATGGGTAAATGAAATAGAGAAGGCGTTTGTTATTATAAACGTAGGTGAGGCGCAAAAGACTTCTTTTGCGACTTACATGATAAAAGGGAAAGCTAAATTTTGGTGGGAGGCTCACCAGGGAGGAGCTAGAACAGATGGGGTAACATGGGAACAATTCAAGAAGGTTTTCTTCGAGAATTATTTCCCTATAAGTATGCAGAGGAGGAGGAAGATTAATTTCTTAGAACTTAAGCAAAGGGACATGACGCGACCAAATTTAAGGAATTGGCAAGGTTTTCTCCACACCCAGTGGCCATTAAGGAGAGGAAGGCTCGTAGGTTTGAGCAGTGCCTGAAACCCTGGCTCTATAGTGGAATTTATGTGTTCCAGAGTGCATCCTATGGGACCATTCTGGAGAAAGCGATTATAGCGGAGGGTGGTAGTGAGGCGTTAACCCAATACCACAAAGAGAGAAAAGATAAGAGCAAGGAAGAGGGAGGAATTAAGGCAGAGAATGCCAATGGTAGTGGCATTATGCCAAAAATAAAGAATTTTAACTCCAGAAATACTGGAGTGGGACACAGAAATCCTAAGCGTAGGATTGAAGCATGTACGACATGTGGAAAGACTCATTTAGGAGTCTGTCTGAATGGGAAATTAGTTTGTTATAACTGTGGACATGAGGGTCATATGTTACCCAATTGTCCTAATCCTAAGAAAAACTATGGTTGTTCGGTATGTCGGTCGTGGAACCACATGGCAAGAAATTGCCCAAAGAAGGGGTCGGAGGAAAGTAAAAGTGTTAGTAGTGGTAAGTTAGCCATGATGCGGTTGCATCAGTGGATTTAGTAGCAGGTATCATTTTGGTCAATACAATGAATGCTTATGTGCGGTTTGATTAGAGTGTTATTTTTTTTAAGTGTGCTAAATGATTAAGTTCATTCCCGAAAGGGATTATAAATACCTTTATACATTAACGTAGAGAATGAGGGGAATAACTTTCGTTGATTATATTCATGGAAATAGTTTCATGAATAAGAAATGTAAGCAAGTATCGATAGATAAGTACCGATAAAGTTGAAAGAATTTGAAGTAATTTTCGGTATGCATGAGTTGATTAAGCATAGAACTTTAATAAATTGTTAGAATAAAAGTATAAATCTTAAGTAATGAAGTTAAGGCGGAATTCACGAGTTTGGACGATAATCATCAAATTCGTGAAAATCTCGGAATGGAAGTCGAATTTTGATATTGAGCTTGGAAACATTGGTTTTCAATGGAGACAAGTCTTATTTGGCATTATAGAGTTGCGGACTTGAGAATGACCGAATTTCGACTTAGAATGAAGAAATGAGCGTTAAACGTTCACGAACGTTTATCATTTTTGTTAAAATGGACTAATAGGTGAATTATTAGCAAACGAAGTCAATTAGATAAAAATCTTGCATGAACGCGTAGATTATGTAATTTGTGAACCGTAGGCTTTTGAACGAGCCAATTCGGACTTATAATGAAGAAGTTATGAGCCAAGGAATCTCACATAAAAATTTCTCATCAAATTTTTTACGGGACTTAAGTCTGGTGTATGACACCACTGATGAGCTATATGAACATGCATCTGTAGCCTTTGGGGCGAAGAGGTTGGCTATTACAGAGTCACACCACAGCGCCACTCGTAGGCATAAGTCTCCGTAGTAGCCTTAGAGACTAGATGTTAGAGTATGCAGAGGAAAGTGAAATGCAGCCACTAAGTAAAAAATTCGCCACGCCATGGCGCCGACAGTCGAATTTTGTTGACCAAGTTGTTTGTGAACCTAATGGTTTGCAAGACAAGTATGAGACATGTAATTACTGAATGAACATGATAAAAACCATTCCTAAATCACTTTTATAGTGATGACTTAGGAATTTAATGTTGTTTAACGAGTAGTTAAACGACGAACGTAAAGTATAAGAAAGTGAAATGTATTCAATGATGATAATGACTATAACGTTGAGAGTTACAACTAAAAGTTGTTGAGTAATACATGAACATGAATGATATGAAATAAGTATACTTAACCAATGACAATTAAGTCTCGGATAGTAATGTAGGAAATGTAGTAAGTCGTGATGAAGGATGATTAACTCGAAACGAGTTGTACTAATGAAATAATTTCAGTTAAGAGAAAGAAGTTGGTAAGAAGGATGTAAAGAACGACAGCAAGCCAGAACCAATAATAACAAATCTAATATATGATTAGGTTGAGAAGAAGGGTTAGATTCATTAGGAACCATGTATGTTCACTAATGACCTAATGTGGTATGTTATGTGGTTATGTGTCGTAGAGACTGTAAAGACTCAAAGGAAAAGTTATTATACTGTAGCAGACGCTGAAGGCAAGTTTTTCTTACCACTTGTCTAACCTTCGTGTTAGCCAGGTTTTCTGTGATTCATGTTAGGAGATGCATCAATGATTTTAAGGAAAATGTCGATGCCAGTTTTGACTCGGCTTGACTAATCTTGAAGATTGATTGATTTATTTACAAGTCTTTCAATATAGAATTGTTAACGCTATCCTACACAAATTGTTTGGTACGGATTCAAGGTAAGCCTGATTATAAATAAACAAATGTATTTTCATCGATTATTCAATCGGCACGTGAGGTTGCCAAAACTTAAACATAAATACTTTTAAAGAATGTAGTGTTGATCAGCATAGAGTACTATGGGTTGATCACCCAGAAGTGCTCATAAGATATGTTGGACTTACGAACTTAGTGTCGGGTTATCCTTTTCAAATAAATTATCAACTGCTCATGGTCTTGAGCCTGAATTGATGTTTTACTGAATATTGTTATTTTAAAACATTTTGAAGGAAAAGAAGTACTATTTTGAATTATCGATAGTACTTCATAACTATTGTTCAGTTACTAAAGATATAAGATTCCTATGTTTCAAGCATGTCGTTTAAAAGAAATTGTTGTACTTGCTGAGCTTGTTATGCTCACTCTTGCTTGAACCATATGAATGCGACTAGGACCGAACGAACCGAGGCATCCGATAAGAATAAAGGCAAGACAAAGATGAACGATTAGTTTGCCTCGTAATAAACTAGTAAGTTGTATATATATATAGTATGATGAACAAAGAATGTAATGGTTTTAGAACCTGGGAACGGGATGTAATATTATTAATGTAATAAGAATGTCGTTGAGACGCACATTTTAATGTTATTTCAATAGAATAAATGTACAGTTATAAGTACCGTGTAGCACCATCTATCGGGTTGGAAGATACCCGGATTTGGGGGCGTCACAGGAAAGCCCCCTCTTTCATAGGAATGATCTGGTTGTTAATATTGTGAGTTATAATATTAATGATGAATGTTATTAAAAATGTGTTTTGTGAAACCAAGTTACTTTAGATAAATAGAGGGGATTTTTATGAAGTATTTTTTGTAAATTTGGCTTATTACATGGACCCCAACTTACCCATTTTTCAAAATCGTTAGAGAAAGTATCTCAGTTTTGTTTGATATATATACTTATATATATATATATATATATATTATATAAGTTTTGTTTTTTTATAAAAAATAGAATATATTATATGTTATTATGCATAGTGTTTGTATAGTAAAATCATGTGAAATCAACCAAATTTGTCCGTGAAATGTTTTTCTTTACTGTGCAGTCCGTGATTTTTTTTCCTAAATAGTAGCTTGCCATTCTCCTATAAATAAGATGCTCAATTTAGAAAAGAAAATCACACCAGAGTCAAAGAATTCTTCTTCTATAATATTGAGCGTATTTCTTTAGAGTGTAAGGAAGCTTTGAGTGTAGAAACTAGTGCAAGTTTTCTTCAAGAATATATCCATTATACCAGTCGAATTGCTCTCTTTTTGAGGTAAGGGGTATTATTTATCTTATAGTCTCTTACGATATTATTTTTCGTATTCATAAGGAATTTTATTTTCGTTCAATATTCGCAAGGAATATTATTTTCGTTCAATATTCGTAAGGAATATTATCTTCGTTCAATATTCGTAAAGAATATTATTTTTGTTCAACAGTTGTAAGGGTTATTATTTTTGTTCAATATTCATATGAAATAATATTTTCATCCATACTTTGGAGTATGTAAGTAATATTATTTCATTTCAGATTCCGAATTCTACACTCATTTTGTTAAAGTATAGCTTCTATACTCCTTGAAATTAGTAGAATATCCTTAAAATTTACGCTTCATCTACTATTTTTTCATAGAAATATTATTCTGAGCATTCTTGATCATTTTTATTCTTTTCAAGTCGGGGTACTATTCACGGGGTACTATTTGTGATGCCCCCAAATCTGGGTATCTTCCAACCCGACATATGGTGCTACACGGTGCTACAGTTCACACAAACATTCAATTGAAAAGCCTCAACAGAATGAATATTTCTTATATATATATATATATATATATATATATATATTCCAAACAATATTCCCTCCCCAAGTTCTTTATAACCAATACATAAGTTCTTTGTCATAATATCAAATACATTACAACATTAAACCTATACTATTATATAGACAGTTCAACGGTCTACCTTAGCCTTCCCTTTATCTTTACCAGATCCTTCGGTCCGTTCGATCTTAGCTGCATTCATATGGTTCAAGCAAGACCTAGCATAACTAGCTCAGGAAGTATGACAATTCCATTTAAACAACATGCTTGAAACATACAAATCATATATCTTCAATAACTTAACAATAGTTATGAAGTACTATCGATAATTTAAAATAGCACTTCTCTTTTCTTCAAAACATTTTACAATGACAACATTCAGTAAAGCATAAATTCTGGTCCAAGACCTTGAGCATTTCATACTTTCTTTGAAAAGGACAACCCGACACTAAGTCCATAAGTCCGACATTACTTAAGAGCATGTCTAGGTGATTAGCCTATAGTACTCTATGTTGATCAGCACTACATTCATTAAATGTATGTACGTTTAAGTTGTGGCAACCTCACGTGCCTGTTGTTTGACGATAAAACATTTGTCTAGCATACTCATTCTTCATTTGAAAACCACACCTAAATAGTTTGGTAATCATTGACAATACTTTTATAGATTGTAAGAAATCCAACATATCGTAAGCCTAGCCGAAAGAATTGGCTTTAACTTCATCATACATCAATTCATGTGTAAGAATACATGAATCACAAAACTTGCCTAGATTGAACATAGACAAGGGTTAGAATACTTGCCTTCAGCATTTGCTACTATTATTACACGTTCACTTTAAGTCTTTAAGGTCTCTACAATATATGATCACATAACATAACACATTAGATCATATATAATCAAGTATGGTTACTATTGTATCTTACCCTTCTTCTCAATCTAATCATGTTTTTAGATTATTATTATTGGTTTCAGCTTATCACATTACATTATTCTTACATCCAATTAATCTTTCGTTTACCTTCAGTTGTAATACTTAAGGTATTTAACATCATTTAAGGGTGTTACTTCAAGTTCTTTAAGGTTAGTTAATTTGAAATAATCACTTTACCTTCATTCTATACTAATAACAATTCATAACTATCTTTGGTTTAGTGTTGGCAGTGCAGCGCCAGCTTCCTCTCTCTAATCCGCGCTACGGAGCCACTCCTCAGTGGCTAAAGTCCCGACTCAACGCTGCAGCACGAGTCATTGTGCTAACTGCCACGTTGTGGTGCCACTTTCTAGTGGCTGAGGTATCGACTTGACCTTAAATCTGGCGCCATTCTCGATTCTATTAGTCGTGTGCCATGCTGCATAAAAGTTTAGTAGGTGAAGGCACTATACTACGGTCAACGCAACACCACACTTTTGGCCTTTGGTCTTGTGCTTGTGGCGCCACCTGTGCACCAGATAGTTGATAGTATTTGATTTGTGAGATAATGGCTCATTCAAAAGCCATTATCTCACAAATCAAATACGCTACTTGTTCATACAAGAATTTTACATTTTTGACATCGTTAACTCAAAATTCACCTTTGAGTTCATTTTTAATGAAAATGATAAACGTTCATGAACATTCAACGCTCATGTCTTTGTTTTAAGTCAGAATCCGGTCATTTTCAAGTTCGCAACTCTATAATGCCAAATAAGACTTGTCTCCATCGAAAACCAATGTTTTCAAGCTCAATATCAAAATTCGACTTCTAATCCGAGAATTTAATGAATTCGACGATTATCGTCCAATCATTTGAATTCCGGCATAACTTCGTTACTTATGATTTGTTCATCGTTTCAAATGGATTCTATCCATCATACTAACATCTTAACATACATATTACATCAACTTATTTACATGATAAGTTATTATTTGTTCTTCACAAGTTTATAACTTATAAAAGTATAAACTACTTATAACTTCATTTCACATGACTTATTATTGTTTAAGTCTTCTATCCATCATCCTTACATCTTCTTATCATACAAACTTCATTCATGTAAACATGTTACAAGTTCTTACAAGTTCTTCCTTAGTTCATAACTTATCTATGAACAAATTGCTTATTCAAGGCTTATTATGACTTAAGTACTTTGATTATCCATTTTCTTTACTTCTTAGCATACATGTCTATCAATTAACACTTCTCTTATCAACCTAAAATTGTAGAGATGGAAGATTAATGACATAGGATCGTTACCTTTGATGATCAAGCTTTTCTTCTTCTTTTCTACTAATGGAAGTCTAACTTTTTCTTACTTATTATCTTTAACAATTAAGCACTTAAGTTGTTGGTGTATTTGAACAATCAACAAATGAAATACAAGCTTTCTATTTATAGGATTTCCTAAGTTAGGGTAGTTTGGTCATTAGGCCATCCCACCTCCTTACTTCCACGTCCTTAAGCCACCTCCTCACTATTCCTCTCTTGGTTATCAAGTTTACTTGGTCACTACAACTCTTATCTCTTGCTTGCCCACCAAGATCACCCATGTGATCATGGGTTTCCCCATGGGTCACCCTAACCCATTGGATTAATAGTTTGGGCTTTAGGTTTCATTAACTTATCTTACACTTTGGGCTTGTATTAACAAACTTACTTGGGCTTTACCATTACTTACACTTGGGCTTACACATTAACTTCTATTGGACTTTACAAATTGCTACACAATCCTACAAGTTCATTTCACTTGGCTTAAAGCCTTATAACGTATTGTTTACGTATTATTCTCGTATTCTAACTCGTATACTCATTCATAATATATGATATACCATCATTCATACATACTTGTATAATACTTTGTATCATACTCATATTCATTTCCTCGTACAATACCTACATATCATACAATCATCACTTTAGCTCCTTAACGTTTTATTCTCCCTAACGTTCCCAAATTAAGTCCGTGGGCGAAAAATTATGTTTTCCATACTCGAATTATTATTACATAATCTGTCTCACCTCGATATTCTATTATTACGTATTTCTTGGAAATTCAAAAATAATTCCCGAGCAGAAATCGGTGAATAGTGTTTTTCAAAAAATTTCTCGAAAAACTTTTATTTTTGTTTTAGAAATTAAAACACTTTAATTCCTTCACGTAGTCAAAATACTATGATATTTCGACGTTTCTAGGTTATAGAACGACATTCATCTTACTAACACATAATAATAACAAATAATATAATTTTATTCATTATTTAATTAAATAAAATTATTTTACAATGGATCCGAATTTCTCGGTCGTTACACTATTCACTTAGGTACTATTCACTCAGGGTACTATTTATGACAAAAATTGATTTCTTTTTTGTCGAAATCATTTTTGAAATAATATTATTCTTGAATTTTACTCCACAAAGCAGTATCATGTTAACAATTTGGACATTATTGAAATCTGGAGAAATTGAATTATAAATCTTTAAAATTTATCTGTGCTCTTATTTAATTGAATTTTTATATCATTGTTATCATCCTCATGCTTATATTGTGGTGAAAGTCATCTTTGGCCCTTAGTGCATAGATGGACTGTTGATTGGTATGATTATAACCAGGAATTATTCGGTATAATCATGACCTGTAATGTTACAAATAATGTGGTAAAATTCCGCATTGGCCCATAGTGCATTGATGGACAGTTGTTGGTATGATCATGACCATGCGTTCTCTTCGGCCAAGGGTGCAAAGATGAATTATTGTTTGGCATGATCATGACCATTGGTGATAACACGATTATCCTTGGCACGTATTGCATGAATAGTCTGTGGATGTGATACTAATGAATATCCTTGGCCCGTAGTGCATATATAATTCAGTGATGTGGATTATTTATTAAGTTGAGTCTCAGCGATAAAATTGATGATAAACTTTTAAATCATAGAAGATAGTAGATATCATGCTCTACTTGACTATTTTAATAGATTGTTTATTCCGCTTCAGTTAAACTTGTTGTCTATTGTATTCTATCTGTTATTATATTGTTAAAGGATAAGAATAATTTATTCTACATTATCTTAGTCATAATTTATCTTACTAGGCTAGTTGAGCTCACCGTTTGCTTTCATTGTTCTCTTCAGGAAATGAGAATATAGATTGGACTAGTCGGGGAACGGAGTGATGGTCCGAGATAGTGGCTATAGTATTCCTCATTATTCTATGATATAGTGTGATAATAATTGTAGTGAGGACTCTATTTGAGTTTGGATATTGTCTACGATATAATATTCATGTTAAAACTCGACTATTGTGTTGTCGTATTTTGCACAACAATTGTATAAATTGAGTTTATATTTGAATTATGTACCATATATTTGGTGACCTAGAATGGGTAATGTATACCTATTTTGGGGGCGTCACATAATACATAACATAATTTATGTCTTTACATATTCATAATACTTCTAAATAAATATGAAGTTACTCTGTAGCTTTGCCCTTGCCCTTATCAGTGCCTGAGGGTCCGCCTTGCTCTGCCTTAACTGAAATGTTTTTAGGGAAAGAAAGAATGAGCAACAAATTTGCTCAACAAGTAATATAGCAATAAGGGTGTTCAATATAGTTTTAAATTCTTAAGGGTACAACAACAATGATAGTTCAAGGATAGCAAGAAGTATCAATGATTCTCAATAATAGTCGTTAAGGACCGAAAGATATCAATAAGATTACATGCTTAATCATTTCAAGAATTCAAAATAATAAATACTGAGCAGTTACTAAGGACTATGAACTTCTACTACAATTAACAGTAATATACTGAAAATCCAATGAAAACGAGCACAACAGGTGATCAGCCTAAAGTACCATATGTTATGCATAACATTTAATCATACTCATGTGCGCACGTCGGTCTCCCAACAATTATATAGTTTTCCCTTCAAGGAGGGTTGTTCATCGCAGTCAATTATAAGAGTTCGCACCTAGTTAATTTGGTTTAGATAGCTTTCTATTATACGATAATGGTCTAGCCGAATAAATGGCTTAGACAATTTTTATAATGCATTCAAGAACTATAAGTTTATTGCTTGTAACAATCGTCAAAATATCAATGATTTCCGAATAGTAAAAGATATTTGTTTGAAATAAATATGGTTGAGATGGCAACAATTTGGATTATACAATATGTACAATGTAAAGAACTTAGGAAACTAGCATTCAATATGAAAATCAAATGAAGTTCGAGAACTAGCACAAAATCCAAAGTTATGAAAATCAAATAAAGTTCGAGAACTAACACAAAATCCAAAGTTGTGTAAGTTAGGAAACTTGCCTTAAGCGTAGTTTACCAAAGTATATCTTATCAATACTTTTTGAATCTTATTATATCATTGTTACACATATAGGATATTCATTAGTTACGTATATTCAATACTCATACTTGATATGTAAGTTCAAATGCATACATAAGAGTCAAACTTAGTCTTATAATTCCATATGTATGTCATCACGTACTTTACATACACATAACATAAAATCAGTTTGTAAGAATATGAAATCAAATTACATAGTTCTTAATCATCTTTTGACTTAACATTTGAAAGTTTATAAACACATCTCAAACATATGATTCTATCATTAGCATGCTTATTGATACTTTTAATACTATATTTAGGCATGTATTACAGATTAAGACAACAATACAATCATGCATCACATCTCAGATCATAAACAATTTAGGCAATCTTCACCTGTGGTGTCTTGGTAGAATACAAGTTAGGCTTAGGGATACATGAATGGCGTTGTCCTCCCGCTTTGACAGGAGTTGAGATTGCATTTCTTGTTTACATCAATTCTTTAGCATACTAAGACAATTACACTTATTATGCATACATGCTAGAGGACTTTACATACACATATTGTAACAATCTAGAATTTCAATTGTAATTTTTAAATATTTATTAAATTATATAAATATTTAATGGATGTGTTTATCGTTGAATAACTACTTGTTTAATTTGAGTTGATTTGATTGGTTATTTATTTGTCAAATAAATAATTAACGTGTTAAAGAAATTAATTATTATGAGATAGTATTCTAATTTAATTTAATTATTAAGTTAGAGAGTTTATAATGATTTCAATAAATCGTTATTATAATTAATTAAATTAAGCATGAAAACTTAATTAAATAAAGTGTGACAAATGACTATATTATAAAGGAGTTATTAAAATAAATTAAAGAAGTTTAATTTAGTTTTGTCAAACAAGGCTTAAAAATATTAAGTGATTAATTTTGAAAGGGTTTTGCCAAATGGAGCCTTATGGCTTTTGGATTTCTTTTGAATTTTGAATTATAATAATATAAATTAAATAAATAATATATATATATATATATATATATATATTAATTTGGTAACTGATAAATTGAATAGGGGTAATTAGTAGGCGTGCGTTGGTTTTATTGTGTTTTTACGTATAGAGTATTGGCTTACTGATAACTAACAAAAGAAAAGAAGAAAAGAGTTCTCAGAAAGTTACAAAGTGTTTTAAGAGAGACTTGTCAGAGTTTGAGAAAGACTAGTGAGAGAATTGTCTGCAATTAGCAGGGATTTCTTAAGCAACAAAATGTATGATCATAACCTTATTATATGTATATATATATATATATATATATATATATATATGTGTGTGTGTGTGTGTGTGTTTTAACGCCGTGAGTTTTAGCTTCTATGTTCACGAGTTTTATACTTGCTGTGAATTGTAAATTTCTGTAATTGTTGCTATACAATTAAATTATAATGATTGTATGTATTTATGAGGATTAGAACTAGTGTTAGTTAAAGAATTGCATGATAACTATGTCTGCAAGAAAGAATTGGTTTTATAGTGAACACATGTATAAACATGTTTTGTAGGATAACAAAATTAGTATTGGATTTTGAACTAATGTGTGAAATTGAACTGTGGCTATGTTAATTAGTTTGTTAAGAATTACAAAGAACGTAGTTGAAAGGAATAAATTTGATATATAATATGATTACACTGTTCACTTTGTCAAGAAATATCAAAAAAATGGAGTTTTGTTGGTTTAAAAACAATGATTTAAAGGATTTAAGTTTTCAAAATTTTGTTTAATTGTTTTAAATTAGTTTATGTATGCTTGGTGAAGTTTATGTGTAATTTGCATAAGTAATACATGTTAATTAAGGTACAGTAGCTTTGTTTTGTTTTGTTTTGTTTTGTTCTGTAATCCGGAGCCTCAGTGTCAAATTTCTCGCCAAAGCTCTGAATTTCGCGCCTCAGAGCCAAATTTCGTGCCCCATGATGAGTGGGATTCATACCCGCGAATTAGGCCCTTTGTTACTTAAGTTGTTGCCTATTGTCAATCTTTTGGTTAGCTTATATAGTTATAATATTGATTTTTCGTTAAAGTTCTTTAAGTTGGATTTGCAGATTATTTCCAATTTTTCGATCATTTTTGTTGTCTTTGAAAGTACTTGGCTTAATTGTCATGCTTAGTGCCCATTAGCAAGACCGTGCAATTTGAGAACACACTTGAAAGTGGCGCCCCAGCGCCAACCTTCACTCGACCCTACTATTAAGTGGCGCCCCGGCGTCACTGCTAGTTCAAGCTTCATGTGGCCATGATGCGAGTGATAGCTTCAAGCTCTTTGGAAAATCGCGCCCGGCGCGAACCTTCTTACCCCAACACAAGATTCACGCGCCTCGGCGCCACATTGGCGCCCAGCGCCCGCGAACCTTGCGCCCGGTAATACCGTTCTCTTTATATATGTCGTGCCCTAGCGTGACATCTGGTTCCTCAAGATCGACGTGCAGCAGCCATTGCGATTATTACGCTTTATGCTCGCGCGCATGTCACGAGCTCCGGTGCCCAAACAGTAGAGAGTCTTTAATGACCTAGAAGAAAGAGGGGTCTAATATAAATTGAAAGAGAGCCGCCTGTTTTAAAGAAATCGTATATCAGAGATATCAGAGAGAATTTATTATATCTTAAACTAGGATTTATTTTCTATCTTCTATTTTTCTAGAAGAGAAAGAAGCTCGTGAAGGGAAGGAAAGTTATTGCATCCAACATACAACTAAGAGTTCTACACGTGAAGAGAAGATTTGGAGGAAGAACACTTCAAACATGGGTTTTCTTAATCCAAATCTCCCATTTCTTTGTATTTGTCCAATAATGTGTAATGTATTAAAAATGCGTGTTAGTACCATAGTTATGAACTAACTCCATTTTTAGGATTGCAATGTAACCTTATGATTAGCTTAATCAACTTTCTCTCTTATTTTATATAACGAATTATTTTGGAATGGGTTGTTATATTTTGTATTTAATGTCTGATTGCTTGATAAAGAAATTGGTATTAATAGTGATGAAAATTGATAAATGGATGTTATTATCTATCTTTAAATACAACAACACCTATTATGACCATGACATTGGAATGTGTACATAATATGCTAATAGGATAGACATATCCCTATTTGCCTTGTGTGGCCTTGAGACTTAGCTTAATGACATTGGCCTAGTTATTGTCACCAATAGACATATTATGTTTTAGCTGGTTAGGGATGTGCATTTGACCTTCGACAGAAGCTTATGCGTATTTAATGTTCTCAGTTGACCATTCCTTGATTCATTTATAATATGGAGAGTTAGAAGATTAGGCGATGCATTAGGGGAGTTGTAATCCTATCTTAACTTCCTAGCACAACTACTTCTCTTAATTTTATAGTCTTATTGAAATAGCTTAACCAACCACTTGTTTTTACCCGTTTAAATAAGATTAGTAACGTCTTTGCTTTAGTATTTGTTTTCTTTTAAGGTCTTTGCCCTCGTGGGTTCGACAACTCTCTTATCATTATATTATTTGTTGACCGCGTATACTTGCACGTGTTTATTTATTGCGAAAGAAACCAAAAAGTTTTTGGTGCCGTTGTTGGGGACTTAGAATTAATTGTTTTACAATATTAAAACTAAGTCATTACGATCTTACTTTAAACCAATTTTTCTGTTTAATTCTCTTTCCAGGTAGTCTTCAATGTTATGCCACCTCGGAAGGGGCAAAATATAGTATCTATCGATCTTGAGGTTGATAGAACATTCAGACGACTGCGAAGAGAAAAATTCGAGGACACACCCGAGGACATACCTGCTCCCGTCATTATGGCTGAGGAACTTCAGAAATCTCTGATGGAGTATATTATGCCTCACAATGACGATCTCCAGGCGAGCATTTTAAGGACCTCCATTCAAGCCAAGAATTTTGAGATCAAGCCGGGCACCATTCAAATGTGCTCCAACATTCAGTTTGGGGGACTACTGAATGATGATCCCAATGATCACCTGATAAACATTGTGGAGATCTGTGACACATTTAAATGCAACAGAGTGTCTGACGATGCCATCAGACTCCGGTTGTTTCCATTTACTTTAAGGGACAAAGCCAAGAGCTGGCTTCATTCATTACCGTCAGGCTCCATTACCACATGGGTCGACTTGTCATAGAAATTTGTTGCGAAGTTCTTTCCATCCGCCAAAATAGCTAGGCTCAGGCACAACCTCGCGTCCTTTGTTCAGTTCAAATCCAAATCCTTATACGACTCATGGGAGCGCTTTAAGGATCTTCTGAGGAAATGCCCGCACCATGGACTGCCAGAGTGGCTTCCCATCCAGACCTTTTACAATGGGTTGTCCGGATCAACTCGTTCGAGTATAGATGTCGCATTTGGAGGGGCATTCATGGCCAAACATCACACATCGGGATATGAGCTGGTGGAGACAATTGCGGCCAATAATTACCAATGGCCAAATGATAGGCAAGCCCCGAAAAGAGCAGCGGGGGTTTATGATGTGGACTTTTTCATATCGTTAGCGACTCAGGTAGTAGCGCTAACAAAAAGGCTAGACACTATAGGACCTTCAGCGGTTCAAAATGTGCAGAGTGTCGTGGTTCAATGTGAATTAAGTCAAGGGAGCCACCCTACTAATCTGTGCGCGATAAGCCCTGAGTCAGTGCAATTTATTTCCAACTATGGGCAACAACAAAACATTAGTCTTCCCACTCATTACCACCCGAGTTTATAAAATCATTCAAACTTCTCATGGGGCAACAACAACAACAACCCCAATCAACCACAACCTTCATCTACCAGGTAGAACTATACTAATCCTTCTAGTTTCAAATCTCAGACTCAGTTCACCCCACAGCCACAGAGCACTCAGAATCAGTTCCACCATCCACCACCTCAATAGGAGAGGAAACCCAGTTTAGAAGATCTCTTGTCCAGGTACATATTGTGACGCCCCCAAATCCGGGTATCTTCCAACCTGACAGATGGTGCTACACGGTACTCATAACTGTACATCCATTGTATTGAAATGACATCAAAATGTGTGAATCAACGACATTCTTATTACATTAATAATATTACATCCCGTCCCCATGTTCTAAAAGCAATACATTCTTTGTTCATCATACTATAATATATACAACTTACTAGTTTATTACAAGGTAAACTAATCGTTCATCTTCGTCTTGCCTTTAACCTTGTTGTATCCCTCGGTTCGTTCGGTCCTACCTACATTCATATGGTTCAAGCAAGAGTGAGCATAACAAGCTCAGTAAGTACAACAATTTCTTTTAAACGACATGCTTGAAACATAGGAATCGTATATCTTCAATAATTGGACAATAGTTATGAAGTACTATCAATAATTCAAAATATTACTTCTTTTCTTTCAAAACGTTTTACGATAACAATATTCAGTAAAACATCAATTCTGGCTCAAGACCATGAGCAGTTCGTAATTTCTTTGAAAAGGATAACCCAACACTAAGTCCGTAAGTCCGACATATCTTACGAGCACTTCTAGGTGATCAGCCCGTAGTACTCTATGTTGATCAACACTACATCCTGTTAAACGTATGTACGTTTATGTTTTGGCAACCTCGCGTGCCCATCGAATAATCGATGAAAATACATTTTTTATTCATACTCAGGCTTACCTTGAATCCGTACCAAACAATTAGCGTAGGATAGCGTTAGCAATTCTATATTGAAAGACTTGTAAATAAATCAATCAACTCTTCAAGATTAGTCTAACCGAGATAAAACTGGCATCGACCCTTTAGTAAAACACTTCATGCATCTCATAACATGAATCACAGAAAACTTGGCTAACACGAAGGTTAGACAAGCGTTTAAGAAAAAACTTGCCTTTGATGCCGCTACATAAAGAAAATAACTTTTCCTTTCAGTCTTTACAGTCTCTACAATACATAACCACATAACATACTACATTAGGTCATTAATGAACATACATTGTTCCTAATGAATCTTACCCTTCTTCTCAATCTAATCATATATTAGATTTTTTACTATTGGTTCCGGCTTGCCATTATCTTTACATCATTCCTACCGATTTCTTTCTCTTCTATGTCTTACGTGGATTTACTTCATTAATAGAACTCGTTTTGTGTTAATCATCCTTCCAAACGGCTTACTAACATTTTTACGTTATTAATCTAAACTCGATCGTCGTTAGTTAAGTACACTTTATTACATACCGTTTACGTTTACATATTACTTAACAACTTTTAGTTGTAACTCTTAACGTTATAGTCCTTATCATTATTGAATACGGTTCATGTTCTTTATACTTTACGTTCGTCGTTTAGATATTCATTAAACAACATTAAATTCCTAAAGTCATTACTATAACAGTGATTTAGGAAAGGTCTTATCATGTTCATTAAGTAATTACATAACCCATACTGGTATTACAAACCATTGGATTCATAATTAACTTGGTCAACAAATTTCTACAGCCGCCTTAGCACATTATGTTGTTCTTATTACGTTAATCTTCAATTGATTATTAACTTTTAATCATCATACATTAAGTGTCTAACAATTCTTTAACAATGTTATATTTACATCTTAGTTCATTACTAATGGGTTATCTTTCATTCTATACTTGTAAACATTCTTGTCTGTCGAAACTCTAGGACTGGAGCCGCGGCGCCACACATAACTCTCCTTTTTCGTGCTGCGGTAGCGACTCGCAATAGGTAATGACACCGCGTGTGCGGTCTTTGCAATTGCCACCATTTGCCTTAGGTTGGCGCTTACTGGCGCCAACTCTGTGCCTTAGAAAAATTTGACAGATTTTCAACTTTGCGAAATTCCCAGACACATAACTTCTTTGTTATAAATCCGAATTAGCTCGTTCAAAAGCCTACGGTTCACAAATTACACACTCTATACATTCATGCAAGAATTTTATCTATTTGACTTCGTTTGCTAAAAATTCACCTATTAGTTCATTTTTAACGAAAATGATAAACGTTCGTGAACGTTCAACGCTCGTTTCTTCGTTCTAAGTCAGAATCTGGTCATTTTTGAGTCTGCAACTCTATAATGCCAAATATGACTTGTCTCCATTGAAAACTAATGTTTCCAAGCTCAATATCAAAATTCGACTTCCATTCCGAGAATTTCACGAATTCGACGATTATCGTCCAAACTTGTAAATTTCGCCTTAACTTCATTTCTTATGATTTGTTCATCGTTTTAAATGGATTCAATCCATCATATTAACATCTTGACATACATATTTCATTAACTTATTGACATGATAAGTTATTACTTGTTCTTCATTAGTCTATAACTTGTAAAAGTATGAACTACTTATGAATTCACTTTGCATGACTTATCATAGCTTAAATCTTTTAACCATCATCCTTACTTCTTATTATTATACAACCTTATTATTTCAACATAAAACAAGTTCCTACAAGTTCTTCCTTGTTTCATAACTTATATGATTACGAATAGCTTATTCATGACTTATACGGCTTATTAAGACTTAAGCTCTTTGATTACTAATTCTTATCATTCCTTAGCATACATGTTCTACAACTACCCATCTCCCTACCAATGGAAGAGAAAGAGATTCATGGTTTAAGTTGTTACCCTTGAATATCACTTGAATAAGCTTTAATCTCTTTATTGCTTCTTAAAAATCTCATAATGGAAGTTTGACTTATAAGTGCTTATTCTCTCTAACCAATAAGTTGCTTAACTTGAGAGGAGTTGGGAGAAATTTTAATCAAGCCATCAAATGAATTGAGAGCTCTCTATTTATAGGCAACCCAAAGTTAGGGCATTATGGTATATTAGGCATTTCACCTCCTCAATTAACCTCCTTAATCCCACCTCCTTACTATTCATTACTTAACAACCAAGTCTACTTGCTAGCCACTTCTAATACTTGGTCATCACAACACTTTCTCATAACTTAAAATGTTTGCCCAATAAGTCTACCCACATCTCACTTGGTTTGCTCCATAGATCATGGCCAATTCATTGGGCTTGCTTAATTAATCTAGCTAATTTCTTGTTGGGCTCATGCTACAATTGTTTGGACTCATGACATATCAAACACTCTGGCTTGAGTATCACTTACTAAATGGTCTTCTACCATTAAGCTAATAATCCTACAAGTCCATTACATTAAATTTAGAATCTTAACATATGTACACCACGTATAATTCTCGTATGCTAACTCATATACTAATTCGTAATATACGTTATTCCATTCTTCATACATACTCGTATAATACCTCGTATTATACTTGTATTCATTACCTCGTATAATACCTACGTATTATACAATCATAGCTTTAATTCATTATACGCATTTAAATTCCTTCTCGGAACTCACATTCCCTAACCGTTAGGTTTTAAGTCCGCAGGCGAAAAACTGTGTTTGCCATAACTGAAATATTATTGGATATTCTATCTCACCTTGATATTCTATCATTACGTATTTCTTGGAAGTTCAAAAATAATTCCTGAGCAGAAGTGCGTGAATAGTGTTTTTCGAAAAATTTCTCAGAAAGCTTTTGTTTTCGTCTTAGAAATTCAAACACTTTAATTCTACCACATAGCCAAAATACTACGACATTCCGATATGTCTAGGTCATAGAACGATCTTTAATTAGCTTACTCCCATAAATAATTAATTAAATTCATTTAATCCACATAATAAAAATAAAAATTTAATTCTCAAAAATCCAAATTTTCTGAGGCGTTACACTCTTCCCCCCTTATAAGGATTCTATCCCCAGAATCATGCTAATAATACATACACCATTTGAGGAAACATTTTCCTTTATTTTAATCTCAAGTTCCCACAATGCTTCTTTGACATTGTGGTTCTTTCATTTCACCTTCAACGAAGGTATTATCTTATTTTTCATGACTTATCACTTCCTATCAATAATTTGAGTTGGAAGTTTAAATACTTATTGATAGATTACGTTATTACCCTTTCATTAGCTTTTAACTTAGAATTATTTGGAACTCAAATTCCTCCTTCAAAACAAGATTATACTTGATCTTCTCTTCATCATGCATCCTCTTCTTCATTCGCGTACATTCCTCATTACATAGTTGTAGTTACTTAACTCGTTCAAGTATCGTGGATTGAGTCTACACTGTGAATAACATTTCTACCACTTCCTTCCACAATTTAACCTCTTACTCCATTTTCGCCATTTCCGTTATTAACTCATTCTGAGTTGTTAACATCGATAGCTTTTCCCTACCCTTCCTACTTAACGCGTCGGCTTCTACGTTAACTTTCCCGGATTGATATAACATATCAATGTCAAAATCTCTTATCCATTCTAATTACCTTCTCTACCTCATATTCAACTCCTTTTGTGTGAAGATATATTTCAGACTCCTAGAGTCCGTGTATATCTCACACTTCTCACCCTATAAATACTATCTTCAAATTTTTAATTCAAAAAATACAGCTACCACTTATAGATTATAAGTAGGATAGACCTTCTCATAATCCATTAACTGGCGTGATGCATACCTAATGACTTTGCCATGCTACATAAGCACGCAATCTCGTCATCTATGTGAAACATCGATATACACTATAAAATTCCCCATATCATCTGATAGAGACAGTACAAGTACCTCACTTAGCTTCCCTTTTTAGTTTCTGAAAACTATTTTTCTCACTTCCCATTTCGACAATACCAACCTGCGACGCTAATGGTACTTTTAATCATAACACCTCATAAGGGTACCTATCAATTCACCCCTGACTTGCTCAGCACCTCTTACAAAAAATCTAGCTTCCGTACATTAGTCCACCCCATTGACATAACCAGAAACTTGTCATAACTATAACAATTTCTGAATGTCATCTTACGTACCTCCTCCTTCTTCCTTACTTTCAACCGACTGTACCCCGTACGCAAATCTATCTTAGAAAAATTCTTTGCCCTCTTCAACTGATCAAATAGATCATCGATCCTGGGCCATGGGTATTTATTCTTAATTGCTAACTTACTCATATTACGATAGTTGATACGAAACCGTAACGACTCATCCTCTTCCTTAACATCCTCCTAACTTGCTTCATCGTTAGACAACAAGAGCGTCGCGATATTTTATTACTATAAAATACTACCTTGGGTTACTTAGAAAACCGAAGATTCAAACTTTTATTCTAACAATTTATTAAAGTTCTATGATTAATCAACCCATTCATACCAAGAATTACTTCAAATTCTCTTAACATTATCGATGCTTATCTATCAACACTTGCTTACAATTATTATCCATGAAACCATTTCCACGAATATAATTAACGAAAGTTATTTCCCCATTCTCTACCGTAATGTTTAAAGATACTTATAATCCCTTTTAGACAGACTCCTAGACGAGTATTTCCACATGTCTTACACACTTCGATCTTATGCTTAGAATCCCCTTGTCCCACTCTAGTATTCCCGGAGTTAAAAATTCTCTCTTTTTGGCTTACTATAAGTACCACTAGCACTCTCTGCCTTGGTTCCTCCCTTTCCCTTGCTCTTATTCTCCCTCTCTTTGTGATATTGAGTCAACGCCTCACTACCACCCTCGGCTATAATCACCTTTTCCAAAATGGTCACACAGGAAACACTCTAGAACACAGAAATCCTACTATAGAGCCAGGGTTTTAGGCCCTAATCAAACCTACGATCCTTCCTCTCCTCAGTGTCCACTTGGTGTGGAGCAAACCTTGCCAATTCATTGAATCTAGCCGCGTACTTGGGAACCGTTATATCCCCTAGTTTAAGTTCTAAGAACTAAATCTCCATCCTCCTGATGAGTGCATATTATTCATGTATTTTAATTCCATTATATTTAGTTTTATTGCATGTTTCATGTGTATATGAGCTTATTAAGGTGTTTAATGATTTTAGGAGGAATTGGAGCTGAAATGAGGAAAAAAGGAAAATTGCAGGGTTTTTAGCATTAAGTTGGATGCATGGTCTAGGCTTGGGACTTGAATTTTATTGTAGAGCTCTTCTTTGGCTTTTCGGAACATTTTGAACCGTCCCAATCGGAGTTCATATGAAAAAGTTATGATCTTTTTACTAAACGGACGTTGAACCTCAAAGTTTGGAAGGTGCAATTTCGACCTTGATGCAGCCAGAATCTGTCAATTCACAAAGAACGAAAGTTGTAAATCTCGTCGATATCTTTATTTGGATATGTATCAGGCCCCGTAACTCCTCTAGGATCAAAAGTTATGATTGTTTTACCAAAGGACGTCGCAGCATGAAATATAAATTCGCCCCAGCGAATTTGAGCGGGAAAATTGGGAAATCTTGGATTTTTGGAAAGTTTCTAAATGAAGATTTTGGCATACTTCTACATGGGATTGGATTGATATTTCTATTAGCTTTAGGATTTTCTTTAGACTAAGATTTTTTTCCAAATTAGATTCTATTTCTTTATGGAAACTAATTATGATTTGTAATTCCTTTTAGGATTTGGATTTCTACTTCCTATAGGATTTAGGACTTTGTCTAGCACTATAAATAGAGGATGCTAGTCAGGGTTTAGTCATTGAATCATCTACTACATTCTCTCATCTACAACATTGGAGGATTGAAGACATGAACTAAGTTCTTTTTATTCAGTTTTAAGGGATGTTGAACCTTATTTATAATTAATGGTTAATTGAGTATTCATTATTTATTCCTTCTCACATGAAATTCATTCTTGATAATCGATTTAATTTCGAATGCTATTTGGCTTAACCGATTTGATTTCTGCGAGGATTGAGTTGGTTAACAAATATCATATGCTAGATCAAGGAATAATATTACGTGTAATTGATATTGTTTCTAATCACAAGTAGTAATTAGTAATATCTGATTGTGGACAAGCTTTTGAGTATTGCTATGATTATCAGAAGACAAGTTAAAAAATTCGAGCTTATGTGTTTGTTGCTTGGAATAGTCTAATTCCCTAGTTCTTAATGTTGCTATTATATTAAATCTAGAGAAGTTATTCTAGGTTATATAATTGTTAGAATTTTGTGAAGAGTTTGTTTCATTGAGTGACAGTCTAAGGGGAGTTTCAGGTAGCAGAGCTTGTTCTTACTTAGGGGTATTAGTTTCATTGAAGGGTAAATAATGTTACACTTGATTACTCTATTATTGTAAAAAGGTGATACTGAACTGAAGAACTGAAGCTTTTTATTCATTGTTTATTCTTATTAGTTTATTCTTGTTAATTTAATTAATTAATTCAAAATCCCCTTTTCATTAGAAATCATAGGATAAATATAAAATAAATCACTCTCTGTGGGATCGATCCTTGCTTACTACTATGCTAATTATTTAAATTTGTAAAGTAAAAGTGAGGTTAATTTAGTAGTGTAAACGACAGCTCCCAAATTTTGGCGCCGCTGCCGGAGAGTGTTATTTGTTTTGTTTATTCTTTGTTTTAATTTATTTTTATTATTTATTATTTTGTTTTTGTTTTTATTTTATAACTTAATCCTCTCACTCTATTGACTTAAAATTTGTTCAAGAGATAGAGAAAACTGCAGATATAGAAGAAACTCTTGTTCCATCACTTGAAGAGAAAAAGATGGTGGTGCCAAACAAAAATAGGACTTTAAAAGAACTGGATACTCTCGATCTTGATCAATCATCATTTTGTATTGAGTATCCTACTTTAGATGTTGCTTTTGAATTTAACTCTAGACTAATTCATCTTTTGCCTACTTTTCGTGGTCTTATAGGTGAATATCCATATAAGAATCTAAAGGAGTTCCATGTGGTGTGTTCCACGATGAAAGCACAAGGAGTGGCAGAGGAGCAGATCAAGCTTAGACTTTTTCCATTCTCATTAGCAGATTTGGCTAAAGACTGGTTATACTATCTACCTTCTGGATCAATACGATCATGGACTGATATGCAAAGGTTATTCTTGGAGAGGTATTTTCCTGCATCAAGAGTTACCGATATAAGAAAGGAGATATGTGGAATCAGGTAGTTCAATAGAGAGAATCTCTATGAGTATTGGGAAAGGTTCAAGAAGTTGTGTTCCAGCTGTCCACCTCATGGAATTGATGAACATTACTTGATCCAGTACTTCTATAAGGGGTTGCTACCAATGGAAAGAAGCATGATTGATGCAACAAGTGGAGATGCACTGATAGACAAGACTCCAGAAGCGGCAAGGAACTTAATTGCAAACATGGTAGCTAACTCACAGCAGTATGGAACTAAGATGGATAACACACTACAAAGGGTAAATTGGGTAAGCACGAGAGACTTAGAGCAACAGATTTCTGATTTAACTGCTTTGGTTCGACAAATGGCTGCAAGGAATACACAAGTTATTCAGCAAGCTCAACCTCAGTACCACACAAAAAACCAAGAAGTACCTGTCAATTCCGGGACATTCATGGAGGATATGTTCAAGGCATTCATGAACCAAACACAACAGTTCATGTGTCAGACACAACAATTCCAGCAGGAGACAAGAACTTCTGTTCAAGATCTGAGGGACCAAGTTGGTCAACTTGCAACCCTGATGGGAAGGTCACTTTCTCACACTATTGAAAATGTAAGTTCCATAACATTGAGATGTGGTGCAGAGGATCAACTGCAAGAAAAGTCAATACAAAGTAAGTCCGACAATAGTGAAATAGGCAGCAGTGATGTACTCAAGCACAAATTTCCACCTCTTCCTGCTTATGAACCGAAACTACCTTTTCCCCAAGTTCTAACAAGGAATTGGAAAGTTGGAAAAAATTCAACGTGGTATACAGAGTCTAATAAAAAATTCCTTAAAGAAATGGCGAATAGGGAACAAGAATTTAAAGATGAGAAGGAGTTCACTAGTGGAAACCATTTGGATGTGCTCGAGACTACTGCTAAATTTGAAGAAATCAGGTATTCAAAGTCTGAAAATGATGAACAAGAGGTAGAGATGAAAGAATTAATAATTCCTGCAGATTTTTATAAGGAGAACATAGATGATGATACTTTCCTTGTACAAGCAATAACACACGATGATAAACACCATGGGACCTTACACGTGGAATTAGACGACACACATGTCCAGTTCGGCATATATAAAGTTAAGAGGTATCTTGGTAATGTTAATTCTATTTTTGCTATTGATGTTGTTGACTCTACGGTGGAGGAATCTCTTGAGCAAATATACAAGGAGGATTTGAGGACTGGAATGGAACAAAATCAGGATCTGAAGGATGCTCCTAATGAAAAATTGAAGATGTTACCAGTCCACTTGAAGTTCACAAGTCCAATTACATAGAATGAGAAGGATTATGTCAAGCCAATGATAATAAACAAGGGCAGCTGCTTGGGAGGCAACCCAAGATCTCAGATTTGATTTTTCTATCCCTTCACTTTTTAGTTTTTTTTTTTTGAATGTTAGCTAGTAGTATTTTATTCTTTGCATGATTTTCTTACATTGGGGACAATGTAAGGTTTGAGTGTGGGGGGAAGATTTAGGTTTTTATTTTATTTAGGAATATTGATCCGATTTTGATGGGAAATTTAAAAAATTAATGCTTTTGAAACTTTTTGAAAATTTTGGTTCCATGGTTCTATTTGCCTATGTGTTCGAAGGTTAAAGTCAAAGATTGAAAATTGATGCTAAAATTCAGAATCTGTTTGATGCTTAATTTGTTAATGAATGATGAAAACTAAGCCATGATCCATAGTAATTGATTTAAATTGAATTTGTGATACATGAGTACTTGAATATGAGAAGCATGTTTATTTGGCTAAGTTATTTATGGAGTTGTCTATGTGCACTGATTTCATGACTTAGAACTGTTTAACTTACTTATGTTGTTGCAAAACCATGTGAAAAAAATGATGAATGAAAAAAAAAGAGAAGAAAAAAAATGAAAATTGAAAATTGAAAATCTGCTTCAATGTCCATTGTACGAAATAACTGGGTATCCAAGCCTCGGGAAGCATCGATATTCACGCTAAAAAGTGTGATGGATAAAAGTAGCTTGACTAGTCGACTTTTGTGGCCTTTGTTACTTGAACAAGTAAGCCTTTGGGGCGTCTCTACACCTAGCGCCCTAAGATCATCTGGTTTGGGAGTCGATGGTGGAAAGTTCGCTAATGGGTAACTCTGAAAAGCCTAAGAAAAGGAGACATTGCACATGTCAAGAAAAAAAATATATACGAAAAAAAAGAAGCATGAAAATACATTCATCTATGCTAAAAAGAAGGTTCTATGAAAAAACTTAAAAAGCAAGAAAAATTTGTTCTTGGTTGTGAGTCAGTGTGCACGGGTTTTGCTCCATGGTGACTAAGTTACGTAAGTATGATGATTTTGGGAAAGTTACTTATGTGGTTATAGTTTGATTTAATGAAATTCATTGGTGAAATGGTAAGCTTGGTAATTGTGAGTTGATTGATAAGGCGTTGATTAGATTTTTGCAAATTTAGTGTTGATAGTCATGATTTGTATCTTGAAATCTTTTGACATAATGGTTGAATAGAATTTTTCTGGAAATCAAACTTTTGGTTTACACGAGGACGCGTAAAAGGCTAAGTGTGGGGGAATTTGATGAGTGCATATTATTCATGTATTTTGATTCCATTATATTTAGTTTTATTGCATGTTTCATGTGTATATGAGCTTATTAAGGTGTTTAATGATTTCAGGAGGAATTGGAGCTGAAATGAGGAAAAAAGGAAAATTGCAGTGTTTTTAGCATTAAGTTGGACGCATGGTCTAGGCTTGGGACTTGAATTTTATTGTAGAGCTCTTCTTTGGCTTTCCAAAACATTTTGAACCATCCCAATCGGAGTTCATATGAAAAAGTTATGATCTTTTTACTAAACGGACGTTGAACCTCAAAGTTTGGAAGGTGCAATTTACACAGCAGTCACTTGGAGCCTGATTTCGACCTTGATGCAGCCAGAATCTGTCAATTCTCAAAGAATGAAAGTTGTAGATCTCGTCGATATTTTTATTTGGATAGGTAGCAGGCCCCGTAACTCCTCCAGGATCAAAAGTTATGATTGTTTTACCAAAGGACGTCGCAACATGAAATATAAATTCGCCCCAGCGAATTTGAGCGGGAAAATTGAGAAATCTTGGATTTTTGGAAAGTTTCTAAATGCAGATTTTGGCATACTTTTACATGGAATTGGATTGATATTTCTATTAGCTTTAGGATTTCCTTTAGACTAAGATTTATTTCCAAATTAGATTCTATTTCTTTATGGAAACTAATTATGATTTGTAATTCCTTTTAGGATTTGGATTTCTACTTTCTATAGGATTTAGGGCTTTGTCTAGCACTATAAATAGAGGATGCTAGTCAGGGTTTAGTCATTGAATCATCTACTACATTCTCTCATCTACAACATTAGAGGATTGAAGACATGAGCTAAGTTCTTTTTATTCAGTTTTAAGGGATGTTGAACCTTATTTATAATTAATGGTTAATTGAGTATTCATTATTTATTCCTTCTCACATGAAATTCATTCTTGATAATCGATTTAATTTCTAAATGCTATTTGGCTTAAGCGATTTGATTTCTCGAGGATTGAGTTGGTTAACAAATATCATATGCTAGATCAAGGAATAATATTACGTGTAATTGATATTGTTTCTAATCACAAGTAGTAATTAGTAATATCTGATTGTGGACAAGCTTTTGAGTATTGCTATGATTATCAGAAGATAAGTTAAACAATCCGAGCTTATGTGTTTGTTGCTTAGAATAGTCTAATTCCCTAGTTCTTAATGTTGCTATTATATTAAATCTAGAGAACTTATTCTAGGTTATATAATTGTTAGAATCTTGTGAAGAGCTTGTTTCATTGAGTGACAATCTAAGGGGAGTTTCGGGTAGCAGAGCTTGTTCTTACCTAGGGCTATTCGTTTCATTGAAGGGTAAATAATGTTACACTTGATTACTCTATTATTGTAAAAAGGTGATACTGACATCACATTGCAATTGGCTGACAAGTCTTTGACGTACCCAAAAGGAATTGTAGAGGATGTGCTTATGAAGGTAGACAAGTTCATATTTTCGGCAGATTTCATAGTCCTCGATTTTGAAGAGGACAGGGAGGTCCCGATAATATTGGGAAGGCCGTTCTTGGCAACTGGGATGACCCTGATCGATGTCCAAAAAGGGGAGTTAACAATGAGAGTACAAGATCAGGAAGTGACGTTTAATATCTTCCGATCAATGAGGTATCCTAATACCCCTGAGGATTGCTTCCAGATTAATACAATTGATAATTTAGTGAAGGGGGTATTCTTAGAAACTTGTATTCAAGACCCTTTGGAAGCTACATTAACTGGGGCTAGTACTACGGAAGAGCCCACACATGTGGAATGTGGCATGTGGCTCAATGAACCCCAAAGATCGAAGCAATTCCACCGACAGTTCGAGTCTCTGAATGATAATGATGCATCTACTTCCAAGGCTCAGTTGTCGATCATCGAGCCTCCTGTCCTTGAGCTTAAACCGTTGCCTAACCACCTAAGATATGCTTATTTAGGGAATTCATCTTCGTTACCTATGATAATTTATGCTTCTCTAACTAAGTGTCAGGAAGAAAAGTTGCTCCTTGTGCTCAAGAAATACAAAATGGCCCTGGGGTGGTCTATTGCCAATATAAAAGGGATCAGCCCGACTCTATGCATGCACAAGATATTATTGGAGGAAGGGTCGAAACCATCTATTGAGCATCAAAGGAGGTTAAACCCTATTATGAAGGAGGTCATCCGAAAGGAGATAATTAAAATGTTAGATGCGGGCATTATCTACCCCATCTCGGATAGTCCTTGGGTTAGTCCAATACAGTGTGTGCCCAAGAAAGGCGGGATGAGAGTTGTGTCCAACGAGAACAATGAACTGATTCCCACCAGGACAGTGACCGGATGTAGAGTGTTCATGGATTACAGGAAACTTAACAAATCAACCTATAAGGATCACTTTCCCCTTCCTTTCATTGATCAGATGCTTGATTGGTTGGCTGGGCACAAATATTATTGTCTGCTTGATGGGTACTAGGGGTACAATTAGATTTCTATTGCTCCTGAAGATCAGGAGAAGACGATGTTCACATGTCCGCATGGGACCTTAGCCTTCCAGAAAATATCTTTCGGGCTATGTAATGCTCCCGCAACATTTCAGCGGTGTATGATGTTGATCTTCTCTGATATGGTTGAAAAGACCCTGGAGGTCTTCATAGACGACTTCTCAGTATTTGGGAGCTCGTTCGATAATTGCTTGACAAATCTGAATGTCGTTCTCTATCGATGTGTCGAAACTAACTGTGACAACCCGAAAAATTGGATTGTCCAGAATTTAAGTTTAAAGAATTAGTTATTAATAAAATGAATTTTTAAAATGTGAGTCGTGGACTCAAGAAAGAACGAGTTCCGAGTTCGGATGACCGAATTACGGACGAATGAACGAAGAATGTTAAAACCATAAAACGAACGAAGAGCGAAGATTAAGCCAATTGAATGGCATGTTAACTGATTCAGAACGAAGTTCTATCCGAGGGTAATCGAAGTAAATAAGATAAGGAAGAAAATGGCTTTGGAACAATCTTATTCCTAGTTATAATGAATAAGATATGAGATTTCGAAGTTAGCGTCTCAAGCTTGCAAAAGACTTAGAAAATTTTTCTAGGTTTCATGTTTGGCACCGCAGCGCAAGTCGTGCCTTGGGGGCCAGTGCCGCAGCGCGAGGTCGGACCATTAGCTATTGCAAGTGGCACTGCAGCGTGAAAGAAAGGGAAGGGCACGGCGCCGCAGCGTCGGTGCAGGGCAATGCCCATAAATGAGATTTTTACTGCTCAATTACTAGGGGATGTGCAAGAAAGAAATATGAACATGTAATTCAACTAATGTAACACTTAATTATGTGTATTAAACCTTTGATGAAGGTTGAACGAAAAGATTAAATGAGATTAAAAGATAAAGAATGTAGACGCGGAGTTCTGGAACCAATGTCCGGAACCGTAGTCACAATGAAACGAACGTGAGGGATTGCTTTAATTGTGATTCCTTAAACGTTGATTGACTAGGGTAATGAATAACATTTCGATGTTATGTCATGGTCATGAGAGATGAATGTAAAGCGTTTAGACACTGTGAACGCAACGCTGTTGCGACGAACGATCAGTCTTAGCATACAACGAACCGTATGGCTTTGACATTAAGAAAGACTACTGAACATGGGGTTCAGGTGACGAGTAATGAATGGAAGTAATTAAAACCTTGGATGAAGGTTGAATAGAATTAAGAGGCAAGTAACGTAAATGTTGAATACGTAAATGATCCTCGTTAATCGTATTCACGTTGAGCGAACGTTCTAAGTATACATTGGTTGTATGACTTAGACGTTGATAGGAGTAGTAAGTAAGATATGAATTATCAAGAAAGCCATAGCAAACGGTAATAAGATTAATGAAAGCCGAATATGAGTCGGATGAGAATGTTAGAATGAAATGTAAGCGTTGAACACTTGAACTGAGTTAAAGGTTAAGTGTACATGAATACTAAACGGGTAGAACCTACACCCCGTGTATGGTTTCACCGTAAGGTAATGAGGATCAATGATTAAACCTGTGAATGGTGAAGAAGCTAAATTAAAGACAAGTGGGTATAACGTAAAGAAGTCGAGTTAATGTTTATAACTTGGATAACGTTCCGAGTCAAATGAATCGGACATTGTAAGATAAGAATAAGGTAACGTAAAATGCTTAATGCTATAAATGCGTTAAATGAATATTGAATGATCGTTTTTTATAGACAAAAGACTGTATGACTTGGATGATAAAGAATAAATCTTGAGGTATTGTATTTAGTTGCCAGAAAGCCATAAGGAATAAGAAATTGACTTAACGAACATTATAGGTTAATAGTTCGGATAAGTTAAGATAAGTTAGGTTGTGGTGCAATCGTAACCTTTGATGGTTGACATATGGGAGCTGGGCTAAACAATTCCTTCAGAGAGCGAAGGTATATACAAAACTGGTAAACAATCTAACTCACTGTTATGGGCAGTGTAGATGAGATGGGAACTTGTTTGTTGGTTGTTTGTGGGAAACCACTCAGAGTACCATATGGACTTCTAGCAGAGACACGATGTGTGTTGAGTCCTAGGAGAGTTATAAGAAGAAGATAAGAATGTAAATCATCAAAGATGATGAACGTATTAAGTAAGACATCTCCATATATCATGAAGCCGTTAACTGGTAAGGGAAGTTGGTCGCGTAAACTTAGTTGTAAGAACGTGAACCCTAAGAAGTAAAGTAACGTAAACCAATGAGTAAGTCAAGTATATGACTAATTGGTGTATGTGTTATTTCCTTATGTGCTACATAGGAATTGGAATGAGCAGTTCAACGTAAACTATAAGTTGTAGTTGTGCGTAAGGCAAGTTTCCTAACTTCATTCATATTTTAAATGAATGCTAGTTTTTAAACTTCTCAGATGTTGAACTTGAGAGGTTCTGTCTATGTCCAAATGTATGATATTTGTAAAAGAGGTTAAAATATATGTGGTCTTGTGCCACAATGTGAACACTTCGGTGTTTTTATGATATGAACTGTTCTATGATCGAACTTTTCAATATGAGCATGTTCTATTTATACATGAACCGTTATTGTGAAGTCTGTGCTATTGATTCTAGCCAGACAGAATGTGTATGAAAGAGAGTAGAGAATGAAAGTATTTCAAAGGTAATGCAACTAATGTTTTAAAATGATAGGAATCAAGATTATTCATATTATTCAAGCTATTTCATAACCTTTGTTCGGTTATTGAAGTCTTAAAAGAATGTTTAAATTCTTGAAGTTGTTTGTTCAACTGCTTTGACTTGCTGAGCAATTGAATGCTCACACTTGCTTTAAATAAAAATATTTTTAGCGAACGATGTTAAAAAGAACTTAAGGATCCCGTAAAGATCAAGTTGATCGGTATCCATAGGAAGTGTCATTCATTAGATGAATGAGCATGAAGATCAAGCGAGACTTGAAATATAGAATGATAGAATTAAACTATAGAATAGTTTAATGAACGATTATGTATCCTTGGTGGAAGATAAAAGTCACTTGTACAAGATGTAAAGAATAATGTAATTATCATTATTTGGAATGAAAGAGGTTTTAAGGTTTTAGAACCTGGAATTTGAGTATGTATGTTGTTATATGTAGCTATATAATGATGTATGTTTAGAAGAAGATGGGATCGTGACGTACGGAATCCGGATGTGGAAATAGATCGGATTTCGGGGTGTTACAGGTTGGTATCAAAGCTGATAGGTTATAAATCTTAGGTATGAGTACCTAAGACTATAATCATAGAGAGAAGGATAAGAAGATCACCACGTGATCATAGTAAATCGTAGTAACAGACGAGCTATTAAACGATGAATGATTTATAGCTAATGTTATGAATGAATGGTACTAAGAAGTAGTATGGGAAGAAGAACTCAGATTTAGTTGTAAAGGATAATATACGAATTAAAGAAAATTCGTATTAAGTAAAGAGAAAGTTAGAGGTTGTAAAATTTCAATTGAGGACTCATGTGATAGCTGAGTTGTATGAACCTTTGTATGGGCAGAGGTTTGTGCTTGGTGTAACAACTGCTCAGTTTATTACAGTGATAATCATTGGAATTGGTCGCGCTATCAAGATGTATATGACGAGAAGGTGAATCTTTTCTCATGTATATACTTGATAGGTAGAGAATGATAAGGTAGGTGCGAGTTCTTGAAACTCATACTTATGGTAAGTTCGTGACTCATAATTATATGGTATGTTTTTGAACTTCTCAGCGAATGGACGCCTATGGTTTGTCTGGGATAGTTCTTAAACTCATATTATTGTGGAAGGTTTCTGAACTCATAATGTGTAGTAAGTTAATGGACTGTACTATGTTATAGGAATGTTTAGACTGAAATGAGTTATTTTTAGTAGACTTAGAATTGAAGGTGCTAGAGAAGATTAAGTATTGTCGCAAGTAAGACAATGAAGGAAGGTGGAGAATAAGATATTCCAAGTCATCTAGCTATGCTAGATTTTGAAGTTTCTCGAATTCGTGCTGCAGTGCGCATTTTGGAAAATGAAAGAATTGGTTCAATTTTTGGAACCAATGGATTGTAAAAGAACTATTCTTGATATGTCTATGCTAGTTGATTCGGCTAGACAGAAATTGATTTAAAATATCAAAATGAATTTTATATCATCAGTGCATTTGATGCAAAGATGGTAAAAGGATGGAGTTATTAATGCAACTGAACCTAGTACGAGTTCATGGTCGATTTGATCCCTCAGAAAAAGTATGAAATGTTTTAAAGGAATCCTTATATTCCTAGTTATTCCTTTCACTTCATGATTCTTGATAAGTTATGAAGGGTAGGGAATGTATGAAAGATAAGAACTTCTTTGAAGAGAAGTTGAGCAAATGTTTTAAATATATATTGGTTGTATGACTTAGATGTTAACGGGAGTAGTAAGTAAGATATGAATTATCAAGAAAGTCATAGCAAACAGTAATAAGATTAATAAAAGGTGAATGTGAGTCGGATGAGAATGTTAGAATGAAATGTAAGCGTTGAACACTTGAACTGAGTTAAAGGTTAAGTGTACGCGAATACTAAACGGGTAGAACCTACACCCCGTGTATGGTTTGACCGTAAGGTAATGAGGATCAATGATTAAACCTGTGAATGGTGAAGAAGCTAAATTAAAGACAAGTGGGCATAACGTAAAGAAGTCGAGTTAATGTTTATAACTTGGATAACGTTCCGAGTCAAATGAATCGGACATTGTAAGATAAGAATAAGGTAACGTAAAATGCTTAATGCTATAAATGCGTTAAATGAATATTGAATGATCGTTTTTTATAGACAAAAGACTGTATGACTTGGATGATAAAGAATAAATCTTGAGGTATTGTATTTAGTTGCCAGAAAGCCATAAGGAATAAGAAATTGACTTAACGAACATTATAGGTTAATAGTTCGGATAAGTTAAGATAAGTTAGGTTGTGGTGCAATCGTAACCTTTGATGGTTGACATATGGGATTTGGGCTAAACAATTCCTTCAGAGAGCGAAGGTATATACAAAACTGGTAAACAATCTAACTCACTGTTATGGGCAGTGTAGATGAGATGGGAACTTGTTTGTTGGTTGTTTGTGGGAAACCACTCAGAGTACCATATGGACTTCTAGCAGAGACACGATGTGTGTTGAGTCCTAGGAGAGTTATAAGAAGAAGATAAGAATGTAAATCATCAAAGATGATGAACGTATTAAGTAAGACATCTCCATATATCATGAAGCCAGTGCTTGGGTAAGGGAAGTTGGTCGCGTAAACTTAGTTGTAAGAACGTGAACCCTAAGAAGTAAAGTAAAGTAAACCAATGAGTAAGTCAAGTATATGACTAATTGGTGTATGTGTTATTTCCTTATGTGCTACATAGGAATTGGAATGAGCAGTTCAACGTAAACTATAAGTTGTAGTTGTGCGTAAGGCAAGTTTCCTAACTTCATTCATATTTTAAATGAATGCTAGTTTTTAAACTTCTCAGATGTTGAACTTGAGAGGTTTTGTCTATGTGCAAATGTATGATATTTGTAAAAGAGGTTAAAATATATGAGGTCTTGTGCCACAATGTGAACACTTCGGTGTTTTTATGATATGAACTGTTCTGTGATCGAACTTTTCAATATGAGCATGTTCTATTTATACATGAACCGTTATTGTGAAGTCTGTGCTATTGATTCTAGCCAGACAGAATGTGTATGAAATAGAGTAGAGAATGACAGTATTTCAAAGGGAATGTAACTAATGTTTTAAAATGATAGGAATCAAGATTATTCCTATAATTCAAGATGTTTCATAACCTTTGTTCGGTTATTGAAGTCTTAAAAGAATGTTTAAATTCTTGAAGTTGTTTGTTCAACTACTTTGACTTGCTGAGCAATTGAATGATCACACTTGCTTTAAATAAAAACATTTTCAGCGAACGATGTTAGAAAGAACTTAAGGACCCCATAAAGATCAAGTTGATCGGTATCCAGAGGAAGTGTCATTCATTAGATGAATGAGCGTGAAGATTAAGCAAAGACTTGTAATATAGAATGATAGTATTAAACTATAGAATAGTTTAATGAACGATTATGTATCCTTGGTGGTGGATAAAAGTCACTTGTACAAGATGTAAAGATTAATGTAATTATCATTATTTGGAATGAAAGAGGTTTTATGGTTTTAGAACCTAGGATTTGAGGATGTATGTTGTTATATTTAGCTATATAATGTTGTATGTTTGGAAGAAGAAGGGATTGTGATGAACGGAATCCGGATGTGAAAATAGACCGGATTTCTGGGCGTTATACTAACCTGGTCCTGAATTGGGAGAAGTGTCACTTCATGTTCGAAGAAGGCATTATTTTGGGTCATCGGGTTTCTGTTGGTGGAATTAAGGTGGATAAGGCAAAGATAGATGTGATCAATAACCTTCCACCGCCCACCTCAATGAAAGGGGTAAGAAGTTTTCTCGGGCACGCCGGGTTCTATAGAAGGTTTATTCAGGACTTCTCGCGAATCACCAAACCGTTGTGCACGCTTCTGGAAAAGGACATGCCTTTCCAGTTTGATGCTGACTGCCTGAGCGCCTTTGAGTTATTAAGGAAAAGGCTTGTCTCAGCACCTATTGTGGTAGCTCCAGACTGGGCCTACCATTTTGAGCTAATGTGCGACGCCAGTGACTTTGTAATAGGGGCAGTGTTAGGCCAGAGAAGGGAGAAGGTCTTCCACAACATTCACTATGTCAGGAAGACATTAACTGATGCTTAGTTAAATTATACCACCACTGAGAAGGAGCTGCTGACAGTAGTATATGCTTTTGATAAGTTCTATTCCTATCTCATTGGAACGAAGGTGATCGTATACATCGATCACTCGGTGATCAAGTATTTGATAGAATAGAAGGATGCTAAGCCGAGGTTGATATGGTGGGTTCTGCTTCTCTAGGAGTTTTATTTAGAAATGTGAAACAAGAAGGGGATAGAAAATCAGGTTGCCGACCACTTATCTAGATTAGAAAATACCACGCCTTCGGGCGATGCCGACAAAGCCATAAATGACTTCTTCCCGGACGAGCAACTTTTTGTTGTCAATGGAAACGTTCTGTGGTATGCAGACTTCACCAATTACGTCGCTTGCCAAGTGTTTCCCCAAAATCTGAGCTATCAACAAAGGAAGAAATTCCTAAAGGATGCCAAGCAATATTTGTGGTCCCTTCCTGTTCAAGCAATGTTCGGATCAGATTCTGTGAAGATGTTTGGCGGAAGAAGAAATTGAAGGTGTGCTACATCACTGCCACTCTTCAAACTATAGAGGTTATTTTGGAGGCCAGCGAACTATAGCTAAGGTGCTTTAGTCAGGATTTTATTGGCCCACCCTATTCAAGGATGCACACACATATGTGATGCACTACGATAGATGCCAACGGGTGGGCACTATATCAAGACGGCATGAGCTACCACTGCAGAATATCCAGGAAGTGGAGTTATTTGATGTATAGGGCATCAACTTCATGGGACCATTCCTGTCATCTTTCAATAATCTCTACATCCTTGTGGCAGTGGATTATGTCTCAAAGTGGGTGGAAGCAGTTGCCTTGATGACAAATGATGCTAATGTGGTGCTTCAGTTCCTTAAGAAGAATATTTTCACCTATTTTGGCACACCTCAGGTTATCATCAATGATGAAGGGTCATACTTTTGTAACAAATACTTTGAAGCCCTTCTAGCCAAGTATGGGGTAACTCATAAGATCGCCACTGCCTACCACCCACAAACCAACGGTCAAGCTGAAATTTCTAATCGAGAGGTGAAACGAATCTTGGAAAAGATTGTTAACCCATATCGTAAAGACTGGTCTAAGAAGCTAGATGATGCATTGTGGGCCTACCACAAAGCTTTTAAAATGCCTATCAGAATGTCTCCGTATAAATTTATCTATGGTAAGGCATGTCATCTCCAAGTTGAATTGGATCACAACGCTTACTGGGCTATTTAGAAGCTCAACTTTGATCTTGAGGCAGCCGACGAAAAGCTACTGTTGCAACTAAATGAATCAGACGAGTTTCGTCTACAAGCATATGAAAACGCTATGTTGTACAAGGAGAAGACCAAGAGGTGGCATGACAAGAAAATTCTCGAGAGGCACTTTGAACCGGGCCAGAAGGTTCTTTTTTTCAATTCCTGACTAAAGTTATTTCTTGGGAAGCTAAAGTCCCGATGGTCGGGCCCCTTCACAGTTGCCAAGGTTTATCCATACGGGGCAATAGAGGTTGAGGACCCGAATTCTGACACAACCTTCAAGGTCAATGGGCAGAGGTTAAAACACTACTGGGGCGGCAAGGTCAACCGATAGATTACCTCCATTACTTTGGAGACCCGGTGTAAGACGGGATGATAGTCAAGCCGACAACTCAAAATCAAGCACTTGATGGGAGGCATCCTCATCTCAGTATCAAACAACTTCTTTTATCTTTATTATCTTAAGTTTCATTTTGGTAATTTAGTCTCTGTCTATGTTTTGTATAATGTGTGTTGTGTCTGTGTTAGGTTCATTGTCTGTGTTCTGTATAGTGCATCTTGTTAGTCTCTATCAACCCTTGGATAACCCTTGCCAATACTATGTTTTTTCCCTCTGTTTTAGCTGTCTAGGTTACTGGCTAATATGTTATGTTGGTATGTGCATAATTTCCTTGCTTTCTATCAAAATACCAGACTCCGCGCAGCGGCGCCAACTTTCACGCCCCGACGTCATTCTCAACGCCCCAGCGCTATTGTTCGCGCCCCAGTGCCATGTAGTAAGATATCACAGTGCTAATTCATGCCTCGGCGCCATGCGTCGCACCGTAGTGCCATATCTTGCTCCCATCACACTGCAAACTCACGCCCCAGCGTCGAGTATTACTCAGAGATTCGCACCCCAGCTCCAAGGTGGGTTTGACCCTGCGCCCCTGCGCCAAATCCAGCGCCCCGACGCCAAAAGCGATTCCCAGCTTTAAATTGAGGCGTTTTACATAGTTATGCCTCTCTCTCACATCGCGTATCAGTGCACAGCTCTCATAACTTCTCTCTCCCCAAGCGACGCAAACTGTTCAACTTCTGACCGTTCATCTAACCGTCGGTCATTTTTTACCATTTGGGTGCCCAACCGTCTCAACGGTTCCTTCTTCACCGTAGCATCCTCACCTTTTTTCCTATAAAAACCAAATCAGGTACGGTGATTTTCCCAACTCTTGGCTTGCACAGAGATAGCTACACACACATCTTTATATTATCTTTTTCTTCAACAATGGCTCCTAAGCATCCTCGAACAAGTATTGGGCCTCCTTCTTCTTCGTCCCGAGTGCCTGTTACGGCGTGGGATGCAGTCAAATTTCCATCCGAGGAAGCTTATAAGCGTTATACCCAGAATTTCTTGCTGCATACCCCAGTGCCTGAGTGAGGCCTTCGACCCAATTATGCAGCCATTATGCAGTTTGGGAGAGAGCGTCGTCTCATCCCCGTGGAGAAGAATTTTTGCCAGCACCTCAACCGCCACCATCCGATGATCCACAACCATCCACTGCGGCAGGAACCTCCACGCACGTGCCGGTTCCCCCTTCTGCTGAGACCATGGATTCTAGGACCCTTGCTCAGATTTTGAACAACTTATATTTTCTACACTGCAAGATTGATACTGTCACCCAATGGCAGAACCAGTTCCACCATTATCATGCGGAGTTTGCCAACATGCTCGCCAACATTCATGTCGCTTAAGGAAGCGAGGATGTTGTTGATCAATTTCGCAATCAATGAATATGTGCAAGTATACACGGTCAACAAGTAATAAAGTGAAAGTAGAGTATCGTTCTCACGAGGAATTATTTAATAAAAATTATCAAATACTAACTCTTAACCAAATCAATTTTATTTAAACAATTGCAAATTGTGAATTTTCTAATTAAGAAAACTAAATTAAACAATTAAAAGAGATTAGTCTAAAAGAAAGCAAATAAACAAAATTAAAATTTGATTGAATTTAGGTAAATAAGGATTAAGACTCCAATATCCCCAATTATTAACTATAAATCAATTATCCAATTATCCCAATTATTATGTCTACTGAATTGTTAACATGAATTCTCAAATGCCAAAAGCCCTTTCTCAAGTGATCCTTTGCCTTCTATTTAATCCAAGTTAATTTTGCTATATCCCTATGTAAAACAATTGAATTAAACTCACTACAATCCCAATTCCTTATGTGTTACATGCGGCAAATAGATATTCTCATTCTATTCACAAACCTAATTATTCACTGTGCAAATAACTAAGTCACATGATATCATGCTCAGTTCTAACCCTAGAATTCCTCTTCCAATTCCTTCTAGAGTAACAAGGTAATTACTGATCAGATAATTAATCAATAAGTATAAGACAAGATAAACAACTCACTTTGACACAAATAATTGGAATAAATCAAATAACTAATTTATAGCCATAAAAGGTTCAACTGAAACCTTAATAAAAGATTTAGTTCATAATTAATGAATTAAAACCAAGAATCCACAACTTAATAGGCATTAAAAGATAAAAGTACGATAAGAGAAGAGAATAGAATCTATTGTCAGCAAATCTGATGCTCCCCTCTTGCTCTTGCTCTTGATCTTTAGTGTTCTTCAATTTGCTTCAATCTCCAATGGCTAATTACGAACTAGGGTTTATATTCTAATCTAATGGAGTGTTTAATCTAGTCTAATCTATGTATTCTCCCTTTATTTTATGCCTTACATCATGTATTTATAGGTTACAAGTCCAATTTTTAGCTTAGGAACAAACCCAATCCAATTTGGAGTCAAAAAAGTGTCAAAATTCGCTCAAAAACGCGTCCAGGCCATCACTAAGCCCTTCCGAAGCGCCGGCTGGCTAGGCATAGGCCAAAATGGGCACCTTTACACGCTTACTTTTTTCTCGACATTTTACGCTCCGACGTCCTTTGGGAAAATTGCCATAACCTCTTCGTCCGAACTCCGATTTTGATGATTCAAGATGATCCGTAAAGAGGAGAAGTAGATCTACAACTTTTATTCTTTAAGTGTTTCAAAATAAGGTATGGAGATATACTCAAATTGGCTTTGAAGTGACTGCTGTATAAATGGCAAGCCGAAAACGCGAATCTAGCCACCCCAAACGTCGATCCAAGAAACTTTTATCCCAATTCCTACAAAATAACATAAAAAATGCTTGAATAGACACAAACACTTAAAAACTATTCTAAAAGACTTGAGAACAACAATAAATTAAGCCCGAATGTATCCAATTCATGTGTATAAAACTCACTCATCAAATACCCCCAAACTTAAACCTTTGCTTGTCCTCAAGCAAAAACACAAAAGAACTAAAAATAAACAAACTAACTCAACTACATGAATGCATATACATGATCTACTTTATAATATACCTACGAACCCAGTAATAAATCAGTATGATATGTAACAACAGGCCTCAAAGATACCAATGATACTCAAACAATATATCCAATCAAGTTAAAATCCATAACTTTAACCAATTAGTCAATCCAAACCTGTCATCACCCATGTTGTGCGTGTGTGCTTGTTAACCATTCTAACCAACCACAGTTCAAGATAATCACATAACAAACTTTTTAGAAGGAAAATTTCAGTTCCAATTCAATTACTTTTGTGAACATGACAACTCCGGTTAAAACTAAGCAATTACCAAGTCTTAAGGTAAATACAGGATTTATTTATACTCTTATTCAATCACGAGGACATTTTTGCTCTTTCTCGTGTTTTATTCATTTTTTTTCTCATGGCTGAGCAATGTCTTATTCCCTTAGGCTTTTCAGTGCTACCTTAACGAGCTTTCGACCAACGACTCCCAAGCCATTAAGACCTTAGGGTGCTAGGTGTAAAGACAATTCCCTCGGGCTTACTTACTCAAGTAACAAAGGCCACAAAACTAGACAAGCATGCCACGGTGTTTATTCTTTTTTTTCTTTATTTCTGGAATTTTTTTCTCTTTTTTTTTCTTTTCATCATTTCTTTTTTCTTTTTTTTTTCTTTTTGTAATATATATATCCCATAGATTCCCCCAAACTCAAGGTTTTACGTCATTCCAACCTTTACCGCCAGTTCACTAATCTCCTTAAATTTTAACAAAGATTTTCCCTCAGAAACAAATTATGAAACCCTTGAACCAAGTGGATTAAAACAGTTAAACTTTATGTGCTAACCGGTTACATAAGTTTCAGATAGGCTCAGATTATCATCATGATTAAAATTAGAACTCATCATCAATTATCAACACTGTTCAAGTTAACATTTAATACCAATCTTATCATAGGCCGAGCTAAGACCACACCAACCGATCACACAGATTCATGGAAAAAAATTAAAAAAAAAATATGCAATTATACTACATGAACACATACTAATGCAACACATATATGAATATGCAAATAACTACCATGTATTATATACAACCTAAAAAAAAACAATGCTAACACATAAAAAAATGAACTACTATGCAGATAACTAACTATATGCAATACGACACTAAAGTACCCCCAAACTTAAACTAGACATTGTCCTCAATGGCTGAAATAGAAAAAATTAAAGCAGAGGACTTCCCTGAAAATATAGCAATCTTCCTCCTTGTCAGCTAAGTTTGGAGAATATGCTAAGCACATGGAACAAATTGGGCACCACACTTGAATTTGACTTGAATAACCTGTAAACAATGATAGAAACATATTTATTAAATTTTAAATAAATGCAAATTCAAAACTACTAATATAAAACTTAATAAAAACTAAAATTAAAAATTAAACTTGGGTTGCCTCCCAATAAGCGCTTGTTTTATAGTCTTAGCCTGACTTCTTCAATTCTCTATCCAATTCCCCTACGAAAATTGAGGAACCCTCCATCCATCAGTAGCAATGTCTCTTTTGGGAGGTTCCCATTAGTAATGACCCTAGAATTAAAGTCACCTAGTATGCTCTTTGTAGATAGGTTCCCTATTAAAAATGTCCAACAACTAAGTGTTTCCTCCATTATGTCTATGATTAGACTGGGGCATTGAAGCTTAATAAACATAATGGAGTCTTCCTCTATCTTCTCCTTTTCATCCCACTATGACTCCACAACTGTACTAGCTCTTACGTCACCAAGAGCTTTGCCGACGACATGACTTCCAATTGGGCATGGTTTTGCAAAACTGCCCGGATTCTTGAACTTTAGTGGAGAAGGTACATAGGACACTATCAAAATTGGCTCATCTTCGTTGGTACTCAAAGTTAGATCTTTGACGATCTCCTTTTGTTGGTCTCCAAGTCTTTCCTCTCTTTCAACATCTATATCATTTGGCACATCCGGTTGCAGATTTGGTTCGGGCTCATCATCAGTCTCGTCATCCATGTCATAGAGCCAAGGGTATTGAGGACAAATGTTTGAGGCATTGGTTAGTTGTTCTGTTTGGTTCGTAAAATTTTGACTCAATATCTCTTGATTAATCCTCCTCTCCTCACATGAAGCTATGTACTTGGACAAAGTTTCCTCCAAATTTTAATGTTCTTCCTGTTGTAGTGGAGGTGGACACGAGAAATCCGGTGGGTATGTTTGACTTGGAGCATAAATTTGATCTTGATGAGTACGGCTCCATGAAAAATCCGGGTGATACCCCCAATCCTGATAATAGTTGTTAGGATAGACATAATTATTGGGGTAATCACCATCGTACTGTACCGGCTCGAAACTGATGGCGCATTGATGACTCATATGATTTCCAGCAAAATAATCACAAGTAACTGTCACACTTTGACGACGGTGAGCTTCAAAAGCTTCAAACATCCTCAAAAGTGTCTCAATCAGTCCGACAATGCGAGAAAGTTTCTCTAGTCCTGTCAATCTCCTCTCCCTCGTCGAAGTCATTCTTGCCATCCTTCGACTCAGTATGGGTCACAAGCAAACCTCCAACGTCTTCAAGTTTCCTCTATAGAAGATGTATTAAGTCCATCAATCCTGTTTTCCTTGGTTGAGCCAAGAACGTGTATGGCCATTGATACTCAAACTCATCCATGGTACACGAAAAGAGAGAAATATAGGAAGAGAATTAAAATAAAAATAAAAATGTTTAAATTAAGACTAATTTGATTGAAATTAATATTGGTAAATAATTATTAAATTAATTCCCAAGAACTGGCGCCAAAAAATTTGTTGATCGATTTCGCAATCAATGAATACGTGCAAGTATACACGGTCAACAAGTAATAAAGTGAAAATAGAGTATCGTTCCCACGAGGATTTATTTAATAAAAATTACCAAATACTAACTCTTAACCAAATCAATTTTATTTAAACAATTGAAAATTATGAATTTTCTAATTAAGAAAACTAAATTAAATAATTAAAAGAGATTAGTCTAAAAGAAAGCAAATAAACAAAATTAAGATTTGATTGAATTCAGGTAAATAAGGATTAAGACTCCAATATCCCCAATTATGAACTATAAATTAATTATCCAATTATCCCAATTATTATGTCTACTAAATTTTTAATGAATTAAAACCAAGAATCCACAACTGAATAGATATTAAAAGATAAAAGTATGATAAGAGAAGAGAAGAGAATCTTTTGTCAGCAAATCTAATGCTCCCCTCTTGCTCTTGCTCTTGATCTTCAGTGTTCTTCAATTTGCTTCAATCTCCAATGGCTAATTAAGAACTAGGGTTTATATTCTAATCTAATGGAGTGTTTAATCTAGTCTAATCTATGTATTCTCCCTTTATTTTATGCCTTACATCATTTATTTATAGGTTATAAGTCCAATTTTAGCTTAGAACAAACCCAATCAATTTGGAGTTAAAAGGTGTCAAAATTAGCTCAAAAATGCGTGATGGTGCCATCACCAAGCCCTTCTCAGCGCCCAGTCACTGGCTTGACGCTCAAACATCATTTCTGCCGCCCGGTATTTGAAACCGGGCCTAGCGCCCGTGCCTGCCACTTTTCGACATTTTATCTCGACGTCCTTTGGGGAAATGGCCATAACGTCTTCGTCTGAACTCCAATTTCGATGATTCAGGATGATCCGGAAAGAGGAGAAGTAGATCTACAACTTTAATTCTTTAAGTGTTTCAAAATAAGGTCCGGAGCTATACTCAAATTGGCTCTGAAGTGACTGCTATGTAAATGGCAAGCCAAAAACGCGAATCTAGCCACCCCAAACGCCGATCCAAGAAACTTTTGTCCCAATTCCTACAAAATAACATAAAAATGCTTGAATAGACACAAACACTTAAAAACTATTCTAAAAGACTTGAGAATATTTCATTCATGTTTTATGTTATTTTGTAGGAATTGGGACAAAAGTTACTTGGATCGATGTTCAGGGTGGCTAGATTCGCGTTTTCGGCTTGCCATTTACATAGCAGTTACTTCAGAGCCAATTTGAGTATTTTTCTGGACCTTATTTCAAAAACCTTAAAGAATGAAAGTTGTAGATCTACTTCTCCTCTTTCTGGATCATCTTGAATCATTGAAATCAGAGTTCGGACGAAGAAGTTATCATAATTTTCCCAAAGGACGTCGGAGTAGAAAATGTCGAAGGGGTCAGCCAAAATGCATATTTCGAGCTTATTTACAAAGGTTGGGGTGCTAATGGGCAAGTTCCAAGAATATTTCAAATACCGGGCTACCTGGGAAGAGGTTGGTTGGGCCTGGACGCGTTTTTGGGCGAATTTTGACACCTTTTTGACTCCAAATTTGATTGAGTTTGTTCCTAAGCTAAAAATTGGACTTGTAATCTAAAAATACATGATGTAAGGCATAAAATAGAGGGAGATTACATAGATTAGCTTAGATAAAACACTCCATTAGATTAGAATATAAACCCTAGTTCTTAATTAGCCATTAGAGATTGAAGCAAAATTGAAGAACACTGAAGATCAAGAGCAAGACCAAGAGGGGAGCATCAAATTTGTTGACAACAGATTCTATTCTCTTCTCTTATCATACTTTTATCTTTTAATGTCTATTCAATTGTGGATTCTTTGTTTTAATTCATTAATTATGAACTAACTCTTTTATTAAGATTTCAATTGAACCTTTTATGGCTATAAATTAGTTATTCAATTTATTCCAATTATTTATGTTGAAGTAAATTGTTCATCTTGCTTTGTACTGATTGATTAATTATCTGGCCAATAATTACCTTGTTACTCTAGAAGGAATTGGAAGAGGAATTCTAGGGTTAGAACTGGGCATGGTGACATGTGACTTAGTTATTTGCACAGTGAATAATTAGATTTGTGAATAGAATGGAAATATCTATTCGTCGCGTGTAACATATAAGGAATTGGGATTGTAACGAGTTTAATTCAATTATTTTGTATAGGAATATAGCAAAATTAATCTGGGTTAAATAGAAGGCAATTGATCACTTGGAAAAGGGCTTTTGGTATTTGAGAATTCCTGTTAACAATTCAGTAGATATAATAATTGGGATAATTTGAATAACTAATTTATAGCCATAAAAGGTTCAATTGAAATCTTAATAAAAGAGTTAGTTCATAATTAATGAATTAAAACCAAGAATCCACAATTGAATAGACATTAAAAGATAAAAGTATGACAAGAGAAGAGAATAGAATCATTGTCAAAGAAATTTGATGTTCCCCTTGCTTCGCTCTTGATCTTCAGTGTTCTTCAATTTGCTTCAATCTCCAATGGCTAATTAAGAACTAGGGTTTATATTCTAATCTAATGGAGTATTTTATTTAAGCTAATCTATGTAATCTCCCTCTATTTTATGCCTTACATCATGTATTTATAGATTACAAGTCCAATTTTTAGCTTAGGAACAAACTCAATCCAATTTGGAGTCAAAAGGTGTCAAAATTCGCCCAAAAACGCGTCCAGGCCCAACCAACCTCTTCCCCAAAGGTTCCCAAATATTTGGGCACGACAAATACCGAACATTGCCCATTAAGGTTTTCATTCTTTAAGGTTTTCAAAATAAGGTCCGGAGAAATACTCAAATTGGCTCTGAAGTGACTGATGTGTAAATGGCAAGCCAAAAACGCTAATCTAGCCACCCCGAACGTCGATCCAAGTAACTTTTATCCCAATTCCTACAAAACAACATAAAACATGAATGAATAGACACAAACACTTAAAATCAACCAAAATATTAAGCTCAAACGCATTCAATTATGAGTATAAAACTCACTCATCATTCACATAATTTAATATTTAATGCAGATAAGTTAACGCAGTTAAGTATTGTTGACCGGGTATTCCCCATAGATATTATTAGTGCACATATATCAATATTATATCACTACCCAATATTAAATGTCCATTTTAAACATTTAATCCCTTTCCAAATTTCTGGGATACAGTTAATTAAATAACTCTGTCTTAAAATGTCACACATGATTTTATTGTGCTACTGGGTACCTCATACTATTTAAATGTACTCTTATCATATGATTTTAATGATGTCACAAATTACAATAATGTTCCATTTAACAACCACTGCAATAACTAACTCTTCAAGCTCTAGTCATTGGCGCAATGTGCATGCGGTTATTGTATCTTGTTAAGGAGGGCGTAATTGCTACCGGGTCCTCGGCAAAGATGTCAAATTGGTTTTGCTTCATGCCAGTTCTAACACTTTATCACCATACTAGTTTCACATAACATGAATTAAATTCTAAATTGATAATACTACTAGTTAAAGATCCTATTCATTTCATACATGGAATTATACAATTACACATAATTAATTCTTTCCCTTATTAAACTGATAGCACACTTATTTTCATTATCTTGTAATACTAGGCAATCATCATAAATTTTACACTAAGCTTCTTATCACTTCAACTGTAACACATAATGGTTACATACTTAGCTTAGTTTATTAGGAATTACTATATCCCATGCCACAACAATATTGGTCTATATTCAAGTATACACTTAACTTCCATTAATTGTTTTAGTAATAATATTCAAAATTTCTCGGGTATTACATCCTCCACCCCTTATAAAAATTTCATCCTCGAAATTGGTACAAGGTTACACAAATAAATGGGGATAGTCCCTCCTCATCTTATCCTCTAATTCCCACGTGGCCTCCTCGGCGTCATGGTTTCGCCAAAGTACTTTTACAGAAGATATAACTTTATTTCTTAATGTTTGTTCTTTCCTATATAATATCTGGACAAGAATCTCTTTATACGCCATATTTTTCTCCACTCGAATGGGCTCGTAGGAAATCACGTGTTTGTAATCAGGCTTTTACGGATGCAACACGGATATGTGAAACACATTATGGATGTGCTCCAATTTAGGTGGTAATGCAACTTTGTATGCCACTTCGCCCACTCGCTTCAATAGCTCGAATAGTCCTATAAACCTCAGACTCAATTTTTCCTTCTTGCCGAATCGTATTTTCCTTTTCCAGGGAGATACTTTCAAGAATACGTAACTTTCGACTTCAAAGTCGTAGTATTGACAATGCAATTCTGCGTATTTCTTTTGGCGATCTTGTGCAGCTACCAGTCTGGCTCTTATCATCGGCATTACGTCGGCTGTCTGTTGAACTAATTTTGGTCCTAATAGCTTTCGTTCTCCGACTTCATCCCAACACAGCGACGTTCTGCACTTTCTCCAGTAAAGAGCTTCATACGGTGGCATGCCTATACTCGCATGATAATTATTGTAATATGCAATTTCCACTAGGGGTAGGTAATCGTCCCAATTTCCCTTGAAGTCCATCACGTAAGTTCTAAGCATGTCCTCCAGTATTTATATCGTTCACTCACTTTGTCTATTTGTCTGCGGATGATAAGTAGTACTCAACCTCAATTGTGTTCCCATCCTCTCTTGCAAGCTTTTCCAGAATTTTGACGTCAAGCGCGGATCTCGATCAAAGACAATTGACACCTGTACTCCATGTCATGAAATAATTTCTTTTACGTACATGCTCGCTAACTGATTCAAATTATACCGGATCTTGATCGGTAGAAAATGAGTCGTCTTCGTTAGTCGATCTACGATAACCCAAATGGCATCATCTGCGTGATGGAAGTCCCACCACAAAGTCCATCGTAATGTGCTCCCACTTCCACTTTGGTATTTCCAACGGTTAAAGTAGACCACTTGGACTCTGGTGCTCCGCGTTGACTCGTTGGCAAGTAAGACATCTGCTGACACACTCCGCGACTTCTCGTTTCAGATTGGGCCACCAAAAATGTTGCCTCAAATCTCAGTACATTTTTGTGCTTCCTGGATGAACGGAATACGTCGTATTGTGTGCCTCGTGAAAAATTTCTTCTCTCAACTCCACTACTACAAAATAGTAAATAGATAACGCGGAAAAAACGTTGTGGTTTCAATCAGAAAAACGTCGTGGTTAAAGGTGTCATCTATTTAACACCCTTACACAACATTTTTAAAACGTTGTAGTTAGACACATTATACAACGTTTTTTAAGAAAAAAAACGTTGTAGATTTATTTTCCATAAATTAGTAGATGCTTGAAAACGTTGTAGAAGGTATGATTCCACAACATTTTCTGGCTAAAAATGTTGTAGTTTAATATATCAAACAATATTTAGGCACATTTAAACAACATTTATAATGTGTCATTTCTTTAGAAGGTGTCATTTATTTATACAAATATATAACATTTTTAAAATGTTGTAGATATAAAAAAAAGAAAAAAAAAGGTTGTGGCTCACCTATATTACCAATGTACCTTCAATATTCTAATGCCATGATATGTAGCTAAAAGGTCTAAATTCTCATTTAAATTTAAAGCCAAAATGTATCAACCATTCAAAATACATCCCAATAATACCATTCATTTACAGTTTCAAATTACTACATCCACAAAATATATACCAAACTATCCATATATGCATCTCAAATTCACTTTTCAATATAAATTACTACTATATTGAATTGTGAATTTGATTACATGCAACCACAAAATAAACCAAACTATTCATAAAATTAAACTACTACCTAAGCATGTGCAAAAAAGTCTAGGTTCTCCCAAAATACGTACATTCATATAACCTTGTACATATCCATCAGAGGCTGGATTGGTAGAATCAAAGCAGATGCTGCCATCAACAAATTTGAGTATTCATCCCGGATTGCCCTCGACAGACACTGAAAAAAGATCTCCAGTTAGTTTACCCATGAAAGAGCCAATAGAAAATCTTTGAATGAAATGTAAACAAATGCTACAGTTTATTTCTTTTCTTTTTTGATAGGTAAATGCCACAGTTTATTTCAATATCTACAAAGGAATATTTGTGACACTAATAAAGTAACAAGAAAGCTATCAAAATAGCCAATAGAATGAACTATTCACCTAATTTACTGATGATTACAAAAACTAACTAATAGCTCATGACTACCGCATCAAGTAAGATGAGCAAATGGTAATTGATAGTCTAATTTTGACAAAAACCATAAGGTGTTATTGTACCATATCAAAGTCATCGTGTTTTTATAATGAATTAGTTACTGAAAATTGAAATGCATAGAAGGATTCCTTTAATTGGAGAATTTTCCTCACCTGGTCTGTTTAGGTGGAAATATAGAAAACTGTTAAGATCCCTAAATCTGTATATCTAAATTATGATCCTGAACTAGGATCAATTGAATGCCAATTTGTTTATCTGCAGCATATGGGTAGTGCATGCTTACAGGAAAACTTGATGGATTTAAATGCATGTCTGGTCAGTGACTATTGGTTAAGGACACGTTGTCATTGTCAAGGAGCCACTAAAATCGACAACTAAAACATATTATTGATCAAAAATCATGATCGCCTATGTCTCGGACAGATCGCACAGAAGGTCTGAGGTAGACTTGTCCACGTACTTTATTGCATGGAAGTTGTTTCCCAAACGTATTTTCATATTTTGCAGAAAGAAATGCATATAGTTGTAATCATTACCAGGTGGAGTTCCACATCATAATCTCTTATCATCTATATGCTCCGCATCCAATCCAATAAACCATGATCCCAACGAGACATCCTCATTAGCATACTTGTGTAGTACATGCCTACATAATCATAAGTAATCAGATGTAGGAAACTATTAATAAAGATGCATCATTTTCCATAAGTAAATCGACCACTTACTAGTTTATTGATATATAAGTAGCTAAATTTTTCGAAATAACATATAGCTGTCCTGTAGCATGACGAAATACCTGTTTCCTTTCTCACCAAATTTCCAGTACTCGGGTTCATGATACCTCACTCCCCTGATAGTAAAAGGTTAGAAACTAGGAAAAGGAAAAGCAGATTTATTCAATTGAAATAAAGATACGGGGAACTTTAGCTTACTTTTGAAATAAAGACTTGTAACAGAATCCAAAGTCTTGTAGAACTCCTTAGGGAGAGGGCCAGGTCGATTTATGGGACACATGCTTGGGAACTAGAGCATCATTCTCAATAACTTCACATTCATAGTCTTCAAGAACACCCCACGGGTCCCATTCCGTGATCCAAAAACAACAAAAATGAACACCATAGACAACAAAATATCCTTATAAATTTCTCAAGACCTTTTTTAGTTAGTTTTAGGTTGTAGGAAGGAAGGGAATAATGCAAGTAAGAGCTCACACCATTGAACCAACAAGCAAGGAAAGAAAAAACATCTTAATATTACAATAAAGTTGTGCTTAATGAGAATATCATCGCAAACCCAAAAATTAAACATTCACTAAGAAACAAATGAAATTATAAATTATTTAGCATTTATAAATTAAGCACCTAAGACTATTTAAATAGGCATGTTACTTGGTAGACTAATCTCTTGGGCAACTTCAACAGGTTATATGGAGTATATTTGATGCAGGAAAAACGTGTGAAGTTTTTCGGATTTTTTTTCGATGTAGATGGGAAAAACCTAATTAACCTGTAAAGTTTAATTTTGATTACCAAACAACAATGGTCTAAGGTATCATGTGTCAGAAAAATAATGGTTTGAAGTGTGAAGCTGATAGCTAAATTTTAGAAATGGATGAAAATTTAAATTCCCGCCCTGATCAAAATAGTTTATTCGAGATAACTTGTACCTTTGCTGAGCCTCTTTGCTTACGAATTTAGACATACACATCTAAGTTTAACAACTGAACTGAATGCAAATTTTCACAAATGTTTCTCCTTTGAACCTAAAAAATAGTAGAATATAGAAGATGCAAGGTTCTATTCTCCGAGAAAATCACCAGTCTTTTTACTTTTTACCCTTTTCTAAAATATTCCAATGCATGGTTAATGAAATTCTTCGAATCAATGTTTTCATAGGAAAGGACCAATTCTAATAAAGGAGAAAACGTGCAAAACCTTGGTGCAGTACACTCTTAGCAATCAATTTGCACCGAAAAACTGGTATAACACACTAAACAGGGAAAGCTAATTTCACCTTTAAATTCTGTTACAAGACTTTGGATTATGGTGCTTCTTCTTTGGAATATTTTGGGCCTTGTGGCTCTCCACCCTTGGTTTTCTACTAGTTTCATGGTTCTCGTTGAATTCCCCATTGTTTTGAGGATCTGCAAAAAAAAAACCAATAAAATCATCAATTCTTTTGAAGTGAGGAATTCTACAATAAAGAACCGAATACCAAAGACATATCAGAAACTCATAAGGTATACAAACTGGACTCACTTAAGTTATCATCAAGGCCATCAAAGAACTTCGCACATCATAATTAAGAAACCCGCATGAGAGAATACCTCAGTCAGCTTATCACCACAAAAAATAGATTACTTAGTAAGAAGGATGAACAATCGCAAATACCTGAGAAAACTCCATTGAAGTAGGCTGAGTAGCAAAAAATGCTAAATCATCCAACGGAGGTAAAGGGAGTCCTTCTTCATCAACAACATAAGGGTTCACAGACTCTGGTATACAACCTACTGAGCCACCTATAAGTTCATATGGAACATAATGGATTTTGACCTCAATTTCAATTGAAAATGCTCAGCTGAAATTATGAAAAAGTTACTTTCAAAAAAACTTCCTGATAAACTACCAGAAATAGTTGCTATAGCAGTCACCCACTCATCTACCATAACTTTCCATGCCCTGCAATCATAACAATTAGTTCAGAAGAAAGAGACGAGCTTGCCAAATATAAATATAAATAGAAAAATAAAATGACACTCTAGATAAAAGGAAGTGAACAGAATCCATCAGTACAAAAATATCCCACTAACAAGCAGAAAACAAAAGGTAAATAAATTCTAGATATCCATTTTTTTTTATAATTCATATGGCTTTGGTGGCGCTGAAATTGGTTAAAATTCGTGATCCATTCACATAGAAAAACTGAAGAACAGAAAATGGAAACATTTATAGAGTGCCTAGTGAAGCAAGAAAAGTTTAATCAACATCATCTACTTCTTCAAAAGTTTCTATTTCGAAGTCAGATGAAACAACATATGAAATTTCAGCCTTGTTGGTAACTATAATAATTGTGCTACATCTAGATAAAATGTCGGTATTGTTAACATCAAACCCTGACAAAAAAAATTAAAAAGAAACATAAATCACACCTTAAGATTTAACATTAACGATAAATTAGAAATCTAGTCATAAAAGAAAGCAAACCACTACGTGCTCGAAAACTATTAATACTATCAAACTAACTTTTTTAATTGGACGAAGAAACACAAAGGTAACTAATATGCGAGAGTGTAGAAGTGCAATGATTATCAACAAGCACAACAAAATATGCCAATGACATTTCACATGTGAGGATCAATTCAAGTTCATTCCACTATCAAGTGATCATAATTCAATCCTAGAAACCTTAATTAGCCAAGAGGCAAGATATTCATACTCAATGAGTGTCCGCGCGAGGTGTTGAATATCCTTTGAGGCATGCTTCGAAGAGCATTAACTGCCTTTCCAATCTCAATGGCCTGAAGTATAAAACTTAAATAAGCATGTTATACTCAATAATGATGGTGAATAAGTTTAACAAGTTGCAACTAACCCTAAAGAAAATGGCAACAACAAAAAAACCCAATGACAATTAAAAGACATTAAATCCAAACCTTTAGAACTTTGATAGACAAAGCCATCAATTCAAGTCGCCTCAGTGAATCGAACAATAACGAATAGGACTGTAAAAAAAGAACAACCAATCAATACTACTCTCACAGGAAAACTAATAAATCCATTCAAAACAAACTAAAATCACGCAATCTCACCAAACAATTCTTCAAACCCCGTCTAAAAAGAACTAATTAATAAACATCTTCATATAAATACACTAACAAACAAATAGAATACAAGTAAAAAATGATGAGAAAAAAACCTCATCTTCACTGTTTTCCACAATCTCTTTGATTCTCAAAACCTCCCCAAAAATCTGAGACTCCTCTTCTGTGATAGCCCCAAATCCGGGTCCCAAATCACCACGAATTAGTATACTATTTCTATAACTATTGGGGAAGATATAAACATAAATTATTTATACATTAAACTTTACACACTAACCTCAAGGTAGAGAACCTTCACATAATACCTGAATCAATATCCTATCTAACATACAATGTTATTATCATACTATACTATTACAATTTAACTGCACACATAATCCCAAGCTGGACTTGGCCTTGTCCTTTCCTGTATCTGACGTATTCGTCTTAATCTGCAATGTTAATCATGATATAACAAAGATGAGCATAAGTTTGCCCTACAAGTATAAGTTTATTTGAGGATATATCACGATGGTAATAAATTGAAAAATAGATGGCTAACGTTCAACAATATAATTGTAAACTAGCATGAACAAACTTTTATAGCTGAACGAATATTGAACATGAACATATTATTTATATCTGGACCGAATGGTAATGAAGGTGATCAGCCTTTCATACCTGATGAATACATGCAGTATACAAGAGTGCAATTTAATAATTCATAGACATGGCAATCAGCAATGATTAACCACAAGTATATTTGAATAAATAACTCAAAGTTGAGTTAAGGAAAACTTGCACAATAATTAGAAGTTCAAGGTTAGGAACTTGCTTGTATCACCGAGAACTGCTACACAGTTTATATCGCTTTATCCGAAGACCTATTATTGATAATATAGATCTCCAATATTAGAATAATATCATCACAGTATAATACTGATATATATAATTATAAAATAATCATAAACACATAACATATAACCCTATCAGTCCACAAACTACCTAAGACTCGGTATCAATTCAAACTATTTCAGTCTGAGTTGAATCCGGTACAATATCTTAGATAATTATATTATCAATCAAAATAATTTTTCCAAGTCGTAATAATTTTTACATAATAATTATCATTTATAATGATTTTTGTTTCAATCATTATTATCATATTTATATGATTTAAATAGTTTAATATTATATATTATATATTCTTAATATAACTTGCTATACTATTTAAGACTTTAGAAAACTTAATATATCATTTCAGTTTCTAACTCAGCAAGCTAAAACAAAACTGACATCTCTTCTAACATTTTGGTTACTCATTTCAGTAACCTGAAATGTTCATTTTAGGGAGCTGAAATACACTATTCACGAAAATATGAAATCAGCTTATTATTTTTCAATCTTTTGGTCAATCATATACACCTGTATTCCATACACAAAAAGTATTTTTTTCATAATTTTTCAACTACCTTTTAGTATTTTTCAAAAATAAATTTTAGTGCGTAGCTTAAGAAATTCCTATCTCTTGACACAATCTTGTACTTGTGAACTTGAGCCTCCAGTTTAAATTTCATGGTCATCGAAGTTATAGAACTCCGATTATAGCAGTTTTTGTTGAAAAATTACAAAAATTGAATTAGTCATAACTTGGTCATTTTAAGTCGGAATAAGCTCATTTTTGGACAGGAGCTACTTAATACCATATATTTTCATGTCCCAAAAGGCCGGAATTTTCTCACAAATTACGTGGACAAAACAGCCCCTACAAATTTCTGGGCAGTAGCTTTTTGCAAATTTTCACTTTATCCTACTTTGTTAAAAATAATCCATACGGAAATCTACAACTCCTTTTGCAGTGATTCCACTTGGAGATGTTAGAAAACTTATCATAGTATCCTCCCAAATCTTTCCAAAATTTTTGAATGTCAAAAAAAATAACGAAACTACCCCTACCCTTGACTGTCCAAAAATAGTCTGTTTTCCTTTCAAAAGTCGGAAATGTTTTGGCTAAAAAAAGTCGCTACAGATTGTGTACTCAATATTTTTGAGTACTACCACTTGGGTTTAGTTAACTTACATATCTAGCACATCTCTTTGACGGATCACAAAAAAGAAGGTGTAGATCAAAAACGGTGGAAATCCAAAGTATATACAAATTTTAGGGTTTATAAACTAGAAAATCACTTTTCTTTACTCTTGATTTCCAACTAATTTGGCTAAAAGTTTGGGCTTCAATTTAATATTTTGTGCTTACAAATTAATTCTTTTGGGTTTTTAAATTAATTACTTGGGCCATAAAATTTACATATTCCAATACTTTTAATTCTTATCCAACCCAAATCATTTAATTAGGGTTTTTATTTCCTCAATTATAATTTAAATCCTTACTCATGTACACTTAATTTCTTAACCCAATTAGACTTACTATAATTAGGTTATAAAAATAATTAATTGAGATGTATAAAATAAATCTCTTGGGATTAGTATATATTATACATACTATTATTCTCCCATACCATAACCTTTAAGTTATTTAATTTTTCATTCATAATATATAATTAGATTACCTTAGTTTCTTTTATTTGTTTATATAATAAACAAATAAAAACAAACACATAATATTCATATTCATTACTCACTTAACTTTTAACCCTTAGGATTTTATACTTAGCATTAGGGTTCTTAAATTAGGGTTTCATATAAATCGTAAGAATTTTCTAACTGAACGTTGACGTTCTAAATATAATAGGGTTTGGACGCTGATAAAATTTATCTGGTCGACCCTTAACCCTTAACCACATTCTGTACACATAGATGACCATGCACACAGAACATATACACTTATATACATAATCCTGAATAATTCAGCAAAAGATTTTACACTTACCAAAGTCCTTCACAGAATTTTGAAATCCTTAAAATTTCTTCACAGAAATATCAATTCCATACCCTTATTTCATGTATAGTTCTATTATTTGACCTTTAATCCATCATTTAAGATTTAATTTATTTCCTAAATTCTCGGGTTGTCATATTCACCCCTTCTTCTAAGAATTTCGTCCCCGAAATTCACCTTATACCCTATACCATACAGCTTACACCTTTCATACACATCATCGCATGCTACCCAATACATTCCTCACAAGTGTAAAAATTTTTAAATTATGCTGAGGAGTAATATAGACTGTGAATTTTCATTTTCGAAAAGGTTTTATGGAAATTCTTCCGCAAACTGTCATACCATGAAGACATACAGGGTGATTAGCCCGGTATGCCCAGTACTGGCCCAGTAATACTGGTTTGATCTGTTTCTCGTCACTGCCATAGGCACAAAATTTTACCTCAATCTTATCGGATTCTGCACCAAAATAATTTGGTTCGAAAAAATTTTCAAATAACGCTTAGAGTTTTATAAACATTGGTCTATCTGAATCAAATAGGTTATGTAAAATTCTAAATTTTACGAATAAAGATATAATTTTCTCAAAATATTTTTTTAAATATTATGGTGTGAAATTGAGACAATGTTATAGTTGTGGGTAGTATTTATAATTTTTGCAAAGTATGCAAGTTGTTATATAATATTCGATTAGTCGGGGAATATTCGTTTTAACAGGGAATATTCGTACGACGGGACAATCATTGGTGGACCCCATAATGGGATTATTGTCAGATTGAGAAAACGACAAATATTTTTATGAAAATAACGGCGGAAGTTTTACCGTTAATACTGTTGAACTACTTGGTAGTAAAAGTACAGTAATACGTGTGGTTGCATAGTAGCACACGGTATTGATTATTGATGTTTACGTGAGAAGTCACTCAGTTTTGTTCAATTATTGCTTCAGTAATTGTTGCATAGTATCTCACGTTAATTTATTCAATTATTGTCGATATTTTATATATTATTAAATCAATAATTTAGATGATAGAGTTATTAATATTATTATTTACAATATTAATGATGTCTAAAAGTTCTGCCAAAGAGAGGTTTGGTCACCTAATTGCACGCCAATAGGGAGAAATCCTTATTGGAAAGCCCCCTCTTTCCTTGGAACGACTCGGTCGATTAATAGTGTGAATTATAATAATGATGATGAAGTTTTGTTTTATTATTATTATTAATGTAATAAAACTAAAAAGATTTTTATATAAAATAAAATATTTTTATAAAGTTATTCATTTTATTAGACTATAAATAGAATATATTATATTCTATTATGCATAGTATTTTGCATAGTAAAATCTTTTTATATAAAATATAATACTTTTATAAAGTTATTCGTTTTATTAGATTATAAATAGAATATATTATATTTTATTATGCATAGTGTTTGCATAGTGCTGCATAGTGTTTTGCATAGTAAAATATTTTTATATAAAATGTAATACTTTTATAAAGTTATTCGTTTTATTAGATTATAAATAGAATATATTATATTTTATTATGCATAGTGTTTGCATAGTATTTTTCATAGTAAAATCTTTTTATATAAAACAGAATACTTTTATAAAGTTATTCGTTTTATTAGATTATAAATAGAATATATTATATTTTATTTAAAAGATTTTGTTTTATTAGAATATTTTATTGTAAACCAATCTGGATCGTCCGTTTAAAAGTAAATCAATCCGGGTCGTTCATGAATTAGTTACTATTCAGTTCATTCTCCTATAAATAGAAGCTCATTCCTTCATTATTTCTTACGAATTCACTGAAACTATAGAGAGAGAAACTATAGAGAGAAAGAAGAAAAGTATTCTGCTACTTCACTACTCATATATCCAGTTTGTTCTAAGGTAAGGGGTATTATTTTTTTCGTATTCACGAAGAGAATTATTTTCTTTCAAATACTCATAAGAGAGGTTGTTCCATTCTTTGTTATTCTTTTGGAATAACCTGTTTATGCGAAGTACCGCATATATGGTGAAATTCTGTTGTTACTCCATTCTTATTATTCTGTTGGAATATCATGTCGGTGCGAATTTCGCCTGACCTGGTTCCGTTCTTTATTATTCTTTCGTAATATCCTGTCTGTGCGTTTACGCATGACCTGGTTCTATTATTTATTACTCTGTTGGAATAAACTGTATGTGTGGTCTATCGCATGCATGGTGATTTCTGTTGTTATTCCATTCTTTATTATTATGTCGGAATATCCTGTCTGTGCGTTTACGCATGACCTGGTTCCATTCTAATTATTCTGTTGGAATAACCTGGCTGTGCGGCCTATCGCATGCATGGTGATTTCTGTTGTTATTCCATTCTTTATTATTTTGTTGGAATATCTTGTCGGTGCGAATTTCGCCTGACCTGGTTCCATTCTTTAATATTCTTTCAGAATATCCTGTCTGTGCGTTTACGCATGACCTGGTTCCATTCTTTATTACATTGGGAATAACTTTATACTATGCATCTATCATGCGCGCATGGTGAATCCTTTTGTTATTCCATTCTTTATTATTACGTTGGAATAACACGTACATGTGGATTACCACATGCATGGTGAATGATCCTTTGTATTCATTCCTTATTAAATTGTGGAAATGATCTGTATACGTGGATTACCGCATGGCGGGCAAAAATCCATTTGTAATTTCATATATTCTATTATACTCAGTTGGTTAAAGTTTTGGATTCTATACTCCATGAAATTAGTAGAATATCCTGGATATTTGCGGTTCATCTAGTATCTTTTCATGAAAATATTCTTTTGAGCATTCTTGAATTTTTCTCCACATAGCAGTATCATGTTGACAATTTGGACGTTGTTGGTTCCCGTATAAATTAATTCTTGAATTATTATGTCATTGTCATCATCCTCATGCTTATATTGTAATGAAAGTCATCTTTGGCTTACGTGCATAGATGGACTTAGTATGATTATGACCAGGGATCATTCGGTATAATCATGACCTGTAATGTTATAAATGATATGGTAAGAGTCCTCGATTGGCTCGTAATGCATTGATGGGATGATTTTTGGTATGATTATGACCGTGGATTGTTCGGTATAGTCATGACCATTGATGATTTAATGAATATCCTTGGCCCATAGTACAGGGATGATTAGATGATGTGTTTTATTTATTAAGCTGAGTCTCGACGATAAAAATTGATGAAAACATTTTAAAACATAAAAGATAGTAGATTTTATTCTCTACTTGACTCTTCTAATGGATTGCTTGTTCCGCTGCAGTTAAACTTGATGATAATGATAATTTATTCTTTATTATCTTAGTCATAATATTACTTACTGGGCTAGTTGAGCTCACCCTTTCTTTCACTGTTCTCTTCAGGAAATGAGAATATAGCTGGGATAAGTCAGGGAACGGAGTGATGGTCCAGATGATAGCATTAGTAGTCCTCACTATTCTATTAAATAGTGTGACAATAAATGTAATGAGGACTCCATTGAGTGTGAATATTGTCTAGATGACAATATTCTTATTAAAACTCTCAATTTATGTTTTGTCATATTTTACACGACTGTTGTATAGTTAGTTTGTATTTGTATTCAGTACCTTGTATCTGGCGACCCAAGATGGGTGATGTATACCTATTTTGGGGACGTCACAGTTGGTATCAAAGCCTAGGGATATGATCCCTGGCTGAGATGTGAGACAAGAACTAGGAGAGGAGAGACGGAGAATTCCTTCGCTAGTATGACCTACCTAAGTTTATTTGGTATTTAATTGGTCGGTCAGAGTATAGAGATAATATGTGATATATTAATTAACTCTTGTTTTGTGGTAGTGTTTGAAAATGGCAGCTGAAAATGTTAGCAATGGAGTGAATGAGACCATTGAGACACTTTTAATCACTAACCAGGTTAATGTGATGTCAGAGGAAGAAGAAATTAGAGATATCTACGTGGTAAGTGAAGAACTAATAGTTGCTTTTTGAGCTAGTTGCGAGAGGTAGCGGTTTGAGTGAGAAGAAGAAGAGGAAGAAGAGGAGAATTGGTTAAAAGAAGTTTATGATCAAAATTTAGAATTACAAAATCATATTCGTCAGTTAGAAGAGCAGGCTGAAGAACGGCAGGCAGTTGTGGAACAAAGAGATACAACAATTCAAAATTGTGTTACCCGATGTGCGATGCTTGAACAGAAGCACTCTTTCGCAAATTATAAGATATTAGAGCTAGAATTTGAGAATGCTATTATCAAAGTTCTGATGAAAGAAGAAGCAAATGAACGAATGAGAATAGTTGATACATGGGTAAAAGCTGCACGATGTGTTGATATTGTAGAAAAAGACGTCCGATCTAATAAGGCCAAAATAGATGAAATGGATTTCGCTTTTTAGACAGCAATTGGGAGAATCCAACATCGAATTTGAAATTACCCTGTGCAGAGCGGTCAACCCCAATTTGATATGGATCGGAGAATAATGACGAAGCAATTAAGGGTGGAATGTACTCTACAGCAAAGTTAAGTCCAACTGGGATGTCCTAGACAAGTCAAAATCGGTAGTTTAAGTAAGAGCGTTTGTCGAGAAACCCGAATGAAGTTATTACGGGTAAGTTAATTAAAAACTCTTGTGAAGTCTATATCTTATTCGATACTAGTTCTACCCACTCTTGTATTTCACCTAGTTGTGTTCAACGTTTAAATTTGACTCCTGAGAAGTTTGACTTTGACTTATTGGTTGAAACTTCGTTAGGAGAAACCTTCGTTGCCTCCACTGTTTATAAATCTTGTTGATTTAAATCGACACTTTCACGTTAACTGTCGATCTTATCTCTTTGAAAATACTTGCCTTTGATGTGATTTTAGGAATCGATTGATTAACTATTCATCATGCTTTTCGTAAGGTTATTAGCTTTCATATTCCTAATCAACCTGTTCTGCGAATTTAAGCAACCAGACCACTAAAGTCAATCATTGTCATATCAAGCCATAATTAAAGAGCCCCGAGCCTTTATCTGGTGACTTACTTGTGTGGAATGCACCGAAGCCAGACTATCCGTAGGAGACGTCGTGAATAACGGTGGTAAGTTGATAGATATCAAGGTGACGTGTTATCCAAGTCTTGGATGAGGGTCATAGTTTTGAATGATATTTCTATTGGTAATAAATTTTCTGACGTATTCTTGAAGACTTCTTAGCCTACCCCTAGAGCGTGAAATCGAATTTTTTATTGACCCCGGTATAAAACCCATTTCGTATAACTTACAAATGATGAAGATAGAGTTAAAGACTCTAGAGACCCACGTGAAGATAGCGAATATACGAGTAGAATTAACTTTAATCGATAAAGTTAAAGTCGTGCAAGCTACATACTCAGAGCTTATGAATGTGAAGAAGAAGGTTCAAGAGGGCGTTATTCTAGAAGCAAGAATCGATGAAGAGAGGAAATCTCAACCCTCGATTTTATTGGCCCATTTAAAATCCTTGATCAAGTAGGAACTGTGGCCTATAAACTCGTTTTACCGCCAAATATGTCGCGTGTTCATAACGTTTTTCACGTATCGATGTTACGTAAATATGTGGACGACCCGAACCACATTATTGATTTAGAACCGGACGAGATAACAGATAATTTAACGTATGATGATGTACCTGTTAAAATCCTAGAATATATTTTACGCTTAAAGGTTATACCTCAAGAGTTAGAATCTGACGAAGTGTCCTCATCTGTTCGGCGTACAAGGTATGTACGTAAATTTCGAGGGAAAAATTTCATAAGGAGGGGAGATTGTAAAATCCCAAATTTTACAAATAAAGATTTAATTTTCTCGAAATATTTATTTTAAATATTATGGTGTGAAATTGAGATAATGTTATAGTTGTGGGTAGTATTTATAAATTTTGCAAAGTATGCAAGTTGTTATATAATATTCGATTCTTTATTATTCTGTTGGAATAACCTGTCTATGCGTTTACGCATGACCTGATTCTTTATTATTATTCTATCGCACGTATGGTAAATCCTTCTGTTATTCCATTCTTTATTATTCTGTTGGAATAACTTGTCATGTGGATTACCACATGCATGGTGAATGATCCTTTGTATTCATTCCTTATTAAATTGTTGAAATGATCTGTATACGTGGATTACCGCATGGTGGGCAAAAATCCATTTACAGTTTCATATATTCTATTATACTCAGTTGGTTAAAGTTTTGGATTCTATACTCCATGAAATTAGTAGAATATCTTGGATATTTGCGCTTCATCCAGTATCTTTTCATGAAAATATTCTTCTGAGCATTCTTGAATTTTTCTCCACATAGCAGTATCATGTTGAAAATTTGGACGATGTTTGTTCCTGTATAAATTAATTCTTGAACTTGTTTTATTAAATTATTATGTCATTGTCATCATCCTCATGTTTATATTGTCATAAAAGTCATCTTTGGCTTACGTGCATAGATGGACTTAGTATGATTATGACCAGGGATCATTCGGTATAATCAAGACCTATAATGTTATAAATGATATGGTAAGAGTCCTCAGTGGCCTGTAATGCATTGATGGACAGTTTTTGGTATGATTATGACTAGGGATTGTTCGGTATAGTCATGACCATTGATGATTTAATGAATATCCTTGGCCCATAGTACGTGGATGATTAGATGGTGTGTTTTATTCATTAAGCTGAGTCTCGGCGATAAAAATTGATGAAAACATTTTAAACCATAGAAGATAATAGATTTTATTCTCTACTTGACTCTTCTAATGGATTGCTTGTTCCGCTGCAATTAAACTTGATGTCTATTATATTTTATCTGTTTAACATTGCTAAAGACTAATGATAATTTATTCTGCATTATCTTAGTCATAATATTACTTATTGGGCTAGTTGAGCTCATCCTTTCTTTCACTGTTCTCTTCAAGAAATGAGAATATAGCTGGGATAAGTCGGGGAACAGAGTGATGCTCCAGATGATAGCATTAGTAGTCCTCACTATTCTGTTAAATAGTGTGACAATAAATATAATGAGGACTCCATTGAGTGTGGATATTGCCTAGATGACAATATTCTTATTAAAATTCTCAATTTATGTTTTGTCGTATTTTACATGACTATTGTATAGTTAGTTTGTATTTTTATTCAGTACCTTGTATCTGGTGACCCAAGATAGGCGATGTATACCTATTTTGGGGGCGTCACAGCTTAGACTCATATCAATAATCATATTCAATCGAAATACGATTGTGTATAGCCAAACGTCGTTGGCAAAATAAATTTTTGAAAATGACGTCATAATGTCGTACTGTATTTAACAGTCCGTTTGAGGTTGTCGTCATCGAGTGACTTTGTCATAACACATCATAAAATTGTGGAACAACAATTTTAGATCAAATTCAACACTAAGTATTCCTGTATTTACAACTCCATCAACTTTTTATCATCTCTGCGCCATGTTACATTGTACATGAGTGATAAATAGAAAATATATTTTGATATTTCAAATTATTATCGTCTAGCCAAAATAAATAGCATAGACTATACTTTAAACCGTTCAAAAATCGTTACAAATCTGTTTTATCTTCTCAACAGGTAATGAGGTGTAGGTGGCCCGAAGTCCATGCATACACAAGGGTCACCAGAAGTTGAGAATAAAAATTCATTTTTCAAAAGCACATAGTGCGTATTATTTAGCTTGTTGTCAAAAAATTCGAGTCTAGCATAGCTAGAAGATTTGGAAAAACTAATATCTCCACTAATGATTAATTGCTTAAACAATTTATTTGTTCCTATTATCCTCAATTCTCCATTCACACTTAACTATTCCTAGTTCGTCAAACCACACTCATGAGTTCAAAAACTTTCCACAAATATATGAGTTTAACAACTTGTCCTAGTCAGACCTTTGGTGTCCATTCGCTGAGGGGTTCATAAACATTTCATATAACTATGAGTAATGAACGTATTATAAGTATGAGTTTCAAAAACTCGTACTTAACCTGATATTCTCTACTTATAACCTATCTATCTGTTATACACATGAGAAAAGAATCACCTTCTTAACACACATATAGCAGATAGCATGACACAAACCTAATCTTAACCCCTTTTTAATATGTATTTCATTCAATTCGTATTCATAATCCTTTCCTGAATTTGTATCAATTCATAGTATAACTGACACTCAACAATCTTGCTGTAAACTTTTTAATCACTCGCTTGGTCCTTCTCCATACTATAACCTTATCCGATCACGGGGTGATCTCATCGTAAATATTACGATTCATTTCTATACTATGATCATTTTATGTTACGATCTCTTGCTCCTATACTTTTAGTCTTTTAGACTCTATCTATTCACTACTACTGTTCAAATTTATTATCAGAGTTAAGGAACTCTATATCTTTATAACTCGCCGAGATTCATCTTTGAATCTTACCAACCAACTAACTCTGTGTGTGTTAGATTTTATCCTAATCACTGCGGTTATTGGTCTCAGGTATTCCTACCTAAGGTTCATAACCAATAACTCTGATACCAGTAGTGATAGCCCCAAATCCGGGTCCCAAATCACCACGGATTAGGTATACTATTTCTATAACTATTGCGGAAAATATAAACATAAATTGTTTATACATTAAACTTTACACATTAACCCAAAGGTCGAGAACCTTCACATAATAACTGAATCAATATCCTATCTAACATACAATGTTATTATCATACTATACTATTACAATTTAACTACACATATAATCCCAAGCTGGAATTGGCCTTGTCCTTTCCTATATCCGACGTATTCGTCTTAATCTGCAATGTTAATCATGATATAGCAACGGTGAGCACACGTTTGCCCAGTAAGTATAAGTTTATTTGAGGATATATCACGATGGAAAGAATTTGAATAATAGTTGGCTAACGTTCAACAATATAATTGTGAACTAGCATGAATAAACTTTCATAGTTGAACGAACATTGAACATTAAGATGTTATTTATATCTTGACCGAATGGTAATGAAGGTGATCAGCTTTCATAACTGATCAATACATGCAGTATGCACAGAGTGCGATTTAATAATTCTTAGACATGGCAATCAACAATGATTAACCACAAGTATATTTGAATAAACAACTCAAAGTTGAGTTAAGGAAAACTTGCACAATGATTAGAAGTTCAAGGTTAGGAACATGCCTGTATCACCGACTACTGCTACACTGTTTATATCGCTTTATCCGAAGACCTATTATTGATAATATATATCCCCAATATTAGAATAATATCATCACAATATAATATTGATATATATAATTATAAAATAATCCTAAACACATAACATATAACCCTATCAGTCCACAAACCACATAAGACTCGGTACCAATTCAAACTATTTCAGTTTGAGTTAAATTCGATACAATATTGACATCCCGACGGTCTAGTAGGATAATTATCGAGTTTAAGTTCAATTAAACTCTGCTTAAACACTTAACCATTTTCTTAGATAATTATATTATCAATCAAAATAATTTTTCCAAGTCTCGTAATAATTTTTAGATAATAATTATCATTTATCATGATTTTTGTTTCAACCATTACTATCATATTTATATGATTTAAATACTTTAATATATATATTATAAGTTATTAATATAACTTGCTAAACTACTTAAGACTTTAGAAAACTTAATATATCATTTCAGTTTCTAACTCAGTAAGCTAAAACAAAACTTACATCTCTTCTGACATTTTGGTTTCTCATTTCAGTAACCTAAACTGTTCATTTCAGGAAGCTAAAATACACTATTCACGAAAATATGAAACCAACTTATTATTTTTCAACCTTTTGGCCAATCATATACACCTGTATTCCATACACAAAAAGTATTTTTTTCATAATTTTTCAACTCCCTTTAGTATTTTTAAAAAATAAATTTTAGTGCGTAGCTTAAGAAATTAGCCCTATCATTCTTAACTCCAGAAATTCCCATCTCTTGACACAATCATGTACATGTTAACGTGAGCCTCCAGTTTAAATTTTGTGGTCATCGGAGTTATAGAACTTCGATTATAGCCGTTTTCGTCGGAAAATCGAAAAAATTGAAATAGTCATAACTTGGTCATTTTAGGTCGGAATGAGCTCATTTTTGGACAGGAGCTACTTAATACCATATATTTTCATTTCCCAAACAACAGGAATGTTTCTCACAAATTACATGGCCGAAACAGCCCCTACAAATTTCTGGGCAGTAGCTTTTTGCAAATTTTCACTTTTTCCTACTTTGTTAAAAATAATCCATACATAAATCTACAACTCCTTTTGCAGTGATTCTACTTGGAGATGTTAGAAAACTTATCATAGTATCCTCTTAAAATTTTCCAGAATTTTTAAATTTCAAAAAAGGACAAAACTACCCCTACCCTTGACTGTCCAAAAACAGTCTGTTTTCCTTTCAAAAGTCAGAACTATTTTGGCTAAAACAGTAGCTACAGATTGTGTACTCAATATTTTTGAGTGCTGCCACTTGGGTTTTGTAGTTTGTAACGACCCCAAAATTCATATAATATAATTCTCAACTTCGGTCGTTAATAACACATCTACCTTCTGATCCACGTCATTTAAGTAGCACATAGTGTTACCTTCAATCCTTAACCTGCAAAAATGGTTATTTAAAAGGTTGAGCTCGACAGCCCAACAAAATCTAACAATTTTCATGCATCATGTATCACATAATAACATGCTCAACATATATCTTATAAACATTGGACTAACATAACATACATCTTACAGTTCATATAACAAGTATAAAGATTGAGTTCCTTACTCAATCAGCATGCTTTACTCAAGCAACGTAATCATAAGTTGACTTTAACATTTCACACATTCAACATATATATAACACATCATGCTCTTTGCAACAATGATTTAAAACAATAAAATTCACATAGAAAATAGGAACTGTAACGACCCCAAAATTCATACAATATAATTCTCAACTTCGATCGTTAATAACACATTGAGATAAGTTAATGTATGCACATAACATGCTCAATAAAATGCCTAAGAATAATAGTGTTCCTATTTGCTATGTGAATTTTATTATTTTAAATCTTTGTTGCAAAGAGCATGATGTGTTATATATATGTTGAATGTGTGAAATGTTAAAGTCAACTTATGACTACGTTGCTTGAGTAAAGCATGGTGATTGAGTAAGGAACTCAATCTTTTTACTTGTTATATGAACTGTAAGATGTATGTTATGTTAGTCCAATGTTTATGAGATATATGTTGAGCATGTTATTATGTGATACGTGATGCATGAAAATTGTTAGATTTTCTTTGGTGTTTATCGAGCTCAACCTTGCAAATAACCATTTTTGCGGGTTAAGGATTGAAGGTAGGTAACTATGTGCTTACTTGAATGACGTGGATCGTAAAAATAATACACGAAGATTAATATTTTAGCTAAAGTTGTTATTTCATTATACCATGATTAAGATTCATGAGATGTACTAAATGTTTTATGATGTATAGTTTTATGTTGAGTTGTAAAGATAAAGTTAGAGTTATCTGATATGTAAAGGTTATCGGATTGTAATGTAAAATTTTATATAATAACAGTGATAAAGTTAATCATAAAATAAGATTGATTCAAAGGCATGTAGATGATAAAGGTTTTGATTCAGGGAATTAAAGTAGAAAGACATAAAAATTTAAATTATTTCGTATTTTATAAAGTTTAACATCGAATATTGATGTAAAATCAGAAGGTAGATGTGTTATTAATGACCGTAGTTGAGAATTATATTGTATGAATTTTGCAGTTGTTACATAGTTAACTTACATATCTAGCACCTCTCTTTGACGGATCTCAAAAGAAGGTGTAGATCAAAAATGGCGGAAATCCAAAGTACATACAAATTTTAGGGATTATAAACTAGAAAATCACCTTTTTTTTACTTTTGATTTCCAACTAAAACAACACCCAATATTGGTATATCTAAACATAAAACACTCATAGACACATAGATCTAAGGTTTTAAACCTCAAGATCATAACTTCATACTATCAAAAATCAAATCAAACTAAAAAGGAAATAATACTAAATTAATGTAAAAAAATGTATACATTTGCTTGTTCTTCTCTCTTCTTCTTCCTAAGTTTAGATTAAGGAACTTTGAACACACAAAACACTCACCCTCTTTCTTCTCTCTTCCACCGAATTCTCTCTCTCACTCTCTCTAGCTTGTTTTTTTAGTTAAGTAAAATGAGATGAAATAAAAGATGGAAGAGAAAGAAATTTGATGTTAGTGAAATTTGTGTAGATATATTTGCTATATCTATATTCATATCCTTATATCTTGCTCATTCTCTCTCTTATTTACTACATGGATTGCTTGCACTCTTGTATAAATATGTTGGTTGAATAAACAAGTGACACCTAAGGGAGTGGGTGAGAAGTTGTTAACCTACTAAAGTGAAGTAATAATTACAAACACTCCCTTTCTTTCCTCTTCTTTCTTCCACCACATTTTCTAGGTTTTTTCTCCCAATTTTTTTATTTTGTTTTTCACGCTTTATTAGCTTACTAATTGCCCAAAATGTCCGTTATTAATTTGGCTAAAAGTTTGGGCTTCAATTTAATATTTAGGGCTTACAAATTAATTCTTTTGGGCTTTTAAATTAATTAGTTGGGCCATAAAATTTACATAGTCCAATACCTTTAATTCTTATCAAAACCAAATCATTTAATTAGGGTTTTCATTTCCTCAATTATAATTTAAATCCTTACTCATGTACATTTAATTTCTTAACCCAATTAGACTTGCTATAATTAGGTTATAAAAATAATTAATTAAGATGTATAAAATAAATCTCTTGGGATTAGTATATATTATAAATACTATTATTCTCCCATACCATAACCTTTAAGTTATTCAATTTTTCATTCCTAATATATAATTAGATTGCCTTAGTTTCTTTTATTTGTTTATATAATAAACAAATAAAAACAAACACATAATATTCATATTAATTACTCACATAACTTTTAACCATTAGGATTTTATACTTAGCATTAGGGTTCTCTGTGAGAGCCCCGAATCTGGGTCCCAAATCACCACGGATCCGGTACAATCATTCTATCACTATTTGCAAAAGATATAAACATAAATTATTTATACAATAAACATACACATAATTTCCCCAAAATCGAGTAACCTTAACTTATACACAATTCATAAACTATCTAACATATAATATATTTATCAAACTATACTATTATAAATTAGCTGCACATTTTATCCCAAGCTGAACTTGGCTTTAACCTTTTTCGGTATCCGAACGCATTCGCCTTATCTGCAATATTTATCATGATATAGCAAGGGTGAGCATGAAAGTTGCCCAACAAGTTTAAATTTATTAAGATATATCATGATTGAAAGAATCGGAATAATAAGCTGGCTATATTTCATCAATATAGTTATGAATTAGCACGAACAAAATTTTGACTGAACAAGTATTTAACATGAACAAATATATATGGACCAACTGGTAATGAAGGTGATCAGCCTTTCATATCTGACTTATACATACAATATGTACAGAGTACAATTCTACAATGGCAATCAGCAATGATTAACCATAAACATATCTGAATGAAATAACTCTTAGTAGAGTTAAGTAAAAACTTGCTTGAACCGTTGATTACCGCTACACAATTTATATCGCTTTATCCAAAGACCTAATATTACTAATATAGATCTCCAATATTAGAATAATATCATCACAATATAATACTATTATATACATAGAATAACCTAAACACATATCATATAACCCTGTTAGTCTATTCAACACATAACACTTAGCATCAAGTCAGACTATTTAAGTACAAGTTAAAACCGACACAATTCTATCATCCCGACGGTCTAGTCGGACAATTATTGAGTTTAAGTTCAATTAAACTCTGCCGAAACACTTAACAAATATCTTAGATAATCATATTATCAGTCAAAATAATTTTCAAAGTCTTGAAATAATTTTCAGATAATTAATACCATTTATCAAAAAATTTTGATCATTAATATCGTATTTAAATGAATTAAATACCACATAATTCCTTAATCATTAATATTTATTTAATATTAAATATTAATGAAAATCATATCACAATATTATAATATAATTATAATATATTAAAGTATTTTAATACCTTAAAATCAAATTTATATAATTTTTAAACAATTAAATCCATTATTCGATAATTGATATTAATATTAAAATATTAATATTTTTATGACAAAATATCAAAAGTTATATTTTATAACTTAAAATATTTTTATAACACTTAAATCATTTTTATATGATTTTTAAATCATTAATCCTATTTTTCCACAATTTATTTAATATATTTATTAAATAAAATAATTACCATTAATAATAATTTATTAATGAATTTCATCACAAAATATCAAAAGTCATCACAAATAACTTAAAATATTTTCTAACACCATAATATAATTTTTGTGATTTTTCATGAATTATAACCATTTTTAAATAATGTATTTAACATTATAATTAAATAAATATACCATTTATATTCCAAAAATATTAAATATTTATGAAATATACTCCAAATAATTAAAACTATTTTTCAGGCTTTAAAATAATTTTTTAGAATTTATTTTGTATTTTTAATAATTAAAAACAATTTTTATAATATTATTAATTAAAATAATTAATTTCTTAAATAAACTGTCGCTAAAAGGCCCCTATAGTGACAGACCCATTGCTATAGGTGTTCTTGAGCTGTTCTTGGCCAAACCCAGAAATCCTTGTCAGTTGCCGAGAGGCTTAGTTTAACCAACATCTGATCTTAGATCTAGGTGTTTTCTGGGCTTGTTATGGTATTAAGATTGTAGTATAACTGTAATACTATCATTATCAATAAATTTCATGGCCATCCAACAACTAAACAGCAAGATCTGGGCATCAGAAATTCATGTCAGGCCTGCTCTTCATTTCTGGGTTTCCCTAGAAATGAAGAAAAACCCAGGTGTCTAGTTTGTAAGGCTTGAATCTAGCGTTCTAGACTTTGTTAGTGTAATACAAAGGTTCAAACATGAAGTAATCATGCCAGGGTACGATCATATAATACCAATCTAGTCTAACAACAACATAATTAAAAGATCAAGGCCGATCAAACTACATACCAAGAACTGTTCTTGAACATTTCTGGAAAACCCAGAAATGTTCTTGAGCAATTCGGTCAACGCTTGTTTGACCTCTAATTTCTGTGATTATGTGCAAGATAATGGTGATCTAAAAGCTTATAAATGTAGTCCGCATGACAGAAAAAAACATCAATACAACAACAAAACCAAATCACATAACATAAGCAAGATCCAAGGCATGAAAAATCGTTGTCAGAAAAATCTGGGTTTCTGGGTTACCCAGAAACCAGATTTTGTGAACGGTCAATGACCTTTGATTGCTTATAACTTGACATCTAGACCTGATCTAACTATGATTCAAGTTGCAGATAAAAGAGCTTATACAAAACTACAAATATAAAACATAAAACCACAAAAATCACCAACAGAAAAGAATCTATGGACTTTGACATTAGCTTGTCAGGCCATATTTTTTCACTTTTCCAGATTTGATAAATCTTTAAATTCGAGCATCAAAATGATATGGATCTAAGTTTTAGCAACCCAGATCATCAAATGACACCCTCTAACACATATCTAGCCAACAAATTACAACATCAAACATCAGATCTAAGGATTTCTAAGTTAGGGTTTTTATACCTTTAAAACTTGGATTTTGATTTCTGATCTTGCTAAGCTAAGAACTGATATTGGTTTAATATTTCACTTTCTCTCACTCTAGATTTCAGATTTTAGAGAGAGGATGGCTTGGTGAAAAAATGAGAAGCAAAGTAAGAACTTTACTTACTTTTCTTTAGTTTTTAATTTTAATCTTTGGGTTCAATGAACCAAAAAGTTGCTAGCTGGCCCAAATCTGATCATGCAAATAATTTATGGCACAGGGCTACACAATAGTCTTGATGACTCACAAGATTTGCAAATCTAATTACTTAATAACTAAGTAAAGGGTATTTTGGACATTTCGTTTCTATATTTGTCATTTACCCTAACCCTTGGGGTTTAGGGTTTAACCCGTAAAATTTTGAAATTAAATTTCTAGAATTCCCGAATTTCGGTTTTCAAACAGAAAATTAATATTTCTAAATTGTAATTAAAATTCTCTAATTAGATTAAACTTTCCCAATCATAATTAAATCTTGTTAATTAGGGTAAATAATTCCTAATTAAAATTGCTAATTTACCAATTAAGTCCATTAGGGTTTCAAACAGAACGATTAGGGTTTTAAACTTATAAATTAGGGTTTTTAAATAAAATAGAAAACCTAATTAATCATTAGGGTTATCACTAATTAGGTTTGTAATTAAAATACAAAAACCTTATACATAATATTTAAATTCCCAAATTAGGATTTTAATATCCGAATTAGGGTATTAAATTCCCAGAACTGAAATTAGGGTTTCCAGAACCGATTTCTAGGGTTTCTTATAAATCGAAGAGTTTTCTAACTGAACGTGGACGTTCTAAATATATACATAGGGTTAGGACAGTGATAAAATTTATCTGGTCACCCCTTGACCCTCAACCACATTCTGTACACATATAATACCATATTCGCAAAACATGTACACATAAATCCTGAATCCTGAATAATTCACCACAAAATTTTAAATTTATAAAATTCCTTTCCAAAAATGTCGAATCCATACACTTATTTTCTGTCTAGGTTCATTATTTAACCTTTAACCTATCATTTAAGATTTAAATAAAAATTTCTAAATTCTAGGGTCGTCACATTCTCAAATTAGGGTTTCATATAAATCGTAAGAATTTTCTAACTGAACGTTGACGTTCTAAATATAATAGGGTTTGGACATTGATAAAATTTATCTGGTCAACCCTTAACCCTTAACCACATTATTTACATATAGATGACCATACACACAGAACATATACACTTATATACTTAATCCTGAATAATTCACCAAAAGATTTTAAACCTACCAAAGTCCTTCACAAAATTTTGAAATCCTTCAAATTTCTTCACAGAAATATCAAATCCATACACTTATTTTCTGTATAGGTCTATTATTTGACCTTTAATCTATCATTTAAGATTTAATTAATTTCCTAAAATCTCGGGTTGTCACATCTTCAATCTAATTAGTTAATGCCTCAACATCCCTATAGCAAACAATAGCAATGATACCGAAGATTTTTCCAGAAAACTTTATGATATGTTATTCTATGAAAAAAATTATTAAGAATAATAAAAATACCAAAGCTATTCTGGGAAATTATAGGTAAAGAAAATTTGTCACAATCTATATATGCAAGGGTGGGTTTATGAGGAGGTATTGAAGTAAAAAAAATTCAGTTATATACCCCCGAAATCAAAATCTATTGGGTTAACCTTATGAGGCATTGTTGAGGACCCAACCTCAACAGCCTTTATTATCTTCTCAACAATGTACAATGTCTTGGTTAATGTTTTCCCTTAAAATTCAAGTATAAAGTCCAATAAGATGTCAAAATGCTCACCTACTTGAATAACCTAAGTAGATATAACCCCAGATGTCTCTATCGAAATCAATCAAGATGTTGTCGAACCGAACAACTGAATCAAAAAGTTTGGCCATATAGTCATGAGGTTCAATCTGCAGTACCTCTGACAACCCGAGAATTTAGACAATTTAGTAAAATCTTAAATGATGGATTTAATGTCAAATAATAGACCTAGACAGAAAATAAGTGTATGTGTTTGGTGTTTTTGGGAAGGAATTTTGAGGATTTCAAAATTCTATATAGGATTTTGGAGAATTATTCAGGATTAAGTGTATATGGTTATGTATGTCTACCGAATATGGTTAAGGGTCAAAGGATGACCAGATAAATTTTTATCAGTGTCAAACCCTAAGATTATTATCGAATATCGACGTTCTGTTAGAAAACCCTAGCAATGGATAAGAAACCCTAGAAACCGGTTCTGAAACCCTAATTTCAGTTTCGGGAATTCGAAACCCTAAATTCAGAAATTAAAAACCCTAATCTGGGAATTTAAAGGATACTTATGATGCTCAAGTGATATTAATTATAATATTAATTAGGGTAAAGCTTAATTAATTAGCAAACCTTAATCTCAAAATTTTAAACCCTAATTGTTTAGTTAGAAACCCTAATGTATAATTATGGATTTAATTGCTAAATTAGCAATATTAATTAGGAAATATTAATCCTAATTAGCAAACTTGAATTATGATTAAGGAATCTTAATATAATAATTAGAGAATCTTAATTGTAATTTGGAAATGTTAATTTTCTATTTTGAAAATCAGAATTTGGAAATTCTAGAAAATGACTTTTGGAGACCTTAGGTTTTAACCCTAAGGGTTAAACCCTAAGGATCAAACCCTAAGGGTTTATAACAAATGATAATTCTAGAAAAAAATATGGTATAGAAATGACTATTTTACCCTTTTTGAATATTTTAGGAAGTAACTTGCAAATTTTGCCAAGACCTTTAGTGGTTCACAAACTCTTGACTTTGCACAATCTAAAAATCCAGCAAATCAGTCGAGGATACCAACTATGCAAGCAAAATTCATTGCATCAAGAGATTATAAAAGATTGAGAGAGAGAGAAAGTGTACTCATTTTGCTCATTTGTTGTCCAAGCTCTCACCAACTCTCTCTCTCTCACCTAAACCTCATAAATTGCAAAGTATCTCAGTCCTAAAAACAGCCCTCTGATCAATCAAGATCAGTTAGGAAGATCAAGATCAAGAATTTAAAGCTAGAAGGTATAAACCTATTTAGATTTTTGATCCAAGCTGCTAAGAAAAATTGTGTTTAAGTGTCTAATCTTATGTTATATGATGTTTTTAGATGATCTATGTTGATCCATCATGGATCCATAGCATCAAATGGCTTTAAATGTGTTGATTTTCAAAACTGCCCAAGAAGAGTTAAGAGGTCTGACAATCAAATGTCAGTGGCTGTAGATCTTCATGTATTTATGATTTTTGTTGTTTGATGTTATGGATCAGTAGTCTGGTAGGAGGTTTGTTATGCAATTGAAATAATAGTTATTGGATGCTTAGATTTCATTTTATTCTTGGTCGAAACCCATTGACCGGGCATGACCAGTCAATTTCTGGGCAACCCAGAATTCATTGAACACCGTCTGACAACGTTTTGTTGGCTTGAGATCTGACAATTGTTTTGTGATATGATAATGTTATGGTAACCATGTTGTAGCTTGTATAATGGAATATAGATCTAGGTCTTTAGACCTCTTAAAATATCAACATATTGGTCGGATTAGGTGGTCAAACTAGGCAACTTGACCCTGATTTGCAGTTTCTAGAATTTTCAAAAACAGGAAGAACATTTTTTTCTGACAACCTTTGACCAAGCTATAACTTGTGATCTTGTTGTTGTTTATTTGATATGTTGTTGTAGTACAGTTGCTTGACATATGGACTCTAACTTTAAAACATTAAACCACAAAAATCATGACCAGAACACCTGATTTAGGGAGCTTGAATATGGCACCATGAACTGCTGGGTTTCTGGGAAAACCCAGAAACACCCTGACAACATGTTTGCTAGCTCATATCTCTTTGTGTGTTTGTTGTTTGATCTAGATATAGATTCCCATTGTAGTTTTGTATAATTACTACAAGATTGATGCTTAAAGTTTACCCAGAAACGCAATAGACTGAGAATTATAGCCGGTCAAACTCACTAACTTGAACACTGTCTTGCATTTCTGGGCAGCTCAAGAACATGCTCAAGAACACCTACACCTAATTAGTATTAAATGGTTTTTAATTATTAAAAATACATAAAAAATTATGAAAAATTATTTTAAAGCCTGAAAAATAGTTTTCAATTTTTTTAAGTATATTACAAAAATATTTAATATTTTTGGAATATAAAAGGTATTTATTTATTTAATTATAATATTAATTTATTTAAAAATGGTTTTAATTCATGAAAAATTATATTATGATATTAGAAAATATTTTAAGTTATTTTTGATGACTTTTAATATTATGTGATGAATTTCATTAATAAATTATTATTAATGGTAATTAATCTATTTAATGAATATATTAAATAAATTATGGAAAAATAGAATTAATGATTTAAAATCATATAAAAATAGTTTAAGTGTTATAAAAATATTTGAAGTTATAAAATATAACTTTTGATATTTAGTCATGAAAATATTAATATTTTAATATTAATAGAAATTATCGGATAATGAATTTAGTTTGTTTAAAAATCATATAAATATGATTTTAAAGTATTAAAAATACTTTGTGATATTATAATTATATTATAATATTATGTTATGATTTTCATTAATTTTTAATAATAAATAAAAATTAATGATAAAGGAATAATATGGTATTTATATTATATAAATACGATATTAAGTGATTGAATTTTTTTGATAAATGATATTAATTATCCGAAAATTTTGGCAAGCATATGAAAACTATTTTGACTGATAAGAAAATAAACTAAGATATTGTTAAGTGTTTAGGCAAACTTTAATTGAACTTAAACTCGTTAAAAGTCCGACTAGACCGTCGGGATGATAGAATTGTGTCGGTTTCAACTTGTACTTAAATAGTCTGACTTGATGCTAAGTGTTATGTGTTTAATACACTGATAGGGTTATGTGTTTAGGTTATTCTATGTACATATATATAATAGTATTATATTCTGATGATATTATTCTAATATTGGAGATCTATTTACTAATATTAGGTCTTCGGATAAAGCGATATAAATGCGTGAATGCATAATCAATAAGTCGAGCAAGTTTTTCTTAACTCTGCTAAGAGTTGTTTCATTCGGATATGCTTATGGTTAATCATTGTTGATTGCCATGTAGAATTGTACTCTGTACATATTGCATATATAAGTCAGGTATAAAAGGCTGATCACCTTCATTACCAGTTGGTCCAGATATATTTGTTCATGTTCAATACTTGTTCAGTCAAAAGTTTGTTCATGCTAATTCACAACTATATTGATGAATTATAGCCAGCTTATTATTCAGACTCTTTCAATCATGATTTATTCTTAAATAATATTTAAACTTGTTGGGAAACTTTCATGCTCACCTTTGCAATATCATGATAAACATTACAGATAAGGCGAATGCGTTCGGATACAGAAAAAGGTTAATGCCAAGTTCAGCTTGGGTTAAAGTGTGCAACTAATTTGTAATAGTATAGTTTGATAATTAGGTTATATGTTAGATAGTTTATGATTTTTGTATCAATTAAGGTTACTCAATTTTGGGGATTAGTGTGTAAAGTGTATTGTATAAACAATTTATGTTTATATCTTCTACAATTAGTTATAGAATGATTGTACCAGATCCGTGGTGATTTGGGACCCGGATTTGGGGTCGTCATAGTACCAATGTACTCTTGAGAAGAATTTATAAAACAGATTAGTAAATTATAGCTAACATATACAAACAATTCAGAAGGAAAATTACACTATTCTTGAAGAGAGATCTTAGAGAAAATTTTAGCAGTACATTACCAATGAAGAGAGATCCTAGAGAAAATAGTAAAGTAGTAAATAATTCGAGTAATATCAACCATTGGTACCGATAGAAGTTCTGGTGATGGTGGATAGTTGTTTGCAAGCATCAATGTTCTTGAGAACAGCTTCATCGAGTCCAGAGAGATGTTTATGCCCTTCTTTTAGCATCCATTGAATCCTATAACTTTGATTTGGAACACCATCTTCTTCGAACAAACACTGACAATCTTCTCTTATTCTTCTTATTTGATTTATAATTTCATCGATCGAGGTGAGAAAATTGATGTAATAACCCAATATTTACAATAAGAAATTTTGCGAATATTTTTTTTTATATATATATATATAAAGGAGGGAATATGTGCAAGGTCAAGTATATGTATATATGTGATAAATAAAATTATTTCTTAAATGAATAATTATAAATAAATTATTTTTAAGAATTATTGATCGTTATAGATTATATTCTTATAATAAATTAATTTTTTAATAAAAGTATTTATTATTTATTTTCCATGAAAATATGATATGATATGATCACTAAGATTATTATGATATCTATTTTATTATATTATTTAAGTTAATTATTTTAACTTAATTAATAATGGTATGTATGAAGCACTACAAAAAAATGGGCATTCAGCAACAACTGATTTTCGTCGCTAAAGGTGCCAAATTCCGTTGCTAAACGATTTTGGCAACGACTTTCTTGTCAAACAAGAATGTGCTGATAATCAGTTGCTAATTACATAACGAATGTATTTTTTTCGTAGCCAAAAGTAATACATTTCGCAACGAAATTTGGCTTTTGTAGAGAGACATCAATCCTTTAGCAACAAAATGAATTATTGCAGAATAATTAACATTTCGTTGCTAAAAAGACCATTTCTTTGCAAAAGCCTTCTAATTGGCAACGAAATGAACTCTTTTTTTTTTTTGCAACGACCATGCATTTTCATTGCAATTGACACCATTTTGCAACGACATTTTTCGTTGCAGTAAATTATGAAAATTGTTGCCTAAGCTTGCTTTTGTTGTGGAATGTAAACTATTTAGCAAGGATTTTCGTTGCTAATTAGATTATTTGGCAACGACATTATGCTAAATCAGCAACGAAAATGTTTGTTGCTGGTTATTTTTCAATAGCAACGAAAGTCGTCGATTAGCAACGACATTATATGTTGCCATTTCTTTATATGCGCAACTAAAGTTGATATGATTTGCAACGATTAAATATGTTGCCTTTTTATTTTTGTATTAGCAACAATATCTTCTTCGTTGTTATTATGTTAATTTTTTATTGCCAAATATTATATTTTTAGTGTCATTAGCAACGAAAATTTGTTGCTAAATGTATAAAAAATTGTTGCTATATTAAATCTTCTTCAATACTTTTGTAACGAATTATATTGTTGCCAAATCAAAATTTGACATTCTTTTTGTGTATCTAGCTGGCTCAATGTCCCCATAGCAAATAATGGCAAAAATACAAAAAACTTGAATATTATTAACTTAATAAAATCATCCACTACATAATTATTCATTATCTTTACAATTAACCATCTAAAGCTACCACAATTCTTTAATCAAAGTATATATCTACATATATAGAGTGAGTACACTTCATAATTTCATCCCTTGTCTTCTGTAAATGTAGCATGGAAATTTGATACCCAGTATTGTAAGGTAGGTCGTAGAAGTAGTCTTCCTGCACATTTAAAAATAATAGCAAGTCAGGAAAATGAAGCAAATAGGTCACCAGAGGCACTTAGTGCCAAAATCAATACACAAAGACAATAGAGTTGCTACGTGGTTGGTACTAACGATTATTGCTAGATATAAACATATAGCTTCCAAAGAACACATACCAACTCTTGCTCCACATCTAGGTAGGTAATTGTCTTCATATCTCCAGAAAGCACCTAAATTTTAATAAATATCTAAGCTATGCTGGACATAGCATTTCAACATTTACAACTACAAATTTCTTTACCTTCTGATGCAGCTCTTCTAGTCGTATTATTTCATTTGTAGCATGCTGCCAAAAAAAATATGGCACAAGTAACTCCGACCCTGCATCCATGAAACTATTCCCCCCACCCACACTAAAAAAACAGTACCAATATTCAGTGCCTCACTAACATGTGTGTTCACATGAGCAATCGCCACAGAATCACAAATGTTTATGCATGCACATATATTTTAGGCTTCTGCTCTGAAGACTTTTGACACATTTTTCTTTTGACTAAACCATATAATATTCTAGTTGATTTCTCATCAAAGAAACTGTTATTATTATGATCACTACTCCTAGTCCTCTACCAATAGACTCAACTCTTATTCCTTGTGCTCCTCAATGATTGATGCAAAAAAAAGACTATTGTTTACACGAGCTAAAAGGAATTTTCCGTGAGTATACCTGGTCAATAATAGCAAGTAATCCACCACTGACAACTGGAATATATTTCCTGTCTATCTGTTGAAGAACTTTGGCACCCTTGAGACAGTCCTTACTGATGGATTTAGGAACTAATGAATCACCAACAAGGTGAACTATCCTAGAGGAAATGTCAAGTATATTTACTTCTTTATTGTAAAGATTGTTCGACTTCTCTTCACTCTAATTAATCAGTGAAGAACTCATAATTATTAGACTCAAAATGTAATGAAGCCAATCATATAGTGAACCAGCACATTAAAATGTAATAAATAAATTCTTAGGCTACTCAACTGTAGTCAGACAGCTGCTCGATCGTGTTTTCCCATAAGATAATGAATCTCAACTATATAGAGCAAAAAGAATTGGCAGATCAGTGTTATGTCTCATCAGTGCAAGTAGAGAAAATTTTTGCCACAGCCTGCCTATGCTAAACATTTCAGAAAAAGAGAAGTGAATTAAAAGTTTGAACATGACAAAATTTAATCTCACCTGAAGGAGCAAACAGATGTTGAGGGGCTTGAGGCAGATTTCTCATCGTAACTGAATCAATGAAGGATGAAAACTTAGAACTGAATACTACACAAATATTGCAGCAACCAAACAGTGTTATTGATATACAATGTTGTGCAACTTCAAACGAAATCCCAAATCAAGTCAACCTAATGGAGCTGGTATTGGTTGAGGGACTCGAGGCGCACTTTTTGCTATAGCTGAATCATCCTGAATCAGAGATGACACATTTAATTTCCCAAGATTCTTAGCTGCTTTTTCTCTAAGAGCATACCGCATATTTTGGAACCAATTCCATAACTCTTCCGACGATAAATAACTTGCAATATCAAAGAAGACCTCTTCTTTTTCATTAAAGCTCAGCATGTATCAATTGTAGTAGTGTATTCTGTAGCCCCAAAGATCAGTTCTGGTGCTCTTTAATACTGTGAAGAGATATATGATATATTTTTTTCACCAGGCTCCTGCAACAAGACCAATTGATTTCAAAACTACCACACAAAAACATAAATCCATGTTTTTTTTTGAAAACAAACTAACCAACATCTTTGCACTCCCAAAATCACATAGCTTCAGCTGATGGGTGTGAGGATTGACCTGCACCAAGCATGACTACCCTCAGATTTAGAAACTTTAATAAACAACTATAATAATAATGTCTTTGGCACATAATATAATATTATAGCATTTCAAGATCATCACTAAATTTCCACCAAATAAGCACCCGTATAAATCACTACTCAAGATCAATAAACCAAAAGAATAACAAAGTATATCAGCTGTGTACTTCTGGCCAAAAAAATATAATTTAACAATGAAAAATGACATATTTGAATCACTAAAACAAGGTTGATGCACAAATATAGTTTTTGCACCCACAGCTAACTCACATTTGTCGGGGACTTGTTTCTTTACAATTTTTACTATTAAATGTCATATGAGATCATTAATCAAGTAGAAACATGATCGAGTTGGAACTCTACAACTTATTATACAGGGTTAAAAAATAATGTTTTTGTCAACTGTCATTAATGAAGAAACTGTCTTCGTACCAAAACATTCAACCACTTACACCTACTGAATACCATCAAGGCGTGTTCTGGTTTATAAATGTAGATGATTTTCAAAATTTTGAAATTTTAGATAATTTACTCAGCTGGCAGTCATGCATATAAACAAATAGGTTGATGAAAAGGAATATCGTTTTATTTAAACATCATGCTTCCAGAAAATTGGAGGACCAAAATTTCTAATAACATAAACAAATAACATATTTAAGTCAATAAATCAATGTTAAGAAGTAGAATAATACAAAGTTATATTCAGGTGCATTTGGACCAAGTGACAAAGCTACGCTTTGAGGTATAATAGGAACTGCCTTGACTCCTAAATTGGGACGACCAACTGCATTAGAACGGGCAGACAAAGGTTGTTCTAAGGAGCCGGTAGAATGAGATGTTCGGACAACTGAACCAGAATGACAATCTGACTAAACTAAATAATTAAGCGTCATTCAAATGTTTCAACTTTGATAAGATGAAAGGCATACCTTATTTGATTCTAGTTCTGATCATCTTTCTCTTCCTCGTCCATACTTTGTTCTTCTTCACTACGATAATCTACAGGTGTATCATCCTCACTACACCCCTTATCGAATTCATCCTCCTCAAAATCATCCTCATCGACATCATCATCTATCTCTCCATCCAATAAGATATTGTGTTCAATGTTAATTTTTTGAGTTCTTTGTCTTAAGACACTGTTATTTATTGTTTCTAGATCAACAACATCTCTATTCATTGGCCTTATATCCCGATCTTGAACAACAATATCAATATCGGGTGAGTTATCATCAAGGTTAACAACATTATTAGTGGTATATTCTTCAATCTCGTCCATTTCATCCTCCAGAACATCAAATACGTGTCAGTGGTTAAACCTTTGAACATTTTTCTAGTTGCAGCCTAATTTTAAATCATCAACAAAAAAACTTGTTTTGCTTGAGAAGCAAATATGTATGGGTCATTTCTATACCATGTGCTACTTAAATTTAACCTTGTAAAGTGTGTATCCTTCCTAATACCCATACGCCGATTAGATAAATCAAACCTCTCACAAGAAAATATAAACACATTATACCCTTTTCCAAACTCTATTTTGATAATATCATTTAATAAGCCAAAAAAGTCGATACTTTTCCCATCATGTTCTCCTTCACTTGTTATTCCACTATTTTGGGGTTGCCTACGATTGTGACGATCTTTGACAAGAAACCTTACTCCATTTACAATACATCCTTTATATTTCCATACTCGTAAATTTAGACCACTTGCTAATGCAAATAGTTGATCACTAATGACATTGATGTGGTATTCCAAAGATGATGAATCTATTAGAGGAAATAATTTAAATTAATCATTGATTTTAAAATAGCAACAAACAACTTTAAAAGGGAAGAAATATTATTTTACCTTCTTTTTAAACCACTAAGGAAATCTTTTTTCCAATTCGATGTTGTTTTGGTAAGGTAGTTTCAATTCCTCCTCACATTCCTTACAAGAATAATATTAGTACAAAAAACTAGTATGAAGCAATAATTATTTGAATAATTTAATGATAAAATGTATAACTTACTCAATATAAGGTTGCACGTCTTCACAATTATTCAAGACATACCAATGAGCCATTTGAATCTCCTTGGAATCAACATAGTCAAAAAGAAAACCACCTAATGGTTTAACATTTTAACAAAAGACAGAAAGAGCATCTTTTCTAAATTTTCCATCAGGATTACGATCCTATTTATTGAACTTGCTCTCACTTCGTGGTAAGTACAAGGAACAAAATGTCAAACATTCATCTACGACATACCCTTCAGCAATTTATCCTTCTGGATGTCCCTTGTTCCTTACATACTTTTTCAGGGTGCACAGATACCTTTAAAAAAAATTACAAAATTAAGTATGACACAACTATAAAGTTCATAGATAACCAGAAATATATAGTTACATACCTTTCAATTGGATACATCCACGAATAGCTTACAAGGCCTGTAAACATTGCTTCTTGTGGTAGATGAACAACCAAGTGAACACAAATATCAATGAAGGTCGGTGGATAAATCCTCCCAATCTTGCATAAGATAATTATAATATCCTTCTCCATTTTTCTTAAGTCATCCACTTTTAGTGTCCTACTACATAGATTTTTAAAGAATGAACCCAACTTGGTTAATGTTGTTGCCACATCGTCATTAAGATTCCCTCACACTCCAGCAGGGATTAATCATTGTAAAAGAACATGGTAGTCATGCGTCTTGTATCCCGACATGCTATTATCACTTGTATTAACACATCTAGCAATATTTGATGTATATCCGTCTAGGAATTTGACAGACCATATAAAGGACAAGAATTTGTCTGTCTTTTTTTAAGAAAAAGAAAAGGCTGGTTGTGTCTTGTCAAACTTATCTTCCCGTGGTCTTAAGTGCAGCTCTTTATGTATATTCATATCCTCTAAATCTTGTCGAGCCTTGTAAGTGTCCTTATTTTTACCTTCAATCTTTAGTAATGTCCCAAGTATGTTATCACAAATATTCTTCTCGATGTGCATTACATTGAGCTTATGTCTGACCTTCAAATCTTTCCAATTTGGTAGCTTAAAAAAATACTTTTCTTCGTCCAATTAGAGTTGGATGGAGTTGCTGTCCTCTTTCGCTATCTTTCTCTATTCATACTTACATTTTTCGGATGCTTGCCAAAATCCCCGAAATTGATTGATTCTACATGATGTAAAATTTCAGATCCACCTAGGATCTTAGGTGGTCTACAGAGTTCCTCCTTTCCATTATAGTCTAAACTCTTTCTCCACCTACAAGGGCAAGATAAACCATAGGAAGTAAATTATGTGAAAAATGTGAAGATGAAATTAAAATAAGTTATGCATTAAAAATACCTATGATTAGGACCGAGAAATGCACGATGCCCCCCGTAAGATATTTTACTCCTCAACCTAGTCGAGCGTGTATCTACATTGCAAGTTGGACAAGCCATGTACCCTTTGGTACTCCATCCAGAAAGATTTTTCAGTGTAGGAAAACCGTTAATTGTCCATAAAATAGAAGCATGCATATTGAAATTGCACCCAGTATAAGAGTCATATGTTTGAATTCCTTGTTCCCATAAATCAACAAGATCATCTATTAAAGGACGCAAATAAACATCAATTTCATTACATGGTGCTTTTGGTCCAGAAATCAAAAGTGACATTATGAAAAAGGGCTCCTTCATGCACATCCAAGGGGGCAAATTATAAGGAGTGGGTATTACCGCCGACATGCTATATGAGCAACTCATATTTCCAAATGGATTGAATCCATTCGTGGCTAGGCCAAGACGAATGTTTCTTGGATCATTGGAAAACCATTCATACTTTCTATCAAACTCCTTCCACAATACAGAATCTGCTGGATGCCCCAGTTCACCTTCTACTGAAATAAGTTTTTCCTTATGCCACCGCATGTCTTTTGTAATTTTTTTGACATAAAAAGTCTTTGCAACCGTGGTTTTATAGGAAAGTATCTCAAAATCTTGTGTGGGATTTTTTTACCCTTCCCATCATTAACTTTCCATCTTAATTCCCGGCATACTGGACACTCTTCCAAATCCTTATTTTCTTGCCAAAAAAGGGCACAATCATACCTTCAACAAAAATGAGACAGGTTAAATATATATGAATGAGTGTTATATTTAAGGACTTTTTGATATGTTATTTTACTTACTTGCATGCGTGTATTGGAAGGTATCCAAGGCCAATTTTACGTAGCATTGTCTTTGCCTCATAGTATGATTTTGGCAAATTCGCACCATCAGGAAGAACATCTTTAATCCACTCAAGTAGCATGTCTATGGACTTATTTGTCCAATGGTTGAAAACCTTCAAATGCAACAATTTTATAACAAATGACAAAATGCAGTACTTTTGGCATCCCGGATATAACTCTTTGTCTAACATATATATCATTTATTCAAATCTGGTATGATTTTGATTTGGAAGGTATCTTCATTCCCATTAATAGCAAAGGTTCCTCGATTAATATATTCCATTAGTGTCTCAATTTCATCCTCATCACCATCTAAATCATAGTCCATAAACTCCTCATTTTGAGAGAAAATATTCTGACCATGTTCATTGGGTATACGTGGAATGGTTTCACCGTGGTAAATCCACTTATCATAAGAAGGCATTATTCCATTTCTTCAAAAATGTGAAGACACCCCTTCTTGGGTTTTAGTCTATAGGTTCATACACTTGATACAAGGACATCTAATGTAAACTGTTGGGCTAAATATTGCACGTACATGCTCAATGAAACTTTTGACCCCATTGCGATAAGTCGATGATATATGCTCATGATGCGTCTAACTCTTATCCATGAAATTAAGTTCAACCTGGAATTTATTCATCAACTCAATTACATCAACTCAACCAGTGATTTAAACAAAAACACAATACACAAAAATCAGATAAAGCTTGATTTGTAACTCGTGTGTCTTTCAAATTTGCAAGTGAGGTAACTTAATAAGATATTATTATGTGTTTGCGACATGCTTAAGAGTTGAGACACACAATCAGAAAATCTTAACTTGTATAAGACCAACACCAGAGAATATGTTTGGAATATCAAAAGACTAAAGGTTTTGTGACATTGGAGTGATTATCTGCATTTTCCCTTTCATATTTGCATACTATAAATAAATTGTTAACATTTAGCAAACATGCAGTTAATTGTATGATAAGCCTTGGCATGAATGCCTTGATGTGTAGTGTGAGTAAATAAAATACATCTATTTTGTACAGAAGTTAGAATCTGGTCCAACTATTGTTTTTAATAGTTTTCCTTCTGTTTTTATTCTCTCGTCATAACTTTAGTATATATTTGATGATCTTAAATAATTATAAGCTTCTCTGAATATTTTTTTTTCAATCACTTGTATTTCCCTTATTGCAGCTTTTCTAGAATTGGTACATTCAAGCAATGGTACCATAGAGAGGATGGCAGATAACGGAGATGTGCAAGATGACAATTCGAAACATGTGAAAGCCTTGAGAAAAGGAGAGAAGAAGAATGTTTTTATTGTTCCTTCACATTTCATTCAGACTGATGTTTCTCATATCAAGGGGGAGACCTTGATATTTTCAGACATGGTATTTTGTATCCTGTCACCACTTCTATAAAAAGTACATCATCTCCTTCCACATACATGACCAAGAAATGTTTTGAAATATGTCATTTTCTTTGGAAGGATTTGGGAACCCAGTGGTTTTGGGGTGTTTGGAGGGAGGGAGGGAGGGAGAGGGAGGGAAGAACAGTGAGGCCATTATTATTTTGGTGGATACAGACAAAGTTATAGCAATTGCTGCATAACCTAGTTGATAAAATCTCTTAAGTTGAAGTACCGTAGACATAAGGACAAATGCACTTTCATCTACTAAAACCATGGCTATTATTGGGGGTATTGGTTATGTAATAAAATCGATTAGATTGATATTGGAATCCTTTCGTCAAATTACTCACGGCTCTGTTATTTTGTGTTCGTGATATAACAGCTAGCGCATTGTTTCCTTGAATTAAAATTTTACACTTAAATTCTGCACTTTTGACTTGAATTCTGCACTACCCAATTTTAGCAAGTAGAATATTCCACATATTTAAAATTAACATAACCTTATCAGTACAACAAGATTAAAAAATAAATCAAATGATAAAAAGTGAATAATATTTGACAAATGTTCACAGATTCAAAGACTAGAGCAACATTTTTCATCCAACTAAAAAATAGCACGTATTTCATCCAACCAGAATAGGTGTGATAGCCAAATGGTAATGACATATTACCAATATCAGATTTGATCATCACATATACCCAATTTCAGATTTGATTAAGTACAAATGAATAAACAAAGTGCAAATATTAAGAAATAAATAAACTGAGATTTGATTTCTTACCGAATTGAAAAAGAATAGAAGAAAAAAAATAACCCTAGAACCCGGATGGGATCGACTTGAGTGCAAGCGAAGCTACAGATGGAGGAGAGAAGTAGGACATGTGCCTGTGATGGAGGACATGAGTGCAACTGAACTACGGATAGGATGGATGTGAGTTTTGGCAATACTACGCAAGGAAGGAGAAGAAACCCAAATTGTGAAATTGTTATTCGTAAGTTTTTCTAAGAAAGGAGAAACCCAAATTAGCCTCTTTCTTCCGTATAACACCAAACAACTGTTTGGTAAGTTAGGGATTAAGTTCCAAAAATAGAGTTTGATAACATTATTTAAAAAAAATTAAAATTAGAAGGAATATTATCCTTAAATTATTATTAATTTAATAAATTTAAATTTTAGGAGATTATAAATTAATTATAACAAACTCAAATATAACTCTTTTTGTAGAATAAAAAAAGTAATATAAATAAACATTTATAGTATGTTACGCAAAAAAAAGTAATAATTATTATAATTTTGTTTATTGTCAATTAACAATATTTTAATTTTTAAATTATTATAAGTTAATATTCTATTTCATACAATTAATAATTTAAATTACTTAAAAAATATTATTAAGAATAAAAATTGTATTAAATTATTAATTACATTACAACTTGAATTGTAGTATATTATAAATTAAAGAATAAACTCAAACTTTACTCTTTTTGTAAAACATATGTTTTTTTTTTCATTTGTGCTATATTCCACATAAGAGCGCCACCATCATATTGTATTTTTCTATTTCATTATGATATGGTTAATGTATGAAATTTTAAATTTTAAAGTAATGGAAATATATTTACTCTATAGATTATTATAGTCCATAATCGATATTGTAAGTTACGTAAATAGTGTTATTAAAATTAAATTTAATATGGTTAAAATTTTAATGCATTTATATATAATATAATTTATATTCACTATAATTTATATCATAGGAGAACATATTCATAAGTAATGTTAAATTAATATAAATATTCAAATCCCAATAATATTGTTTTCAAATAAACATAATCCTAAAGTTTTGACCGTAAAAATTTCATGTGATCCCCAATCATTTAAAATAAACAAAAACTATATGCATCTGTGATATGATAAGTGAAACAGACGTTTTCTACATAAGATCATTCAGTCATATAGATAATATATCAATGTTGAAATTAATATTTTGTTTACTGAATTACATGAAATTTAACCCAATTCTATATATGGAGTGGAATGGAATGTATAAAATATTTATGAACGAAAAAATTTAAAATTTTGTAACATAGGTAGTCTTTTAAATATTTGTACAATAAGTATTAATAAAAATAAATTAAATCAAATTCTGATTGTCTTAATTTTTTAATATAATTAACCACACGTTTATATTTGACAAATATTTAAGTTTCAACATGGTTTTAATTTTTATAACAATATTTTTAAGTTTATCATCACAATTTTATTAATATTACATCAACAATACTACAAAATTAAAACTTATTAAGATTTAGGGAGTACATTTTTAAGAAGAAATAAAGAATGGCGATAAATTTATATCAATATTAAAACTTATTAACACTTATAACTATTAATATATATATATATATATATATATATATGACGATAAATTTATATCAATATTAAATAACGGCGTATGTGGGTACATTAATAAGAGGAAATAAAGAATGAAATCACATATACAAAGAAAAAAACAAACATCATCATGCCTCTTAGCGAATAAGAGGCAGACCATTAAGAGACAATCAGATGTAAACAAACAGCACCTTATTGTTTATGCAAAACATATTATTTATAAATTAGTAGACGTATTAATAATTATCTATATAATACTCCTAATAAACTCCATAATGTGACTTTTATGGTCTAGTAAATAATTTTTAAAATTATTTATACATAAATTTTAAATTTTGAATCTTGACAATTGTAGTAAATTATCCATAATTTATTACGATCATAATCGATAGACGTATATTTTATTTTTTAATTTTTTTTTTTAAAAATGGTCTATTTCACGTAACAAAATCAAATGAAGACGTTTAATATATGACGAAGAGTACACATTATCTAATAATAATAATAATTATCTATTAAATTAACAATATTATTGTGTTTTTAATAAATATCATGTATATCACAAGTCCAGAGATTGATATCTATTTTTAATAAATATCATGTATATCACAAGTCCAGAGATCGAAAAGAAATTATTTTTCATCTCTAATATTACAAATATGTAAAAAAGTGTTAAACTTTTCTTTATTTATATTTAGTCTAAGAGACACTGATATTAATTATCTACGACACAATATTATTATAAATTTATCCCCCGCTATAATTTTCTCTCCAATATATTATATTTCCCTCAAAAAATCGTTTAGCACTAAGATATATATGATATTTCGCTCCAATTAATATATTACCCTTTCTTCTAATTCACTTCTCATTCACTTATTCCCAAAATAAGGGCTAGGTCTCCTCTGGCGTAACTAGCGAGGGTTTTTTTCGCAGGTCAGGAAAGTATCTTCTTATTGACTTCGATTTATATTGTTGTTTGTTTTTATAAATAGTTTATTTGTGATTATGTTGAATATGGAGTAAATATCGTAGATTATTTATGGTTCGATGTGGTTTATGTTTTGATTTTGGTCTAGCTTGATGAGTTTATGTACTTCTCTTCATGTGCCATTGGGGGTAAAATATAGATTTTACTCTCTTGACTATATTAATAGTTCTTGAATGCAAAAGAGATTTACATTTTTAGTTAGCTAATCCATTTTAGATTTGACATAACTACTGTTGTTGTTAGGCAAATTAAGTAGTGGAATATTCCACTCATTGTATCTAATTGATTTGGGTTTCAACTGATATACTTTAATAAATGAATTAGCTTCTTTTGGATGTGTGAATTTAGGCATGAATGATGAACCTAGTGATGATTTTGAGATGTACGACATGCTTAAGTATTACTTTCTATTACTATACATGTCTTATTTACTAATACATATAACTGATCTGATAATGTAGTTTCAGAAATTTACTCAACTTGCAGAATTGGTACTTCAAAATGTCTGGCCTTGGATTTAAGAAGAAAGGAGCAGCTCAAACAAGAAAATATTTAGCCTTGCAAAATGTTTAGGTCTTTGAGGATAATGAAGAAGTTGAACTAAACTTAACTGATGGTTCAAATCCTCATGTAAAAAGAAGAATTATGCTAACATCAAGTCCTCCAAGAAGCCCAATCATAAGATCACAAACTCGATCTGCTCAACCATCACCTGTGGGTCGAACAAGCAAATTACGTTCAATGATTGCACGTTCACCGAATGCCAATGATGGTCATGAGAATGAAGTGCGTACTCTCATTTCTATCTCGATGCAACGTACTAATGACACTATAATGGGTGAATATTCTACCCCACCAACAGAATGTGGCCCGACACCGATGTTCGATGAGCAAGGGTCTGCACAATGTGAGTTTTATGTAAACCTATTTAGTAGACATATGTTATACATGTGTGTGTGTGTGTGTATATATATATACATAATTATTGTTTTCTTGTTAATTTGTTGTTCCTTTTACTTTTTGACATCTAATATTTTGAATAACTTCATCTTCAGTAAAGAAAATACGCGGACCTACTCGTGGTATTGGTCTTGAGAAACTCACCAAGTCAAAAGGAAAGAAGTTGGCTATCAATGTGTCACCTAGTAAAGGAAGGCCCATAGATCCTACAGAATCAACAAAGTTGTCGTCAGAGATAAGATTGATGGTCCGCCACCACCTCCCAATGAATACAAACCTTATCTTGTTTTTAAATTTGGGATTATGTAATGAATTAGTTGCATTTGTTGTTAATTTCATAGAATGAAATGAAATTACTTGAGTCTGAATGCACCTCTAAGATGAACGCAGAATTTGGAATTTTTTACAATAATAACAAAAGGGAGATTATGACTCGAGTGTTGGGTAAGAAGGCAGGGAGATTGATTGGCTTTGGATTTGGACCTCGAGCAGAGCAGTCTTCGTCTATCGATAAAGAAAAAGTTGCATTGGCAACAGAGTTAGAAGCGTCTCACAAAAAAATGAAGATCTTGAAGCATCCAGCACAAGGAAACGGGATGGACAATCTTGAGAATTTACTTAACAAGTTTGCCGACAATCCACAATTTCTACAGTTGATTCAAGGCAACAGCAGCTCAGGGACAGAAAGAGATGGAAAAAACTCTTGATTGATATTTATGGACATCCAAAACTATTAGAACTTTTGTTGTGGACACTACAAAATATTGGATATTAATGTTGAACTTTATGTTAGACTTGGTAAATCAGTAATTTATAGTATAATAGATGGTATTTGGATTTTGATTTTCCAAATTTTGTTAAATATGATGGAAAGATTTGATTTAGCTAATATATTGTTGTAGTTGTTGGTTTTTTGCTATTGGTACAGTTCTTAACTTGTTTCAGGCCAAAAATAGGTTGGTTTTGTCTATGTTTTCTGTTGTTTGGACTGTCTTGCTCTTAATTTATAAAATTGTTTGGACTCCATACTAATGCTAGGTTTTAGAGAGTTAAAACTACACCGTGTTATCACCATTTAGATTTAGATTTGTAATTCTCTTTTGCCATATGTCATCAATGTTTTACATGTTTAGGATATTTAATTTCGAATATGGCCATCATGTGTTATGTTTGCTAGGTTTCCATTTTGGTTCACCTATGTATTCAATATGGTTGTGTACCTATGTGGGCAATGTAGGTTGTTGTATGTGTTGTTGTGATTTGACTTCGCATAGGGACTGCTCCTCCTCTTCTAGGTTGCTACAGATTGGGTCTAGCTAGAACATCACTGTGTTTTGTTGTTGATTTGCAGGTTGTTGCTTGGCTTTGTTTTTGCAGGTTGCTGTTGAGCACCTATCTGCAGTTTGGGGTACAGGTGTCAATGGTTGCGGCTGCTGTCAGTGGTTGCTGCATTGTCTACTATTAGCACTCTTCTGCTGCTGTTGGTTCCGCGTCTGGATACCAAGCTACAAATTGGTGCTGCAGGTGTGGTGCTAATTTTGTTAATGCCTTATCTATATGGGCTGCCATGAAATGTTAGATTTTTGCCTTTTAGATTTTGCTTCATTTTAGTGGAAAGCATCGACGATGATACAAATTTGTTATCTTAGCAAGTGATGGCGTTTTGAAGGTTGATTTATTCTACTCCATGGCATGATCTATCTTATTGGTCATACTATTTTTTGGGGTGACTTTGTTCATACTTGTGTTGCAAACGCATAGTTTGTATTGAAAGTGGAGTAAGAACTGCAGTAATTTAAGTTAAAAACCCATCATTGTTAGTATTTTGTATCTTAATTGGTAACTGTTAGCATGCTGCTGTATAAATAACTGGTGTTTATTTTCGCTGATAAAGTAACTACTGTTCATGTTGTTTTGAGTTTTATGTGTTGAATAAATCATGGATGCTTTAGACTTTTGTGTCATTCAAGGCATATAGGAAATTGTAGAATAACCGATCAAAGTCACGTAGAGATCTTTAAAGAAAAAAGTTTGTTAAAAGTCATCATTCATAGTTTTGTTTTTATGCTCAACTAATTTGGCATGTATTTATTGGTTGTTTAATGATTCATATCACATTGGTTTAATGATTTAGCTCAAGTCTCTTTGGTTTAGTTCTCAAGTCTTTGGTAATTCTGCTTTATTACATTTGGGCACGTTTGTTGTCATCAATTTGCTCAAAGGCGACTATGTTCTTTGTATTAGCGATATGTGATGTTTGGGAGGCCTGTTGTTACTCAAATTGATTCTACCGTTGTTGTGATCTCTTCTTTGTTGGTGATTCTCGTCATTCTTTGTGTCCCATCATTGTTATGCAATGGTCACCGCTCTATTCAGCTGTGGCCTTGAGTTGCTTTGAAATGCTATTGAGCCTGTGGTTTTCCTACTATGTTTGGGTTTTCAATCTTTCTCTTGCATGACTTTAGGATGTGATCGTCTGCAGTTATTTTGGTCTGTATTTCCTTGTTGTCGGTCTACTTGTTAGATGATATGCCTTTGTCGGGCCCTTTTCGAGTTCTTCTTGCATTTTAATTTGGTTTGGTTCTTGTTTTACATTTCTTTGGGTTGGAGTTTTCGTTTTTTGGGTTTCTTTGTTGTGAGGTTCTTTGGTTTGTAGGTGGTTGCCATTTGTTGGGTTTCGCCATCGAAAAGTCGCTTTTGCTTCTGATTTACCCTTCCTTGCTTGTCTATCTCATCTTTGGAATTTTGCTTGTTTGTGCCGCAAATGTTCGCCGCTTTGACAATGGCATCATTGCTTTGATTGATTCTTTCTTTGAAATGTATCATTTGTGAAGTTTAACCGATGGGGCTTTGAATATGAAAGTCATAGGGTTCTCTTCTCTTTTTAAAAGTGACAAATGAACATGTTCACAAGCTATTAGTATTTGGTATGATGAAAGTTAAGAAGGCTTTTTTGAGTTTGAAAGACATAAATGTAGTGCCCTTATTGATGTAGAGTCAAAATTACAAAGATTTACATGAGTATTTAAAATATTTTCCATGAAGGGTTAAAATATTTAAATTGGTCTTTTTATGGTATGGGACTTCTTAGAAAAAATAGATCATTGTACTCAAGAATTCATGGATTAAGAATATAATTAACTGTTTTCACACTCTCTCCCTATCTTCTCTCTCCACTTTTCGTCTATTTTTTTGATAGGTTCCTTTGCTTCCTTTCTATCTAATTTATTAACAAGATCAGAGTTGGTTCACATTTGAAGTCCAGTAAGAAAAAGAAATTGACCAGTGACTAAACAAATACTAAACATATTCAAGTAAAAGAAAAATTCATATAAATTATTTTAGAAATTAATTATATATTTTTTCAAAATTATAAGTGTGTGAATATGATCATTATAAGCTACATTCAATTACCCACAAACTTTAATTTTTTCAAATTACAAAATATATCTATTATGTGCTCAATTTTAATTTTATAATTTATAACTTAAAAAATATAAAACTGGACATTTATTTTGAGACGGACAGAGTGAAACATTTCACTGTATAAAATTGTGTCCAAATAAATAAAAAAATTTAAATAAAAAATGATGCGTTTTGGGGGGAAAAAATAGGCATGCTTATTGGATTTGTCTTAATTTTGGGCAACAATTTTCTATTAGTTGCAAAAAAATGTATTAAATATGAAACGAAAAACAATTGTTGCCAATGAATGTGGCCTATATTAGGCAACAAAATATAGCAACAAAAAAGTTTTCGTTGCCGACGATGAGGAGAAATCTCATTGGCAAAAAAAAAAAAATATAGGCGGGAAATATTTGTTTTCCCACCAATGAATTAGCTATGAAATTTTGCAACGACTTATAAATTTCGTTGCAAAAAGTGAAAGTCTGACACAATCTGCATCGAAGGACAAATTTCGTTGCTAAACATATACTTTTAGCAACGACTTATAAAATCGTTTCCCAAAAAATCGTTGCTAAAAGCCCATTTTTTTGTAGTGAAGGTTAAGTCAAATATGAATTCAAAACCCTAAATCTGGATTTTGAATAAGGAATAAGAAAAATAATATAATTTATATTTCAATGCTATAAACAACCATGATATATGTGTAATGTTAATTTGTGGAACATTAATAGTGAAACAACACAAATCCTAGGATTACTGATAAACTATAGTACATAAGTCAACTATGACTGTAAGTTATGTGTTATGTAATTAATGACCATTACTATGTTTAATGTTAATTAGGTAAACCCTAATTAATATGTAGAAACCCTAATTACTAAATTAGAACCCTAATTGCTAAGTTATAAACCCTAATTATTAATTTAGCAAGGTTAATGGTAATTAGTATATTATAAAGGCTAATTTATAAGTCCTAAGTGATTAGGAAACCTAATTTAATTAGGGAACCCTAATTCATATTCGTAGAGACTAAGATTCCCATTTTGCCCTTATTACACAATCCTAGATAATAAGCTTAGGAAACCTTAGGGTTAAACCCTAAGGGTCAAACCCCAAGGGTTAGAATGAATTTCAAACTTTGCCACAAAAAGTAAAAAACCAAATGACCAAATTGCCCTTCTTGTATTATTTAATTGATAACTTGTATAGGTTGCCATAACTATAGTTGCTAAACCAACTCAACCTAGCCATGTGCCTATAAACCAAATATCTCAGCCACTTTCACATCCAAGTGCATTGCATCTATGTCATTATATAAGATCAAAGAGAGAGAAAGGTTACTAACTTGCTCATTTTACTTACCAACATTCAACTCACTTCTCTCTCACCCAAACCTCCGAAATTACATTACTAGATCAGTCACAAAACAAGCCCCACTATCACTTATATCAAACCAGAAAGCCAGAATCAAGAATTGGTTCATAGAACGGTATAACCCTAAACCAAATTTTTAATCTTGTATGCTATGTTAGATGTTATGTTTAAATGTTTAAATATGATGTTTATAATTTCTATAAGTGATCTTGGTTAGCATAAGTTAGATCCATAACATCTAAGTGCACGAATTTGAAGTTTTACAAAATCTGGAAAAAGTTTAAACTGTTGTCTGACAATGAATGTTAGAGGCTGCAGATCTCTCTCTATTAATGATTTTTGTGTTTTTAATGTTTAAACATGTAGTGCGCTATGAGGTCTGTGATGTAGAACTTGTAGCAGGCCCAGATCATGCTTAGAATGTCAGATAATCATGGTCAAACACCGTTGACCGAGCTTGACCAAAAAGTTTCTGGGTAACCCAAAAACTCAAAATCAGTGCCTGACAGGCTTTTGTCAAGCCATGATCTGTCAGTTGTTTATTGTTTTGATTCTGTTCTTGCAACCATGTTGTAGTGTGTTAGTTTAACTATAGAATAGTGCTTTTAGAACACCTAAAAATCAAACAGGATTATTACAATCGCCAGTCAAACTAGGCAGGAGGATCACAACATACACTTTCTGGGTAACCTAGAAAGCTTATGAGTGTGAGTTCGGACATGGTTTAACCAGATCGTATCTGCTTGCAGTAATTTTGTTATATGTCTTTGAAATGATGGATCTCTTCCTTGTCATGCTGGCTACACACTGCTCCCACTATATCACACAAATGTTTCAAGAACGACAAGTGATAGGAGCCCAAAAAGTGGACAGTCGAACTGTTCTTCAATTCTGGGTAACCCAGAAATGAAGAACAGCTCTGACAGTCCCTTTGAAGGCTTAGATCTCTTTCGATTTATGCTTGTTGGTCATGATTATTGTGGGAGCTTGTAGTCTGACATTAGTACTACAACCTCTAATCATTAGCTTGCCTAGAAACAACCTAATCAGTGTTTAATGTTTGGTCAAAGTGAGACCCTTGAACACTGTCTGTCAGTGTTCTTGGTGCTCAACAACACTTTAGGCGACGATTTATGTCGCTAAAAGCTATAGCGACAGACTTATTAATTTTAATTAATTAAATTTCTCAAAATCATTTAAAAATAGTAAATAAATTCTAAAATTACAAAATCAGTTTTAAAAATTATTTTAAGTTATAAAAATTAACTTTTAATAATTTGACATATTTTCCATAAATATTAGTAATTATTTGAATATTATTGATATTTAATTTATTTAATAAATACATTAAATAAATTAACTAAAAATGCTTTTATTATATTAAAAATCATTTTAAATGATAATAAGGTATTTAATAATATTTTAAGTTATAAAATATAACTTTCAATATTTTAATGTAAATTTCATTAATTATTTAATATTAATAATATTATATTTATTTAATAATTATATTAAATAAATTAGTTTAAAAATGATTTTATTATTATAAAATCATTTTAAATGAAAATAAAGTGTTTAAAGATATTCTAAGTTATAAAATATAACTTTTAATATTTTAAGATAAATTTCATTAATTATTTAATATTAATGATGTTAGATTTATTTAATAATAATATTAAAGAAATAATTTTAAAATGGTTTTATTGATTGAAAAATCATTTTAAAGGGATATAAAAGGTTTAAAAATATTTTAAGTTATTATAAATGACTTTTAATATTTTAGTGAATAATACATTCATATTTAAATATTAATGGTAATTGTTTAAAATGATTTAAAATCATTTAAGGGTAATATTAATACTTTAAAAATATTTTGAGTTATTATAAATTACTTTAATGGTTTCATTAATATTTGGATATATTTAAATATTAATGATAATAGAATTATTTAATATTTAAATCATTTAATAATGATTTCAGATTTTGAAAAATTATGATAAATTATAATAATTAAATATAAATTATTATAAGTCATATGATTGATATTTAAATTATTCATAATAATATTTAACTCCATAATTACCCGATAAAGCCGTCGGTAAACCAAAATGTTATCGAAATTGATTTGAACCTATATAGTTTGACAATATAAGTGTTTGTTTGTGTCTTAATGACTGATATAACTATGTGACAATGTGATTATGTTATGTGATGATTGTAAATAACAGTACTATGTGTTATGATATATTATTCTAATCAATAGAACAATCTTATAAATGATAGGTCGTTGAATTAAATATAGAACTAAGTTGTGTAAGCAGCAGACCAGACAAGTATCTGAATTATCTTTTACATGGTGCAAGTATCCTAACCCTTGCATTTCGTTTATGCAATGGACATGAGTAAGAAAGTTTTAAAATAATATTATCATTATGCCAGATTATTAAACTCTATTGTTATTAATTATGTATCCAATCATTTATATTCATATAAGTTCCCAAACTTTATTCGTTCATTGTTTATCAGTATCGTATTACTATAAGATTCAGATATATATATTCTGTTCTTTAAATTCTAAGTATGGTTATACAAGTGTCCTCACTTGGATAATTATTGTACATGTTGATACATACTTGTTGATTTCCAGTATGTATACCTTAATTAAAAGTCATCTAAGCTATTTTACTCGGCTAGACACAGATTTAAGAATATCGATGAACATGATAGAACCCTAATGATATCCAACCAAATTGTTTTGGTTCGAATTTAGGCTAAGTATGAACACCCCAAATCTGGGAAACTTTTGTTCACCCATGGCGGTTATGATGAACGAGAATATCATCCTGGTATGCAGTATTGATCAATACAAGGCATAACATGCTAATCACGCCCCGTGCCCGTAAGTTATGACGGTTTACGGATGAAGTTCTGTTAAACCTTTTCAAAAATAGAAAATAATGTTCATAGTCTGTCCACTGATCTCCATTTATAGTCAGTACGTAGTTTCAAAATTTTGAAATAGAATAGGTATGTTGATTAGAATTGTTTCAGTTACTTCATAACTATTGCTTCGTTGTAGAACTGTCACTCAAAGAAAACATTTAATCCTTTAAGCTAATGTTTATTGTTTTCTATTACTTGTTAGGCACTCAAATGCTAATTCTTGCTTAATTTAAATGTTTTCAGTTGAGTATGATCAACCAGAGGGCTCTGCCAGGAACAAAGGGAAAAGGAAGCTTTCAGAATAAGTTTTTGTTATCTTATGTAATAGCTAGACTTAAATAAGATGATGATATTTATTATCTATCGTGAAATGAAATATTTTAATGTCGCGTACCTGGGATTTAGACAACTCTGATATGTAAATTAAATTTGATATTTATGATAATATTATTATTATTTCGCTCAAAGAAATGGTATCGTGAAGCACTGAATTCCGATTTTAAGTACCTGAATTTGGGGGCGTCACAGGTTGGTATTAGAGCTTTAGGGTTAGAAACCATAGGTGGGAGTAGACCTTAGGCTATAACCTTAGAGTAGAGGAAAATGTTGAAAGTACAAATAACTCATATAGAGTTTAAAAGGAGATGAATCGAATAAATTCATCGTTAAACAAAAATAAAATATAACTTATATAAAGCTTTTACTTGCTGTGTGTATATAATATATGCTAATCAGGATAATTTATGTGTAGATGTCAGGAGGAAAAAGATTAGGATACCCTAAGATCGTAAAGAAGGAGCCAATCTCCATAATCAAGCCAATATCAATGCCAATAGTTGAAATAGAGGCTCACGTTGAAGGTAACCTTGAGGAGGTGATCATTTTGGAAAATATAGTATCGGACCCAGAAATGGTGGAACTAATAGATAGTGATTCAGACACCGAAGTTGGAGCTGATCAAGCATCAACCGAAGTGCTGAATCTGAGTAACAAGGTTTCTTCTCTTGAATGGTTGTGGGAAATAAAAAAGCTACTAAATAGTCAATTGCGAAAGGCATTAATCGAAACGATGGAAGAACAAGATAAGTTTAAAATCCAAATTGATCAGATGGGAGACAAAAGCAGTAAATCGTGTGCAGCTCCGAACAAGAAGGGGAAAAAGGAAGATAAAAGACCGTGACTTAAGAAATTCTGATAATGACCAAGAGAACGCTAGTAAAATAGAAAAGTGTACAAACTGTAGCAAGAAACATGAAGGCGTATGCATGAAAGGGAAAAGGATATGTTATGTTTCCAGAAATGAGGGACATATCTCTCATCATTGTCCCGACTTTAAGCTAGGTGCATGTTTTATTTGTGGATTAGAAGGTCATCGAGCGAAAGGTTTTCCAGGATCAGGAAAAATGGCGTAGTGAATAAGTAAAATAAGTACTGTTCGAATATGTATGTTCTATGATAAGTATGTCGGTGTAATATTTTCACTTTTAAATAAGTTGTGGTAGCAATTCCCGACTTTTGTGGTCACAAAGGGATATCAGATGTTTAAAGTAGTATGTGTTATGCTATGTACTATGAATTAGTCGAATGAATATGAATCTATGTTTGATTAATGGAATAAGTTTGAAATATTAAACTTATACGATAAGGTTTAGAATGTAAGTTAATAAAATATAGATTTTGTTTTATTTAACCAGAAAATGCTGCCAAGACGTCAAACTCGAAACCAAAGGGCAGAAGAATCTATCAACAATACTGGAGGAGAACAACCAGACCTGATGCAGAATTTCGCGAACATGGTAGCTCAAGCCATGCAGAATGGAATGCCGGCCATGGGAAATCAGCCAGACAATCGATTTGCGAACTTCAAGGATTTTAAGCCCGTAGGACCGCCAGAATTTAGAGGTACCACTGACCTGATTGAAGCCCAAACTTGGGTTAAGGAAATAGAAAAAGCGTTTGTAGTAGCTAGGGTAGATGAGGGGCAAAAGACAGCTTTTGCCACCTATATGATGAAAGGAGAGGTGAATTTCTGGTGGGAGGCAAATCAAGCTAGGGCAGGAGAAGGAGTAATAGCATGGACTAGGTTTAAGACACTGTTCTTTGAGAACTATTTCTCGTCTAGTGTGCAGACTAGGATGGAGGTGAAGTTTTTGATATTGAAGTAGGAGAACTTGAAAGTTGCGGAGTATGCCGCAAAGTTCAATTAATTAGCTAGGTTCGCTCCACACTAAGTGGATACAGAGGCTAGAAAGGCAAGGAAGTTTAAGCTAGGCCTAAAACCCTGTCTTTACAATAAGGTGGCGGTGTTGAAGATCAATACGTTTGCCGCACTCTTAAAAAAAGTTATCATAGCTAAAGGGGGAAGATCAATACGTTTTCCGTATAATCAGATAGACAAGCTTTATGTTGAGTAGCTAAAGATCATTTCGATCGAATCTGATCGAGATCTACTTGAAATGACTGTGTATGCTATTTGCCCTTGTGTCTGTAAGTTTTAAAGTGGTGATTCTTGGGACAGAATCCTTATAAGGGAGGGTGGATGTAATAACCCAATATTTTCAATAAGAAATTTTGTGAATAAATTTATATATATATATATATATATGTATATAAAGGAGGGAATATGTGCAAGGTAAAGTATATGTATATATGAGATAAATAAAATTATTTATTAAATGAATAATTATAAATAAATTCTTTTTAAGAATTATTGATCATTATAGATTATATTCTTATAATAAATTAATTTTGTAATTAAAGTATTTATTATTTATTTTCCATGAAAATATGATATGATATGATCACTAGGATTATTATGATATTTATTTTATTATATTACTTAAGTTAATTATTTTAACATAATTAATAATGGTATGTATGAAGGTTATGTCAGATACGAATTCAAAACCCTAAATCTGGATTTTGAATAAAGAATGACAATAATAATATAATTTATATTTTAATGCTATAAACAAGCATGATATGTGTGTAATGTTAATTTGTGGAACATTAATAGTGAAACAACACAAATCCTAGGATTACTGATAAACTATAGTACAAAAGTCAACTATGACTGTAAGATTTGTTAAGTTATGTGTTATGTAATTAATGACCATTACTATGTTTAATGTTAATTAGGTAAACCCTAATTAATATTTAAAAACCCTAATTACTAAATTAGAACCCTAATTGATAAGTTATAAACCCTAATTATTAATTTAGAAAGGTTAATGGTAATTAGTATATTATAAAGGCTAATTTATAAGTCCTAAGTGATTAGGAAACCTAATTTAATTAGGGAACCCTAATTCACATTTATAGAGACTAAGATTCCCATTTTTCCCTTATTACACAATCCTAGATAATGAGCTTAGGAAACCTTAGGGTCAAACCCTAAGGGTTAGAATGAATTGCCAAGTTTGCCACAAAAAGTAAAAAACCAAATGACCAAATTGCCCTTCTTGTATTATTTAATAGATAACTTGTATAGGTTGCCATAACTTTAGTTGGTAAACCAACTCAACCTAGCCATGTGCCTATAAACCAAATATCTCAGCCACTTTCACATCCAAGTGCATTTCATCTATGTCATTATATAAGATCAAAGAGAAAGAAAGGTTACTAACTTGCTCATTTTACTTACCAACACTCGACTCACTTCTCTGTCACCCAAACCTCCGAAATAACCTTGTTAGATCAGTCAATAAACAAGCCCTACTATCACTTTTATCAAATCAGAAAGTCAGAATCAATAATTGGTTCATAGAAAGGTATAACCCTAAACCATATTTTTAATCTTGTATGCTATGATAGATGTTATGGTTACATCTAAGTGCACAAATTTGAAGTTTTACAAAATCTGGAAAATGTTTAAACCGTGGTCTGACAACGAATGTTAGAGGCTGTAGATCTCTCTCTGTTAATGATTTTTGTCTTTTTAATGTTTAAACATGAAGTGTAATATGAGGTCTGTGATCTAGAACTTATAGCAGGACCAGATCATGCTTAGAATGTCAGCTAATAATGGACAGACACCGTTGACCGAGCTTGACCAAAGAGTTTCTAGGTAACCCAGAAACTCAAAATCAGTGCCTGACAAGATTTTGTCAAGCCATGATCTGTCAGTTGTTTATTATTTTGATTCTGTTCTTGCAACCATGTTGTAGTGTGTTAGTTTAACTATAGAATAATGCTTTTAGAACACCTAAACATCAAACATGATTATTATAATGGCCGGTCAAACCAGGCAGGAGGATCACAACATACGCTTTTTGGGTAACCCAAAAAGCTTATAAGTGTGAGTTATGACATGGTTTGACCAGATCGTATCTGCTTGCAGTAATGTTGTTATATGTCTTTTAAATGATGGATCTCTTCCTTGTTATGCTGGCTACACACTGCACCCACTATATCACACAAATGTTTTAGGAACAACAAGTGGTAGGAGCCCAAAAGTGGATAGTCGAACTGTTTTTCATTTCTGGGTAACCCAGAAATGAAGAACAGATCTGACAGTCCCTTTGAAGGCTTAGATCTCCTTCGATTTATGCTTATTGGACATGATTGTTGTGGGAGTTGTAGTCTGACATTAATACTACAACCTCTAATCATTAACTTGCCCAGAAACAACCTAATCAGTGTTTAATGTTTGGTCAAAGTGAGAACCTTGAACACTGTCTGTCAGTGTTCTTGGTGCTCAACAACACTTTAGGCGACGGTTTCTGTCGCTAAAAGCTATAGCGACAGACTTATTAATTTTAATTAATTAAATTTCTAAAAATCCTTTAAAAATAGTAAATAAATTTTAAAAATTATAAAATCAGTTTTAAAAATTATTTTAAGTTATAAAAATTAACTTTTAATAATTTGACATATTTTCCATAAACATTAGTAATTATTTGAATATTATTGATATTTAATTTATTTAATAAATGCATTAAATAAATTAACTAAAAATGATTTTATTATATTAAAAATCATTTTAAATGATAATAAGGTATTTAATAATATTTTAAGTTATAAAATATAACTTTCAATATTTTAATGTATATTTCATTAATTATGAAATATTAATGATATTAAATTTATTTAATAATTATATTAAATAAATTAGTTTAAAAATGATTTTAATATTATAAAAATCATTTTAATGTTTAAAGATATTCTAAGTTATAAAATATAACTTTTAATATTTTAAGATAAAATTCATTAATTATTTAATATTAATGATGTTAGATTTATTTAATAATAATATTAAAGAAATAATTTAAAATGGTTTTATTGGTTGAAAAATAATTTTAAAAGATATAAATGGTTTAAAATATTTTAAGTTGTTATAAATGACTTTTAATATTTTAGGAATAATATCTTAATATTTAAATATTAATGGTAATTATTTAAAAAGATTTTAAATATTTTAAAAATCATTTAAGGGTAATATTAATACTTTAAAATATTTTGAGTTATTATAAATTACTTTAATGGTTTCATTAATATTTGGATATATTTAAATATTAATGATAATAGAATTATTTAATATTTAAATAATTTAATAATGATTTTAGAGTTTAAAAATAATGATAAATTATAATAATTAATTGTAAATTATTATAAGTCATTTATAAGTCATATGATTGATATTTAAATTATTCATAATAATATTTAAGTCACATATTATAGTTTTAAACTCGATAATTATTCGATAAAGCCGTCGGTACACCAAAATGTTGCCAAAATTGATCCGATCCTATATAGTTTGACTATATAAGTGTTTGTTTGTGTCTTAATGACTAATATAACTATGTGACAATGTGATTAGGTTATGTGATGATCGTAAATAACAGTACTATGTGTTATGATATGTTATTCTAATCAATAGAACAATCTTATAAATGATAGGTTGTTGAATTAAAGATAGAACTAAGTTGTGTAAGTAGCAGACCAGGCAAGTATCTGAAGTATCTTTTACATTATGCAAGTATCCTAACCCTTGCATTTCCTTTATGCAATGGACATGAGTAAGAAAGTTTCAGAATTATATTATCATTATGCCAGATTATTAAACTCTATTGTTATTAATTATGTATCCAATCATTTATATTCATACAAGTTCCCAAACTTTATTCGTTCATTATTTATCAGTATCATATTACTATAAGATTCAGATATATATATTCTGTTCGTTAAATTCTAAGTATGGTTATACAAGTGTCCTCACTTGGATAATTATTGTACATGTTGATACATATTTGTTGATTTCTAGTATGTATACCTTAATTAAAAGTCATCTAAGCTATTTTACTCGGCTAGACACAGATTTAAGAATATCGTTGAACATGATAGAACCCTAATGATATCCAACCAAATTGTTTTGGTTCGAATTCAGGCTAAGTATGAACATCCCAAATCTGGGAAACTTTTGTGCACCCATGGCGGTTATGATGAACGAGAATATCATCCTGGTATGCAGTATTGATCAATACATGGCATAACATGCTAATCACCCCTGTGCCCGTAAGTTATGACGGTTTACGGATGAAGTTCTGTTAAACCTTTTCAAAAATAGAAAACAATGTTCATAGTCTGTCCATTGATCTCCATTTATAGTCAGTACGTAGTTTCAAAAATTTGAAATAGAATTGGTATGTTGATTAGAATTGTTTCAGTTACTTCACATGTGACACCCCTAAAATAGGTATACATCACCCATTCTGAGTTGTCAATACACGGTACAGAAACAACTACAACTTTATTATTACAACAGTAAAAATGTGAGTTTAAATACAGATATTGCCATCTAAACAATATCCACATACAAATAAATCCTCATCATAATTATTGATACATTATTTTACAAAAATGGTGAGGACTACTAAACAACTCTCTAAAACCATCATTCCATACCCCACTGCACTCGCTTACATTCTCGCCTCCCCGAGAAGAAAAATGGAACAAAAAGGAAAAGGGTGAGCTCAACTAGCCCGGTAAAGAATATTATGACTAAGATAATACTGAGAACAAATTATCGTTAGTCTTCAACAGGAAAAATTTAATAGAATACAATAGACAACACGTTTTAAATCAATACTGCATGATGGAAAATATTAATTCATAGAAGAGTTACGTAGAGGATGAAATCTACTAATATCTATGAATTTTAAATCCATCATCAATATTTTATCCCTATAACATCAATCAATATATATCGGAATCATATATTCATCCTTACACTCTGAGTGCCAAGGACATTCACCAATTGGTCATGTTCATCTAAACACTGCTCATCTTCGCACTACGGGCCAAAGATATTCATCGAAATCATTCATCTTTGCACTACAGCCAAAGATATTCATCGAAATCATTCATCTTTGCACTACGTGCCAAAGATATTCAATAATATCATCATTTAAGATCGAGGATGATGAAAAATATATATATATTTTAAAAGAAACGAATCCAAAGGAAACAAAATGACAAGGATTAAGGATTAAGGATTCGCATGCCGTTTTATCCACGCCCAAAAATACCTCAAAAATAATCATAGTGGTGTAAAATTCAAGAATGATCAAAACATGGATACAACCAAAGCTAGTATCCACAATAGATATTTTGGACGAAAAGAAAAATTTTCATTTTTCATGAATAAAGGCCGTATTCGTGAATAAGATCAGTATACATGAATAGTGCCAGATACGTGAATAGTAATCAGACACCAAAAGTTTCAAATTTGATAAAACTTCAGATCAATATTTCAAAGATAATGATATTGAAGAAATAAAATCATTACGAAAAAAATAATATCCCTTACCTCGAAAAGATCAAGACTTCTAAATTTGGAATAATCGGATATAAGCTATAACTTGAACTTTCACCGTATAGAAATACTCAAAGTATACTCAAAATACTCACAAGAATACGTTCGATAATATAGAGAGAGAGAAAACTTTAATTTCTGGTGTGTTTTTCAATTCTAACCTAAGCACCCTATTTATAGGAAAATGCTTAGAACACCAAAGCAGAAAAATTTAATAAATTAATATTATATTTTTTCTAAATATCTCACGCACACTACCATCTGAATTCAGCCTCCTAACCACATGTTAAATGAGTTTCAAAATGAAAAAAAAATGTTTTGTAATTAAAATATTTCAAACTTCCAAAATCAATTATTTCAGAACTTTGAACTTCAATAATTCATAATAAATAGCCCTTTTATCAGAAAATTGAATCTCGCGTGTTTTTATAGGAAATTCAATTCTCTACCACTTTGCGTAAGAAAGTTTTTCCAAATTCCAAGCAGAAAATTGACCGAAATCTACAACCAGGCGATTTTAGAGGCTATAATCAAATTCGGTCAATAAATGGGGTCCACCGAGCATGTTTAACATGTTTTAAACATTTATTGCAACAAAAATACTCTTCCTCCTCAGATACTCATATATTCCACATTCGTTGTAAAATATCACCATTATTATATTATTAAAATATAATAATATATATATTTAAATGAATTATTTTATCGTAAAAAGATAAAATTTCAATTTTCAACAATTGTCACATTAAAATTTTCTCCATCTATATCCACATAAAATCAATATTTTCCTCATCATATGAATCAATAATTAATTATTCACAAATAATATTACTGAATCACAATATTGACAACCGTGCAGGTTCCTAGAAAGATGGGGCTTTCAATAAGAATTTCTCTCATCTTGGCGGCGCAATTAGGTGACCAAACCTCTCCTTAGATGTAACTTTCTAGACATTGCCAATAATGTTATCTAATAATATTATTCATATAATATGAATTATTGCTTCGATAATGAAAAATACCGTAATGACAATTATTGAAACAACAAAGTAATTATAAAATATCAACGCAACAATTATTGAACCAATAAAATAAAATCTTTGAACAAAGAATTATCGTAACCATTATTGAGTAGTGCCTTCTTACGTAAGAGTCAATAATTAACGCAATACTGCAGTGTCACTCTTTGTGCAACAACGCGTAGACATCGTGTTTTAACCACGTGTATTCCAACAAATGTAAATCTGTAACAACTACGCCTGTTATTTTTAAACAACTTATATTAGTCATTTTCTTCCTCCAATCGCTTTTTCGTTATGGGGCCCACACATGGCCTCTCGTCGCATTTAATATTCCCGACAACGATCGAATATTCCACGACCAAACGAATATTCCCCGACAACAATGAATATTTTATAACCACTTGCTTATTTTGAAATATTTGCGTATTTTACCCATAACTACCCACATTAATCACATCAACCCTTACTATTTCAAAATAATAATTAGAGGAAATTAAATTTTATTTATTAATTATTTGGGGTCTTACATCACAACTATTGCTTTGTTATAGAAGTGTCACTTAAAGAAAACATTTAATCATTTCAACTAATGTTTATTGTTTGCTATTACTTGTTGGGCACTCAAATGCTCATTCTTACTTAATTTAAATATTTTCAGTTAAGTATGATCAACCAGAGGGCTCTGCCAGGAACAAAGGGAAAGGGAAGCTTTCAGAATAAGTTTGTGTTATCTTATGTAATAGCTAGACTTAAATAAGATGATGATATTTATTATCTATCATGAAATGAAATGTTTTAAGGTCGCGTACCTGGTATTTAAACAACTATGATATGTAAATTAAGTTTGATATTTATGACAATATTATTATTATTCCTCTCAAAGAAATGGTATCGTGAAGCAGTGAATTCGGGTTTCCAGTACCTGAATTTGAGGGCGTCACAATTGAAAAAATGGTAACCCTAGCAAAATGATTCGAAAGAAGTAGCGAGCTGTGAACTAGAGAATGAGTAAAATGGTGGAGTTAGGATTTGAGGATTTTGAAAAGGGGAAGGGAACAAAGGCACGATAATTTTTTTTTCTTACCCGACTCCAGGCCTCCGTGTTTTTTAAAGAAGGGTTTGAGGATTTTTGAAAAGAGGATTTTGCTCCATGTTTTTTACATAGATAACATTTTTTTTAAAAAAAATATTATCTATTTAAAACTGAAAATTGCTCTTAATAATACATAACATTTTTTCATATGTATCTACAATGTTTTGTAAAAAAACGTCGTAAAAAAAATTCCACAACATTTTTTTTATAAAAACGTCATCTTTTAAGTTTTGTCTTTTTATGGTTTTGTACTAGTGCTCGGTTACGGTTGGCACCCACACTCTCCCTTCGAATCTTAAAATACTGTCTTTATCCATCTTGAATCTCTCTTCTTCATTTTCTGCAATCCTCTTCCTTATTTTCTTGCACTCTTCATCCTTCTCTTGCAATTCCTTTACTCTGTCCAACAAGGTTGGACGAGCTTCCACTATAATTAATTCTTCTTCAAACCTCCCCGGTCCCTTTACCTCTATTTCCAATCTCTCCATTTCTCTTATTAACTCCTCCTAAGTTGTTAGTTGAAACAACTTCTCCCTTCCTTTCATGGTTAGCGCATCGGCTACTATGTTTGCCTTTCCCGAGTAATAAAGAATATCGCAGTCATAATCCTTGATTAATTCTAACCACCTTCTCTGACGCATGTTCAACTCCTTTTGTGTGAAGATGTATTTCAGACTATTGTGGTCCGTTTATATCTCACATTTCTCTCCGTACAAATAATGTCTCCAAATCTTTAACGCAAAAACTACTTTCGCTAACTCTAAGTCGTGAGTAGGGTATCATTTTTTGCAATCTTTCAGTTGTCACGATGCGTACACAATGACCTTACCATGTTGTATTAGCACACAACCAAGTCCTCTGTGCGACACATCACTATACACCACAAATCCTCCCATATAATCTAGTAATGATAATACAGGTGCTTCACTTAGTCTCTTCTTCAGCTCTTGAAAACTTTCCTCGCACTTGTTCGTCCACAAAAACTTCACCGTCTTCTTCGTTAGATTGGTCAACGGGGTTGCTATCTTAGAAAAATCTTGGATAAATCTTCGATAGTACCCAACTAACCCTAAGATACCTCTTACTTCAATTGGCGTCTTTGGCTGCTGTTGCCTCCTTTTTAGTTTAACAAAATGGACTCTAACTCATGAAAGTATACATGGGTCAACAAGTAGCACAGAGTAAGAAAGTATCGATCCCACGGAGAAAGGTGATAAATCTAAATTATCATTCAACAACTTAATCACTATTTCTATATGCTCAAATTATCAATCATTAAATGAATTTATATCTAATTAATTATCAACACAATAAATAAATATTATTAAAAAGAGGTAATCAAATTAGAGAAATATGGGATCCTAATATCATTTAATGTTTCATCTGAAATGTAAGCCTTATGTTTTGTTTAATTATTTATTATGGAAAGCCAGTGAAGAGCACAAAAGTGGAACATAACCATCTTTCAATGAACTATGTCCAATTTAAACAAAATCCACAATTGATAGAATTTATGTAAGCATCATAATCACCAAACTCACTATATGTCTATGTGAATTCACAACAATAATGATTTGATGTACAAGCTCTCTTAATAACTACACATGGTGAACTAGTATATGTCTATCCAGGTCACAAATCACAAAGCCTAATACAAATAAGCCTTATGAACATAAGCCTAATACAAATAAGCCTTATGAATTAAATGTATTGCTTAATATATGAGAATATATTATGATAAATATTTTTGTGAGTTATGTGAGTAATGAATATGAATATTATGTGATGGTTTATATTTTTATTATATAAACAAATAAAAGAAATTAATGTAATCTAATTATATATTAGGAATGGAAAATTTATTAACTTAAGGGTTATATTACACGGAGAATATTAGTATAAAAATTTACTAATTCTAAGAGATTTATTTTATATATCTCAGTTAATTAATTTTAGGGGAAAATGGCTCTACACAGCCGTGTATTTTTCTTTTCTACACAGTATTTTAAAACGGTATCGTTTTGGAAGATTTACGTGTTATTTCCCCCAAACCAAATAAGGCCTCTTTCTTCCGAATTAGAAAATCGATTCTCTTTCTCTCTAAACGGCTTCTCCTCCCAAATCAAAAAGTTCGTCCTACTTTTCTCCCCCTCATCCTCCCAATCGCCGCATGAAATCGAGGATTGGAAGGAATGGGGCACCAAGAAATCGCCGGAGCCAAAATTTGATTCGCCGCATATTGATTTCTCGGAAACGGATTTCACCCATATTCAAGCGGAAAAATTGTGAAGAAAGAGGGAGGAAGATGAATTCGAAGGTATGGAGTAGTATTTGACGCTGGCTTATTCGTTGGCAAAGCCTTCATGTCACAAACACCTACCTTTTAACCACTGCTCTTGTAATTTTCTCAAATCTTTTGATTTTTTTGTGTATGATATAATCCTTCTTCAAAAGAAACTAAATCAATAATTGGGGCTTTGCAGGTTTATGGTCCTACTATGCTCTTTACCTTCAGAAGAAACTAAATCACTAAGATTTTTGTTTCATTTTTAACCCTTTTTGTTGATTTATTTTGTTTTTTTGGGTTTTCTGTGTAGTCATAATTCGTTTAATATTTGTAGGTTCCTAAAGGGCATATTTGGATTGAGGGAGATAAGAAGTATGTTTCTAATGATTTGAGGAAGTTTGGCCCTGTTCCTTGTGGACTTATACAAGGCAGAATATTTTGGAAAGTGAGTGTTTTTAACTTCGTATATTTGTCTTCTAAATAATGGCATTTTATCTCTATGTCTAAAAAATAGTACCGGTTCATTTTTCAATTTATGTTTGTATAAATATTAAGCAGTAATTGGATAACACACTTGTTACCAGATTTGTTTGGCTATATTCATTAAATGTTTAAAGAACTGATTTTCCCCCCAAAATTTCATGTGTTGGCTTGTTGCTTGTTGCCTATTGCCTATTGCCTATTACTTGTTTCTTGTGCTTTTTGTTTGTTTTTCAATTTGTCTTAAGACTATGTCCATATAGTATACCATTTAGGGGGTGGGGAAGAAGAAAATATAATTAAGATGCGTGATCCATAAATTATTTTTTCTTATCAATCCTGATTAAGATAGGAGACATGATATTAGTAAGGGGTGGCCGGGGGGGTCAAAGTGAACATTTTTATGTTTAGACCTTGATATATGTCCAAAAAAAATTAAGGGTTTGGAAAGATAATCTAAATTGAGGAAGATCATGCTCCAGTTACGCAAATAAATATTTAGGTCCTATTCCCATTTGGATCAACGAATCAAATGATATATCTTTTCCAATTATATAAAGGGGGAAGAATTTCCACTAAAAATTCAAGAGCTAGTCAATAAATCATTAAAATAATCCTAATTAAGTATGGTAGCAGATTTGCAAATCAACCAAGATTCCCCTTTGCAATGTATTTGAAGATATTAGATCAATTAGCTTCCTATATTATTGGTGAATGACAAGTTGACAACTCACAATGAGCATACTTTTTCAGTTATGTTCACATGTTACACAACTCTTAACTTTGCTCTAAAATGATCAAATAATTGTTGTTTGATTTGAATTAGAGTTTTCAGGTCATTTGTAACGGTTTGGTCAAAACAAGTGTAGTTGTTATACCAAAGTATTCTCTCTTGCTTGATCTAACCAACTGGATACCACCATCATATGCTTGAGAAATTCCTGGTTCACCTAATATAACATTGGTTTTTGTGGTTTAGTTGTACATTTTATTGTCTCTATGTACCTTGAGATTTTCTTCTGGTGGAACAGAAATTCAGCATGTGGGAGCAAACAAATAGATTGAGATGAAAAGAGTGAAAGGAATTGCTAATTCAAGAAGTCCGGAAGAGCAGATAAAGCAAGAATGAAATCAATTCTAGTTCAGTTGTGTGCTAAGCTCATTATTAGAAAACTGAGACTAAATCTTTTTTCATTTTTTTTAAAATGCTTATAATTTTTTTTGACATTTAACTTCACTATGTTACATTCTCCTAAAAGTGCTAAATGGAGCGCGAGGTGTTGATAAACGTTTCCATATCCTTGGGAAGTTGTTATGACTTGCACATTTTAATTAAATGGTTACTCATTCTTGTTCTTGTATTTGATATAATGGAAGTACTTTTGTAAGCTTTTGCCTGAATTGGCCTACTTACTGAGTTATGGTAACTTGCTGCAATTTTATTTTTATTTTTTATTTGTACATTTTTATCTTCAATTTTTTTTAAATCCATCTGGTTTGATTTTTCATGTAATTGTTTCATGAATATGGCACATCTGAGACCTTGTTTTTAGAAATTAACAAAAAAGGAGATGTCATAGTAGCTCTTTTGTGTGTCTGAATACTAAAAAAGCAGTTACTATGGGAATTCATCTGAACAAACCATTATATAGCAATATATTAGCCAACAAAAAAGGAGATGACATAGTAGCTATTTTGTTTGTTTTTTTCTTCTATATACAAGAGCCTAAATTGTCAAATCAAAGCAATGGCAGCTTTACGGCTGTACTCTGAATGCCTTGTTCAGGATGGTTTCATCAGCCTTCCACTCAACTCATAAATCAACAGACTCTTCTTCCCCAATTCTTTTTTCCAAAATTACAGTCCATCACTCTATGATTTTGGCAGCGTATCATAATCTGTCAAGTGTAAACAATATGCAATCATATAGGGCTTGATCTTGACACCTGCATTCATAAACCTCAATTAATAATCTGACGATCCATTAAGAGTAAAAGAGAAACATAATTGGTAACAACCACCGTAACGATAAAGGAAATGGATTTTATATATTCCTAGCTTTTTCCTTTCCTTTCATAAGTTTATCCAAGAGCTCTGAACAAAATAAGAGCCCAGATCATAATACATTGTCAAACACGAGAGCCGAGAGCAAATTTTTGAAACTCAATATTTTATTTGTATAGATAAACACTAGACAAGTAAGTTATGACCGCCTACAAAGCTAAGTAGTTACTGCGATATATCCAAAAAATAAGCAATCAGAATGAATCCATTGCCCATCATCCACAGCAATCAAAAAATCATATTATATGGAGAAGAACTTGGGTTCAAAGCAAGAAGAAAAAGCTTTTTGTTCATATCATCGATGTGATTACTTAACGACATATTAATAGAGCAATGAACAGACCTTGTTCCGGAAAAGAGCTAACATCACACATGTAAAAATTTCTAGTGATAAGTTAAAAGTATTCAGTGTAGAAGGAAAAAATGTCACAAGGCTTATGAAAACTTGCTTTAGTTATTTGCAAAATTAAGACCTGCACATCTACCAACTCAAATTTCTCCTATAAAGTCCTATCCATGTATGAGGTATCAAGTTCATCATTATTAATCAACATCATGCTAAACTGGACTCTAGACAACTGCTGCAAAATGGTGGATATAAAAATAGTGGAACAAACATCATTTTATATGAGAACAAACATCATGGGCTTGAACATTATCATAGAGTTCAAAGGATAGCAAGAAGTTTCAAAAAAATTGGCAATGCAAAATACTCTCTGTTAGACAAATGAACAAGGAAAAGTTTCTTATTCTCTGCATTAACATAAAAGATGCCATGTAATAATATTAGACAAATGTGAGGATAAAAGCGATAATGAGGAGTTCTAAAATACAATTAGAAGTAAAAACATATATATAAATCGACACGATATGCGCTCCATTTGTATTAAAACAAAAAAACTCACGAATCATGAATCATAAAATGAAACACATTCTCGAATGATGTACAAAGTAGTCAATCGATTCATTTTTACAAACAATAGGTCTCCTAATATAGTAAGACATCATATATATAACCAAACAAATCTGGCAACAAGTATGTTATCCAATTACTGCTTAATATTTATACAAACATAAATTAAAAAATGAACCAGTACTATTCTTTAGACAGAGAAATAAAATGCCATTATTTAGAAGACAAATATACGAAGTTAAAAACACTCACTTTCCAAAATATTCTGCAAATATTAAACGAATTATAACTCTAAACAGAAAACCCCAAAAAATAAAATAAATCAACAAAAATGGGTTAAAAATGAAGCAAAAATCTTAGTGATTTAGTTTCTATTGAAGGCAAGGAGCATACTAGGACCATGAACCTGCAAAGCCCCAATTATTGATTTAGTTTCTTTTGAAGAGGAAGGATTACATCATACAAAAAAAATCAAAAGAAACTTCTGAAAGATTTGAGAAAATTACAAGAGCAGTGGTTAAAAGGTAGGTGTTTGTGACATGAAGGGTTTGCCAACGAACAAGCCAGCGTCAAATACTACTCCATACCATCGAATTCATCTTCCTCCCTCTTTCTTCACAATTTTTCCGCTTGAATCTGGGTGAAATTCGTTTCCGAGAAATTAATCCGCGGCGAATCAAACTCCGGTTCCAGCGATTTCTTGGCGCCCCATTCCTTCCAATCCTCGATTTCAAGCGGCGATTAGGAGGATGAGGGAGAGAAAAGTAGGATGAACTTTTTAATTTGGGAGGAGAAGCCGTTTAGAGAGAGAGAATCGATTTTCTGATTCGCAAGAAAGAGGCCTTATTTGGTTTGGGGGAGATAACGTGTAAATCTTCCAAAACGATACCGTTTTAAAATACTGTGTAGAAAACAAAAAAACACGGCTGTGTAGAGCCATTTTCCCCTAAAATTAATTAACTGAGATATATACAATAAATTAACTGGATATAGGCTATAACTTGAACTCTCACCGTATAGCAATACTCAAAGTATACTCAAAATACTCACAAGAATACGCTTGATAATATAGAGAGAGAAAACTTCAGTTTCTGGTGTGTTTTTTAATTCTAACCTAAGCACCCTATTTATAGGAAAATGCTTAGAACACCAAAAATTTTAATAAATTAATATTATATTTTTTCTAAATATCTCTACGCACACTACCATCTGAATTCAGCCTCCTAACCACATGTTAAATGAGTTTCAAAAATGAAAAAAACACTTTTGTAATTAAAAATATTTTAAACTTCCAAAAATCAATTATTTCGGAACTTCGGAACTTCAATAATTCATAATAAATAGCCCTTTTATCAAAAAATTCGAATCTCGCGTGTTTTTATAGGAAATTCAATTATCTACAACTTTGCAGAAAAAAGTTTTTCCAAATTCCAAACAGAAATTGACCGAAATCTATAAATGGGCGATTTTAGAGGCTATAATCAAATTTCAGTCAATAAATTGGGTCCACCGACATGTTTAACATGTTTTAAACATTTATTGCAACAAAAATACTCTTCCTCCTCGTATACTCATATATCCCACATTCGTTGTAAAAATATCACCATTATTATATTATTAAAATATAATAATATATATATTTAAATGAATTATTTTACCAGAAAAAGATAAAATTTCAATTTTCAACAATTGTCACATTAAAAATTTTCTCCATCTATATCCACATAAAATCAATATTTTCCTCATCATATGAATAAATAATTAATTATTCACAAATAATATTACAGAATCACAATATTGACAAATTGCAAGCGGTTCCTAAGAAAGAGGGGCTTTTCAATAAGAATTTCTCTTCTCATCGGGCGCGCAATTAGGTGACCAAACCTCTCCTTAGAGCGAACTTTCTAGACATTGCCAATAATGTTATCTAATAATATTATTCATATAATATGAATTATTGCTTCGATAATGAAAAATCTTTGTGTAATGACAATTATTGAAACAACATCGATTATAAAATATCAACGCATGACAATTATTGAACCAATAAAATAAAATCTTTGAAGCAGTAATTCATCGTAACCATTATTGAGTAGTGCCTTCACGTAAGAGTCAATAATTGGTGCAATACTGCAAGTATCATCTTGTGCAACAACGCCAGACATCGTGTTTTAACCAAGGGTATTCCAAGGTAAAATCAGAATAACAACTACGCCGTTATTTTTAAACAACTTATATTTGTCGTTTTCTTCCTCCAATCGCTTTAGTTATGGGGCCCACACATGGTCGCGCTCGCCGCATTTAATATTCCAACAAAGTCTGAATATTCCACGACTAAACGAATATTCCCGACAACAATGAATATTTTATAACCACTTGCTTATTTTGAAATATTTGCGTATTTTACCTATAACTATCCACATTAATCACATCAACCCTTACTATTTCAAAATAATAATTAGAGGAAATTAAATTTCATTTATTAATTATTTGGGGTCTTACATCACAACTATTGCTTTGTTATAGAAGTGTCACTTAAAGAAAACATTTAATCATTTCAGCTAATGTTTATTGTTTGCTATTACTTGTTGGGCACTCAAATGCTCATTCTTACTTAATTTAAATATTTTCAGTTAAGTATGATCATCCAGAGGGCTCTGCCAGGAACAAAGGGAAAGGGAAGCTTTCATAATAAGTTTGTGTTATCTTATGTAATAGCTAGACTTAAATAAGATGTGATATTTATTATCTATCATGAAATAAAATGTTTTAAGGTCGCGTACCTGGTATTTAAACAACTATGATATGTAAATTAAGTTTGATATTTATGACAATATTATTATTATTCCTCTCAAAGAAATGGTATCGTGAAGCACTGAATTCGGGTTTCCAGTACCTGAATTTGAGGGCGTCACAATTGAAAAAATGGTAACCCTAGCAAAATGATTCGAAAGAAGTAGCGAGCTGTGAACTAGAGAATGAGTAAAATGGTGGAGTTAGGATTTGAGGATTTTGAAAAGGGGAAGGGAACAAAGGCACGATAATTTTTTTTTCTTACCCGACTCCAGGCCTCCGTGTTTTTTAAAGAAGGGTTTGAGGATTTTTGAAAAGAGGATTTTGCTCCATGTTTTTTACATAGATAACATTTTTTTAAAAAAATATTATCTATTTAAAACTAAAAATTGCTCTTAATAATACATAACATTTTTTCATATGTATCTACAATGTTTTGTAAAAAAATGTCGTAAAAAAAATTCCACAACGTTTTTTTTATAAAAACGTCATCTTTTAAGTGTTGTCTTTTTATGGTTTTGTACTAGTGCTCGGTTACTGTTGGCACCCACACTCTCCCTTCGAATCTTAAAATACTGTCTTTATCCATCTTGAATCTCTCTTCTTCATTTTATGCAATCCTCTTCCTTATTTTCTTGCACTCTTCATCCTTCTCTTGCAATTCCTTTACTCTGTCCAACAAGGTTGGACGAGCTTCCACTACAATTAATTCTTCTTCAAACCTCCCCGGTCCCTTTACCTCTATTTCCAATCTCTCCATTTCTCTTATTAACTCCTCCTAAGTTGTTAGTTGAAACAACTTCTCCCTTCCTTTCATGGTTAGCGCGCCGGCTACTATGTTTGCCTTTCCGGTAGTAATAAAGAATATCGCAAGTCATAATCCTTGATTAATTCTAACCACCTTCTCTGACGCATGTTCAACTCCTTTTGTGTGAAGATGTATTTCAGACTATTGTGGTCCGTTTATATCTCACATTTCTCTCCGTACAAATAATGTCTCCAAATCTTTAACGCAAAAACTACTTTCGCTAACTTTAAGTCGTGAGTAGGGTATCATTTTTTGCAATCCTTCAGTTGTCACGATGCGTACACAATGACCTTACCATGTTGTATTAGCACACAACCAAGTCCTCTGTGCGACACATCATTATACACCACAAATCCTCCCATATAATCTAGTAATGATAATACAGGTGCTTCACTTAGTCTCTTCTTCAGCTCTTGAAAACTTTCCTCGCACTTGTTCGTCCACAAAAACTTCACCGTCTTCTTCGTTAGATTGGTCAACGGGGTTGCTATCTTAGAAAAATCTTGGATAAATCTTCGATAGTACCCAACTAACCCTAAGATACTTCTTACTTCAATTGGCGTCTTTGGCTGCTGTTGCCTCCTTTTTAGTTTAACAAAATGGACTCTAACTCATGAAAGTATACATGGGTCAACAAGTAAGACAGAAAAGAAAGTATCGATCCCACGGAGAAAGGTGATAAATCTAAATTATCATTCAACAACTTAATCACTATTTCTATATGCTCAAATTATCAATCATTAAATGAATTTATATCTAATTAATTATCAACACAATAAATAAATATTATTAAAAAGAGGTAATCAAATTAGAGAAATATGGGATCCTAATATCATTTAATGTTTCATCTGAAATGTAAGCCTTATGTTTTGTTTAATTATTTATTATGGAAAGCCAGTGGAGAGCACAAAAGTGGAACATAACCATCTTTCAATGAACTATGTCCAATTTAAAAAAAATCCAAAATTAATAGAATTTATGTAAACATCATAATCACCAAACTCACTATATGTCTATGTGAATTCACAACAATAATGATTTGATGTACAAGCTCTCTTAATAACTACACATGGTGAACTAGTATATGCCTATCTAGGTCACAAATCACAAAGCCTAATACAAATAAGCCTTATGAACATATGCCATCATGGTCTAATCTATACTTATATTTTATTTTCCAAATCCATACAAGCAATTATTGTGAATGGTGATCAAGCATTCAAGCATTTAGCACAACCATAATGGGCAATCCACTGATAAATATACAACATCATAATTAGGCATACATATTTAGACTACACATCAAAATCCATTAGAATCCCATAATGGAATTTAGTTCATTTTTGAACCAACAACCATTATGGGATTAAAGCTAACCATAAAAATGAACAATGTAAACAAGAGATTGAAGAGAAATAAGATATCAAATCTTTTAATTTCTCATGAAAGCCTGCTTTCGAACTGCTCTCTGTGACAACCCGAGAATTTAGAAAATTATTAAAATCCTAAAATGATTGATTAAAGGTTATATGATAGACCTAGACTAAAAATAAGTGAATGGATTTGAGATTTCGAAGAAGGAATTTTGGTGGGTTTAAAATTTTTGTGGTGAATTATTCAGGATTAAGTATATAAGTGTATATGTTCTGTGTGTATAGTCATCTATGTGTACAAAATGTGGTTAAGGGTCAAGGGTTGACTATATAAATTTTATCAGTGTCCAAACTCTATTATATTTAGAACGTCAATGTTCAGTTAGAAAATCTTAAATGATTAAATTAAACGTTTAACTTTAAAACCTAGAGTGGAAATAGATGGTTTATTAAAATTTTTAAGAAAATTTATACGATTTAATAATTGGAAGAGATTATGTATATATGGCAAGCCATATGAAAATGGTTTATTGATTGTAGCAAACCGCATTAAGAGATTTTAATAAGACATTGAATTAAATGTATTGCTTAATATATGAGAATATATTATGATAAATATTTTTGTGAGTTATGTGAGTAATGAATATGAATATTATGTGATGGTTTATATTTTTATTATATAAACAAATAAAAGAAATTAATGTAATCTAATTATATATTAGGAATGGAAAATTTATTAACTTAAGGGTTATGTTACGGGAGAATATTAGTATAAAAATTTACTAAGTCTAAGAGATTTATTTTATATATCTCAATTAATTAATTTTAGGGGAAAATGGCTCTACACAGCCGTGTATTTTTCTTTTCTACACAGTATTTTAAAACGGTATCGTTTTGGAAGATTTACGTGTTATTTCCCCCAAACCAAATAAGGCCTCTTTCTTCCGAATCAGAAAATCGATTCTCTTTCTCTCTAAACGGCTTCTCCTCCCAAATCAAAAAGTTCGTCCTACTTTTCTCCCCCTCATCCTCCTAATCGCCGCCTGAAATCGAGGATTGGAAGGAATGGGGCACCAAGAAATCGCCGGAGCCAAAATTTGATTCGCCGCATATTGATTTCTCGGAAACGGATTTCACCCATATTCAAGCGGAAAAATTGTGAAGAAAGAGGGAGGAAGATGAATTCGAAGGTATGGAGTAGTATTTGACGCTGGCTTATTCGTTGGCAAAGCCTTCATGTCACAAACACCTACCTTTTAACCACTGCTCTTGTAATTTTCTCAAATCTTTTGATTTTTTTGTGTATGATATAATCCTTCTTCAAAAGAAACTAAATCAATAATTGGGGCTTTGCAGGTTTATGGTCCTACTATGCTCTTTACCTTCAGAAGAAACTAAATCACTAAGATTTTTGTTTCATTTTTAACCCATTTTTGTTGATTTATTTTGTTTTTTTGGGTTTTCTGTGTAGTCATAATTCGTTTAATATTTGTAGGTTCCTAAAGGGCATATTTGGATTGAGGGAGATAAGAAGTATGTTTCTAATGATTTGAGGAAGTTTGGCCCTGTTCCTTGTGGACTTATACAAGGCAGAATATTTTGGAAAGTGAGTGTTTTTAACTTCGTATATTTGTCTTCTAAATAATGGCATTTTATCTCTATGTCTAAAAAATAGTACCGGTTCATTTTTCAATTTATGTTTGTATAAATATTAGCGAAGAATTGGATAACACACTTGTTACCAGATTTGTTTGGCTATATTCATTAAATGTTTAAAGAACTGATTTTCCCCCCAAAATTTCATGTGTTGGCTTGTTGCTTGTTGCCTATTGCCTATTGCCTATTACTTGTTTCTTGTGCTTTTTGTTTGTTTTTCAATTTGTCTTAAGACTATGTCCATATAGTATACCATTTGGTGGGTGGGGAAGAAGAAAATATAATTAAGATGCGTGATCCATAAATTATTTTTTCTTATCAATCCTGATTAAGATAGGAGACATGATATTAGTAGGGGGTGGCCGGGGGGGTCAAAGTGAACATTTTTATGTTTAGACCTTGATATATGTCCAAAAAAAATTAAGGGTTTGGAAAGATAATCTAAATTGAGGAAGATCATGCTCCAGTTACGCAAATAAATATTTAGGTCCTATTCCCATTTGGATCAACGAATCAAATGATATATCTTTTCCAATTATATAAAGGGGGAAGAATTTCCACTAAAAATTCAAGAGCTAGTCAATAAATCATTAAAATAATCCTAATTAAGTATGGTAGCAGATTTGCATATCAACCAAGATTCCCCTTTGCAATGTATTTGAAGATATTAGATCAATTAGCTTCCTATATTATTGGTGAATGACAAGTTGAAAACTCACAATGAGCATACTTTTTCAGTTATGTTCACATGTTACACAACTCTTAACTTTGCTCTAAAATGATCAAATAATTGTTGTTTGATTTGAATTAGAGTTTTCAGGTCATTTGTAACTGTTTGGTCAAAACAAGTGTAGTTGTTATACCAAAGTATTCTCTCTTGCTTGATCTAACCAACTGGATACCACCATCATATGCTTGAGAAATTCCCGGTTCACCTAATATAACATTGGTTTTTGTGGTTTAGTTGTACATTTTATTGTCTCTATGTACCTTGAGATTTTCTTCTGGTGGAACAGAAATCCAGCATGTGGGAGCAAACAAATAGATTGAGATGAAAAGAGTGAAAGGAATTGCTAATTCAAGAAGTCCGGAAGAGCAGATAAAGCAAGAATGAAATCAATTCTAGTTCAGTTGTGTGCTAAGCTCATTATTAGAAAACTGAGACTAAATCTTTTTTCATTTTTTTTAAATGCTTATAATTTTTTTTGACATTTAACTTCACTATGTTACATTCTCCTAAAAGTGCTAAATGGAGCCTTGAGGTGTTGATAAACGTTTCCATATCCTTGGGAAGTTGTTATGACTTGCACATTTTAATTAAATGGTTACTCATTCTTGTTCTTGTATTTGATATAATGGAAGTACTTTTGTAAGCTTTTGCCTGAATTGGCCTACTTACAGAGTTATGGTAACTTGCTGCAATTTTATTTTTATTTTTTATTTGTACATTTTTATCTTCATTTTTTTTTAAATTCATCTGGTTTGATTTTTCATGTAATTGTTTCATGAATATGGCACATATGAGACCTTGTTTTTAGAAATTAACAAAAAAGGAGATGTCATAGTAGCTATTTTGTGTGTCTGAATACTAAAAAAGCAGTTACTAGGGGAATTCATCTGAACAAACCATTATATAGCAATATATTAGCCAACAAAAAAGGAGATGCCATAGTAGCTATTTTGTTTGTTTTTTTCTTCTATATACAAGAGCCTAAATTGTCAAATCAAAGCAATGGCGACTTTTACTAATTTGTACTCTGAATGCCTTGTTCAGGATGGTTTCATCAGCCTTCCACTCAACTCATAAATCAACAGACTCTTCTTCCCCAATTCTTTTTTCCAAAATTACAGTCCATCACTCCATGATTTTGGCAGCGTATCATAATCTGTCAAGTGTAAACAATATGCAATCATATAGGGCTTGATCTTGACACCTGCATTCATAAACCTCAGTTAATAATCTGACGATCCATTAAGAGTAAAAGAGAAACATAATTGGTAACAACCACCATAGAACGATAAAGGAAATGGATTTTATATATTCTAGCTTTTTCCTTTCCTTTCATAAGTTTATCCAAGAGCTCTGAACAAAATAAGAGCCCAGATCATAATACATTGTCAAACACGAGAGCCGAGAGCAAATTTTTGAAACTCAATATTTTACTGTATAGATAAACACTAGACAAGTAAGTTATGACCGTCTACAAAGCTAAGTAGTTACCGCATATATCCAAAAATAGCACTGTAATGAATCCATTGCCCATCATCCACAGCAATCAAAAAATCATATTATATGGAGAAGAACTTGGGTTCAAAGCAAGAAGAAAAAGCTTTTTGTTCATATCATCGATGTGATTACTTAACGACATATTAATAGAGCAATGAACAGACCTTGTTCCGGAAAAGAGCTAACATCACACATGCAAAAATTTCTAGTGATAAGTTAAAAGTATTCAGTGTAGAAGGAAAAAATGTCACAAGGCTTATGAAAACTTGCTTTAGTTATTTGCAAAATTAAGACCTGCACATCTACCAACTCAAATTTCTCCTATAAAGTCCTATCCATGTATAAGGTATCAAGTTCATCATTATTAATCAGCATCATGCTAAACTGGACTCTAGACAACTGCTGCAAAATGGTGGATATAAAAATAGTGGAACAAACATCATTTTATATGAGAACAAACATCATGGGCTTGAACATTATCATAGAGTTCAAAGGATAGCAAAAAGTTTCAAAAAAATTGGCAATGCAAAATACTCTCTGTTAGACAAATGAACAAGGAAAAGTTTCTTATTCTCATGCATTAACATAAAAGATGCCATGTAATAATATTAGACAAATGTGAGGATAAACTAATAACAGGGAGTTCTAAAATACAATTAGAAGTAAAATACATAATCACCAAACGCATTATATGTCTATGTGAATTCACAACAATAATGATTTGATGTACAAGCTCTCTTAATAACTACACCTGGTGAACTAGTATATGTCTATCTAGGTCACAAATCACAAAGCCTAATACAAATAAGCCTTATGAACATATGCCATCATGGTCTAATCTATACTTATATTTCATTTTCCAAATCCATACAAGCAATTATTGTGAATGGTGATCAAGCATTCAAGCATTTAGCACAACCATAATGGGCAATCCACTGATAAATATACAACATCATAATTAGGCATACATATTTAGACTACACATCAAAATCCATTAGAATCCCATAATGGAATTTAGTTCATTTTTGAACCAACAACCATTATGGGATTAAAGCAAACCATAGAAATGAACAATGTAAACAAGAGATTGAAGAGAAATAAGATATCAAATCTTTTAATTCCTGCTGCAAAGCCTGTTTCCAGGCTTGTTCCTGTGACAACCCGAGAATTTAGAAAATTATTAAAATCCTAAAATGATTGATTAAAGGTTATATGATAGACCTAGACTAAAAATAAGTGAATGGATTTGAGATTTCGAAGAAGGAATTTTGGTGGGTTTAAAATTTTTGTGATGAATTATTCAGGATTAAGTATATAAGTGTATATGTTCTGTGTGTATAGTCATCTATGTGTACAAAATGTGGTTAAGGGTCAAGGGTTGACTATATAAATTTTATCAGTGTCCAAACTCTATTATATTTAGAACGTCAATGTTCAGTTAAAAAATCTTAAATGATTAAATTAAACGTTTAACTTTAAAACCTAGAGTGGAAATAGATGGTTTATAAAAAAATTTAAGAAAATTTATACGATTTAATAATTGGAAGAGATTATGTATATATGGCAAGCCATATGAAAATGGTTTATTGATTGTAGCAAACCGCATTAAGAGATTTTAATAAGACATTGAATTAAATGTATTGCTTAATATATGAGAATATATTATGATAAATATTTTTGTGAGTTATGTGAGTAATGAATATGAATATTATGTGATGGTTTATATTTTTATTATATAAACAAATAAAAGAAATTAATGTAATCTAATTATATATTAGGAATGGAAAATTTATTAACTTAAGGGTTATTTTACGGGAGAATATTAGTATAAAAATTTACTAATTCTAAGAGATTTATTTTATATATCTCAGTTAATTAATTTTATAACCTAATTATAGAAAGTCTCATTGGGGGTAAGAAATTAAATGTACATGAGTAAGGATTTAATTTATAATTGAGGAAATGAAAATCCTAATTAAATAAATAGGAAATGATAGAATTAAAAGTATTGGACTATGTTAATTTACATGGCCCAACGAATTAGTTAGGAAGTCCAAATATTTTAATTGGATAGCCCAAAAGAATTTAGTGTTAAGCCCAAGTGTTGGCTCAATTATGGAGGGAATGAATGTAATGATTTTATTTTACCCACTTCTACTAACTACTTAACAACTCTTACATGTGTCACTCCTTTATTTAACCAACATTCTTAACCAAAGCTACATGCAACCTTTTAATTATTGAGGAAGAGAGAGAAAGAGGAGTGGGGGATGCATGTTAGATATACAAATTATATCTCTTAATTACACCAAAATGCATTTACTTTCTCTTGCATCCCTTATTTCCTTTCACTTCGAATTTTGCTAACAAAAAGAAAGAGAGAGAGAGAGAGAGAGAGAGTGAGAGAGTTCGGTCAAGAGGAAGGAAGAAGGAAGAGGTTTTTGATCTTCCATTTATCCAAGATCCATCACATAGCTTGGAAGAAAAAGACATGTCAAGAAATCAATGGTATAAAACCAAATCTAAGTTATCCTTTTATTTAAGTTATTTTGATGGAATAAAAATCTAAGGTTTCAAAACTTAAAAATCTTAGATCTATATGATTTAGAGTGTTTTATGTGTGGATCTATCCATCTTGTGTGTTAGAATTTAGATCTAAAGTATGAAATGAAAACTAGGTTTTTCAAAATGTAGAAAATCCTAATTTTTCTTAGCCTTGATGGTGTTTAATCTTTTTTTTGATGAAATGAATCACATATCATGGTAGAATCATGGGTATATGAGGTACTAGTAAGTGTTATGATGAGTTATTTTGGTTATTATGTGAAAAAATTAATGTTTTCTTAGAAGACACCAAGAGTTAAAAATTAGATTTTTGTGAAAACGAAACATAAAATTTAAATGAGCATATCTCCTATTATATTTCGAAGGTTTGAGTGTGGTCAAGTCCTAGAGTTAGATCTATGAGTTTTCTAACTTATGCAAGTGGAATCACTAAAAAAGGAGTTGTAGATTTCTATATGGACTAAACTTAGCAAAGGAGTCAAAAAGTTCAAAGTGACAAAAACCTACTGCCTAGAAATTTAAAAGGAATATTCGGCCACTGAATTTGTGAAATAATTTCAGAACTTTTGGGACATGAAAATATATGGTATTAAGTAGCTCTTTTCCAAAAAATGAGCTCATTCCGACTTAAAATGACCAAGTTATGACCATTTCAAATTTTGTGATTTTCCGACAAAAATGGCTATAACCGGAGTTCTATAACTCCGATTGCCACGAAATTTAAACTGGAGGCTCACGTTAACATGTGTAGGATCCCGCCAAGAGTTAGGAATTTCTGGAGTTAAATGTGAGGTAGCTAATTTCTTAAAGAATTAACTAAAAATTATTTTTGAAAAATACTAAAGTAAGTTCGAAAATTATGAAAAAAATACTTTTTGTGTATGAAATATATGTATATATGTTTCTACAAAAAATAGAAAAATAATAAGTTGATTTGGTGTTTTCATGAAAAGGATATGAAATCCAGCTTGCTGGATTAAAAAGCAGTTTACTGAATTGAAAATATGTTGAATCCAGTTTGCTAGATTGCAGTATAGTTTGCTGGATTGGCCATCTAGATATTGGATTTTGAATCCAGCTTGCTAGATTCCAAATCTGGGTTGCTAGATTAGTATTTGATTTATATGTTCAAGAAAAACTTATAATATATGAGATTAAAGTATTTAAATCATATAAATATAATACTAATGATTGAAAATTCATGATAAATGATAATAATTATCTGAAAATTATTACAAGTTTATGAAAAATTATTTTGACGGATAATAAAATTATCTAAGATAATTAGTAAGTGTTTAGGCAAAGTTTAATTGAACTCAAACTCGATAATTGTCCGACTAGACCATGGGGATGTTAGAATTAAGTTGGGTTCAACTCAGACTGCAATAGTTTGACTTGATACCGAGTCTTAATTAGTTTGTGGACTGATAGTGTTATGTATTTAGGATTATTTTAATATATATATATAAATATTATACCGTGATGATATTATTCTAATATTGGAGATCTATATTACTAATATTAGGTCTTCGGATAAAGCGATATAAACTGCGTAGCAGTAGTCGGTGATTAAGGAAAGTTCCTAACTTCTAATTATTGTGCAAGTTCCTTAAACTCGACCTCGAGTTATATTATTCAATTATACTTACGGTTAAATCATTTCTAATTGTCATGTCTAAGAATTATTAAATCGCACTTTGTGCATACTGCATGTATTCATCAGGTATGAAAGGTTGATCACCTTCATTACCATTCGGTCCAGATATATATATGTTCATGTTCAATGTTCGTTCAGTTATGAAAGTTTGTTCATGCTAATTCACAACTATATTGTTGAATTATAGCCAGTTTATTATTCAAATTCTTTTAATCATGATATATCCTTAAATAAACTTATACTTGTTGGGCAAACTTATGCTCACCCTTGCTATATCATGATAAATATTACAGATTAAGACGCATACGTCGGATACAAGGAAAGGTTAAAGACAATTCCAACTTTAAGTTAATATGTGCAGCTAAAATGTAATAGTATAGTATGAGAATAATGTTATATGTTAGGCAAGTTATGAATTGTGTATAAGTTAAGGTTACTCGACCTTAGGGAATAGTGTATAAAGTTTAATGTATAAACAATTTATGTTTAAATCTTCCGCAATAGTTATAGAATGATTGTACCCGATCCGTGGGGATTTAGGACCCGAATTTGGGGCTTTCACAGTTCTAATCCACAGAAATCTCTAGAAAATGAAAACTATAATTATTTTTGCAATACAGATAAAGAGAGGAGCTTAAATTAGTAATCAAATGCTCTAACCCTCCTTAGAGAAAACTAAAACCTAAGAACAATAGTGAAAACTCAAAAATCACATCTTTGGCAACCAACCATATCGTCCCATAACAAACAAATAAGCTCAAATTTCAAATTACAAAAAGTCAGCAATTTAATCTGAATATGATCGGCGCGGCCATGCACTAATTTACTCTAGATAGAGCGTGGGTGCACTGTAGGAGTCTCTGGCGTATGCATGGCGTGGGCGCACCATGGCCCTTTGATAATGGGGCGCGGCCACGCGGTAGGTGTAACAGCTTCTACACTTCCTTTGGCGTGCAATGATGATAAGGTCAGATGGTAGCCAGCCGTATTACTTCTTTGAGACTTTGCATTCTACCGGCTTCTTGTTTATTCTTCTTTGTTTGTTGCTTCCTTCTTCTTCAACTCTTTCCTTCTTCACTTTACTTCTTCCTTGAACTTCCCTATCACTTTCTCACATCCAGCTGCTATCTTCACTGTTACACAAGCCACCATTCCTTGTTAATGTTATTTCCATGCCATCCATGCCATTCCATGCCTTATGTTGCTATAGGAGTTCCAGCAATGCATATTACAAAATAAACACAAAAAGAAAATAAAACATAACAAAACTACTTGGGATGAGCATAATTCCAGTGACTTGTCAACCAATAAGTAGGTATAAAACCTATTTATCAAATACCCCCAAACTTGAAATATTGTTTGCCCTCAAGACATGCACACAAAAATAAAATAACTAATGCAACTCCATGCTATGCAAACTATACTATGATGCAAGTGACTCCCAAGATTTCCAGCTAAATTGGAATTCCAATCAAGTATGCCTCAGATAATTATCCAGATTCAAGAATAAAGTATCAACTCCAGCTACAAACATAACATTATACAATCAAATAATCCATATTCACTATAAAGATGTTGTGTGTATGTGATGTGTTCATAAATAAACTTAACCAAAGCAAACATTACATATGTTATACTGCTAAAGACAGAAAATTACATTTCAAATCCAGAACTACGTATACTAATGAGACATCAACTACTCCAACATATTAATACAAACTACGGTTCAACAATGGGTTTATTTTGCTTTATTCCTAGTGAGTGCATTTTACACTCCATCCCACTTTCCATTTAATCGAGTGCATTTTACGCTCTATCTCGACCCGCCACGAGATTTAATTATTCAACTCAAGAAGGTTCCAATAATTTTTTTATATATAGAGCAAGCATACCCATGTGTTCCAAAAGTTTGATTATCAGTGTTTTCATAGTCTATGTCCACTTTCTACACAATTCTATATTTAAAAACAACATTTCCTACTCAGTAAGTAAAACACATTATTCTTTTACCAACAGGAAGACTTGAACACCTAAGTGCTAACCGATAGCATCTAAACAACAAATATGGACCAAATCATGTATAACATTATAACTAACTCATGTTATCCACCAAATTCAAGAATCCATCAAATTTCAAATTCATCATTGGCTAAACTAGAATTCCACAAAACTAGATACTTGGGATATACAACTAAACACATAACTAAAATAGCTAATAATCGCTAAAATGTAAAAATTTTTTGCATAATTAAACTAAACACATAAACAAGAAAAAATTATACTAAACACACAAAAATGATGCAAAATAAGATATATGCAATTAACTACATGCTCTACACTACTAAACACCCAATACCCCCAAACTTGAAATATTCATTGTCCCAATGAATGCAGGTTAAGAGTTATAAGAAACTCCCTTAATTATCAGTTGTACCACCCTCCTCGAGTGGTGAGTCTGGCGGTGGAAATGGCACTGTTGTCCCGAACTGTGGCCACTCAAACATGGTTCCTTATTGCGCAAAAGCCTCGGTTAGGGACCGCGTTAATCCATTGGAAAATGCTAAAAATTATCATACATAGCATCTACTTTTCTCTCCATCCTGCGGAGACAACGTTCATCATTTGCAGTAGTGGCTTGAGTCGAAGTGCCTACTTCAGTTATTCGTGTGGGCTGTGGAGATGGCACCGCTAATGCTGCTGGAAGAATTAAGCCTTTGCCCCTCGGGTGCGGTGTACCTCCTACCCAATCCTAAAACTTAGCAATTCTAGCATGAGTGATATCTTGGCTGGGATATTGCATCTGTTCCTCACACAAATGGACTCCTGCTCGTACACATAAATGAGCAACAACCGAGGCATGTGGTATACTCCCTGTGGTTCTACCCCATATGTAGCATAACATGTTTTGGTGTATGAGATGGCAAACATTAATATATTTTCCTGTCATAATTCCCCATAAAATGATATCACGTTCGACTATGATTTCATGTTGGTGTGTTGAAGGCATTAGATTTGCACAAATAAATAATTTCCAGGCTTTGGCATAATGGTTAAGTGTTGAGGTCAGAAAAGTTATAGGCTGATTTGTTCCAGGCCTGTAGTTCCATTGTGTACTCGATATGCACAAGTCAGTGATAACCCTGTCCAGGTTAGTCTCAAACCTTGCAGCCTCGACCCAATTTTCACATCCAGTTGGGGGGTAGGGTAGGTTGAACATGCCTCGTATAGCCTGTGGGCGATAATCTACTTGAACACCTCTGACAAAGAATAACCCACTCATGGTTTCCTTTGCGTTTGCATAAAATTCCTGCACAATGCCCATAAGTGCAGGCATTGGGGAAGTTACAACTCCAATCCAACATCTTTCTATGATTATTTCTTTAAGTTGCCCATCTTGTGCACCATGTTTGAAGCCACACTCCTTCACAAATGTCTTAGGCACTATTCTGTAGTACTCCATCTGGGCATCAAGGCTGAAAAACTTTGTGATGTCAACAATATCCTCACTCTGGCTTCTTGAGGAAGATAATTTTGGAGTGAGGGAACGTGCTCTCTTTGGCCCTATAGTAATTGATGAAGATAAATTCTAAGAGAAGAGGAGATACTGAGTGATGAAAATATGCACTATATTTGAAAGCAAACCCCAAACTTGTTGTACTGACAAACTTAAACAAGCTCTAACTTTATCTCTATAACTAAATGTATGAGAAGTTGAATGTGGAAAAGAAAACAGAATGCGTAAAATATGTAGTGGGGTGAGGAGTTAGGATTTGAAATAAAAATGATTTGGGAGAGATGAAGAGATAGGCGTTAATTTGTGACAAAGAGATGGAGAGGCGCATGTTGGGTAATTGCAACTAATATAAGAGTTAGAGTATGACACGATTTTAGGTCTTAAAAATTTTCAAAGAAGCAGAACCTTCAAGTGAGCCCTGACAGTTTTATACATGATGATGATGGCGCCAGCAGGGTACATGGTGTCCATGGCGCATGCTACTGGTGTTAAACGATGTATAGGGAATGGCTACCGTTGACTAGATCAGTAAAGAAGTACGGCGCATGAGCACTATTTTTGAACTATTGAGATGCGCGGTCATGCTGCCCTGTGCCCATATAAGAAATGAGATGCAGTTAAAGTAGAAATAAGTGGCTACTGACATTCTACAAATCACTTACACATGTAGCATTTACAATTATGAGATATACCAATTCCCAAAGATCAAAATATAAACTAAGTAACATGCATGAATGAATATATCCAAAAGAATGCTCTATATGCTACTCCTAACCAAAATGATATGCACATTCATCTCCAACAAAACTTAAGTGAAAAATTTTATGCAATCAAAAATTTAACACAAAGATTAAGAATAAACATGATTCACAAGAATTAATCAAGAGGTAAGGAAGAGAAATAATGGGGTGCCTCCCATCAAGCGCTAATTTATAGTCAGTTAGCTTGACTATCTCTGCTCCTATTATGTTGCAGAAAGAATCGAGGTGACCTTCTGCCTGTCAACCTCACCACCATAATAGTGCTTAAGCCGCTGTCCATTAACCTTAAAAGGCTTATTTGGGAACTTCAAATATCTCAATCGCACCATGTGGATAGACTGTCTTCATAGTAAATGGCCCTGACCACCTTGATTTGAACTTCCCGATAAAAATTTTAAGTCTTGAATTAAATAATAGAACCCTTTGCCCCGGTTCAAACACTCTTTCCATAATCTTGCTGTCATACCATCTCTTCCCCATTTCCTTGTATAATTTGGAGTTCTCGTATGCTTGCAATCTGAATTCGTCCAACTCATTGAGTTGGAGTAGGTGTTTTTCTCCTGCAGCCTTCAAGTCAAAATTCAGCTTCCTTATTGCCCAATATGCCTTGTGTTTGAGCTCCATAGGAAGGTGACAAGCCTTTCTATATACAAGCTGAAATTGTGACATTCCCAATGGTGTCTTATAAGCGGTCATGTAAGCCCATACTGTATCGTCAAGCTTCAATGACCAATCCTTCCTTGTGGGGTTCACTATCTTTTTCAAGAATTCTCTTCACTTCACGATTTGACACCTCTGCTGGACCATTAGTCTGGGGATGGTAAGCTGTAGTAATGCGATGACTCACCCCATACTTAAATAATAGAGCTGTGAACTGACGATTATAGAAATGGCTGCCCTCATCACTAATAATGGCCTTCAGAGTCCCAAATCTTGTGAAAATTCTCCTTTGTAAAAATCTTAGGACTACCTTAGCATCATTCGTTGGAAGAGCTGCTAATTCAACCCACTTAGAAATATAGTTGACTTCCAATAAGATATACAGATTCCCATATGATGAAATGAAAGGACCTATGAAGTCTATCCCCCACACATCAAAAATTTATACCTCAAGAATTGTGTTCAAAGGCATTTCATTTCTCTTTGATATATTCTCGACTCTTTGACATCTATCACACTTTTAAACAAAACTGTAAGCATCTTTAAAAGTTATCTGCCAGTAGAATCTTGCTTGCAATGATCTAGTCGCTTTCCTTTCACCACCGTAGTGCCCTCCATACAATGACGCATAGCAATCCTATAAAATACCCTTTGTCTCGCTATATAGAATACACTTCCTTATCATCTGATCAGTGCACTACTTGAACAAATCCGGTTCATCCCATATAAACCACTTCACATCATGTAAAAGTTTGTTCTTTTGATGTCTAGTCAAGTCAGCAAGAAAATTTTTGCTCACAAGTAGTTTGCATAGTCTGCGAACCATGGCACTTCACCTTTCACCACAAATAACTGCTTGTCTAGGAAGAACTCATTAATAATAACCTTATCATTTACATCTCTTCCCGGATTTTCCAATCTAGATAAGTGGTCTGCCACTTGGTTCTCAATCCCTTTCTTGTCCTTGATTTCCGAATCAAATTGTTCCAACAGAAGTATCCACCTGATTAGTCAAGGCTTTGCATCTTTCTTTGCCACTAAATACCAAATTTCTGCATGATCTGTGTAAACTATCACCCTAGTTCCAATCAAATATGCACAAAACTTATCAAAAGCATACACAACTGCTAGAAGTTCCTTCTCTGTGGTGGTATAATTCAACTAAGCATCAGTGAGGGTCTTGCTCGCATAGTAGATCATATGGAAAATCTTGTCCCTCCGCTATAGCCCAAAATAGCCCCCACAGCAAAGTAACTTGGGTCACACACTAATTCAAATGGTAGGTCCCAATTTGGTGTTGTGATCACTGGTGTTGTAGTTAACTTTCTCTTTTAATGCTCAAATGCAGCCAGGCATTCTTCATCAAACTTGAACTGTACATCCTTCTCCAATAAACTGCAAAGCCGCTTCGTGATCTTGGAGAAGTTTCTAATAAACCTGCGGTAGAAGCCTGCATTCCCTAAAAAACTGTGAACACCTTTAACAGAAGTTGGTGGAGGCAAATTCTCAATAGTCTCTAACTTAGTTCGGTCCACCTCTAATCCTGTCCTTGAAACTTTGTGTCCTAAAATTATCCCTTCTTGTACCATAAAATGGCAATTTTCCCAATTTAAGACCAAATTTATTTCAACACATCTCCTCAATACCATCACTAGATTCTCTAAACACAAATAAAATGAATTTCTAAATATTGAGAAGTCATCCATAAACACTTCTACATTATGTTCCATCATATCAAAAAATATTTCCATCATACACCTTTGAAATGTGGTCAGGGCATTGCACAACCCGAAAGACATCCTTCTAAAAGAAAATGTTCTGTATGGACATGTGAAAGTTATCTTTTCATGGTCTTCTAGAGCTATCATAATAGGATTATAGCCTGAGTATCCATCTTGAAGGCAATAGTACTCGTGACCTGCAAGTCTATCCAACATCTGATCAATAAACGACAACGAGAAATGGTCTTTCCTTGTAGCTTTATTAAGTCTACGATAGTCCATGCAAACTCTCTACCTCGTCACTATCCTAGTCGGTGTCATTTCATTGTTCTCGTTGGAGACTACGGTCATTCCCCCTTTCTTCGGCACACATTGTACCGGGCTCACCCAAGAGCTGTCTAAGATCGGATATATTATGTAAAAACCCAAAACCCTAATAAGACTCGTATGTGTAAAATCCCGTTATATAAATAAAATTTCTCCGTTCTAAATGTGTTATGTGTTTATATATACTTTGTTCGACAAATTTGACCAAATAAATTTTTGTCATAAAAACGTCGTGCTTGACACCTCGTGCTTAATTTTTTTTCTTCTGTAATCGGACTTTTCGATAAAATTATTTTGACAAGTTGCTTTGTCGTGCTTATACTGACAAAATGCTTTGTCGTGCTTATTAGGATTAGTGAGAAATTTAGGTTAACAATCCTAGATTAACAAACCCTAAACCTAATTAGCAAAACCCTAATCCTAATTTATAAACTAAATCCTAATTAGCTAATTAAACCCTAAATAGATTATATTAACACCTAATCATGGTTAGTAAACTTCAATTAGGTACTAATTAACATTACTTAACATTCCTAATCATTAGAAACAAAACCCTAATCAATATTAGTGAAGATTAAAGCCTAATTAAGCTACTAAACAAACCTAACTAGCTCAAAAGTAGGTTAGGAGTCACCCAACCATGTTCTAAGGCTGCTCATGAGCTGATATCAAACCCTAAGCAGCCCAAGTAACATTTCATCAGATCTTTGTAGAGGCAAGTTGCTCAAAAATGACCAAAAAGCCAAGTTAAAGAATTCTATAAATAGGAACCTTAGGGCTGAGCAAACTCATGAAATTCCTAAGCCTAGATACACTTATAAACTTACCAAATCAAGCCTGGGTGATAGCAGTAACAAAATCAGAAGCTAGAATTGAAAATCATTCAAAAAAAGGTACAAACCCTAGTTCGTAATTATCTCTTTGATCCTATGTTAGATTTGTTGTTTAGATGTTTAGAATTATGTATTAGTATATTACAAAGTATGTTAGATTGGTAGAACACATTTTCATAACATCTAGATGCCTTAAATAAGTGTTTTAAGAAATCTGGAAATTTTGATAACTAGGTCTGACAGTCAAATGTCAGGGCCTATAGATTCATATGTGTTTATGTTTTGGTCCGTTAATTATTTGGTATTTGTAGCCTGTTAGTAGGTCTTTAATCTGGAAAGAAAAAGCAGTTCATCTGAACCAAAGATTTCAAGTTATAAGTTGTCAAAGTGGGTTGTAGTTCACGGATTCTGATTTTACGGGTTACCCGGAAAACTCAAGAACAGTCGAACCGGCTACTTTGACCAATCTGTTTAATCGTCTTCTGTTTGTTATTTTTTTAAGTTTTTGTTATAGATTAATGCCCTATTATATATACTACATATCTATAATCTTAAATTGAACAAACAACGTATAGGTTTACTGGAATTAATGGTCAAAAATCATTGGCCGAAGCTTGACCAAGTTTTACGGGTTTTCGTAAAAGCGAAGAAATATGAAAAACGGCGTTTGGTCGTACTTTGACCAAAGATAATCAGAGACCTTAGAGTTATGCTTTGTTCATGTTAATGTTATATATATGTACCCTGACATATATACTACATATTACAAGAAACATAACACACATCTAATACACAGAATCAAAGATATTTAAGCCACAAAATCGTTGACCGACCATGACTACTGTTCTGGGTTTACCCAGAAACTCTTGAACATCTCTGACAGCGACTTTGAGCCTCTATAACTTCTTGTTATATATAGGTTAAAGACTAAAATTTGTTTCATGTTATACTACTGTATTAGTACTACAACATCAACTCTTGAACAAACCAAGAATCATTATCAGTAGCATTTTAAGTAGTGGTCAAACTAGTCACTCGACCATGACCAAACTGCTGCCCAGAAACTCAAGAACACCTACAACGACACTTTCTGTCACTAAAGGGCTTTAGCGACAGACATAAATTATTTTTCTAAAAATAAATTAAAGAAATTAGAAATAAATAATAAATAAATATAAAAACAGTTTTAAAAATTATATTAAATAAATATAATTAATTTCTGATATTTTTACATAAATTCAATAATTATTTTATATTATTATGATATTACTAATAATTAATTTATTAATAAAGAAATTAGAATAATTATTTATAAATATTAAATATTATTATTGATATACAAATTATAATAAATGATTATAAATTATTTAATAATAAATATCAATGTTTTTGTAAAATTTTAAGTAAATATTAATTAACTAAAAATAGAAATAAAATCATTGAAAGGATAAATACATGTTTTAAATTTCTAAAAATTATTATAATAAATATATAAATTATATAAAATTATAAAAAATAAAATTTAGTCCATTTAGTCCATTTAGTAACTAATTTGATTTTCGATAAAGTATTAAACACCGAAACCCTATTGAATCTAACACGATATTAAATAAATATTATATTTGAGTATTGTTATCAATACTAACGTATTAGATTTATATATATGAACATCGTAGGTATTTATTAACGATTGAATAGCATAACTTGATTGATCTATGCGAAGGCAAGTTTCATATACCCAAGTTATTACTTTCGTAAGTTTCTTAAACCCTAAACTTATTTCTTCATTATGAAAGTTTCCTAAACCCTACACTTCTATCTTGAATTACTTTTGATATGTTATACCAAATATAAACTTGAATTGCCAATTGTTGTAAAGTTATTGCTATAGATTCATCATAACTGAAAAATGAATTGTTTATTCATATGATAATGTTTATTGAGCATAAACTATTGTGTCAAACCAAATTGTTTTGGTAAAACATCCTATACTGAAGTTGGGTATCTCGTAAGGGATAGAGATTTGGTCAATTAATATATTGACATTAATTTGGTGTATTTTGAGCATTGGTAGGATGAGAAGCATACTTCTAGGATGTTGAATAGGCTGATCCCCTATCTCACATCTGAACAAGAGTTCTAAGTCTGTGTGACTGACAGAAATAAAGAAAAATTCCAGAAATGGTTGAAATAAATAGAAATCTAGAAATGGACATAACTATCAGCCAAAATTTGAATTGTTATATTTCTTCAAATCCTATATTGTTATAAATACAAAACTTGCTGAGCATGTCATAGCTCACCCTTGCAAATTATTTCGTTTGCAGTTTTAGATGGTAATCCTGGAACATCTGGAGTAGATAAAAGGAAGCGTCCCTACATAGATTATATTATATTCTTGTATGTTTGAATACCTTGTAATAAGAACTCGTTATAAGAATCATGTAATCAAATCTTAATATTATGATATATATATAACATCTTTTATTTCTGCAACCGTGTTTTCTTACATATATAGATGTCAAATTAGACTTCTTCGAATCTAGTTGAGATCCTTGGGAACTATTTATCTAAGTGAGGGTATTAATAGCATTGACTGTTCATGTTGTTATTAATACTCTAGATTTCAGATGAATAGTTATTATCGATACGATAGTATAAATTTGTTTGGCTTAAACTATACATCTGGGTGAGGGTATTAGTAATATGGACTGTTCAAGTTATTACTGGTACTCTGAATTTCAGATAGATAGAATCTAGTCACAGATATAGTTCATATATCCAAGTGAGGGTATCCAAACACAGTAAAAGTTCTCTTGAGAATTGACATCTGTTATGGGATACTGTGAATTTTGGATCTATGGGAATTATATTTGCTAGTCCCTATATTTAATGTAATCTTATAATCAGATACCATGGGTGTATAGATTTAAAAGCATTATGTTGATTTTCTGTAAGCACCATATCAGATACCGTGGGAGTATAGATATGGGGGTGTTACATATTATTCCTGTGTCTAGCCACTTCGGAACTTCCTTCTTGACCACTTCCTTCTTAATCAGATTTAATCTCTATTGTTGCTCCACTGAAGGTTTACTATCATCTTCCAGTAGGATCTTGTGCATACAAAATGATAGGTTGATCCCTTTCATATCTGCTATGGTCCATCTAATGGTTGATTTGAATTCTCTAAGAACTCTTAGCAGCTTTTCTTCCTAGACAGATGTTAGCGCAGAAGAAATAATAACAGGTAATTTTGAATTATCATTTAAAAATTCATACCTCAAATGGTCTGGAAGAGGTTTCAATTCAAGTTCTAGAGGCATCTTAAGAGATGGCTTGACTTTCACTGACGTGTCCCCAAAAATCTTAAGTGCCTCGATAGGAGTCTTGAATCTTCTAAAGTGTGGTGTTGTGTCAAGAATTTGAACAAACTTGGTAATCTCATCATCTTCTATCTCAGAATTTCCCAAAATAGCACTCTTCAAAGGCTCATTTTCCACCAAATTCTATACTCCATCATTCAACTTCTTGTCCACCATATCAATCATAAAACATTCCTCTTTGTCTGTAGGAAACTTTATAGCCTTGAACGTGTTGAAGGTGACTTCTTGATCATGAATTCTCATTGTCAATTCACCTTTTCTGAACATCTATCAAAGGTTTTCCTGTGGCTAGTAATGGTCTCCCAATGATGATAGGTATACTTCTGTCTTCTTGATAATCCAAGATGATGAAATCCGCTGGGAAAATAAATTTATCCACTTTAACCAACACATCTTCTATAATACCCCGTGGATAAGTAATGGACCTGTCAGCAAGCTATAAAGTAAGATTTGTCGGCCTTAGAGCTGAAAATCCCAACTGATTAAATACTGAAAATGACATCAGGTTGATGCCCGCCCCTAAATCACACAAGCATTTGTTAAAACACATCTTCCCAATTGAACAAGGTACCGTGAAGCTTCCCGAATCCTTTAGCTTCGGAGGTAACTTACGCTGATGTACCGCACTACACTCTTCAGTAAATGCTACTGTTTTGAAGTCTTATAGTCTCTTCTTCCTTGACAAGATTCCCTTTATAAACTTTGCATAACTTGGCATCTGTTCCAATGTCGTAGCGAAGGGTATGTTGATTTGTAGCTTCTTGAATACCTCCAAAAACTTATTAAACTACTTATCTTCCCTTTACTTCTGTAGTCTTTGTGGATATAGAACAAGGGGATGAACAACTAGTAGTTTAGTCACTAGTTTCTCAGGTGAATCTTTACTCATCTTCTCCACTTCCCCTTGTTCTGAACCTTCTTTAGACAAAACATCATCAGAACCATTTTCATCACCACGTGGCAGCGCGGCAGCACGGTTTCCCTTTGTAAAAGTGGTGCGGGCGCGCCATCCTGCAGTCTATTTCCCTGATCTTAAAGTTATGGCCTAATATTATTCTTTACCCTATCTTCTTGGCTTAGCTTATATTGTACTTGGCAAGGTCCCTTGTGGTCTGTTATTCAGCATACTGGCCATTTGACCCATCTGCGTTTCTAAATTCTTTATAGCCACTGCTTGGCTCTTGATCATTACCTCTATATTTGCCATGTACTTGAGCATCATCTCCTCCATTTATGACTTCTTTTCTTGCTGAGGTGCAGGTTGTGGATGATGTTGTGGTTGCTGTTGAAATCCTAGAGGGTAGGGTGGTTTTGGTGCATACTGCTGATGATATGGTTGTGACTGAAACTGAGACTAAAATTGTTGATTTTGTTGGTTGTTTTTATTGTTGCTCCAGCTGAAATTGGGATGGTTGCAATTTTTGGGGTTATAGGAATTCTGGAACTGATTCTAATTTTTCTGATAGTTGCTCACATACTGTACGGATTCTAAACTTATAGCACACTGATCGGTTGTGACCCCTCACATATCTCACATACACAAGCAACTGGCTTCACTTTATTCTCTGCCAACGAATTAATTTTCTTTTCCAAAGATGCCATCTCAGCTAACAACTGTGTGATATCATCCACCTCTAACAATCTGGCAACTTTAGGCTGTGGCATCCTGGCCTTAGGATTTTGGAAGTCATTTGCTGCCATAGTCTCTATGAGATTATAAGCCTCTTCATAACTCGTAGCCCATAAGGCTCCTCCTGCTGCAACATCTATAATCGGCCTTGATTTCCATCCCAATCCACTGTAAAAAGTATTTATCACTATGAAATCCGACATTCCATGATGGGGACGTTTCCTTAGCATCTCTTTTGTAGCATTCCCATGTTTTATACAATGTTTGTGATGCCCCCAAATTCAGGTACTTGAAACCCGAATTCAGTGCTACACAATACCATTTCTTTGAGCGAAATAATAATAATTTTGTCATAAATATCAAATTTCATTTACATATCAGAGTTGTCTAAATCCCAGGTACGCGATCTTAAAATGTTTCATTACATGATAGATAATAAATTTCATCATCTTATTTAAGTCTAGCTATTACATAAGATAACACAACTTATTCTGACATCTTTCCTTTCCCTTTGTTTCTGGTAGAGCCCTCTAGTTGATCATACTTAACTAAAAACATTTAAATTAACCAAGAATAAGCATTTTAGTGCCCAACAAGTAATAACAAATAATAAACATTAGCTGAAAGGATTAAAAGTTTTCTTTGAGTGACACTCCTACAACGAAGAAATAGTTGTGAAGTAATTGAAATAATTCTAATCAACATACCAATTCTATTTCAAATTTTTGAAACTACGTACTGACTATAAATGGAGATCACTCGACAGACTATGAACCTTGTTTTCTATTTTCGAAAAGGTTTAACAGAACTTCATATGTAAACCATCATAACTTACGGGCACGGGGGGTAATCAGCCCGTTATGCCCTGTATTGATCAATACTACATACCAGAACGATATTCTCGTTCATCATAACTGCCTTGGGTGCACAAAAGTTTCCATGATTCGGGATGTTCATACTTAGCCTGAGTCCGAACCAAAGCAATTTGGTTGGATATCATTAGGGTTCTATCATGTTCAACGATATTCTTAAATCTGTGTCTAGCCGAGTCAAATAGCTTAGACGACTTTTAATTAAGGTATACATACTGGAAATCAACAAGTATGTATCAACATGTACAATAATTATCCAAGTGAGGATACTTGTATAACCATACTTAGAATTCAACGAACAGAATATATATATCAGAATCTTATAGTAATACGGAACTTATAAACAATGAACGAATAAAGTTTGGGAACTTGTATGAATATAAATGATTGGATACATAATCAATAACAATAGAGTTTTGTCGACGTCGGGATTTTTTGATGTCACTTTTCGTTACTTGTTCTTTGGTGTTCTCATGTTAATGTGAGATTTGTTTGAAAAACAAGTGAAAAAGGTTCGACATGTGTAATGTCGACTATTTGACTTTAATAGTCGCCAGTTGGTGTATTTAACTGGTTTCACCAATGCAACCGAAAAGGTTTTCACATTGACCCAGTGATGTGACACTGCTAAATGGGTTTGTGAAACCGAGATTTATTAAGGGTTCGAGGGCTTGGTTATACGGAGGTAAGGTGTTAGGCACCCCCCGACATCCGTGTTACCACGGTGACCACCACTTCTGAAAGAAACTATTATATGAATGTGTGTGTGTGGATCAATGTGCAATTATTTGGAAGTAGTGTTGTACCTCGTTCACACCTATATACAAGGGTTTGAATTTATAGAACAATTCAGTTTTAACCAGATATAGCAATGAGGTTTTATAAAAAAGGTTTTTTCAAACCATGTGCTCAATAGTAATTGAGGCCTTTGATACTTCCATTTTTATTATCTAAATGTTCGGCTTGTTTGCTTTTACTTTTGAGATGCGAGGCATCTGCGAGAAAATAATATACAGCAGTGCCGAACTCCTTATGGGCATGACATCCATCCAAGGAAATTCAGACACTGTAAATAATGTACAAGCTGCTTACAGCTGGAAAATGTCCATCATTGGAACCGAATCTAGATTTAGTAGACTGAATCTATGATCACATGATTTCTAGGCTCACATGATACTGCAATTTGTATGGAAAGCAGTAAGCAGTTATATATATATATATATATATATATATATATATATATATATATATGTGTGTGTGTGTGTGTGTGTGTGTGTGTGTGTGTGTGTGTGTGTGTGCATGATCAACCACCACGAAGCAACTCCATGGGGGATCAAAAATGTAAATAAAGAAATAAATGCTATCAACCGCCACGAAGTGAACTCCAGACGGGACTTGAATGTAAATAAATCTGTAAAAAGTTGTCAACTGCCACCAAGTGAACTCCAAGCAGGACTAAATGTAAAGAAAGCTGTAAAAAGCCACGGAGGAAACTCTAGGCCTGACATGAATGTAAATATATATATATATATATATATATATATATAAGTAGTAAATGCTCCGGATATGAAATCCTGGCTCATCGGATATGTCCGACAACAGTTATATATATAAGTATGTATATATAAAAGCAATTAAATGCACCGGATGTAAAATCCAGGCTCATCGATGATGAGTCTAACCACAATTTATATATATAAGTATATATATATATATATATATATATATATATATATATATATATATAAGCAATTAAACGCTCCAGACCAAAGTCTAGGCTCAATCGAGGCATAACTCGATAATGTTAGTCCGTATAAAAATATATACATATATATATAAGTATATATATACAGACAGAAATGAAAACCACAGACCGAAGTCCGGGCAAACACACTCACACGACTCTCAAAGTGTACAACAGTGTGTGATAATATGAGAAGAAAGCTTTATAGAATGTGAGAAGGCTTACAGTGGGCTGCCAAAGTAAACTTCTATGACTTTATTTGGATAACTACTCAGCTCCCGCCGGATAAAAGATAGCTATATGTGATCTAATAGAAAAGAAAACACTCAATATGGGTGTGTACAGAGCAAAATGGACAGGGCTTCCTCGCATTTTCTCTCTCTTCTTTCTTCCAAATGGCTAACCCCCAGCCTTGTATATATAGACGGATGGCCGCAGATGTACCTGCGGCTGGTCGTGGTGGGCCCAGGCTTCGTTTGTCCTGTCGTCTCGAAGTACGTGCACTCACACACTATAATGTCCGCTCGAACTTGCAAAACTTCAATCCGAGCTTCCGAATGAGGTATATGTGACCTTCTTCAGATAACTTGTGTCGAGAGTTATGCAATGACATGGATTAGAGGTTGTACGAAGTCAATAAGAAGGGACCATGCCCATGGTCTTCAAGCTTCAAATTCTATCCATAGTACTGCTACGTGTAATAATCACTCGGGATTGGATATCCTGGTTCTTGAAGGACATAGTTTTATGTATGTATGTATGAAGTGTTGAGACGACGCGCAGGTGTTGAAAGGGGAAAAATGATGTTTGACTCTTCGTCGGGGTTATCGCCGGTTTGAGCTGAAAGTAGACATTGCACAGGGTTACATCTGAGATTGGACTACTTATTGGTGTGATGCGATATCATCTTGTGAGAGGAAGTGTTGAAGTGGGAAGATGATATTTGACTCCTCACCGGGGTTATCGCCGGTTTTAGCAAAAAGCAGACGTTGCTCAGGGTTACATCTGAGATTGGACTGCTTGTTTGTGTGCCTCACTGTCATCTGTGGGTGTGCCTATCCGCCGTTGTTAGCTCCAAGATTACGAGGTATGAGTGCCTCGGCAGGAGGGCTGCGATTGAAGCTGATCCCATGTGTTTGAAACAAGCATTTCCGGAGTTATCGCCGGAACTGCAACAACATTCCTTGGGGTTATCACCAAGGATGAAACTCGGGGTTATCTCTGAGGTTGGAAATGATCCTTCCGGTGTGTGTTCCGGGGTTGAGGATGAGACTCCTAGTGTGTGTTCCAGGTTGAGACTGATGTTCTCGGTGTGTGGTCCGGGTTGTGAACCGATCCTCCGGTAGTATCCGGAATGGATGTGAGCTGTCTTCCAAGCTTATCTCTGAAAGACGATTCTGCCCACCTGTAATGCTAGTAACAGTTGTGTAGAAAAATTTTAAGTGTCTACAAGTTTAATAATATGGCATAATGATAATATAATTCTGAAACTTTCTTACTCATGTCCATTGCGTAAAGTAAATGTGATAACCCGGGATTTCGAATAATCCCAATTTTACGAATAATTTTTTTATTATTTAATATTGACATTGACTATTAATATTGTACTGTGTATCTGTGATATGAGTCTCGGGAAGTAGTCAATTTATATGAGTCTCATGTCCAGGCTTCGCTTGTCCCGTCGTCTCGAAGTACATGCACTCACGCACTATAATGTCTGCTAGAACTTCCAGAACTTCAATTCGAGCTTCCGGGCGAGGTATATGTGACCTTCTTCGGATAGCTTGTGTCGAGAGTTACGCAATGACATGGATTAGAGGTTGTACGAAGTTAGGAAGAGGGGACCATTCCCATGGTCTTCAAGCATCAAATTCTATCCAAAGTACTTCCACGCGTAATAGTCACTCGGGATTGGATATCCTGGTTCTTGAATGACATAGTTGTATGTATGTATGTATGTATGAAGTGTTGAGACGACGCGCAGGTGTTGAAAGGGACAAGATGATGTTTGACTCTTCGTCGGGATTATCACCGGTTCGAGCTGAAAGTAGACGTTGCTCAAGGTTACATCTGAGATTGGACTACTTGTTGGTATGTTGTGATATCATCTTGTTAGAGGAAGTGTTGAAGTGGCAAGATGACGTTTGACTCCTCATCGGGGTTATCGCCGGTTTGAGCGGAAAGTAGACGTTGCTCAGGGTTACATCTAAGATTGGACTGCTTGTTTATGTGCCTCACTGTCATCTATGGGTGTGTCTGTCTACCCGCTATTAGCTCCGAGTCTGAGGTATGAGTTCCTCGGCAGGAGGACTGAGATTGAAGCTGATCGCATGTGTTTGAAACAAGCATTTCCGGAGTTATCGTCGGAACTGCAACAACATTCCTTGGGGTTATCACCAAGGATGAAACTCGGGGTTATCTCTGAGGTTGGAAATGATCCTTCCGGTGTGTTCTGGGGTTGAGGATGAGACTCCCGATGTGTGTTCCGGGTTAAGACTGATGTTCCCGGTGTGTGTTCTGGGTTGTGAACCGAACCTCCGGTAGTATTCGGAATGGATGTGAGCTGTCTTCCAAGGTTATCTCCGAAAGACGATTCTGCCCTCCTGTAATGTTAGTAACAGTTGTGCAGAAAAATTTTGAGTGTCTACAAGTTTAATAATATGGCATAATGATAATATAATTCTGAAACTTTCTTACTCATGTCCATTGCGTAAAGTAAATGTGATAACCCAGGATTTCCAATAATCCAAATTTTACGAATAATTTTTTTATTATTTAATATTGACATTGAATATTAATATTGTACTGTGTATCTGTGATATAAGTCTCGGGAATTAGTCAATTTATATGAGTCTCATGTCCAGGCTTCGCTTGTCCCGTCGTCTTGAAGTACGTGCACTCACGCACTGTAATGTCTACTCGAACTTGCAAAACTTCAATCCGAGCTTCTGAGGGAGGTATATGTGACCTTCTTCAGATAGCTTGTGTAGAGATTTACGCAATGACATGGATTAGAGGTTGTACGAAGTTAGGAAGAGGGGACCATTCCCATGGTCTTCAAGCATCAAATTCTATCCAAAGTACTGCCACGCGTAATAGTCACTTGGGATTGGATACCCTGGATCTTGAAGGACATAGTTGTATTTATGTATGTATGAAGTGTTGAGACGACGCGCACGTGTTGAAAGGGGCAAGATGACGTTTGACTCCTCACCGGGGTTATCGCCGGGTTGAGCGGAAAGCAGACGTTGCTCAAGGTTACATCTTAGATTGGATTGCTTGTTTGTCTGCCTCACTGTCATTTATGGGTGTGCCTGTCTGCCCGTTGTTAGCTCCGGGTCTGAGGTATGAGTGCCTCGGCAGGAGGGCTGAGCTTGAAGCTTATCGCATGTGTTTGAAACAAGAATTTTCGGAGGTATAGCCGAAACTGCAACAACATTCCTTGGGGTTATCACCAAGGACGAAACTCGGGGTTATATCCGAGGTTGGAAATGATCCTTCCGGTGTGTGTTCTGGGGTTGAGGATGAGACTCCCGGTGTGTGTTCCGGGTTGAGACTGATGTTCTCGGTGTGTGGTCCGGGTTATGAACCGATCCTCCGGTAGTATCCGGAATGGATGTGAGCTGTCTTCCAGGGTTATCTCCGAAAGACGATTATGCCCTCCTGTAATGTTAGTAACAGTTGTGTAGAAAAATTTCGAGTGTCTACAAGTTTAATAATATGGCATAATGATAATATAATTCTGAAACTTTCTTACTCATGTCCATTGCGTAAAGTAAATGTGATAACCCGGGATTTCGAATAATCCAAATTTTACGAATAATTTTTTTATTATTTAATATTGACATTGACTATTAATATTGTACTGTGTATCTGTGATATGAGTCTCGGGAATTAGTCAATTTATATATTGACTGAGAAATTAGAGTAGAGTTGTGCTTAACAGCTTTAAAAACCCTAACCCTGATTTCTGGATAGGGATTCGACAAAAATTGCAGTTATAATATCTATAACTGTGTGTATGTGGAGGTACTGTATAAAGTTAATGTCTAATAATTGACTGGATAGGGTTTTATATTATAAACCCTAATAAGGGATCAGAAACCCTAATCTCAGATTTAGAAAACCAAATGTACAGTTAAAAACCCTAATTGTACGCCGGAAAACCCTAATTTAATCAGGAAACCCTAATTGTAATTTAGAAATTTTAATTTTTCTAATTTAAAATCTTAATTTTAAATTTTTTGGAAGCTAATGATTTAAAACATAAGGGTTAGAACCTTAAGGTTAAACCCTAAGGGTTTGTACAATTGTCAAGTGTCCCATTAAAATGGGAGGGAGAAAGACCAAAATGCCTTTTTTCATTTTCTTTAATAGGTAACTTGTAGAAATTGCTATCCACTTTAGTTGGTAAACTAATATTGATTTTGTATAACCTACAAATACAAAAATCAGCCTATTTTGCTAGCAATCTCAGCAATATGCAATGAATCAAAGTAATATAAATAGATTTGGAGAGAGAAAGTTCACAAAAATTGCAAAATTGTTATCCAACTCTCAACAACTCTCTCTCTCTATCCCAAACCTCCGAATTCCTTGAGTGGATCGGTCACCAAATAAACCCTAGAAACACCAAGATCGAGTTAAGGAAAAATAATTTTTGACCAATTGGAATATTTTTCTTTAATATTTATAATTATTTAAATATTAAAAAGGTATTTAATTTATTTAATTAGTGTATTAAATAAATTGGAGAAAAATGATTTAATATTATGAAAAATCATTTTAAATAAGAATAATATATTTAAAAATATTTTGAGTTATAAAATGTAACTTTTGATATTTTTAGAGAATTTTCATTAATAATTTAATATTAATGATATTTAATTTATTTAATTAATATATTAAATAAATTAGAGAAAAATGATTTTAATATTATAAAAATCATTTTAAATGAGAATAAAGTGTTAGAAAATATTTTGAATTATAAAATATAATTTTCAATATTTTTGGAGAATTTTCATTAATAAATTAATATTAATGATATTAGATTTATTTAATTATTATATTAAATAAATGAATTAAAATGATTTTATTGATTTAAAAATCATTTAAAAATGAGAAAAATGATTTTAAAATATTTTAAGTTATAATTAATGACTTTTAATATTTGGATAATAATTTCATTAATATTTAGATATTAATGGTGATGATTTAAAATGATTTTAATTATTTTAAAAATCATTTAAGTAGAATATTGTTGATTTAAAAATATTTTAAGTTATTAATAATAACTTTAATATTTTGACAAGTATGTCATTAATATTTTAATATTATTAAATATTAATGATGATAAGATTATTTGATAATTAAATCATTTAAAAATGATTTCGATGTTTGAAAAATTATTATAAATTATAATAATTGCTTATAAATTATTAAAAGCTTCCGAAAAATATTATTAATGATATTTGACTTATCTAATATAATATTGAAGCTTAGAAACCGAATTTAATTGACAATAACTGTGTTAATTATCGGATAGGGTGACCAGAACACCGAGAATGGACCGAAGTCCAACCAGATCAAACTAGTTAGACTTGTTAAGTATTTATATAGGTTATAAACACTAATGTGGCTATGTGGCTATGTGGTAATGTGTCTAGGAGAAGTTTGACTGTGAATTACAGTGCTATGTGTTATGAAATATTGTTCTAATTATGAGACCTGATATTATTGGTTATAGGTCTTTTAAAAGCGAGATAAGTTTATTTGTGTAGTATGTAATCGTGGAAGAGGCAAGTTTCCTAACTCAACCTTGAGTTATATTCATTCAATTATTATGGTGGTTAATTATTGCTAATTATACCACGTCCGAGGGATTTATTGTTGATTATTCGTAGATTAGTGCATGTTTAATAATTCAAATTGAATTCTTGATTCATAAAATATACATTTGTAGAATAAGCATTTGTTGGATATTCATATCCGTAGAAGCTAGAATTGATAGTCTGAGATAATTCTGCATTTATTGTCAAATTATGTTGAGAAATGTCTTAGCTAATTATTACGGCTGAGCGAACATTTGTTAGAATTTGATAGATTAGAGAAAAGAAAAGAGAATTCAATTATTATTATTGACAGATCGATGCCAATTATTTAGGTTAGAAGAGAGAAGTAATTAGAATTTGAAATCACAAAGTATTTCGTTGTTAAATCAAAATCTTGATTCGAGACCGAGAGAAGAACAACCTTTTATATAAAGGGAACATTTTATTGGTCGTAAATTCGACTACTGTGCGCTAAGTTTAAGTATTATGCATAATATAGGGTACAAGGAGTTGATTGGCTCTATGTACTTGCAGAGGGGTATGATTTAATCTTTATGGTTATCTGATACACCTTAGTATATATCAAAGTAAATCTTTGATATCTACCCGAGAAGATAAGTTCAAGATCTTGTGTGATCACTCAGCATAAATCTGGAAAACATTCCACTTTGCTATTTCGTAGAATTGATTCTTGATTATTCATTAGAATATCGTAGAAACTTTGAAAGCGTTGTACTCTTTCATTATTGAATTATTGTGTTGTATAGAATACGAGAAGACTTGTTATTGAATAACGATTTGTTCAAATTTATTTCAAAGTTCCCCGAACTTTGGTTTCATTCTATCAAAATAGATAGTCATTGTTTTGAATTCTTATACATTTATTGTATGTCTTAACTATGGAGCAAATTAGTTGCTCACCCTTGCTAAATAAAACTTTTTTACTAGGGACGAAGTGGCGAGGAGGTCTTATGAAGGATAAAGGCAAAGGCATAGTTATTAATTAGTTATGATTGAAATATTTATTATGTTGTATTGTAAACCCTTTTTGTATATCTAAGGGGTATGTTTGTAATGTTAAGGTTAGCGGACACAGGATTAATGTATTAACACGTATGTTAATGTGGTATGTATTACTATTCATATATGAATGGGTAGTTAGATGCTATTATATTGTGAATCGTGAACACCAAACTCGGGGGTCAAGTAACCCGGATTTGGGGGCGTCACAGGTTGATATTAAAGTTGTAGTGACCAAGGTGTCACTAGTTAGTAGTAAAGCTGTAGGTTATAAACCTTAAGTGGGGTGGGGAAAAACCCTAGGATTATAACCATAAGCGAGATAGAGAATACTCATTTAGAGTACTAAGTAAGGGATTGCAGAAGCGTACCGATAATGAGATATGTGGACACATAGTGTGAGAAGTTTGTACTGGTGAAGTACTAATTAAGTTGTTTAAATTCATTATAGGATGTCGGGAAAAGATAAGATGACTACGGAGATGCCAGTGGCTGTCGCACCAGTGCTAGTAGCCGAGGTGCCGGTACAAAGCGAGTATGTAGAAGAAGTGGGGAAGGATGAACCTATGGTCAATCTTGGGAGTGATCATGATGATTATCCCAAGATGTACCTGAGTGGTGATGAGGAGGCGGAGTTCGAAGAAGTCATGGTGGAGAAAGAGTGTAAGACCAACGTAGGAGAACAAGATCAACTATCTGTAGAAGTCCAGGAACTTTGAAGTAAAGTATTTCTCTTGGAGGAGTTGTGGAAAGACAGAGCGAGCGTTCTGAAAAATGATTGAAGAAGCGGAACGAGCTAAAGGCGCAGTGGGAAGAGATGAAAGGTGAAGGTGGTGGATCATCTGAAGGAACAAACAAGAAGGACAAGAAAGAAGAAGAAAAGAGGGAAAAGAGGCGGTGAAAACTCGAAAATTCAAACTCGAAGAAGAGGCAAGCTTGCAGCAAGTGTGAGAAGACTTACCTGGGAGAATGCATGATGTGGAAGAACGTGTGCTTCAACTATAAGCAGGAAGGACATATTTCTCTGCATTGTCCTAAGCCGAATTTGAGGAAGTGTTTCTTATGTGGTAGAACGGGTCACAGATTCAACAAGTCTCCCAACAAGAAGAAGATTGGTGATGGAAGTGGTCGGTAGATAACTTAGATAAATGCGATAGTATCTTTTGGTAGAAATTTATGATATTAAGTGTTGTAATATCGAGAATGATGTGTAAACATATATAAATATATATGTTTTATGAATGAAATCTTTATTTTCTATATGAATATAAGATTAAGATTAATTTGTGTCTTCTTAAAACTCTTACTTATGGTAAGTTCATGACTCATAGTTATATGAAATGTTTTGAACCCCTCAACGAATAGACGCCAAAGGTCTGACTAGGGTAAGTTCATACACTCATATAATTGTGGCAAGTTTCTAAACTCATAAGTGTGGTAAGTTTAATGAACTGGGATTAGATACGTGTGAATATGGTAAATGACAACTTTTTGTGTAAAGTTGGAGAGTTGCAACTTTTTGTAAAGTTGAGTATGTTAATCCTAAAATTATTTAAAAAGGGATAGTAATATGTGTTAATTACTATATGTACTATGTGCTAATTGAATAAATATGTGATTACATAAAAAAAATATGTGTTGAATTCTTATTGTGTTAAGAATTTGTATAGAGAAAGAGAATTAATATAAGATTTTTATTTAAATCGGATCATGCCGCCTAGGCAGCGTAATTGAAATCAAAGAGAAGAAGCGTTCGGTGAATAATGAAGGTGGTCAAAAGTGACCCGATGCAAAATTTGCAAATATGATAGTCGAAGCTATGGAAAATAGAGCTCAGCAAGAGGAAGAGAGCGAAATCGGCCGGTGATAGATTGGCAAACTTCAAGGACTTTAAAGCGGTAGGACACTTTGAATTCAAAGGGAACCACGGATCCGATTGAAGCCCAAACTTGGGTGAAGGAGATGGAGAAAGCATTAAATCGTCATTGCATGCGAGTGGCGAAAAGAACAAAAGATGACTTTTTGCTACATACTTGATGAAGGGAGAAGCTAATTATTGGTGGGAGACTAATCGAGGCAAGAATTTGGTACAACGGTGGTAAGCGTGGACAAGATTTAAGGAGTTGTTCTTTGAGAACTACTTTTCAACAAGTATCAAGCACGAATGGAAGTCAAGTTTCTAGAACTAAAGCAAGAGAGAATATATACATTTACGAATATGTTGCTAAATTCAACGAATTAGCGAGATTTGCACCTCATCGATGGACACGAAGCGAGAAAAGCGAGAAGATTTGAGAATGGATTGAAGCCGGGGATATACAACAAGGTGGCGGTATTTGCGGATCAATACGTTTGTGATTTTATTGGAAAAAGCATTAATTCTTTGAAGGAGGAGCGAAGTTGCATCTCGATTTCATCGGAGAAGAAGAAGAAGACAAATGAAGGAGGAAGTAGTGGGGTAGTGCTTTCGAATAAAAGGAAGTGGAGTGAGAATACCCAATCAGGTAGTAAGACTGAAGGGTATAAGAAAGGAGGAGAGCCTTGTACGATTTGTGGAAAGAACCATCCAGGAGTATGTCTGAAGAGGAAGGGAGTTTGTTACAACTGTGGACAAGGAGGGCACATGTCACTTAATTATTCCAGCCCGAAAAAGATTCAAGGTTGTTATGTGTGCGGATCGACTGATCATTTGGTTAGGAACTATCCTAAGAAGAATGCGGAGAAGGAAAGTGTCAACAAGGGACCTGGTCGTGGAACCTTAGCGATTCGAGGACCTGCACAGCCAGGAAGACCAACAGCCCGTACATTTAACATGACGGCGCTAGATGCAGTGGCTACTCAGGAGGTGGCAATAGGTAACGATTTCACTTAATATTTAAATTACGCGATTAATATTGGATAAATATTGTCGTGAATTGTTTTATTTTATGGATCCAACTCACTGGTTAGAATTTAAAACATAAATTAATATTATGTTGATAAAAATGAATTGATGATACAACTTTAAAAGATTGTAGAGAATAAGAAAGCGGTGATTAGAGGACGGAATCCTTTTAAGGAGGGTGAATGTGATAACCCGAGATTTGAATAATCCAAATTTTATGAATAATTTTTTTTTTTATTTAATATTGATATTGATTATTAATATTGTCTTTGTGTATACGTGATCTGAGTCTCGAGAATTAGTCGATTTGTGTATTATTTGAGAAATTAGAGTAGAGTTGTGCTTAATGACTTTAGAAACCCTAACCCTAATTTTTGGACAGGATTTGATAGAAAATGCTGATTATAATATTTGTAATCGATGAATATGTGTTTGTCTTTGTATAAAGTTAATGTCTAATAATTGACTGGATAGGGTTTTATATTGTAAACCCTAATAAGGGATTAGAAACCCTAATCTCAGATTTAAAAAACCAAATGTACAGTTAAAAACCCTAATTGTATGTTGGGAAACCCTAATTTAAGATCCATGATTCCTAAACCCTAATTAGGAAACCCTAAATCTAATTGATAAGATTGATGTGTTTATTAAATGATTGATGTGATTAGGAAACCCTAATTTAATCAGGAAACCCTAATTGTAATTTAGAAAATTTAATTTTTCTAATTTAAAATCCTAATTTAAAAATTTTTGGAAGCTAATGATTTAAAACCTGAGGGTTAGAACCTTAGGGTTAAACCCTAAGGGTTTGTACAATTGTCAAGTGTGCCTTTAAAATGGGAGGGAGAAAGTCCAAAATGCCCTTTTTCATTTTCTTTAATAGGTAACTTGTAGAAATTGCTATCCACTTTAGTTGGTAACACCAAATATTGACTTTATGACATTAAAAAATACAACAAATCAACCTATTTTGCTAGCAAGCATAGCAACATGCAATGAATCAATGTAATATAAATAGATTTGGGAGAGAGAAAGTTCAAAAAAATTGCTCATTTGCTATCCAACTCTCAATAACTCTCTCTCTCTCTCCAAACCTCCGAATTCCTTGATTGGATCGGTCACAATAAATAAACCCTAGAAACACCAATATCAAATAAGGAGATCAAGATCAAGATTTGGACTAGAAAGGTATAAACCCTAATTTTATTTTAGATCTTGTATGCTAAGAAAATGTTTGTGTTTATATGTTTAAATCAGTGTTATATGATGTTTTATGATGATCTATGTTGATATAACATAGATTAATAGCATCAAAGTGGGTAAAAGTTGTGTTTTTCACAAACTGTTCGAGTTTGAAACATGGTCTGACAAGAAATGTCAGTAGCCGTAGATCTTGATATGTTTATGGTTTTTGATCATTTAAAGTTGTTATAGGTAGCCTGGTATATGGTCTTTAATCTGCAAGTGGAATAAGTCTCATTTGATGTCTAGATTTATAGTTATTCATGGTCAAAACCCGTTGACCGGGCATGACCATGAACTTTCTGGGTAACCCAGAAAGTGAAAGATCAACGTTTGACAACTTTGGAACGACCCAGATCTGACGGCTTTTATGATTGTTTGTTGATGTTTTGGTAACCAAATTGTAGCCTGTAATATGTACTTTAGATCTATACTTTTAGATCTCTTAAACAACAAACATGGGATTATAGTGGAGGATCAAAGTAGGCGTCCTTAACATGGAAACCATTTTTTGGAAAACCCGAAAAATCGGTTGAACCATGATTATACGATAGGGTTTGACTAGAGATTATTCTAGCATGTATATTGTTATACTTAAGCGATATGTTGATTTATATGTTCCTTGTCATATGGGCTATGGATTCGAACTTAAAAACAGCCATTTGATAATTGGAACATAGAATAAATCGAGCGGAAAGTGGCGGTTGAACAACCTAGGTTTTCGGAAAACCTAGAAATGATTTACGACGATGATCTTTGAAGACTTGGATCTCTTTGTTGTTATGTTATTTGATAAAGTGATAATGGTTGATGTTGTAGTGTTACATTAACACTACAATATAAAAGTATTGGATTGTCCGAAACATTTTGATCGGAATTTAAAGATGGTCAAACATGACCCTTAAACATCGAGTTATCGGTGTTCTTGAGATCAAGAACACCAAAGACGACAGATTAGTGTCGCTAAAGGTCTTTAATGACGATTTTTATTATTTTCTAATTTACGATTTTTCGAAATTATTTAAAAATTGAAATAAATTATAAAATTATTAAAAATGGTTTTAAAAATTATTTTAAATTATGAAAAATAATTTTGACCAATTAGAATATTTTTCTTTAATATTTATAATTATTTAAATATTAAAGGTATTTAATTTATTTAATTAGTGTATTAAATAAATTAGAGAAAATGATTTAATATTATGAAAAATCATTTTAAATAAGAATAATGTATTTAAAAAATATTTTGAGTTATAAAATGTAACTTTTAATATTTTTAGAGAATTTTCATTAATAATTTAATATTAATGATGTTTAATTTATTTAATTAATATATTAAATAAATTAGAGAAAAATGATTTTAATATTATAAAAATCATTTTAAATGAGAATAAAGTGTTAGAAAATATTTTGAATTATAAAATATAATTTTCAATATTTTTGGAGAATTTTCATTAATAAATTAATATTAATGATATTAGATTTATTTAATTATTATATTAAATAAATGAATTAAAAATGATTTTATTGATTTAAAATCATTTAAAAATGAGAAAAATGATTTAAAAATATTTTAAGTTATAATTAATGACTTTTAATATTTGGATAATAATTTCATTAATATTTAGATATTAATGGTGATGATTTAAAATGATTTTAATTATTTTAAAAATCATTTAAATAGAATATTGATGATTTAAAAATATTTTAAGTTATTAATAATAACTTTAATATTTTGACAAGTATGTTATTAATATTTGAATATTATTAAATATTAATGATGATAAGATTATTTGATAATTAAATTATTTAAAAATGCTTTTCGATGTGTTTGAAAAATTATTATAGATTATAAAAATTGTTTATAAATTATTAAAAGCTTCCGAAAAATATTATTAATGACATTTGACTTATCTAATATAATATTGAAGCTTAGAAACTGAATTTAATTTACAATAACTGTGTTAATTGTCGGATAGGGTGACCAGAACACCGAGAATAGATCGAAGTCCAACCAGACCAAACTAGTTAGACTTGTTAAGTATTTATATAGGTTATAAACACTGATGTGACTATGTGGTAATGCGTCTAGGAGAAGTTTGACTGTGAATTACAGTGTTGTGTGTTATAAAATATTGTGCTAATTGTGAGACTGATATTATTGGTTATAGGTCTTTCAAAAGCAGATAAGTCTATTGTGTAGATGTAATCAGCGAAAGAGGCAAGTTTCCTAACTCAACCTTGAGTTATATTCATTCAATTATTATGGTGGTTAATTATTTCTATTTATACCACGTCCAGGGATTTACTGTTGATTATTCGCAGTTAGTGCATGTTTAATAATTCAAATTGAATTACTGATTCGAAAAATATACATTTGTAGAATAACTGTTGTTGGATATTCATATCCGTAGAAGCTAGAATTGACAGTATAGATAATTCTTGTTTATTTTCAAATTATGTTGAGAAATGTCTTAGCTAATTATTCTGGCTAGATGAATATTTGTTAGAATTTGATAGATTCAAAAAGAGAAATCAATTATTATTGACAGATCGATGTCAATTATTTCGACAAGACTGAGAAGTAATTAGAATTTGAAATCACAATATTTCGTTGTTAAATCTTGTCCCTGAGACTGAGAAGAACAACCTTTTATATAAAGGGAACATTTTATTGGTCATAAATTCGACTACTGCGCTATGTTTAAGTATTATGCATAATATAGGGTACAAGGAGTTGGCCGGTTCTAAGTACTTGCAGAGGGGTATGATTTAATCTATATGGTTATCTGATACACTTGAGTATATATCAAAGTAAATTTTTGATATCTACCCGAGAAGATAAGTTCAAGATCTTGTGTGATCACTCAACATTCCACTTTGCTATTTCATAGAATTGATTCTTGATTATTCTTTAGAATATCGTAGAAACTTTGAAAGCTTTGTACTCTTTCATTATTGAATTATTGTGTTGTAAAGAATACGAGAAGATTTGTTATTGAATAATGATTTGTTCAGCTATTTCAAAGTTCCCTGAACTTTGGTTTCATTCTATCAAAATAGATAGTCTATTGCTTTGAATTCTTATACATTTATTGTATGTCTTAACTTGCGGGGCAAATTAGTTGCTCACCCTTACTAAATAAAACTTTTTAGCTAGGGACGAAGTGGCAGAAGGTGCTGCGAAGGATAAAGGAAAAGCCATAGTTATTAATTAGTTATGATTATCATATTTATTATGTTGTATTGTAATCCCTTTTTGTATATCTAAGGGGTATGTTTGTAATGTTAAGGTTAGTGGACCTGGTAATAATGTATTAACAACGTATGTTAATGTGGTATGTATTACTATTCATATATGAATGGGTAGTTAGATGTTATTATATTGTGGATCGTGAACACCAAACTCGGGGGTCAGGTAACCCAGATTTGGGGGCGTCACAGTAAATGCAAAGGTTAGGATTCTTGCTCAAGTAAAAGAGGAAGAATTTAGGAACTTGCCTGGTCTGCTGCTTACACAACTTAGTTCTATCTTTAATTCAACGACCTATCATTTATAAGGTTGTTCTATTGATTAGAATAACATATCATAGCACATCATACTGTTATTTACAGTCAATACATAACCTAATCACATTGTCACTTAGTTATATCAGTCATTAAGACACAAACAAACACTTATACAGTCAAACTATATAGGTTTGGATCAACTTTGGTAACATTTTGGTATACTGACGGCTTTATCGGGTACTTATCGCGTAAAAAACTCTAATCTGCATCTTAAATATTATTCTGGATAATTAAATATCAATCATATTATTTATAAACTACTTATAATAATTTATAATTATTTATTATAATTTATCATGACTTTTCAAACTCTGGAATCATCATTAAATGATTAAATATTAAATAATTATATTATCATTAATATTTAAATAATATCCAAATATTAATGAAACCATTGTTAAAATATTAAAGTTATTTATAATAACTCAAAATATTTTTAAAGTATTAATATTACCCTTAAATGATTTTTAAAACATTTAAAATCATTTTTAAACAATTACCATTAATATTTAAATATTAAGGTATTATTCACTAAAATATTAAAAGTCATTTATAATAACTTAAAATATCTTTAAACCATTTATATCCTTTTTAAATGATTTTAAATCAATTAAACCATTTTAAAATTATTTATTTAATATTATTATTAAATAAATCTATCATCATTAATATTAAATAATTAATGAGATTTATCTTAAAATATTAAAAGTTATATTTTATAACTTAGAATATCTTTAAACTCTTTATTTTCATTTAAAATGATTTTTATACTACTAAAATCATATTTAAACTAATTTATTTAATATAATTATTAAATAAATCTAATATCATTAATATTAAATAATTAATGAAATTTGCTTTAAAGTATTAAAAGTTACATTCTTAGTGCATTTTCGGTAACGGGCGCTTATAAAGCAGAACTCTCGTGCTAGTACCAAAGACTGGGAGCTACTGGGAAGGGCTTAGTGATGCTTCTGACGCCGCGTTTTGGGTGAATTTTAACACATTTTTGACTCCAAATTGGATTGGGTTTGTTCCTAAACTAAAAATTGGACTTGTAACCTAATAATACATGATGTAAGGCATAAAATAAAGGGAGATTACATAGCTTAGCCTAGACAAAACACTCCTTTAGATTAGAAAATAACCCTAAATCTTATTAGTTTTGGAGATTGAAGCAACTTGGAGACCATTGAAGATCAAGAGCAAGAGCAAGAGGGGAGCATCCGATTTTTCTTGACAAATGATTCTATTCTCTTCTCTCATCTTACTTTTATCTTTTGATGTCTATTGGGTTGTGGATTCTTGGTTTTAATTCATTAATTATAAACTAACTATTTTTGAGATTTCAATTGAACTTTTTATGGCTATGAATTAGTTATTCATTATATTCTAATTATTTATGTTAAAGTGAGTTGTTTATCTTGTCTTGTGCTTATTGCTTAATTATTTGATCAAGAATTACTTTGTTACTCTAGAAGGAATTGGAAGAGGAATTCTAGGGTTAGAATCGGGCATGATATCATGTGACTTAGTTATTTGCATGGTGAAAAATTAGGTTTGTGAATTAAATGGAAATATCTTTCACGCATGTAACACGTAAAGGAATTGGGATTGGAAAGAATTTAATTCAATTGTTTTGCATAGGAATATAGCAAGATTAATCTGGATTAAATAGAAGGCAATTGATCACTTGAAAAGAACTTTTGGCATTTGAGAATTCTGTTAACAATTCAAGAGGCATAATAATTGGGATAATTGGATAATTGATTTATAATTCATAATTGGGGATATTGAAGTCTTAATCTTTATTTATTTGAATTCATTCGTTAAAATCTTAGTTTTAATTAGTTAATTTAGTTTTCTTAATTAGAAAAAACACGATTTGAGATTGTTTAAATAAAATTAGTTTGGTTAAGAATTAGTACTTGGTGATTTTTATTAAATAATTCCTCGTGGGAACGATACTCTACTTTCACTTTATTACTTGTTGACCGTGTATACTTGCACGTATTCATTGATTGCGAAATCGATCAACAATACACAGTCATTTCAAGTAGATCTCGATCAAATTCGATCGAACTGATCTTTAACTATTCAACATAAAGCTTGTCTATCTGATTATACAGAAATCTAATTTCTAACAGAACTCAAATTTCTCCTTCAAAATTTCTTTATAACATAATTTACTTATATTTAAGAAAAATCATATATACAAAAATACAATTCATATGAATAATACCTGAAGTTCCATCCCCGGCTGCTACGGTATCCTGAACCGTCATGTTGAAGACTCTTGCGGTTGATTTCGTCGAAGTTGGTCCCGTTATCGCCATTGTTCCACTGCCTTTCCCCGCACTCATGCTTCCTATATCCATTCTCCTTCTTGGACAGTCTTTCACCTTATGGTCCGTTGATCCACACAGAAAACACCCATTTCTCATCCTAGGATTAGGGCAGTTAGGAGAGATATGTCCCTCCTGCCTACACTTGTAGCACACAAAATTACCCTTAAGACACTCACCTGAATGACTCTTCCCACAATTCTTACACTGCACAACCTTCTTTTTCACACCTTCTTGGTTGACTTGGACACTCCCAACATTGTTCCACTTTCTTTTCTCACTCCTACTTCCACTACCTACTTCTACCTTCCAGGCTCCCTCACCTTTTTTCTTTCTCTCCTTATTGTAGAGGCTCATGGCCTCACTTCCCCCTTCAGGTATGATAGCCTTTTTTAAGAGTGCGATAAATGTATTGATCTGCAACACTGCCACCTTATTGTAGAGCCAGGGTTTTAGGCCTAGCTCAAACCTCCTTGCCTTTCTAGCCTCCGTATCCACCCTGGTGTGGAGCGAACCTAGCTTACTCATTGAACCTTGCGGCATACTCCGCAATTGTCAAGTTCTCCTGCTTCAATTCTAAAAACTTCACCTCCATCCTAACCTGCACACTAGAAGAGAAATAATTCTCAAAGTACAGCGTCTTAAACCTAGTCCATGTTATCACTCTTTCTCCTGCCCTAGCTTGATTTGCCTCCCACCAGAAATTCGCCTCTCCTTTCATCATATAGGTGGAAAAAGCTGTCTTTTACCACACATCAACCCTAGCTACTATAAACGCTTTTTCTATTTCCTTAACCCAAGTTTGTGTTTCTATCGGGTCAGTGGTACCTCTAAATTTGGGCGGTTCTACGGCCTTAAAATCCTTGATTCGCAAATCAATTGTCTGGCTGATTTCCCATCGCTGGCATTCCATTCTGCATGGCCTGAGCTACCATGTTCGTGAAATTTTGCATCAGGTCTGGTTGTTATCCTCCATCATTGTTGACAGATTCTTCTGCACTTTGGTTTCGAGTTTGTCGTCTTGGCGGTATTTTCTAGTTAAGTAAAATAAAATCTATATTTTATTAACTTGCATTCTAAACCTTATCGTATAAGTTTAGTATTTCAAACTTATTCCCTTAATCAAAAATAGATTCATATTCATTCAACTAATTCATAGTACATAGCATAGCACATACTGCTTTAAACATCCAATACCCCTTTGTGACCACAAAAGTCGGGAATCGCTACCAAAGTCGGGATTATTATAATACACATGTACATTACCAAACATACTTAATTAAATACTAATTCTACCTATTTCCTGCACCTCTTTCCTGATTCTGGATAACCTTTCGCTTGATGACCTTCCAACCTACAAATAAAACATGCACATTTCTTAAAGTCGGGGCAATGAGGAGAGTTATGTCCCTCACGACCGCAAATATAACATATCTTTTTCCCTTGGTTATTATTGGATTTTCCTAAGTCGTGGTCCTTTATCTTTCTTTTCCCCTTCTTGCTCGGAGCTGCACACGATGTGTTGCTTTTGGCTCCCATCTGATCAATTTGGATCTTAAACTTATCTTGTTCTTCCATTGTTTCGATTAATACCTTTCGCAATTGGCTATTTATTATCTTTTCTATCTCCCACAACCTTTCTAGAGAAGAAACCTTGTTCCTCAGACTCTGCACTTCGGTTGATGCTTGATCAGCTCCAACTTCGGTGTCCGAATCACTATCTGTTAGTTCCATCATTTCTGGGTCCGGTACTATATTTTCTAAAATGATTTCCTCATCAAGGTTATCTTCATGGTGAGCCTCTATTTCAGCTATTGGCTTTGATATTGGCTCATTCTTCATGATCTTAGGGTATCCTAATCCTTTTCCTCCTGACATATACACATAAATTATCCTGATTATCATATAGTGTATACACATAACAAAGAATAGTTTTATTTAAGTTATCTTTTATTTTTGTTTGACGATGAATTTATTTAATTCATCTCCTTTTAAATTCTATATGAGTTATTTGTATTTTCAACATTTTCCTCTACTCTAAGGTTATAGACCCCAAATTCAGGTACTTGAAACCTGAATTCAGTGCTTCACGATACCATTTCTTTAAGCGAAATAATAATAATTTTGTCATAAATATCAAATTTAATTAAATATCAGAGCTGTCTAAATCCCAGGTACGCGACCTTAAAACGTTTCATTACATGATAGATAATAAATATCATCATCTTATTTAAGTGTAGCTATAACATTAGACAACACAACTTATTCTGACATCTTTCCTTTCCCTTTGTTTCTGGCAGAGCCCTCTGGTTGATCATACTTAACTGAAAACATTTAAATTAAGCAAGAATGAGCATTTGAGTGCCCAACAAGTAATAGCAAACAATAAACATTAGCTGAAAGGATTAAATGTTTTCTTTGAGTAACACTCCTACAACGAAGCAATAGTTGTGAAGTAACTAAAATAATTCTAATCAACATACCAATTCTATCTCAAAATTTTGAAACTATGTACTGACTATAAATGGAGATCTGTGGACAGACTATGAACATTATTTTCTATTTTCGAAAAGGTTTAACAGAATTTCATCTGTAAACCATCATAACTTACGGGAACGGGGGGTGATCAGCCCGTTATGCCCTCTATTGATCAATACTACATACCAAAACGATATTCTTGTTCATCATAACCGCCTTGGGCGCACAAAAGTTTCCTAGATTCGGGATGTTCATACTTAGCCTGAATTCGAACCAAAGCAATTTGGTTGGATATCATTAGGGTTCTATTATGTTCAATGATATTCTTAAATCTGTGTCTAGCCGAGTCAAATAGCTTAGACAATTTTTAATTAAGGTGTACATACTGGAAATCAATAAGTATGTATCAACATGTACAATAATTATCCAATTGAGGACACTTGTATAACCATACTTAAAATTCAACGAACATAACATATATATCTTAATCTTGTAGTAATACTGTACTGATAAAAATGAACGAATAAAGTTGGGGAACTTGTATGGATATAAATGATTGGATACATAATCAATAACAATAGAGTTTAATAATCTGGCATAATGATAATATAATTCTGAAACTTTCTTACTCATGTCCATTGCGTAAATTAAATGCAAAGGTTGGGATTCTTGCTCAAGTAAAAGAAGAAGAATTTAGGAACTTGTCTGGTCTGCTACTTACACAACTTAGTTTTATCTTTAATTCAACGACCTATCATTTATAAGGTTGTTCTATTGATTAGAATAACATATCATAACACATCATACTGTTATTTATAGTCAATACATAACCTAATCACATTGTCACACAGTTATATCAGTCATTAAGACACAAACAAACATTTATACAGTCAAACTATATAGGTTTGGATCAACTTTGGTAGCATTTTGGTGTACCGACGGCTTTATCGGGTACTTATCGAGTATAAAACTCTAATATGCATCTTAAATATTATTATGGATAATTAAATATCAATCATATTATTTATAAAGGACTTATAATAATTTATAATTAATTATTATAATTTATCATGACTTTTCAAACTCTGGAATCATCATTAAATGATTAAATATTAAATAATTCTCTTATCATTAATATTTAAATAATATCCAAATATTAATGAAACCATTGTTAAAATATTAAAGTTATTTATAATAACTCAAAGTATTTTTAAAGTATTAATATTACCCTTAAATGATTTTTAAAATATTTAAAATCATTTTTAAACAATTACCATTAATATTTAAATATTAAGGTATTATTCACTAAAATATTAAAAGTCATTTATAATAACTTAAAATATCTTTAAACCATTTATATCCTTTTTAAATGATTTTAAATCAATTAAACTATTTTTAAATTATTTATTTAATATTATTATTAAATAAATCTATCATCATTAATATTAAATAATTAATGAGATTTATCTTAAAATATTAAAAGTTATATTTTATAACTTAGAATATCTTTAAACTCTTTGTTTTCATTTAAAATGATTTTTATAATATTAAAATCATATTTAAACTAATTTATTTAATATAATTATTAAATAAATCTAATATCATTAATATTAAATAATTAAAGAAATTTGCTTTAAAGTATTAAAAGATACATTTTATAACTTAAAATATTATTAAACACCTTATTATCATTTAAAATGATTTTTAATATAATAAAATCATTTTTAGTTAATTGATTTAATGCCTTTATTAAATATATTAAATATCAATAATTACTAATATTTATGGAAAATATGTCAATTTATTAAATATTAATTTTTATAACTTAAAATTAATTTTTAAAACTGATTTTATAATTTTTAGAATTTACTTTCTATTTTTAAATGATTTTTAGAATTTTAATTAATTAAAATTAATAAATCTGTCGCTATAGCATTTAGCGACAGAATCTGACGCCTTAGGTGTTCTTGAGACTCAAGAACACTGACAATCAGTGTTCAAGAGGCTCCCTTTGACCGTCTTTAATTCACAGCCTAAGCATGATCTTGGACATTTTAAACATTGATCATGTAGTGATTAGGTAATACTACATAAATCAACTATCCTTGAAGTCAAACAATCATTTATCATGAAGATTTAGTCCCTCAAACTCAGAACTTTCTGGGTTTTATGGGTTACCCAGAAACCTAGTTAGCTCCGAGTAGGCTGTTTGAGGCTTAATTTTCTTCGAGTTCTGATAATTGTTAAAGTGTTCTAATGGGTCAGGGTTGTAGCCAACATGACAAGGAAGATTTAATACAAACAATCGATATAACTACAACATAATCGTCTGATCGTGTCCGGTCAAACCTAGTTAGAAATCATGATATTGTGTTTTCTAGGTTACCCAGAAAACGCAAACCGTGAGCTTTCTGCTTGGTTTGACCATCACCCACATTCAATCTGTTTACTTATTAAGTTATAAAAGAGCATAATCATGTAGTCCATATAGAAAACTATAAACCTATTACAACAGCATGACCAAATCATCAATAACCTGACAGATCAGAGCCCAAGAACATCATGTCAGACGTTTTTGTGAAGGATCTGGGTTACCCAGATTTCATACGGTCATGGCCGGTCAACGGTCTTTGACCATCAATAACATGTAATTTACATATCCTCTGACCATGATTCCAGTTTTAGATTAAAGATATCATAACATACTACAAGTTTAAACATTTAAACAACAATAATGATAACTAGATAAAGATCTATGTGGTCTGACATTCGGTTGTCAGACCACTTTTGAAAATTTTCCAGATTTTGTAAAAACTTAAATTCGAGCATATAAATGTTATAGATCCACTATTTAGCAACCCAGATCTCTAATTTACACATTATATAACATATCTAAACATTCTAATATCAAATCCAACATAGCATACACGATCAAATGTTCTTGGCTTAGGGTTTACCTTTCTTGAACAAATTCTTAATCTATTGCTTCTGATCTGCTACAAGTGATAGTGGGGCTTGTTTTGTGACTGGTCCAACACTAAAATTCGGATGTTTAAAGTTGAGAGGGTTTTAGTTGAGGATATGAGCACAAATGAGTTTGTAAAATGATTTCTCTCTCCAAATCTATTTATAATATGGTGAAATGTTTAGGGTTGATCATGTTTATCAGATTTGAATGATTAAAGTTCATCACTAGACCACATGGCTAGGTTGAGTTGGTTTACCAACTAAAGTTATGGCAACCTATACAAGTTATCTATTAAATAATATAAGAAGGGCAATTTGGTCATTTGGTACATAAAGTTAGTGGCAAAGTTGGCAATTCATTCTAATCCTTAGGGTTTAACCCTAATGTTTTTTAAGCTCAAAATCTAGGATTGTGTATTAAGGGCAAAAATTGAAATCTTAGTTTCTAAAAATGTGAATTAGGGTTCCCTAATTAAATTAGGTTTCCTAATTACTTAGGAATTATCAATTATGCTCTGTAATCCACTAATTACTATTAAGCTTGCCAAATTAATAAATAGGGTTTATAACTTAGGAATTAGGGTTTTGATTTATTAATTAGGGTTTCTAAATTGCATAACACCTAGTTTAACAAATCTTACAGTCATAGTTGACTTCTGTATTATAGTTTATCAATAATACTAGGGTTTGTACTGTTTCACCATAACTGTTTCACACATTAACAATACACACATATCAGGCATGTTTATATTACTGAAATATAAATAATATTATATTATTATTCTCATTCCTTATTACTAAATTCATATCTAACATGTAATAAATAATTTTATTTATCGCATACATACATATTCTTTACTTTGCACATATTCCCACCTTTATATATAAAAAAAATTTATTCGCAAAATTTCTTATTGAAAATATTGGGTTATTACAATGTTTCATGCTGCTGTTGTTCAAACTGGGAAATCGTCGTCCTCATTTTAACAGTCTTAGCCATTGGGAAAATTATGGCTAAGAACTTTTGCGCTAAGTCCTCCCATGTAGTAATAGATCCTGATGGCAAAGAGTGGAGACAACTTCTAGCCTTGTCCCGTAAAGAAAATGGGAACAGTCTGAGCCTGATTGCATCTTCTGACACCCCATTGTACTTGAAGGTATACATGGGTTAACAAGTAGTACAGAGTAAGAATGTATCGATCCCACGGAGAAAGGTGATAAATCTAAATTATCATGCAACAACTTAATCACTATTTTTATATGCTCAAACTATCAATCAATAAATGAATTTTATATCTAAATTAATTATCAACACAATAAATAAATATTATTAAAAAGAGGTTATCAAATTAGAGAAATATGGGATCCTAATATCATTCAATGTTTCATCTAAAATGCAAGCCTTATATTTTGTTTAATTATTTATTATGGAAAGCCAGTCAAGAGCACAAAAGTGAAACATAACCCTCTTTCAATGAACTATGTCCAATTTACACAAAATCCACAATTGATAGAATTCATGTAAGCATCATAATTACCAAACTCATAATATGTCTATGTGAATTCACAACAATAATGATTTGAAGTACAAGTTCTCTTAATAACTACACATGGTGAACCGGTATATGTTTATCCGGGTAACAAATCACAAAGCCTAATACAAATAAGCCTTGTGAACATATGCCATCATGGTCTAATCTATACTTATATTTCATTTTCCAAATCCATACAAGCAATTAGTGTGAATGGTGATCAAGCATTCAAGAATTTAGCACAACCATAATGGTCAATCCACTGATAAATATACAACGTCACAATCAGACATACATATTTAGACTACACATCAAAATCCATTAGAATCCCATAATTTAATTTAGTTCATTTCTAAACCAACAACCATTATGGGATTAAAGCAAACCATAGAAATGAACAATGTAAAAAAGAGATTAAAGAGAATTAAGATATCAAATCTATTAATTCCTGCTGCAAAGTATGTTTCCAGGCTTGTTCCAATCCACAGAAATCTCCAGAAAATGAAAACTTGAATTATTTTTGCAATCTAGATAAAGATAGGAGCTTAAAGTAGTAATCAAATGCTCTAACCCTCCTTAGAGAAAATTAAAACCTAAGAACAATAATGAAAACTGAAAAACCACGTCTCTGGCAACCAACCATATCGTCCCATAACAAATAAACACGCTTAAATTTCAAATTACAAAAAGTCAGCAATTTAATCTGAATATGACTAATGCCGCCAGTAAAGAATTTACTTCTAGATCAAGCGGGCGCTACTGTAGAGTCTCGGCGTGATGCATGGCGTGGGCGCGCCATGGCCCTTTGATTATGGGGTGCGGTCGCGCTGTAGGTGTAACTGCTTCTGCACTTCCTTTAACGCGGTCGCCCTAGGATAAGGTTGTATGGTAGCGCGATCGCGTTGCTGGTGCACTTTGCATTCTAGTGGCTTCTTACTGTTGCTGTTGTTTGTTGCTTCATTTTTCTTTAACTCTTTCCTTCTTCACTCTACTTCTTTCTTGATCTTGTTTCTCACCTGCTCACGTCCAACTGCTATCTTCACTCTTCCACAAGCCACCATGTCTTGTTAATGCTATTTCCATGCCATTCCATGCCTTATATTGCTATAGGAGTTCCAGCAACGCATACTGCAAAATAAACATAAAAAGCATATAAAACATAATAAAACTACTTGAGATGAGCATAATTTCAGTGAGTTAGCAACCAATAAGTAGGTATTAAACCTACTTATTAGCTGCTCCCAATTACTCACTGCTTCTACCTTTGTAGGGTCTACTAAAATTCCATCCTTATACACGACGTGTCCTAAGAATTGGACCTTCTTCATCCAAAATTCACACTTGGAAAACTTTGCATACAACTTCTCATTCCTTAGCGCCTCCAAAACCATCTTTAGATATTTGGCGTGTTCTTCTTCCGTCTTTGAGTAGATCAAGATATCGTTGATGCAAACTACTACAAATTTATCCAAGAATGGCTTGAAGACTCGGTTCATCAAGTCCATAAATGCTGTCAAAGAATTTGTTAACCTAAATGACATCACCAAAAATTCAAAATGTCCATAACGAGTTCGGAATGCTGTCTTTTATATGTTCTCCTCCCGTACTTTCAACTGGTGATAACCCGTCCATAGATTTATCTTCGAGAAACACTTCGCTCCCTTCAATAGATCAAAAAGGTCGTCTATCCTTGGTAACAGATATCTATACTTAATCGTTACTCTATTCAATTCTCGATAATCGATATAGAGCCTCATCGATCCATCATTCTTCTTCATAAACAACGCTGGTGCTCACCCCAGTGGAAACACTCGACCGAATGTAGCCCTTATCTAGCAACTCTTGAAATTTTATCATTAATTCCTTCATTTTTACCGGTGCCATACGATATGGGGCTTTCAAAATCAGTACAGTTCCCGGTGCCAAGTCTATTACGAATTTGATTTCTCTGTCTGGTGGAAGACCATACAGATTGTCACAAAATACATCTTGGAAATCTCTCACTATTGGTATACCCTTAATTTCTAATCCCATTTTTCGAGTATCCACTATATAGGCTAGATAACCTACACATCATTTTCTTAATAATTTCTTGGTCTGCATCATCGTAAGACAACATGATTGCTTAAGCAAGGAGCTACCATAAAACACTATCTCAGACTTATTCGGAGTCTGGAGGTTTACACTTTTATTCTGAAAATCAATTATCGCAGCATGGTTGTACAACCAATCCATTCCCAATATTATGTCAAGCTCTCCCAATCTTATCGGGATCAAGTCTACGCTTAGTTCATGATCTCTAATGTTTGCGCGATAGTTTCGGTAAACGTATTCTATGGGAATTAATTCCTTATTCGTAACTTCTATGTTCAAAGGATTTCCTAATCATTCTTGAGGTAAATTAAGTCGACTAGCAAATTCTTTAGATATAAAAGAACAGGTGGCACCCGAATCAAATAATACATATGCATTATATCATTGATTGAGATAATACCTGACACCACGTCCTTCGCAGCTATTACATCCTGGACGGTCATGTTAAAAGTCTTGGTGGTTGGATTGCGTTGGTCCGCCAATAAATAGTTTGCTTCCTCTCCCTTCCTGGCCACTTCCTCCGCCACTCCATTTCTTTGGGCAGTCCTTAATCAGGTGGTCCGCCGAGCCACAAGAGAAAAAACCTTTGATCTTCTTGGGCTTCGAGTAGTTGGGTGAAATGTGTCCCTCCTGGACACAATTTTAGCAGGTACTGTGCCCCTTCTAGCACTCACCATGGTGATTGTTCCCACACTTCTGTCATCCCTCTGCCCTTTTCTTAAAATCTCCACGAAAATTCCCCACTTGATTCTTGTGGTTTTTGTTGTTGTTATTCTCCCATTTCCTCTTTCCTAAATTACTTTCTCCACTACTGCTTCCTCCACGGCTATCTCCACACATGTTCTTACCCTTTTTTCCTTGTTATACAAACTTAAGGCTTCACTACCTCTGTAATATCCTAGATTTTTCCATGTAATTAAACAATTTCAATAAACAAACTTATTTGAAATTCTTATGTGACAATTATTTTTAGATGAATTGTTTATTTTATTATATGTTATGTGATAAGATGCATATTAATGGTTGTTACGGTTAGGCCAATTATTTAAATTGGTTAAGGATGGAATTAATTCTAATTAATTTCGTGGGATGACTTACAAATATGAGTTTGAGTTTGGAGCGGAATTTAGAGACGCGTCTTCACGATTTGAGTCCCAAACGTTGAAATTAGGCAGATGAGATCCGTAACACCTAAAATGTGTCACTTAAACCGAGACACGCCTCATAATATTTTTAAATGTGTCACTAAAATGAGACATGCCTCATAATATTTTTATATATCCACCATTCTCTTTTACAATGCTCTTATTTATAGATATATGGACTTGGAAATTTCATGACGTAAAATATCACATACAGTTAAATCTCTTCTCTTGCAACTTTATTAGATATAATATTATCTTAAATTTAGCCCAAGCACACTTTGGATCGACGAATTGTCAACTACGAATTTTGAAGTTGTGTTTGATGAAACGGAGAGTTCCATGATGTCCGGGATGTCGACTTTAGTAGGAATCGATATAAGTATCGACACGTTTGACTACGGAGGGAAAAATGGTCAAAATGACATGTTAATTGATTAAATGATTAAAATAATATTTTTATTTACATGAAGTTCAGTTGTTGGGAGTTCTTGTGACAATCTATATGGGACAAAGGAGGGAGTATACGTACTATAAGGACTATTGAGGGAGGGGGGGGGGTTACTCTTGTGTTATTATACAAAAATCTTTCATTTTCTTAACTCCTACCCATAATTAGCCTAATGAATTGTGAGGGTAATGATATCTGATCATTGGGGAGTTATAATGGCTGGAGATTTCAGTTTCATTACACTATATATGAGGTATATGCATTCCATCTAAGCCTCTTCTTCCTTTCACAACAACTTTCTAACTAGAGAGCAAAAATAAAGAAAAGAGAAGAAAATATTGAGAGTAATAGATGTTGTGGTGATTTCTGGAGATTTTGGAGAGTCTAAGCAAGCAAGGAGTGAGTCTCTAACAGATTAAATCAAGAGGAATTCGCCAAAAGAGGAAAGCTATGAACCCATTCTCTATGTTCTTCCAAAACTATGAGAGAATATGCATAGGAGACCTTTATAAATGGTTTGTTTTGGAGTATGTGATGTTGGGTAATTGTGGTCTGATTGTTATGGTGTAATAAGAACATAAGTTCTGGACAAATCATGCCATGTATGCTTTAAAAATCCAAAGAGTTATGCCTTGCATGCTAAGTGTTTGATATTATGCCTCTTAGTTGCTAATTTGAGCAAAACATGAAAGGTTAGAGAAATGAATTGCTGTAACATGTATATATATGTTAGTAAATGTGGTATGGACAGTAGGAATCAAATCCATGCATGCTAGAATCAAAATCATGATTTTCTCAAAAGTTGGGTTAAACTAGTTTGCATGATTTTTCGTGATTTTGGTCACTCAAAATCATGTCTTAGATAATCCATTTGTTGCATGTAATAATTTTGTAAAATAGTATGTAGCATGAGGTATAACATGTCCAAATTTCATTCGGATCGAAGTTATATTGAGTGAGATATGAAAATCGTAAGGTCAGTAAATAAACATGTTAGAAACCGAAAAAATTGTGAATCAATGACCCTAAGGAAAAATTCGGGGCTAGCTACAGTTTCCAGAAAATTTTGGGCTTTTGGGTTATTATAGTACAATTGAATAAGCTTTTCATAGACTCCTGAACGGACTAATTCCTACTTGAGCAAGGAGTTATGATTTTTCAAAGTAAAGGCGTCAAATCGTCCAACAAATTCAGAAAGTCTCCTTGCACGGATTTTCTGGAATTTTGTGCTTGAAATTTGAAGATGGTCCATGAACGTAAAGTTGTAGCCCCTGAAGTTAGATTCAAGGTATGCGTAAGAATCGCTCAAAAATGTTTTAAAACGAATTAGTTATGACTGTTTTAGCGAGGTATGGTAAAGATGAAAAAAAAATGTAAAAACTTGTTATGTTTGGGCATTTTAAGTTCATTTTAATGCCTATGATATCTAGAAATGGGTGGAATATATTTTCTAAATATATTCTATTATGATGTTTATAGCATATCCAATAGGAGACCCTTTTACTTCAAACTAGATTGTGTATGAATGGTGATTAACGAGACACATGTGATTAGGTTATGTGAAGGTTAATCGCTAGCGTTAATCAGAAAGCAGCTTATCGTGCAAGTTTCCTAACCCTAATTTCTTTGGGTATTTATTAAATCCTTACTAATATTATCGCAGAAGGGTAAGTATTGGACTTGTGTTAGTTATTTATTCGCAGTAAGTTTCTTCGTTGAAAAGTCATACAAACTCCATTTGTCTTGCAAGCTTTTCAATGGTTATTCATTATTATTCTAACTGGCTATGCTTTTAAGTTTCATGTCATCATAGAACTATTTTATGTATGTTCCTAGCCTTTGGTTACTGGCTAGTTATTATTGATGAAAAATGATTTAAAACACATCTTTCGAAGCTATTGTATGTTTACCAATCCAAGTTTCCTTGGTGAGGTCTCGCATGATTACTAAGATGAACAACCCGAATGAACGGGAAAAACAGATGTCGGGAAAATAGTCTCATTTATGCTTATGCATTTTAAACTTAATACATGTGAATAACGTAGGGTACAATGGGCTGATCACCTGGCTTACTTGCAGAGATCTTTTACAGTCTACACCCCTTAGTATGATATTGAAAATTCTTAAATTCTTATTCATGATGTTCTTCTTTAACACTTGATAATATTTCAACTGTTGAGATCTAGTAATTCAAATGCCTTTATCCCGATGTATATTTCCCATTTATTCCAGATACTTCTTTGGGTAATTTGTTCTCATTCTTGTTTAAACCTTTCGATTAAGGATGAGAAGGTCGAGGGTTCGAGGCAAGGACAAGGGAAAGTCCAAGATGAAGTGATGCTAATGGTTATGTAATAAAATAATTATTTTCGCATATGTGTATTGTAGCGATAAACGCTAAGACTAAGTTCCAGAATGTTTTAAGGTTGTAAAGACTTGGGATTTTATTTTGAATAATTATGTAATAGTTAATATTATTATTCCTTATTGTTAAGGTTTACTTAGTTAGATGATGGTGTATATTGTATCGTGAGCACCAAGTTCTGTAATCGATGATTACACGGATTTGGGGGCGTCATAACCTCCCTTTGTAATAATAACCTTCTCCAGCAATGTCGTAAATGAATTGATTTGAAGAACCGATACCTTGTTTAACAAGCAAGGTTTTAGTTCTTGCTCAAAACGTCTAGCTTTTTGGGATGTTCTTCATCCCCTACCTGGTGTTCTGAAAACGGGGCCAGCTCATTGAATTTAGTCGTGTATTGCACCACCGTCATATCTCCTTGTTTAAGTTCTAAGAACTTCACCTCCATCCTGTTCTTCTTGCTTTTTGCGAAGTAGTTCTTGAAAAATAGAGTCTTGAATCTCTCCCAAGCTATTATACCTTCTCCTACTCTTTGCTGATTCGCCTCCCACCAGTAGTTCTCCTCGCCACTTTTCATATAGGTGGCAAACTCTGTCTTCTGGTCTTCACCCACATGAGCAATGGTAAAGGCCTTCTCCATCTCTTTGATCCACGTCTGTGCTACGATAGGATCGGTAGTGCCCACGAATTCAGGAGGTCCTACACTTCTGAAATCTTTAAATTTTGTAACTGGTACCACCTGGGGATTAAGTATTACCAGCTCGTTGTTTCTTCCCCGCAGGGCCTCTCTGATAAGTGGATTTCATATCCACGAATCGTTGTCCATTTCACGCTTATTCGTTGCTATTTTCTTGTTTTCATGTTTGTTTTTATTTGCTGTGTTCTTTTATGTGTAGGGTGGTTGTTGTGGCATTTAGCGAGGAATTAAGGTCATTTGGAGCATTTCGGGAAGTAAACATGAAGTTAGCAAAGTCATCTGGCAGAATGTACCCCCGCCGGGGCAGGCCCTTTTTGCCTATATACCCCCGCCAGGGTGGGGGGTCTTCAAGAATTTTAACATAAAGGGGGCCCGCTGGGGAGGGCCTATTTTAGGCTAATACCCCCGCTGGGGCGGGGGGTCTCGACTGGTGATCTCTCCTGTTTTGTTTTGGACTCTATTGGGGCATGAACTCTAGCATTTGGTTGGCAAGTGAACTCTATTGGGCATGGAATTAATGAAAAAAAATGTGTGATTGATGTATATTACTTAATTAACAACGAATTAAACACACATAAGGCATAATGCGAAGATCAATTCCAATTTTTCATAGCAAGCATTAGAAGAAGATTTTAGAGTGAAATTTGGGACGATTGCAGATTTAGGCTACATGAAGGGTGTTTTTCAGTATTCTTATTCTTAGTCATTTATTTGTAATTGAAAGAATGTTATCTTTGATTTATTCAGTTGTTATTTCATTTATGATGAACTAATTAACTTTTTAGGCTTATGGTGGATCCTTAAGTGGAACGATGATTTTGTAAACCTTGATTTCTAGTTCAATAAGCTATTTTCCAGTTTATCTATATTAATTTGAGCTTGAATTTATTAATTGCCTGATCAACAATTCTTTGTGGATTTGTATGGAATCGAGAGAGGATATTCGAATCTAAACTTAGTTAATATAGCACGTGTTCATAAATTTTGTGAATAGAAGAATCGTGATGAATGTTAAGGTAGAGATATGCTTGACATCGCATGTAATCAGATAGAGAACTTAATCTTAAACCTTCTTTAATTATAATTCAGATAGAGATATAGTGAGTTAGTTAAAGTATACAATACGACACACTTATCTAAAGTTCTTAATAAAGTTATTTCCATACTATTTAGGGAGAATCTCAACAGCTATAAATCACCGTTTTATTCCCCTGTTATCCCCGCTTGACTCGGTAACACTCTTATTACCTTAGAACAAACTGGATATAGGAGTAGTGAAGTAGCAGAATACTTTTCTTCTTTTTCTCTATAGTTTCTCTCTCTAGAGTTTCAGTGAATTCGTAAGAAATAATGAAGGAATGAGCTTCTATTTATAGGAGAATGGACTGAATAGTAACTAATTCCTGAACGGTCCAGATTGATTTACTTTTAAACAAACGGTCCAGATTGGTTTACTATAAAATATTCTAATAAAACAAAATCTTTTAAATAAAATATAATATATTCTATTTATAATCTAATAAAATGAATAACTTTATAAAAATATTTTGTTTTATATAAAAAGATTTTACGATGCAAACACTATACAAGCACTATACATAATAAAATATAATATATTATAATTATTGTCTAATAAAATGAATAACTTTATAAAAGTATTCATTTTATATATAAAAGCTTTTCTGTTTTATTACATTAATAATACTAATAAAATAAAATTTCATCATCATTATTGTAATTCACACTATTAATCGACCAGGTCGTTCCCAGGAAAGAGGGGGCTTTCCAATAAATATTTTTCCCTATTGGCGCGCAATTAAGTGACCAAACCTCTCCTTGGCAGAACTTCTAGACATCGTTAATATTGCAAATAATAATATTAATAACTTTGTTATCTCAATTATTGATTTAATAATATATAAAATATCGACAATAATTGAATCAAACTTAGTGACTTCTCACGTAAGCATTAATAATCAATACCGTGTGCTACTACGCAACCACACGTATTTTACCACCGAATATTTTATAACAACTTGCTTACTTTGAAAAATTTTCAAATGTCACCCTTAACTTTAAACTTTTATCAATTTAACTATTCACCAAAATAAAAAAAAATTGAATACTTTTATTTCATAAAATTCGGGGTTTCACATTTTTGGCGTCGTTGTCGGGGACAATTTAGTATAGATCTTAATATTTTTACAATATCAGTTTAATTAGTCCAGTTTTACTTAAACATCTTTATTTTTGTTTTGTTCCTCTTATTTCAGGTTTTTGAAGTGGTTTATGCAAACTCGGTCCAAAAATCTAGACTTGCTGCCTTTTGAGGATGACATTAAGAAACGGTTCCAGAGGTTAAGTAAGTGGATCAAGGAAACGAGACAAGACTTTGATGATTCTGAGAAAGAAGAGGCAATGGCAACTAAAGATCAAAAAGCGTCAAGGGACTTCGCCACACCCAAGGTGACTGAACTGCAGTCGAGCATCACCAGGCCCAGAATTGCTACTAATACATTCGAAATCAAGCCTAGGACAATTCAGATGATCCAGAATTCACTTCAGTTTGGTGGATTGACAAATGACGATCCAAATGAACATCTAGTTAGCTTTCTGGAGAGTTGGGACACCTTCGGGTATAATAGGGTGTCGGATGATGCGGTGAAACTTCACTTGTTCCCATTCATCTTATGGGATAAGGCGAAGAGTTGGTTACACTCTCTACCGCTGGGTTTGATAACTACGTGGGAAGACTTAGCTCAGAAATTCCTTGCCAAATTTTTCCCATCGGCGAAAACTGCAAAAATGAGGAATGAGATAGCAATGTATGAGCAGCAACATGGGGAGTTGCTATATGAGGCATAAGAGAGATACAAAGAATTGCTCAGGAAGTGCCCATATCATGGATTGCCCAAGTGGCTACAAATGAATACTTTGTATAACGAACTACATAGGAGTCTCAGGACCAATATTGATGCATCGTCGGGTGTAGCGTTCATGGCTAAGAGTTATGAGGAGGCCTACAATTTGATTGAGACCATGGCGGATAACAACTACCAGTGGCCCACATCAAGAATGATAGAGGCAAAGGCGGCTGGGGTGTTAGAAGTAGATGGGGTGACAACAATACAAGCACAAATTTCTACGCTGTCTAAGAAGTTGGATGCCATGACAGGGGCTCAGGTATAGCAAGTTGCGGTCGTATGTGAATTAAAGGGTGACCATCCCTACAGATCGACATGTAATCAATCCGGCGTCAAGTCTGCGGTTCAGAGGTAGCTACAACAGGGATCCACAGAATATGTACCAAAACACTTATAACTAGGAGAATAGGAATCACCCAAATTTCTCGTGGGACAATAATCAGCAACATCAAGCTCCACGACCATCATATCCCCCAGGTTTTCAGAATCACTAACAACCGGCTCAACATCAGGAAAGAAAATCAAATTTAGAGGAGTTGTTGTCGAAGTACATAACTAGCAATGAGGCAGTGATGAAAAATCAAGCAATGACCATCAAGAAATTGGAAACTTAGATGGGGAAAATTGCCTTACCATTAAATAACAGGCCACAAGGGACCCTACCGAGTGATACAGAGAGAAATCTGAAGGTAAACCATGAACAGTGTCAGGCAATTACGTTGAGGAGTGGAAAACATCTTGTTGGTGAAGATGAAGAAAATTTAGCGATATCGGATGAAAAAGTTGATGACAGTAAAGTGGTGGAAGGAAACAAGGGTGAGGATAAGAAAAGTGAGAAAACAAAGTTAGATGACAAGCCAGTTGTATATCCTCCACCACCATTTTAGCAGAGGGTCCAAAAATAGAAATTAGATAAGCAGTTTGTGAAGTTTTGGATGTTTTCAAGAACTTCAGATTAACATTCCGTTTGCAGAAGACCTAGAGCAGATGCCGAGTTATGCAAAGTTCATGAAAGGGATTCTGTCAAGGAAAAAGAAATGGGAAGACTTTGAAACAGTGGCACTAACAGAGGAGTGTAGTACGGTGTTACAGCAGAAGTTACCACCGAAGCCGAAGGACCCGAGGAGTTTCACTATTCCATGAATGATCGGGAACATGTCTTTTAATAAGTGTTTATATGATTTGGGGGCGAGTGTGAACCTTATGCCATTGTCAGTATACACAGAATTGGGTTTGCCCACGCCAAAGCCTACGAATATTTCATTGCAGTTGGCGGAGGCATAATATAGGACATATTGGTTAAGGTGGATAAGTTTATATTCCCCGCGGACTTTATTATTCTGGATTTTGAGGAGGACAAGAACATCCTGATTATCCTAAGGAGACCTTTCTTGGCTATAGGTAGGACACTCATCGACGTACAAAAAGGAGAACTTACTATGAGGGTCCAAGATCAAGAAATTAAATTTAACGTGTTTAAGGCCATGAAATTCCGTACAAATGAGGAAGAATGTTTCATGATGGATATAATTGAGCAGATTATCAGTGGAGATATGGGCAAGAGTTTGGTCATCGATCCATTAGAAACAACATTATTGGGGGATGAAGAGTTCGATGACCCAGAATTTGTGGACTACTTACAGATGTTAGATTCATTGCCACGAGTTAGCCGATTCAGAGCACCATTTGAAACTTTGCACATGGAGGAGATAGCCACAAAAAAATTGAAGCCGTCATTGGAGGACCCACCCACGCTGGAACTTAAGCCACTCCCTAAACACCTCAGGTATGCGTATTTAGGAAATTCAAATTAATTACCTGTTATTATTTATGCTGCACTTAACGATCTGCAGGAAGAAAAGTTGCCGAGGGTGCTTAGGGAACACAAATCAATTATAGGTTGGACGATAGCTGATATAAAGGGAATCAGCCCTTCGTTTTGCATACACAAGATTCTGATGGAAGATGATGCAAAACTAACGGTGGAGCAACAACGACGACTTAACCCCAATATGAAGTTTTTTGTAAAGAAGAAAATTCTGAAATTGTTGGATGCCGGTATCATATACCTGATTTTCGACAGTAAATGGGTTAGTCAGGTCCAATATGTGCCAAAAAAGGGAGGAATGACTGTGGTACAGAATGAGGATAATGAGTTAATACCGACAACAACAGTGACAAGTTGGAGGGTTTGCATGGATTATAGGAAGTTGAATAAGGCAACCCGAAAAGATCATTTTCCACTACCCTTTATCGATCAAATATTGGACAGATTGGCAGGACTTGAGTACTACTATTTATTGGATGGATACTTGGGCTATAACCAGATAGTCATCGCTCCTGAGGACCAAGAGAAGACTACATTTACGTGCCCTTACGGCACATTTGCGTTCAGGAGAATGTCATTCAGGTTATATAATGCACCTGCTACCTTTCAACGGTATATGATGGCCATTTTCTCAAACATGGTGGAGAAAAACGTGGAAGTCTTCATGGAAGACTTTTCTATCTATAAGGATAATTTTGATACTTGCCTAGGGAATTTGGTAATGGTGTTACAGAGGTGCAAAGATACGAACCTTGTACTTAATTGGGAAAAATGCCACTTCATGGTTGAGGAGGGCATAATTTTGGGCCACAAGGTATCAGCTCAAGGATTGGAGGTTGATAAAGCTAAGCTGGAAACAATCAAGAAATTGCCTCCACTGAGTTCAGTTAAGGGAATTAGAAGCTTTCTGGGACATGCTGGGTTCTACAGGAGATTCATAAAGGACTTCTCTAAAATTGCAAAACCTTTATGTAGTCTTTTAGAGAAGGATTCTGTTTTCAGTTTGATGAAAGTTATAAGTCAGCTTTTGAGTTGTTGAAGAAGAAGTTGACTACAACCCCCGTGATCGTCGCACCAGATTAGAATATGCCTTTTGAGCTGATGTGTGATGCAAACGACTATGCGGTTGGGGCTGTTTTGGGTCAATGCCGAGAGAAGGTGTTTCACGCCATATATTATGCAAGCAAAACACTCACGGAGACTCAAATGAATTATACAATTGCAGACAAGGAATTTCTTGTAGTGGTGTATGCATTTGACAAGTTCCGGGTATACTTGATCGAGACTAAGGTGATAGTCTACACGGATTATTCGGCTATTCGGTACCTAATTGCGAAAAAAGATGCTAAACCACACCTTATCCGATGGATTCTCATTCTCCAAGAGTTTGATCTAGAAATAAAGGATAGAAAGGGGACGGAGAATCAAGTAGCCGATCACTTGTCTAGGCTGGAAAACTAAGAGAAATTAAAAGAGGATAAGTGTGAAATTAACGAATCATTCCCGGATGAGCAATTATTTGGGATAAATGCATAATTTCCTTGGTATACGGATTATGCGATTTATCTAGTGAGCAACGTTTTTCCATCTGATCTCACAAGACAACAGAAAAAGAATTTTCTTCACGACGTAAAATGGTACATATGGGATGAACCTTATTTGTTCAAGTAGTGCACCGATAAAATGATTAGAAGGTGCGTGCCCTAGAGTGAATTGAAGAACATTCTGCATGAGTGCCACTCATCTGCGTATGGTGAACATTATGGTAGTGAGAGGACAATAACAAAGGTGCTGTAAGACATGTTCTATTGGCCTACACTATTCAAAGACACCCACCATTTTGTCAAAACATGTGATAGGTGTCAATGGGCGGGCAACATTTCGAAAAGGATTGAGATGCCTCTACAAACAATTCTTGAAGTTCAAATTTTTGATGTATGTGGCATCAATTTCATGGGGCCATTCCCTTCATCACTTAACAATCAGTATATTCTACTCACAGTGGATTACGTATCAAAGTGGGTTGAAGTTGCAGCACTCCCATCTAACGATGCCAAGGTGGTTCTTAAATTCCTACAGAAGAACATTTTCATGAGGTTTGGCATGCCTAGAGCAATTATAAGTGATGAAGGTAGTCACTTTTGCAACAAATCATTCACAGCTCTATTGGCAAGGTATGGGGTCAACCACAAGGTAGCGACGACTTATCACCCCCAAACTAGTGGGCAGGCTGAGGTGTCGAACAGGGAAGTCAAGAAAATATTAGGGAAAGTGGTGAATCTGAATCGTAAGGATTGGTCGCTCCAGTTAGATGATGCATTATGGGCATACCAGACTGCGTATCAGACACCGATCGGGATGTCACCATATCAACTACTGTACAAAAAGACTTATCATTTACAAGTCGAGCTATAACATAAGTCTTTTTGGGTGATTCAGAAACTCAATTTCGATCAAGCAGCTGTAGGGGAAAAGAGATTACTACAACTAAACGAGCTCGACGAATTTTTCCTTCAAGCCTATGAAAACTCCAAGTTGTACAAGGAAAAGGTTAAGAGATGTCACGACCAGAAAATTACGCACAGAACATTTGAGCCGGGGCAATCAGTCCTGTTGTTCAACTCACGACTGAGATTGTTCCCAGGAAAGCTTATATCGAGATGGTCGGGACCATTCACTATAAAACAGGTGTTCTCTTATGTCGCCGTTGAACTTTACAGTCGAAATCCGTTAGAAACTTTCAAAGTCAACAGTCAACAATTAAAGCACTATTGGGGTGGCGAGTCCAACACCGATGTCATCGCCATCACATTATCTGACGCACCATGAACAGGAAGTAGTTAGGCTGAACGACTTAAAATCAAGTGCTAATTGGGAGTCAACCCAATCTTACGTTTAATTTCTGTATTTTCATTCATAATTGTTAGGATATAGTTTTTATTAAGTTATTAGGTGGGTATTATAGAATAAAAGTCTTGTTAATCTCTCCACAATGCTCTATCTTATCAATAATCCACTAATTATTATGTTTCATGTCTAGCAGGATAAGGAATGGTACATTGAGTGGCTTAGCATGAAGAGAAAATAAGAAATAGAGGCGACTAAGTGAAGACGCCTGCCCGTCGGCGCCCCAAATGAACTACACCGCCGGCAAGTGGGTCTCCCTAGGATTTTGACACAAGCCATGCCCGCAGGGGCGGGCTATTTTATCTTTTTACCCCTCACTGGGGTGGGCCCCCCCCAACTCGGTTAACAGAACACATGCCGCTGTATGGGCCTCAGTAAATACCCCCCCCAAGTGGGGTCCAATCTAAAGCACCGCTACAGATTATGTGTGATGCTAGCCTTTGTTAATTCTACCTCAACTAATTCTCCACATCACACCCACTACTCCCATTCCTCAACCCACGATTTCACCAACCCATTCACTAATACTCCACTAATTCTCCCCACCTCTTCAATCCACTACACCACCCCATCACACCGCCTTTATATATTGACCCCATCTCATCCCAAATTCATCACAACTCTTCTATAACACCTCACAAGTCTGAGAATTAGGGCATCCATAGAGGCTAATCGAGAGCATTTAAGTGTCAAGCACAATACTACACTTTCTTCAACTTCTTTCACCCAATTTGCCACATAAAATTGACAAGTTTGGGGAAAATCGTCTGTGCAAACCAAGTGTGTGAACCATGTTTGGGTGGGAAATATACTGTGATACAAGCATTTGAGAGCAAATGGCTTCGTAACCTACATCAAAACGCCAAAGGGGAGATAGTTCAAAGCCCGCACAACCGACATAGACCTTCGACCACCAAAAATTTGTGAGTGCCGCTGCTGCCGACCGGTATGATTATATGATGACAAAAGCCCTTACACCAGAGCGGGGGTTGGCACCGGATCATGTTGATGGGGAGATGATGCAGCAAATCTATCAGAAGGGTTGGAACAAATTTAACGAAGAACCGAAACCCGCCGTGGTCAACATAGTCAAGGAGTTCTATGCGAACGCCGAGGACAAAGCCCCCTTCAACGCTTATGTGCGGGGTCGCTTGGTCCCGTTCAGTGCCGATGTAATCAACACCTTCTAGCAATTACGGGTGCCTCGACAATGCCAATATGCCCACTTACGTGACTTTGATATGGACTATGAGACAATACTCAAGGAAATGACCAAGCCAGGAACAACATGGATCAAGGGTCGGAAGGGAGGCATAATGTCCCATAGCAAAGATCTCAGTCGGTATGGAAAAATTTGGTACGCATTCCTATGTGCTAAAATGTATCCATCCCAACACACCTCAGACGTGACCAAAGAAAAGGCGTTACTGCTATACGCGATTGTGCAAGACTTCATCATCAACGTCGGGGCCATTATTTGTTTTTCCATCCACTGGTGCTTACGAGGAAACTTTTTGGGTGGCTTGCCACACGCATCACTCATATGTGGGTTGTGTCACCAAGCGGGTGTGAGATGGTTTGACGTTGAACCCATATAGATGTCACTGCAGTTGCTAGACTGCCAAATGATAGTCCAGTATTTAGTATGGGCCGGAGGCGATTCCCATCCACGAGGTCTGGGTTTTATTTTTCCATCGGTTTCGGAGGATGAAGTTTATGTTGCAGACACATCGGAGGAAGCGGATGAGGCTATGGGAGATAAAGGAATCGAGCAGGTACTGCAGATCGAGGTATTATCCAGTCCTCAGTTCCTTGACTTTCAACGTCAAATGGATACGCACAACAAGGCAACACGTCGGGAGATGTGGTGACCCGCATTGAGGCAAGACCACATATTTGACACTATGAACACGTCGTTTGCTTCACTCAACATGACACTTCAGAGCTCCAATCTAGCTGTACACTTTCCATATCAGTAGCCCATGCCAGTGCCGAACTTTCCAACAAGTGATTTAGATGAAGAAGATCAACCACCACCTCCCCAGACTTAGGCGATTGCAGGGATGTCCTCACACACTTAATTATGATTATTCATCCAATGAGGGCATTGTATTACTTAAGTTTGGGGGATTTAAATTCTTGTTTGCATGCATATGTATTAGTTAGGTTTAAATTTGTCATTGTATTCCAGTTTTGCATATTAGTTAGGAATTATGATGTTGCATATAGGTTATGACATAGTTGCATGATAGCTTAAGTGCATACATAGTAGCTTAGGTTATGTTTGTTAGTGCACTGTTTTTAATTCTATTATTAATGCATTTTTGTTATGTTATGATATAAATATATATATAGATAGATATATAGTTAAATATTGTGTTTGCATATGTCCAATAGTGTTGTAATTCATGTTATTTGTGGGCCGATGATGATATTGAGAATAAGTTAATCAATACAACATTGATTATTAGAACTGTGATATAATTTTTGTTATGAATCGAATCTTGCGCGTGTTTGAAACTGATATAAAAAGGTTAGAACGCTAATAACATCTTTATGACTGGTTAGTTCAAATTGATACATAAATATTTTCTAAAGGATAATGCTAGAGTAAATGAGAAAATGACAAGGATAGGCAGTAGAGGCGAAAATTAGGCATGAACCTAAGTTTGGGGGATTTATGTGGGGTATATAAGCTTATCTAGAAAAAAGAAAAAGGAAGAAAAAAAAGATTATATATCGTGACTAGTCTTATTTCGGAGCCTTTGTTACTTGAGCAAGTACACCCGAGGGGATTGTCTTTACACCTAGCGCCCTAAGGTCTTTTATGGTATGGGAGTTATTGGTCGAAAGCTCGCTAAGGGGTAGCACTGTTACCTTAATGGGATGAGACATTGCACAGTCATATGTGTAAAAAAAATATATTAAACGGGACAAGAGCAAAAATCCCTCGTGTGAATGTTTTTTAATATAAATGAAGTATAAGTACCCTGCATTAACCCTTAATGTTGGTATTGCTTAGTTTTAGTTGGAATGTGCCTATTTTTGAAATTTTTAAATTTGCGCTATATGATTTCTTCTAGGAAATTGGTTATGTATTGAATTTGAGTCTGTATCAGTTATCATGGATGTTGAATAGATAGACACACTATACCAGTGATAATGGTTCAAGATTTGAGAATTAATACGAAACTGTGGATTGGTTTTGGTGATTAATGTTGTAGAGTTTGCTTGTTTTCTCGGAGGCCAATGAGATATTTTTGATTCTGCGATACTGTTGGATTCAAAAGCATAAATATTAGATCATATACAGTCCATCTCATTGCATTGCATTACATAACATGTAGCTTGTTTTGTGCTCGAGGACTAGCACGGTTTTAGTTTGGGGGATTTTGATAAGTGGATTTCATATCCACGAATTGTGGTCCATTTCACGCTTATTAGTTGCTATTTTCTTGTTTTCATGTTCGTTTTTATTTGTTTTGTGTTCTTTTATGTGCAGGGTGGTTGTTGTTGCATTTAGCGAGGAATTGATGTCATTTGGAGCATTTCAGGAAGTAAACATAAAGTTAGCAAAGTCATCTGGCAGAATGTACCTCACGTATGAGCCTTTTTTTATATATACCTTCGCTTGTATGGGGTTCTTCAAGAATTTTAACAGAAAGAGCGCCTGTCGGGGCGGGCCTGTTTTAGGCTAATACCCCCACCGGGGCGGGGGGTCTCGACTGGTGATCTATCCTGTTTTGTTTTGGACTTTGTTCGGGCATGAACTATAGCATTTGGTTGGCAAGTGAACTCTATTGGGCATTTAATTAATAAAAAAAAATGTGTGATTGATGTATATTACTTAATTAACAACAAATTCAACACACACAAGGCATAATACGAAGATCAATTCCAGTTTTTCATAGCAAGCATTGGAGGAAGATTTTAGAGAGAATTTCGGGACGATTGCAGATTTAGGCTACGTGAAGGGTGTTTTTCACTATTCTTCTTATTAGTCTTTTATTTGTAATTGAAAGAATGTTATCTTTGATTTATTCAGTTGTTATTTCATTTATGATGAACTAATTCACTTTTTAGGCTTATGGTGGATCCTTAAGTGGAACGATGATTTTGTAAACCTTAATTTCTAGTTCAATAAGTTATTTTCTAGTTTATCTATATTAATTTGAGCTTGAATTTATGAATTGCCTGATCAATAATTCTTTTTGGATTTGTATGGAATCGAAAGAGGATATTCGAATTTAGACTTAGTTAATATAGTATGTGTTCATGAATTTTTTGAATAACAGAATCGTGATGAATGTTAAGGTAGAGATATGCTTGACATCGCATGTAATCGGATAGAGAACCTAATCTTAAACATTCTTTAATTATAATTCACATAGAGATATAGTGAGTTAGTTGATTAAGGTGTTTAACTTATTTCTATCTAATTTGTGGATTTATATTAATACGGTATTAGTGCATCGAGAGGTGGCTAATACTACATTCGTGTTCTTGATTAATAAATTGGGATAGTGATTGAATTGGAATAATGGTGTAGAAATTAGAGTAAAGCTTAGGGTGAGGTCATAAGTCTAAATCTCCATTAATTGATTGAAATTCTAGATTTTGATATTTGTGATTGTTTTGTGGTAATTTATTTATTTCTTAATTTAGTTTCTATAATTTTAATCATTAAATTGAATAGTTTAATAAAATTAGGATTAATAGGAAATTGGTAACTGTAAGGTTAATTTTCTTATTAATTTGTCTCTATGGGAACGATACTCTACTCATTACTATATTACTTGTTGACCACGTATACTTGCGTGTTGTGTGTATATAGATTTTACCCAACACTCTCCTAGCAAATCTACTAGCCTTTGTATATGGTTTACTTGCTCTCTCTCATTATTGACCAACTCTTCCGGGGTCGCTGTTCTATTTATAGGCATCATTTTCTACATCACAACATTTTTATTTTATTATCTTGTTTTATTACTCAAACATTTCTCAAATGAAAAAGGAATAAGATTTTATAACATGTTTCTGAAATAAGATCATTTATATGCATATCAACATGATTAACCCTAGCATACTTCTATAAATGTCAACACATATCTCCTAATATCACAAAAGATGGGGAAAATACTAAAATACTACCCCTCTAACATAAGCCTACTCGGGGTGTACAACTATCCCATATCTTATACAAAAGACTAAGATTACATCATTATATAAACATCACATAAAGCAAATACTACAACTACTACTAGACTACCGGGTCTCATCCCAACATCTTGTGCTCCACAGCGCTCCTATACTCGATTGGGGTATGCATGCTACCAACTCTCTGCTCATAGTGTGTCCGGTATGTCCCTGCTCCGCCAGATAGTGATATACGCCATCAATTACCCTCTCAGTAGCCGAGCAAAACACACAACCCATCTTGTTCACCTTCCTCTTCCTACACCTGACTTCATCCTCTATTCATCTGCCCTTTCATTAGCTGCTTCCCCCTTCTCCTCGAAGTGGATCCTATCAATTACTTCCAACTCTAACTGAGTACGGAGAGCCTCATTTTCCATCTTCTCGCTCAATTCTCTCTGCTCCATCTCTTCCAGCTTTTCGGCCAACCCTACATTTCGAGACATCGACCTATAAAACAAAGTCCCCATCTGGATCCTTGCCTCCTTGCGGTGGGAAATCTCGACCTCCAACTCTTGCATCGCTAGCTTCCTCTGGTGGTCCTTGTCCCTCAGTTTTTTGAACTCAGACTCCCTTTCTTGAGCCTCAGCCTCTAGTTCCTGGACTCTGCAGTCTAACTCTAGGATCCACTCCTTGTACTCTCCCAACATCTGATCCTGGAATATAGCCTCGTCAGAGTCCTCCATGGGCTCATCCTCCATAGGCTCATCCTCTGGATCAGACTCTAACTCTATCTCGTCCTAATCGTCAAACTAAGACGGTGCTACTGCCTGTACATGCTCAGCCTCTAGGGGTGCCTCATATACGACATGTATATTTCGGGGATCCTCCTCTACTGGGTCCTCCCGTGTCTGTCATCCTATAACCATAAACACAAGACAAGCAAACAATATGTTCTCCTAAGTTATAATCTAAGGACTCTCGCTCCTAAGGTTTATAACTACACCTTTGATACCAACCTGTGATGCCTCCAAATTCAGACCATCCACTCCTCGAATTCGGTTCGCCACGTGCTACAAATCTAATGACTAAATAACATCTCATGCAACGGAAATAACAGAATAGATTACATTTATTTAATATAATCATTCATGTCCCAAGGTTTCGTAACTTAAAACATCTCTTACATACATTAAACATAATTTAGACGTAATTAATACATAACACAATTTATGTCTTTATATATTCATAATATTTCTAAATAAATATGAAGCTACTCTATAGCTTTTCCCTTGCCCTTATCAGTGCCTGAGGGCTTGTCTTTCTCTGCCTTAACTGAAATGTTTTTAGGCAAAGGAAGAATGAGCAACAAGTTTTCTCTACAAGTAATATAGCAATAAGGGTGTTCAATGTAGTTTTAAATTCTCAAGGGTACAACAATAATGATAGTTCAAAGATAGTAAGAAGTATCGATGATTCTCAATAATAGTCGCTAAGGACAGAAAGATATCAATAAGATTCCACGCTTAATCATTTCGAGATTTCAAAATAATAAATACTGAGAAGTCACTAAGGACTATGAACTTCTACTAAAATTAACAGTAATATACTGAAAATCCAATAAAAATGAGTACAACAGGTGATCAACCTAAAGTACCCTACGTTATGCATAATATTTAATCATACTCATGTGCGCACGTCGGTCTCCCGATAATTATATAGTTTCCTATTCAAGGAGGGTTGTTCATCTCAGTCAATTATAAGAGTCTGTACCAAGTTAATTTGGTATGGATAGCTTTCTATCATACAATAATGGTCTAGCCAAATAAATGTCTTAGACATCTTTTATAATGCATTCAAGAACTATGAGTTCAATGATTACAACAATCGTCAAAATATCAATGATTTCTGAATAGTAATAGATATTTGTTTAAAATAAATATGGCTGACATGGCAACAATTCAGATTATACAATATGTACAATGTAAAGAACTTAGGAAACTTGCATTCAATATGAAAATCAAATGATGTTCGAGTACTTGCACAAAATCCAAAGTTGTGTAAGTTAGGAAACATGCCTCAAGCGTAGTTTACCAAAGTACAACTTATCAATTTCAATACTATTATAACATAGTTATACGTATAGAATATTCATTAGTTACGTATATTCAATACTCATACTTGATATGTAAGTTCAAATGCATAAATAAGAGTCAAACTTAGTCTTATAATTCCATATGTATGTCATCACTTACCTTACATACACATAACCAAAATCAAATTCCAAGACTATGAAATCAAATAACATAGTTCTTAATCATCTTTTGACTTAACATTTGAAAGTTTATAAACACATCTCAAGTATATGATTCTATCGTTAGCATGCTTAATAATACTTTGAATACTGTATTTAGACATGTATTACAGATTAAGACAACAATACAAGCATGCACCACATCTTAGATCACAAATAATTTAGGTAGTCTTTCAACGTAGGTGGCAAAAGCATACCTAGTTAGAAGCTTAGTGACTGCAAGAATCATGCTTATCCTTTGGCCTTTGACGAGTTGAGCTTTGCATTTTCTATTTTTGTCCCATTCTTTAGCATACTAAGACAATTACACTTATCATGAATACATACTAGAGGACTTTACATACACGTATGACCATCCCCAGTTCACCTTTACATGTTAGGGTCTTAGTTTAGGATTTCCAAGGAATTTAGGCCAAATATGGTCATGGAATCACAAGGCCTAATAGTTTAACCATGTGTACATATGAGAAGGTTATATAAACTATAATATATATGCTCACAATTGTTCACATTATTTATTCATAACTAGCATCGTTTATCACTTTAAAACATGCTTAAAATCATGCTTGGTTAACTTTCATTATGTCTAACACATAATAATCTTGTTTAGAGACACAATGAACATAAACATGCCATCTTAAATCTTCAGAACTTAACCACTCACTCAAATGCAACTTAGTTTGAAAAATATCTGAGTTTGCTTTTGAAATTATTTTAAACTTGAACAATGCAATCTAACACATAAAAAACATCTTTAAATCTCTTTTCATGTGTAGTTAAGTCATGTTTGCATACTCACAAAGTTAGAACATACTCTATGTGGTATTCATGGGTATTAGTTTTAATATGTCAATTTTTCATGAAAAAGTCATTTAGTTCAAAGCCTAAACAAATTGGTCATGAACAAAGGAACCTTAAATCACAACTCATGCTCATTAATGTTCATAAATCAGTCATATATGTATACTATTTTACTTAGAATTTGCAGAATACAATTTTCATTAAGTTCATTTTTGAAACTTTCAATTCTTGTTATAAAAATCTTACTATATCATATTGGCCAATTCATATCTCATAAGACAGCTTTATACCACATGTTATACTTCTTTTCATGCATGTATAGGTCATAATACCAGGTTAGAAACAACATGGTATAATAGAAGCCAAAATCTGGTTTTGGGGAACGGCGCAACTGCGCCCTTCTTGGGCAGAACCAAGAAAGGGCTCTGTTCTGCAGAGTATCAAACTAACTTGGCTTTTCTCTCAACCAAGAATACTTAAACTCATTCTTAGAGGTTCTATACATGTACATAAACTTTGCAAACACATGGATAACAATTCCAAACCAAATTCTCAAGATTACATGAAAACTTTTAGAAAATTTTCAAGTTTGGAGACTAAGAACACAAAATAGAAATGTTACCTCTTGAAGCTTAAATGGCTACTCCTTACAATCTCAAACTCCTTCTTACTCAACAGAGAAACTCACACTCTCAATATATGCTTATCAAGCAACCTCAGCAACACAAAAATAAATAACAGAGCTGCTATTTATAGTGGAGTTGTTGTCTAGTTAAAGGTTTTACACAAAAGGTTGAATCCATGGGGTATAAGAAGAACACAAGGGTTACGGAAGAGTTGTTCAACCACCATTTTCATAGCCATTTGTGTAGCCATCATCGCCTAATTCATAGCTACTGTGAAAAGCTCGGTAGTATACGTAAAGGAAATATAGGTTACTGTTTGGTAACTGATTTTGGGACAATGGTTTAAAAGCTCAGCAACTTGGTTAAATAATGCTTAGTTTCGTTTCTTTGATTTCCAAAATGTGATTTTAATATGTTAATGCTACTATAATATAAAAATTTAGGGATTTAATATATACCCATATCATATAATCCATGTACATTAGGTTCACATAATTTAATATTTACTGTAAATAATATAACATAGTTAAGTATTAGTGACCGGGTATTCCCCATAGATATTATTAGTGAACATATATCAATATTATGTTACTATCCAATATTAAATGTCCATTTTAAACATTTAATCCCTTTCTAAATTTTTGGGATACACAGTTAATTAATTAACTCTATATTAAAATGTCACACATGATTTTATTGTGCTACTGGGTACCTCATACTATTTAAATTTAGTCTTATCTTATGATTTTAATGATGTCACACAATACAATAATGTTCCATTTAATAACCACTGTAATAACTAACTCTTCAAGTTAAGCCATCGGCACAATCAAGCTTGATTTGTATTATTGTGAGGGCGAATCGCATGGGTTCTGGCAAATGTCAAACTTGTATAGATTCCTGCCAGTTCTAACTTTTTATCACCATACTAGTTTCACATAACATGAATTAAATTTGAAATTGATAATTGTTGGGTAAAATCTAATTATGCATAACACGCAAGTATACGTGGTCAACAAGTAATATAATAATGAGTAGAGTATCGTTCCCACGGAGAGAATTAAGTAAGAATTTTAACCTCACAAGTATCACTTTCCTATTAATCCTAATTTTATTAAACAATCCAAAAAAATGATTAAAACTTTCAAAGTCAACATTGCTAGTGATTACCCTTCGGATTTCTTTCGGTGTCACTTGGTAGAGTCCCTTGTGGTCTATTGTTCAACTCTAATGCAATTTTCCCTATCTAATTCTCTAGATTCTTGATGGTCATCTATTGTTATTTCATTGTCATTGCTTGATTTTTCATAACCACCTCATTGCTTGTTATATATTTTGTCACCAACTCCTCTAAATCTGATTTTCTCTCTTGATGTTGAGCTTGTTGATGATGATTCTGAAATCCTAGGGGATATAATGGTCATGGAGCTTGTTGATTCTGATTATTACTCCATGAAAAGTTCAGATGATTCTTATTCCCTTGATTGTAAGCATTTTGGTATGTATTCTGTGGAATTCTGTTATAGTTGCCCATAAATTGCACGGATGCTGGATTAATTGCGCATTGATTCATAGGATGCTCTCCCATGCACAATTCACATATAATTGCCACTTGTTGTGCATGTTGTACTTGTACCCCTGTTATAGCATCCAATTTCTTTGAAAGTGCTGAAATTTGCGCTTGTATTGTCGTCACACCATCTACTTCTAACACTCCAGCGGCCTTTGTCTGTATCATTCTTGTCTTGGGTCACTGATAGTTGTTAGCTGCCATAGTCTCTATCAATTCGTAGGCTTCCTCATAACTCTTAGCCATAAATGCTCCAACCAAAGCTGCATCAATACTGGTTCTGAGGTTTCCGTTCAATTCGTTGTAAAACGTGTTCATCTGCAACCACTTTGGCAATCCATGATGCGGGTACTTTCGAAGAAATTCTTTGTATCTTTCCCATGCCTCATACAGTGACTCCCCGTGTTATTGTTCAAATATCATTATCTCATTCCTCATTTTTGCAGCTTTTGCTGGTGGGAAGAATTTTTCAAGGAATTTCTGAGATAGGTCTTCCCACGTAGTTATTGATCCTGGTGGTAGAGAATGTAACCAACTCTTCGCCTTGTCCTGTAAAGTGAATGGGAACAAGCGAAGTCTTACTGCATCATCTGACACCCCATTATACCTGAAAGTGTCACAAATCTCCAGAAAGCTGACCAGATGTTCATTTGGATTGTAATTTGCCAATCCCCCAAACTGAGCTGACACTACTACAAAATAGTAAATAGACAACACTTAAACCACAATGTTTTTTATAAAAATTTTGTGGTATTTTTTTTATAATGTTTATTAAAAAAACGTTGTAGATATATATGCAAAAATGTTATCTATTTAAAAGGGCATTTTTTTTTGTTTTAATTAGATAACATTTTTTTAAAAATGTTGTCTATGAAGAAAAACACGGAGCTATAAAAAAGGCGATTAAATGAAAACTTAAAATTAAATTCTCTCTCTTTCGCATTTGTCACTGAGTGTCTTCATCTCTCATCTCTCTGTTTAGCCTCTTTTCGTTCCATCTGGAAAACAAAAGCTAAGGTTTGCCTAGATTTCACGTAATTTCGACGATTGAACCCGAACCTCTAAGCTTGCATCGATTTGGGGTGCTTCTTTGAAGGAGATGAAGCGAAAAGGCCGTACATCGTTTTTTCTCGGCAAGAAGATTTGGCATTATTGAGCTTCACCCTTCGTACTCTAAAGTCGCAGCCATTTCTTCTTTCAAAGAAGGAATAAGATTCAAAACTTGATGAGGTATGCACAGTTCGAGTGAGTTTTGCTCGCTTTCATACCTTTTTTTTCCTTTACGGAAGTTAATCTAGGGTTCAACCTCTCCCCACCTGAGCGTAAGCAATCATCGAGAAAGTTGTCGAATCCTACCCCGGACCTACTGATCCAAAGTCAAGCGGTATGACAAGCGGAGGAAAAAAGAGCCCTGAAGAAGAAGATGACGAAGAGGGAGAAAGAAAGGGAAAGAGAGGTGGCGCTACAGAGTACAACGATGATGGAGATCTCATCATTTGTCGTGTGAGTTTATATTCGATTCATCATTTTATATTTTTCTTAGAGTATTAGAATTAATTAAATGATTTTCTAAGTGTTTATAAGTAAAATGATTTTTTTATTTTTTGGTTTGATTATGAATTGTTTCTTTGTTTGTGGTGTAGCTAACTGATAAGAGGAGGGTGACCATTACTGATTTTAAAGGGAAGACTTTGGTGTCAATAAGGGAGTACTATAAAAAAGATGGCAAAGAGATTCCTACTTCTAAAGGTATCATTCGCTTTTTATTATATTGTATCATTCTTCTATTTTTGGAGTTGTGTTTTTAGCATTTAGCAAGACAAGATATATAGACATGTGTATTGAAGTGTGATACTTTCTTTTTGGTTCAAGGAGTTAAGTAATGCTGAAATAGTTCCTAGACTATTTTGTTTAGCTGTTAGAGTTGGGTTTGTTCTAATGGTTTAGATGTATAGGTACTCAAATTTTCATTGAGAGTTTTAGACCTTATATATACTTCAATAGTCTATCCAAATTGTCATGTACTTTGGGGCTGAAACTTATCGTCCTTGTAATTCATGTTTAACTTATTCCATCTTCTCCTTTTTCTGAAATTCAAATTGTAATTGAATAATGGAATTTGTGATTTACCGATCTAGTGTTTTGTATGACCTGGGTGCAAAATCTTTGAAGTGAAGGCAAACTTTCCCCCTTACATTAGTGTACATTTATTCTCTTTGAATTTAGGATTCATATCAAGTAGTTATCAACTTCATACTCCTTCCTGTTATTAGTTTTGCTGAATGATCCATCTTGTTTCTACTATCAGTGACACTCATCCTCATGTTTGGCGAGGTTGTTTATCTTTGAAATAAATTGAATAGGTTGTTTTTTGGATGGAGGCTCTTCAGACAACATAAACGTTTTACTTTTTACTTTTGGTGCAAACATGATCTTTCCGCACTTCCCGCACATACCAGACTCATTCACTCCTCTCCTTACGAGGGCACAACACTTCACAATTGCCACTATACTTTTTGTCAAACTTTATCATCTTATGAGAACCATTTTAAAAATAATATTGTATTGTGTTTGCTGATCTTCTATATTTTGATCTGATTATCAACCTTTGTCGATGATATGGTTATGTTTTTTGCTCTTTCCAATTCCTTTGCTTAGTCACTATATACAGTATTCATTGTGCACATAATATGCAATATAGTAGATGTACTGATATTTAGTTTGAAATGTTCATGCAGGCGTCAAGCGGTCTCCATAAATAGCGCCTCAATATGGTGAACATAAGACCTTTTTACTTGCCTTCCATATGTCTTCTCTCATTTGGTGCTTTCTACTTAGAGTTCCCTATTGAGTATTGACATGACTATTGTATTGACTCGAGACACGTAAAATCGATGGAACCCTCAACTGACACGATCAACAAGCAGGTCCAAAGGAGGTGGCAGGACAGGGGATTGGCAACTCTGTCGGTGTGAACAACCACCTGATGATGCAAGTTAAATAAAAGTTAAATATAAGTTAAATACGAAAGATGATAAAGTTTCTGTTTGTATCTTATGTAAACTGTCCATAAACTCCCATCTTTTGCAAGTTAAATATAAGTGTCATTATTACTATACAACTTTTTTTACTCTTGAATACTTGGTTGTTAGAAATGTAAATGTTGTTATTGAAGAGTTTAAGGGATTTAGGAGATGAGTTGAGATCTTGCTTAGAGAATTTCCAGCGCTACTTGTGCTTTGCTACTCCTCACCATGGCTCTTTGTAAGGCTTAGGCAACCACAGGGATAAATACAAAACAACCCGCACACAATGTATGACCACATTTATACAATTTCTGAATACCTTTCTATCTCAAACACCACTTCTTTTGGTTTCTAGTATTATCACTATTTTGTATGATTGGAAGCAGGTAGGGTTTAAAATGATTGATGCATTTGCTGAATTACAAGGAATTCCAGTGGACACATTTCATTGCGAAGCTCTATTTGGAAAAAGTTGGTCCTCTTTATTTATTTATAAATAAATTAGTTGTTTCTTTATATGAACCCATGGTTGATTTGTTTTCTTTATTTAACTTAACATCTTCATGTGCAAGTTATTTGCATGATATAAATTAATAAATGCAAATTCATGTATTTATTTTGTCTTATCTGTTAGGTTTTATAGATGGTGTTTCTGTTTTCCTTGCAAAACCCCAAACTTATATGAATTTGAGTGGCGAATCTGTAAGCAATCTAAAACTATACTTTAAAAGATTTTATTTTCTTCACATAGTGATCACGTTCAGTTGATTTCTTGAACATACTTTGTCATCTCTTGCTGGCTACACTATTAGCCACTATTGTTCTTAAATTGAAGATTACCTAGCATTCTTACATATTTTTTCCTCTCCCCTGATTGGTATTTTTTTAAAACTACATAAATTACTGATGGAAAATTGGGTCTTCGTTGGTTAGCTTATTTGAATATTGAGCTCTGGAATACCTAGGGTGTTTAGAAAATATTATTGTTATAGGAGGATATTTTCTAGAATTACTTCACGTGGGTTTATAAACAGTAACTATATCACTGGTTTCTTTATGCATTATGGATTCTCTACCCATATATATTTTCTTATTAATTTTGGTTCTAAATCTCTCTAGCCATGTTGATTGTCCTACTAATATATTTATACATGTTCATTAATTAGCATTGAAGTTTCATTCAAAGTTCTAACTCATTTTCACCTTCTTTGGAAATTTTAGGAATTTGGCTTTGATCCTGCAACTTTCGTGGTTGATCAATATGGCAATGTTTTGTATTATCATGTTGATCTAGCTTCACCTCTTGCTTGGAACATTGATCATTGGTTTCCTTGCTCAAGTAATACTCCAATCTGTCCACATCTAATTTATATCAATGGTAGTAGTAGTATAGTAGTAGTAGTAGTAGTAGTAGTAGTAGTACTTAAATTCTAGTGATTTTTGATGCCTTACTAACAAAAGAACCTTACTAAAACGTGTCAGATGTGGTGTAATATGTGCAAATTTATGGAAGATGTAAAGATGTAACAACAATTATGGTCTTCGACTATTGTATGTTCCTCTCCTTTGTAACAACAATTATGGTCTTCGACTATTGTATGTAAAGATGTAACAACAATTATGGTTTTCCATTTTGATGTAAAGATGAAACTGTAGAATTGTGTGTGGTTGGATTACTTGGAATCTTTGATAAATGATTAAAGTTACAACTCTTTTAATCTTTCAGGCTACAATATGCTAATCTTTCAGGCATTAGCATATTGCAGGTGTATTGGTAATCTAGGTGAACAAACTTTTTTTTCTTTTTTTTAATCTACAACATTTTAAAAACGTTGCATAAATATGCCTAAACGTTGTCTGATATACTAAACAACAACATTTTTATCCAAAAAACATTGTGGAATCATACCTTCTACAACGTTTTTAAACATCTACTAATTTTAGAAAAACAAATCTACAACTTTTTTTTTCCCCTAAAAAACGTTGTGTATTGTGCTTAACTACAATGTTTTTAAAACGTTGTGTAAGGGTGTCAAATAGATGACACCCTTAACCACGACGTTTTTCTGACTGAAACCACAACGTTTTTTCCGCGTTGCCTACTTACTGTTTTGTAGTAGTGTGAATTTTGGATCATTTGAATTGTCCCAGGCTTGATTTTAAATGTGTTTGCAGCTATAGCAGGCCTGGGGATACTTGACTGCAGTTCAGTCACTTTGGGTGTAGCAAAATCCCTCAACGCTTTCTGATCTTCGGCTGCCATTACCTCTTCTTTTTTAGATTTTTCGAATTCTTCTCTTATTTCCTTGATCCACTTACTTAACCTCTGGAACTGTGACAACCCGAGAAATTAGACAATTTAGTAAATTTTTAAATGATTGATTTAAGGTCAAAGAATAGACCTAGACAGAAAATAAGTGTATGCGTTTGATATTTTTGGGATGGAATTTTGAGGATTTCAAAATTCTGTGAAGGATTTAGGTGAATTATTCAGGATTAAGTGTATATGTGAATATGTTCTTAGTATATGGTTATGTATGTGTTCAAAATGTGGTTAAGGGTCAAGGGTTAACCAGATAAATTGAATCAATGTCAAGCCCTAAGTATATATTAAAAACGTCAACGTTCAGTTAGAAAACCCTAATGTCTGATAAGAAACCCTAGAAACCAGTTTTGAAACCCTAATTTTATTTTCGGGATTTTGAAACCCTAATTCAAAAATTGAATAGCCTAATTCTGGAATTTAAATTCTATGTATAAGGTTTAAGCGTGGGAAAACCCTAATGAATTACTTGAAACCCTGTTTGATTATTAGAAAACCCTAATACCCGATCTGGAAACTCTAATTTCAGAATTCTGGGAAATTGAAACCCTAATCTGGGAACTTAACGGAGAATTATAATGCTTAAGTGCTATAAATTATAATATTAATTAGGGTAAAGCTTAATTAATTAGCAAACCCTAATTTCAATTTTTTAAACCCTAATTGTTCCGTAAGAATTCCTAATGTACAATTCTGGATTTAATTGCTAAATTAGCAATATTAATTAGGAAATATTAATCCTAATTAGCAAACTTGAATTATGATTAAGAAATCTTAATTTAATTATAGAATTCTAATTCTAATTTATAAATGTTAATTTTTATTTTTGAAAACCCTAATTTGAAAATCCTAGAATTTATTTTTAAAACCTAAAGGGTTAAACTCTAAATCCTAAGGGTTTGAACAATTGAAAATGTGCCATTAAAATAAAAATCAAAAAGTCCAAAGTGCCCTTATTGTTAATACAGTACGACATCATGACGTCATTCTCAAAAATGTTTTCAAAATTTTAATTTGGCAACGGGGTTTGGCTACACCTAAATAATTCGATTGAATTGAATTATTGATAAGAGTCTACGTTATTCGATTCAGCTAGACTAATGTTTATGAAAACTCTAAGTGTTCATTGAAAGAAATTTCCCAAACCAAATTGTTTTGGTGCGGAATTATATGATACGACTGAGGTGAACTATGTTGTTTGGATAAATAATCCAATCAAGTGGCATAAATATTCGCTAAACATAATTAATATGTTATGCATGACGTAAGAGTACGATAGGCTAATCACCTAAAGTACTAGCAACGGTAGTTTACCTTCTTCGTGATTGTAAACATACCAAGTAATGTATTGTTTTGGCGTATGAATATCGTTAAAACTATGTGTTCATGGTCCATATGATCCCTCAATACAATTTGAAAACTTTTACTCTTGTGAGTGGTGTATTGGGTAGCATGTGATGATATGTGTGAATGGTGTAAGGTGAATTTCGAGGACGAAATTCTTAGAAGAAGGGGTGAATGTGACAACCCGAGAAATTAGACAATTTAGTAAAATTTTAAATAATTGATTTATGGTCAAATAATAGACCTAGACAGAAAATAAGTGTATGCGTTTGATATTTTTGGGATGGAATTTTGAGGATTTCAAAATTTTGTGAAGGATTTAGGTAAATTATTTAGGATTAAGTGTATATTTGAATATGTTCTGTGTATATTCTTATGTATGTGTTCAGAATGTGGTTAATGGTCAAGGGTTGACTAGATAAATTTTATTAGTGTCAAGCCTTAAGTATATATTAAGAACGTCAACATTCAGTTAGAAAACCCTAACGTCTGATAAGAAACCCTAGAAACTAGTTTGAAACCCTAATTTCGGTTTCGGGAGTCCGAAACCCTAATTCAGAAATTGAATACCCTAATTCTGGAATTTAAATGCTATGTATAAGGTTTAAGCGTTATTAATTATCATTTATTAGGTAAAACCCTAATGAATTACTTGAAACCCTAATTAATTATTAGAAAACCCTAATACCCGATCTGGAAACTCTAATTTCAGAATTCTGGGAAAATAAACCCAAATCTGGAAACATAACGGAGAATTATACTGCTTAAGTTCTATAAATTATAATATTAATTAGGGTAAAGTTTAATTAATTAGTTAACCCTGATTTCAAATTTTTAAACCCTAATTGTTCCGTCAGAAACCCTAAAGTATAATTATAGATTTAATTGCTAAATTAGCAATATTAATTAGGAAATATTAATTCTAATTAGCAAACTTGAATTATGATTAAGAAATCTTAATTTAATTAGAGAATTATAATTATAATTTACAAATGTTAATTTTCATTTTTGAAAACCATAATTTAGAAATCCTAGAATTTATTTTTAAAACCTAAAGGGTTAAACCCTAAACCCTAAGGGTTTGAACAATTGAAAATGTGCCATTAAAATAAAAATAAAAAAGTCCAAAGTGCCCTTATTGCATTATTTATGTGATTGAGTGCAAGTCTTGCCAAAAGTGAGTTGTTGAACCACTCTAACCACTCCATGTGCTCTATATCAAACACATCAGCGATTAAAATGCCAGTCAATTCCTTACAAATATAATGTATATAGATTGAGAGAGAGAAAAGTCACAAAAAAGAGCTTATTTGGTCAACAATCTTTAACCAAACTCTCTCAACCTCCTAGCAACGAAAATATTCAGTGGACCAGTCAATATTCAAGCCTCTTGAAAATCAAGATCATAATCAGAGATCAGAATCAAAGGATTTGAGCTTAGGAAGGTATAAACCCTAAATCATGTGATCCATGTTATTTATTTGTAATTGGTTGGTTAAAGTTATGTATTAGGGTGTCTTTGAGTGATCTGGGTTGATAGATCATGGATCTATAACACTTAGATGCACGAATCTAGCATTTTTAGAAATCTGTAACAAGCAAATGTCAGAGCCTTTAGATTCTTTTGTGTTAATGATTTATGGTGTTTAAAGTTGTATATGTGTAGTATGTCATGTATACTGTGATTTGGAACTGGAAAAAGGTTTATAGCATGTCTAGATCAAAAGTTATAGAAAGTCAAACTACGTTGACTGATCACGAAAATGGGTTTCTGGGCAACCCAGAAACCCAGATCTTGACTGACAGCGTTTTTGCAGGCCTTGCTTTTGCTTGTAGGTTATGTTTTTGGTAGTTTTGTTGGTCGTATGTTGTAGACTGGTATGTGGTCTACACATAGAAGTCATTATAACACCTAGAACCATTACATGATCAAAGATACTTAAGGTCAAATGTGCGTTGACCACCATCCTGTGGACGAAATCTGGGAAACCCAGATTTCTCAATAACAATCCCTGACCCATACTTTGACCTGCCATTATTTGCCATATGTTATGTTGTTGTTATGATCTTATGTTATAGAAATGGACTCTGACATGTTCTTTACACGATTGAACCATTATATCACACGAACCAGACTAGGAAGGCAATGGTTTAAAGGCTCAAAGTAGCTACCTCGATTCTGGAAAACCTAGAAACTTATGAACAGGGACTGACAATGATTTGGAGAGCTTAGATCTCTCTGATCTGTTGTTGAATGGCCAGGAAATTTGGTTGTAGTTATAATGTTACACATATACTACAACATCAATATATTAGCACAATGAGAAACATGATAATCAAAGATCTAGAACCAGTCAAACTAAGCCCCTTGCTCACTGACAAGAAATCTGGGTTGGGCTGATGAACACCAAGAACACCTACTATAAATGACGATCACGTCATTTATAGGCCCCTTTTAGCGACAATTTATTTAGAAAATAATTAATTTAATAAATAAATAAAAATAATAATTTTTAATTATTAAAAATACATAATAAATTATGAAAAAATTATTTTAAAGCCTGAAAAATAGTTTTTAATTATTTTGAGTATATTTCAAAAATATTTAATATTTTTGGAATATAAAAGGTATTTATTTATTTAATTATAATATTAAATAATTTAATTAAAATGGTTTTAATTCATGAAAAATCATGAAAAATTATATTATGATATTAGAAAATATTTTAAGTTATTTTGATGACTTTTAATATTTTGTGATGAATTTCATTAATAATTTATTATTAATGGTAATTAATTTATTTAATAAATATATTAAATAAATTATGGAAAAATAGAATTAATGTTTTAAAAATCATATAAAATGATTTAAGTGTTATAGAAATATTTTAGGTTATAAAATATAACTTTTGATATTTTGTTGTGAAAATATTAATATTTTAATATTAAAGGCAATTATCGGATAATGGATTTATGTGTTTAAAATCATATAAATATGACTTTAAAGTATTAAAATACTTTGTGATATTATAAATATATTATAATATTATGTTATGATTTTTATTAATATTTAATATTAAATAAATATTAATAATTAAGGAATTATATGGTATTTATATTATATAAATACGATATAAATGATTTAAAAATCATGATAACTGGTAATAATTATTCAAAAATTATTACAAGCCTATAAAAATTATTTTGATTGATAAGAAAATTATCTAAGATATTGTTAAGTGTTTAGGCAGAGTTTAATTGAACTTAAACTCGATATTTGTCCGACTAGACCGTCGGGATGTTAGAATTGTGTCGGTTTCAACTTGAACTGAAATAGTTTGACTTGATGTTATGTCTTATATGTGTTATAGACTGATAGGGTTATGTGTTATGTGTTTAGATTATTCTCTCTCTCTCTATATATATATATATATGTAATAGTATTATACTATGTTGATATTATTCTAATATTGGAGATCTATATTACTAATATTAGGTCATAGGATAAAGCGATATAAATTGTGTAGCGGTAATTAACGGTTCAGTCAAGTTTTTCTTAACTCTACTAAGAGTTGTTTCATTCGGATATGCTTATGGTTAATCATTGCTGATTGCCGTGTAGAATTGTACTTTATACATATTGTATGTATAAGTCAAGTATGAAAGGCTGATACCATTCGGTCCAGATAAATTTTTTCTGGTTTAATACTTCTTCATTCAAAAGTTTGTTCGTGCTAGTTCTCAATTCTATTGACGAATTATAGTCAGCCTATTATTCAGACTCATTCAATCATGATATATCCTTAAATTGTATTTAAACTTGCTGGGCAACTTTCATGCTCACCCTTGCTATATCATGATAAACATTGCAGATAAGGTGAATGCGTTCGGATATAGGAGAAGGATAATGCCAAGTTCAGCTTGGGATAAAATGTGCAGCTAATTTGTAATAGTATAGTTGGATAATAATGATATATGTTAGATAGTTTATGTAATGTGTATAAGTTAAGGTTACTCAATTTTGGGGAATAGTGTGTCAATTGTATTGTATTAACAATTTATGTTTATATCTTTCGCAAATAGTTATAGAATGATTGTACCAGATCCGTGGTTATTTGGGACCTGGATTTGGGGCTTCTACAGTTGGTATCAAAGATGTTGGTTATGAAACTTAGGTAGGAATACCCAAGACTAATAACCGCAGTGATTAGGATAAGTACTAACTCAAATCGAGTTAGTGTGTCGGTAAGATTCAAAGACGAATCTCGGCAAGTTGTAAACATACAGAGTTCCCTAACTCTGATAATAAAGTTGAACAGTGGTGGTAAATAGATTGAGTCTAAAAGACTAAAAGTACAGGGATAGGATATCGTAAAACAAAATGATCATAGCATAGAAATGAATCGTAATATATACGATGAGATCACCCCGTGATAGGATAAGGTTATGACAGTCAGAAAGAATCAATCTGATGTTTGAAAAGTTTACATCAAGAATGTTGTGTGCAAGTTGTACTATAAATTAGTACAGATTCAGGAAAGGATTATGAACACGAATTGAATTAAATTTGTATTGAGAAAGAGGTTAAGATTAGGTGGGGATTTCAATTGAGGACTCATGTCGGCAGCTGAGTTGTATGATTCCTTGTATGGGTGGGGAATTGTACTTGGTGTAACAAGTACTTAGTATCTAGCATTCATAATCATTGAAATGTTGTGTCCCGCTATTTGCTATATGCATGTTAAGAGGGTGATTCCTTTCTCATGTGTATAATAGATAGATAGGTCATAGGTATAGAATATAGGATTAAATATGAGTTCTTAAAACTTATACTTATGTGACATTCTTGACTCATAGTTATAGGAAATAACCCCTCAGTGAACGGACGCCAAAGTCTAACTAGGGTAAGTTCTTAAACTCATATGATTGTGGCAAGTTTATGAACTCATAAGTGTGGTTTGACGAACTGGGTATAGTTTTGTGTGAATGGAGAATTAAGGATTATAGGAACATATAGATTGTTAAGAAAATGATTATTAGTAAAGACATAAGTTTTCCAAAACTCCTAGCTATTCTAGACTTCAAAATTTTGACATCAAGCTAAAAACGCACTATGTGCTTTTAAAAAAAAATGTAGACTCATAATCAATTTTAAAACGGTTTAAAGTACAGTCTGTGCTACTTATTTCGGCTAGACGCAAATGATTTGAAATATCAAAATATGTTTTATTTATTACTTATGTACCATGTAACCTGGTGCAGAGATGATAAAAAGGTGATGGAGTTGTAAATAAAGGAATACTTAGTGTGAATTTGATATAAAATCGTAATTCCACTAGTGTATGATGTGTTATGACAAAGTCATATGATGACGGCATCCTCAAATGGACTGTTAATACAGTACGATATCATGACGTCATTCTCAAAAATGTTTTCAAAATTTTAATTTGCCAACGGGGTTTGGCTACACCTAAATAATTCGATTGAATTGAATTATTGATATGAGTCTACGCTATTCGATTCAGCTAGACTAATGATAATTTTAATTTTAATTTTATTGTGGGCTTGTGTGTATAATTAATTGAAATAAATATTATATATTTTATGAAAGTCACAAGAAGAAAAATATTTAAAAATATTCAATAAAAATATCCATGTAAAAGTACTCATAATTAATTATTTTGTCAAACAATGTAGTTAGTTGAGCTCAATTTGCATTCCATTCCCAGCCTACACGTCCCTCACCATCCATTTTTACAATATAATTCCCCCTAGTCTCTTCTATCTACATGCTACCGACAAATACACGTGACCCAACCTCCTTCAATTCTTGTGATGTCTCATCTCATAAGTCATAACCTAGCTAGCATAGGCTTAACTACCTCCTTCAACTGATTTTATCCATCTCTTTTTCCTCCTTTAATTAATTAAAGAATAATGCTAGAGAGACAAATTATTTTATAAATATTTTATAAACTGTTGATGTGATATACTCCACCTCAATATATTGTGTGGGGCCGAAGATTACATTGAAACAATTTGTTCATCAATATATTGAAGTGGAGTATGCCACATCAATAATTTATAAAATATTTATAAAATAATTTATGTATGTAGCATTACTCTTAATTAAACCACATCATCGAGTCATCCATGCACTACGTGCCAATGATATTCATTAAATCATCAATGGTCATGACTATACCGAATAATCTGTGGTCATAATCATACCAAAAACTGTCCATCAATGCACTATAGGCCACTATGGATTTTTACTACATCATTCATCACATTATGGTCATGATTATACCGAATAATCCCTGGTCATAATCATACCAAGTCCATCTATGCACGTAAGCCAAAGATAACCTTCATCACAATATAAGCATGAGAATGATGACAATGATTTAAGCATTAATCAAACGAAAACAAGGATAAATATTAAAGACTTTAAATTTATCCAAATATTATCAATCACTTAATAAACTCATAATCTAATATTATTAATATTATAACAATATTTTAATCACTTCTTAAACTTATAAACAATTTATTTCAATTGTTTACACTTAACCAAATAATGCATTTAATCATTCAAAAATGTCATACTCATAAGATTTTATCACCAATGATCAAATCCCTTATCAAAAATTTGCATATACCCTATATAGGATTCCCAAGCCATAAAATCCTATTTTCCAATTTTGTTACTTCACATAACATATTTAATTCACTTACTCATAACTAGTTCATTTTCATGAAAAATACTAAATCAGTCCCAAAAATATTTCTTTTCTGGGATTTAACAGAATATAGTCCCATATTGAACATATATTTTTCTCTGAATTTTTAAAATTCATTTACTATTTTTCATATGACCAAAATTGCTGAATATTTAGACATTTATCATAAATTGTACTTTTGTCCAAAAATTTCAAAATTTATAGGGTATACTCCTGTTATATACACGTACTCCCAATAAAAATTTCACCAATTTTGGAGTTAACCACAAGGAGTTATAAGGGTTTACTTTTAAAATAGTCTTTTCCTATAAAATCTATAACTCTTAATCTATACATCCAAAAATCCCCATCTTTGGACACAATATAGAAAACTCATCAAATTATCATTTCAAATTTTTCGAAAATTTTTAAGGGTCAAAAAATTTACGAAACTGCAAATGGATTTTCACCCGCCATGTGGTAATCCACGTATACAGATCATTTCCACAATTTAATAAGGAATGAATACAAAGGATCATTCACCATGCATTTGGTAATCAACATAGATAGGTTATTCCAACAAAATAACAGAAGAATTCACCATGCATGCGATAGATCACACAAACAGGTTATTCCCAACAAAATAATAAAGAATGGAACTGTGTCATGTGAATCGTGTAATCCAAGACCGGAGGATATTCTAATGTAATAATAAATAATGGAATAACAACAAAATTCACCATGTATGCAATAGACCGCACAGACAGGTTATTCCAACAGAATAATAAATAATGGAACCAGGTCATGTGTAAACGCATAGACAGGATATTCCAACAAAATAATAAAGAATGTAATAATAGAAGAATTTCACCAAGTATAGGGTAGTCCACGTATACAGGTTATTCCAATAAATAATAACGAATGGAATAACATAAGTTCTCTTCATGAATACGAAATAAATAATACCACTTACGAGTATTGAAAGTAAATAAATCTCTTCATGAATACGAAAGAAATAATACCCCTTACGCGTACAACAAATAATATCCCTTACCTTATAAAGAAGAGTACTCCGACGGGTAGGGTGAGGATGTACTTGAAGAAAACTTGCACTACGTTCAATGCTTTCTTAAACTCTAAAGAAATACGCTCAAGATTATAGAAGAAGAATTCTCTGAACTTCTGGTGTGTTTTCAATTCTAACTAAGCATCCTATTTATAGGAAAATAGAAAGGATACTATGTAATAAAATATAATATATTCTATTTATAATATAATAAAACAAATAACTTTGTAAAAGTATTCTGTTTTATATAAAAAATTTTACTATGCATAATAAAATATAATATATTCTATTTATAGTCTAATAAAACAAATGACTTTATAAAAGTATTCAGTTTTACATAAAAAGATTTTACTATGCAAACACTATGCATGCATTATGCAAACACTGTGCATAATAAAATAAAATATATTCTATTTATGATCTAATAAAACAAATAACTTTATAAAAGTATTCTGTTTTATATAAAAAGATTTTACTATACAAACACTATGCATAATAAAATATATTATATTCTATTTATAATCAAATAAAACAAAACTTTATAAAAAGTATTCATTTTTATATAAAAAAATTTGTTTTATTATATTAATAATAATAATAAAACAAACTTCATCATCATTATTATAATTCACACTATTAATCGATCAAAGTCGTTTCAGGAAAGAGGGCTTTCAATAAGGATTTCTCCTGTAACACCCTCGAAATCCTATTATCTTCACACCGGATTCCTTGCATCATTTAGTACATCATTCATCCAAACATACATCATTATATACTGAAATATAATAATATACGTTCTAAATTCCCAGGTTCTAAAACCTTATAACCTTTCTCATTACAAATAATGATAATTACATTATTCCTTTCATCTTACAAGAGTGACTTTTATCCGCCACCAAGGATACATAATAGTTTATTAAACTAGTCTATAGTTTAATTTTCATCTTTCTACATTACAAGTCTTCACTTGATCTTCTCGCTCATTCACATTCTGAATGACACTTCATCTGGATACCGTCAGCTTATTCCTTACGGAATCCTTAAGTTCTTCTAACATCGTTCGCTGAAAATGTTTTTCATTTAAAGTAAGTGTGAGCATTCAATTGCTCAGCAAGTCTTAGCAGTTGAATATACAACTTCAAGAGTTTAACATTTCTTTGGAACTTCGATAACCGAACAAAAGTTATGAAACAGCTTGAACAATAGGAATAATCTTAATTCCTATCATTTTAAAACATTATTCACATTCACTTTGAAATACTTTCATTCTCTACTCTCTTTCATACACATTCTGTCTATCTAGAATCAATAGCACAGACTCAACAATAACGGTTCATGTATAAATAAAACATTCTCATATTGAATAGTTCAATCATAAAACAGTTCATATCATAGAAACACCAAAGTGTTCACATTATGGCACAAGGCCTCATACATTCTACAACCTTACACAAATATCGCACATTCACACATAGACAGAACTTCTCAAGTTCAACATCTGAGAAGTTTAAGAAACTATCATTCGTTTAAAATATGAATGAAGTTAGGAAACTTTCCTTACGCACAGCAACAACTTACGCTGAACTGCTCATTCCAATCCCTATAATACATAAGGAAATAACACATACACCAATTAGTCATATACTTGACTTACACATTGGTTTACTTAAGTTTACTTCTTAAGGTTTGCGTTCTTGCAATATAAGTTTACGCCACTAACTTTCATTATCGGTTTACGGCTTCATGACATACGAAGATGTCTTACTCAAAACGTTCTTCATCTTTGATGATTTACATTCTTATCTTCTTCTTATAACTTCTCTAGGACTCAGCACATATCGCTTCTCTACTGAAAGTCCATATGGTACTCTAAGTGGTTTCCCACAAACAACCAACAAACAAGTTCCCGTCTCATCTACACTGCCATCACAGTGAGTTAGATCGGTTGCCAGTTTCGTATATACCTTCGTTCTCTAAAGGAATTGTTTAGCCTAGCTCCCATATGTCAACCATCAAAGGTTACGATTGTACCACAACCTAACTTATCTTAACTTATACGAACTATTAACTATAATGTTCGTTTAGTCAATTTCTTATTCCTTTTGGCTTTCTGACAACTAAATGTCATACCTCAGGATTCGTTCTTATTCGACTCACATTCGGCTGTCAATACTATTATTACCGTTGGTTATGACTTTCTCGTTAATTTATATCTTACTTATTACCTCCGTCAACGTCTACGTTATACAACCAGGGTATACTTAGAACGTTCGTCCAACACGAATACGATTCACGAGGATCGTTTACGTATTCAACGTTCACGTTGCTCATCTCTTAACCTCTCATTCAACCTTTACTCGAGGTTTTAATCGCTTTCGATCATTATCCATCCCATGAACCCCATGTTCATTATTCTTTCTTAATGTCGAAGCCATACAGATCATTGTATGCTAAGACCGATCGTTCATCGCAACAACGTTGCGTTCACAGCGTCTATACGCTTTACATTCATCTCACATTACTATGATATAACATCAAAATATTATTCATTACCCTCGTCACTCAACGTCTAAGGAATCACAATCATAGCAATCCCTCACATTCGTTTATCGCGACTATGGTCCCCGGATATCGGTTCCATAACCCGCGTCTACATTCTTTGTCTTTTAATCCCGTTTAATCATTCCGTTCAACCTTCATTAAAGGTTTAAAACACTTGATTAAGTGTTACATTAGTTGAACTACATGTTCATATTTCTTTCTTGCACATCCCCAATGCTTGAGCGGTAAAATCCTATTTACGGGCATTGCGCTTACACACCGTGACAAGGACTGACTCTCTTCACTAAGACTCGCGCTGCGACATGAGTTAGCAGTTCTTGGCTCTCTGGTCTAGCACTGCAGGGGCACCTTACAAGGCATGGCTGGCGCCGCGGTGCCAAGCCCTTCATCTCAAAAATTTTTCTAAGAGTTAACTTCATTTTGAGACGCTTACTTTTCGATCTCATAGCTTCTTTATTATAACTCAGAACGAGGTCATTCCAAAGTCATTTTCTTCCTTATCTTATGTACTTTGATTACCCATGGACATAACTTTTTTCTGAATCCACTAACATGACAATCAATTGGCTTAATCTTCGCTCTTCGTTCGTTTTACGTTTTTAACGTTCTTCATTCGTTTATCTGTAATTCGGTCATCCAAAATCGGAATTCATTCATTCTTGAGTCCATGTCTCACGTTTTATATGTTCTCTTACATTCTTATGACACCCTACATGTTCGGGTTCATTTACTAACTTTCTAATTCTCGTTCGTCTTTTACGAAATTTTTGCCATAATTTCGTTATAGCTCCATTTTAATCCATTCTTCATGAACGTTTCTACCATTCCTAACCAAGCAATAAGCATCTAAGTTATATGTGATGGTTTTAAACTTGTCCATCAACAACAATTATACTACGATGGGTGATTTCGGAGTTTTTGTTGGACTTCTTATTTTGAGACTCAGGTACTAGGACATCTCTGTCCGGACCCTGGATTCCTCCTTGTGCAGAGGGTTCAGTTTGGAAGGGGATTTGTGGACCTAGAGTTGATTTTTTTAGTTCTTTCAGAAGAACAGCCAACTCTGTTATTTAATTCCTTAATCCTTCGAACTCCTCACTTGAAACAGGAGTAGGATCAGGCTAGGAACTTGTAGCCATGTCTTACTGTGGGCTTAGTGATTTTTTGGACTTTGTACGGGTAACAGGACCAATCATTTCTCTATAAAAAGACAATGTAGTTTAGTCTGGGAAAACATGGAGTTGTTATATGCTATACAATGTGTTTATTTTTTAGGAGTGTTTTAATATTCTCCTACAAAACAGACGTCAGTTATTTTGATGACAGGGGTTTTGTTGGACTTCTCATTTTGAGACTCAGGTACTGGGACTTCTCTATCTGGTCCCTGGATTCCTCCTTGTGCAGAGGATTTAGTTTGGATGGGGATTTATGGACCCTGAGTTAATTTGTTTAGTTCCTTTAGAAGAATAACCAACTCTGTTATTTGATTCCCTAATCCTTCGAACTCCTCACGGGAAACAGGAGTAGGATCAGGCTAGGCACTTGTAGCCATGTCTGATTGTGGGCTTAATGCCTTTTTGGACTTTGAACGGGTAATGGGATCAATCGTTTCTCTATAAAAGACTATGTAGTTTAGTTTGGGAAAACCTGGAGATGTTATTTGATATGCAATGTGTCTATTTTTTTAGGAGTGTTTTAATATTATCTTGCAAAATAGACATCAGTCATTTTGATGATAGGGGTTTTGTTGGACTTCTCATTTTGAGACTCAGGTACTAGGACTTCTCTGTCCGGACCCTGGATTCCTCCCTATGCAGAGGATTCCATTTGGATGGGGATTTGTGGATCCTGAGTTGATTTGTTTAGTTCTTTAGAAGAATAACCAACTTTCCTTATTCCTTCAAACTCCTCACGAGAAACAGGAGTAGGATCAGGCTAGGCACTTGTAGCCATGTCTGACTGTGGGCTTAGTGCCTTTTTGGACTTTGAATAGGAAACAGGACCAATCATTTCCCTACAAAAAGACTATGTAGTTTAGTTTGGGAAAATGTGGAGATGCTATATGCTATGCAATGTGTCTATTTTTTAGGATTCTTTTAATATTCTCCTGCAAAAAAGACGTCAGTCGTTTTGATGAAAGGATAGCATGACATGTCTTGATATGAAAAAGGAATGCATATTACATTTTCCATTACATTGAGATTGACATGGAATTGAAATTATATGTAATTAAAAGGGGAAGGTATAAAGAGACTTCTTTTCGCGTTTGGTTTATCAGAGGCTGACCTATCTTAGGCTACTCTCGCAGCTTTTTGGTATGAAGGTCCCCAGATCATCACAATTTATTGGATAAGAAGTTAAACCGATCTTTCAAATGGAGTGAATATGGTTTATGCCTTTCCTTAGCCTCACGGGATTAGTCTCCCTTGAGTCCAAACACCGACGGGTTTGCCTCTTGGTGGAGGAATCACACAACATACATTCACATACATCACGTCTCACCGTATGGAAATGATAACATGTGTGAAGCACTAATATCACAGGCAGATATGGTGCGAAGCACTAAAGTGCTGTAAATAAACCATTAGTATATATCTATTTAATGTAAATGCAGTATTCACACATAAGCAGATAAAAGTTTTGTTTTTAAAAAAGTTTTAATAGCGGCTTAAGCTTCTTACTTGAGTCCCCAACAGAGTCATCGCCTGTCAACGTTGGGATGATCTGTGTCCCTTTTTGTGCTTGTCTTTTGGTGTTCTCATTTTAGGTGAGTTTTGTCTAAAAAGAAAAGTTTGAAAAGTTCCAACATATGAATGTCGACGATTTGACTTATAGTCACCAGTTGGTAGATGTACTGACCGAGAAATTTGGATCCATTGTAAAATAATTTTATTTAATTAAATAATGAATAAAATTATATTATTTGTTATTATTACGTGTTAGTAAAATGAATGTCATTCTATAACCTAGAAACGTCAAAATGTCGTAGTATTTCGACTACGTGAAGGAATTAAAGTATTTGAATTTCCAAGATAAAAATAAAAGTTTTCCGAGAAATTTTCTGAAAAACACTATTCACTGATTTCTGCTCTAGAATTATTTTTGAACTTCCGAGAAATACATAACGATAGAATATCGAGGTGAGATGGATTATGTAATAATTGTAATAACCCGATATTTTTTATATAAATAAATTAGAAATTTTGCGTATAATTTTTTATTATTAATATTATATATTTTAAAGGTGAGAATGCGTGCAAGGTAATGTGTATGTATTTATATAATAAATATAAAATTTATTTATTACATGAATGATTACAAATAATTTTATTTTAGAATTATTGATCATTATAAATTATATTCTTATAATAATTAATTTTATAGTAAAAATGTTTTTATTAATTATTTTCAATGAAAATATGATTATTATATTATTTAAATAATATATGAAATGATTATAGAATTATTATAATAATTATTTTATTATATGAATTTATTTCAGAATAATTAAGTTAGTTATTTAACTTAATTAACAATGGTATGTATCTGCAAGATAAATCAGATATGGAATCCAAATCCTAATTTTGGATTTTGATCAAGGAGTGAGAATAATAATATAATATTAATTATATTTCTATTTTTCAGAGTTATAAATATGTACTGTATGTACGCATTGTTAATAATTGGTCAATGATGGTGCAGTATTTCAAAACTCTAGTTTTGAAGTCAAATGGGACTTCAAAATATGTTTAGTAATTATGTTACGTGATTAATGACATTTATTATAATATTATTTTTTTTCAGTGCTGTAAATATGTACTGAATATGTGTGGACTGATAATGTTGGTCAAATTATGTGTATAATGTTAAAACCCTAGTATTAATTGGTTTAACCCTAATTTAAAACTCAAACCGAAGTTTATGGTTGGTAAGAAATTGTGTTATATGATTAATGTTAATATAGATATTAATTTTAATTAGGAAAACCCTAATTATTAATATTTGGAAACCCTAACTGTTAGAAAACTTAATAGCTGATAGAAACCCTAATTGATAACCCTAATTTGCTAATTATAAACCCTAATTGCTAACTTGGTATACTTAATGATAATTAGTAAAACCTAAATCTAATTGTGACGCCCCCAAAATAGGTATACATCACCCATCTTGAGTCGCCAAATACATGATACAGAATACAAATACAAACTTAATTATACAAATAGTAAATGTAATATACGACAAAACATAGCTGAGAGTTTAAACAGGAATATTGCCTTATAGACAATATCCACTCTCAAATAGAGTCCTCATTACATTTATTGTCACACTATTTTATAGAATAGTGAGGACTACTAATACACCATCTCGGATCATCACTCTGTTCCCCGACTAGTCCCGGCTACGTTCTCATTTCCTGAAGAGAACAATGAAAGTAAAAGGGTGAGCTCAACTAGCCCAGTAAGAAATATTATGACTAAGATAATGCAGAATAAATTATCATTAGTCTTCAACAATGTTAAACTGATAAAATACAATAGACATCAACTTTAACTGCAGCAAAATAAGCAATCCATTAGAAGTATCAAGTAGAGCATGATATCTACTATCTTCTATGATTTAAAATGTTTTCATCAATTTTTATTGTTGAGACTCAGCTTAATAAATAAACCACATCATCGAATCATCCATGCACTACGGGCCAAGGATATTCATTAAATCATCAATGGTCATGACTATACCGAAAAATCCTTGATCATAATCATACCAAAAACTGTCCATCAATGCACTACAGGCCACTGAGGACTTTTACCACATCATTTATAACATTACATGTCATGATTATACTGAATGATCCCTGGTCATAACCATACCGAGTCCATCTATGCACGTAAGCCAAGGATGACTTTCATCACAATATAAGCATGAAGATGATGACAATGACATAATAATTCAATAAAACAAGTACAAGAATAAATTTTAAAGATTTATAAGTTAATTTATCCTGAAGTCAATAACGTCCAAATTGTCAACATGATACTGCTTTACGGAGTAAAATTCAAGAATGCTCAGAAGAATATTTCCATAAAAAGATACTGGATGAAGCGCAAATATCCAGGATATTTTACTAATTTCATGGAGTATAGAAGTTAAAACTTTAACCAACTGAGTAAAATAGAATATATGAAACTGCAAATGGATTTTTGCCCGCCATGCGGTAATCACGAGAGATGATCATTTCCACAATTTAATAAGGAGTGAATACGAAGGATCATTCACCATGCATGTGGTAATCCATATAGACATGTTATTCCAACAGAATAATAAAGAATGGAATAACAGAAGAATGTATCAGGCATGCGATAGACCGCACATACATGTTATTCCCAACCGAATAATAAAGAATGGAGCCAGGTCATGCGTAATCTGCATAGACAGGATATTCCAACAGAATAATAAAGAATGGAACCAAGTCATGCGTAATCCGCACAGACAGGATATTCCAACAAAATAATAAAGAATTGAATAACAACAGAATTCACCAGGCATGCGATAGGCCGCATAGACATGTTATTCCAACAGAATAATAAAGAATGGAATAATAGAATAATTTCACCATGTATGCGGTACTTCTCATAGAGAAGTTATTCCAACATAATAATAAAGAATGGAATAACAACCCTTTCAAGTATTGAAAGAAAATAACTCTCTTCATGAATACGAAAAGAATAATACCCCTTACCTTAGAAGAAACTGGATATTGGAATAGTGAGGTAGCAGACTTCTCTTATTCTTTCTCTCTATAATTTCTCTCTATAATAATTACTCTAAAGCTTTAGTGAATTGGTGAGAAATGAAGGAAGAATGAGCTTCTATTTATAAGAAAATATAGTTTCGATAATTGCACGTTTTGGGGCTCAAAATATTATAGTACAATATCTTCAACTTTTCTTTCATTTTTAATTTAGACCTACAAGTATTATCAAACTTGCACCACCTCCCCTAATAGTAAATCATGTGAATTAATAGTTCATTCATGTGACTCAATAGTATAATCATGTGAAAAAACTAATTATAGTATAGTACCTTCAACTATACCCCCATCTTTAATTAATCATGCAAGTATTATCAATCTTGCACCAACTCCCCTAATAGTAAATGAATGTGAATCAATAGTACATACATGTGAACAAATAGTTATATGCATGTGAATTAATAGCAATTAATTGCTCATTTATTCGATTAATTACCCGATAACTTCCAGACATCAATTATTATCGAAATAAATGTCGATTTCCACTAACATTAATAATTCCCACACAATGGAACTATAAATTTCATCTTTAATCAACACGAACTTATTCATCATTAATATTATAATTCACAATATTTAACAACCAGGTCATTCCTACGAAAGAGGGGCCTTTCCAATAAGGATTTCTCCCTATTGGCGCGCAATTAGGTGACCAAACCTCTCTTTAACAGAACTTCTAGACATTGTCAATATTGCAAATAATAATATGAATAACTTTGTCATCTCAATTATAGATTTAATAATATAACATATTATACAGATGATACTGTGACAATAATTAAATCAATAATATGAGAGATATGATGCAAAAATTACTATAGCAATAATCGAGTATAACTGAGATATTTCTCACGTAAGCATCAATAATCAATATTGTGTGCTACTATGCAACCACGCGTATTACTGTACTTTTAACATCGGGTATTTTATGACAACTTGCTTACTTTGAAAATTTTTCACATATCACCCTTAACTTGAACCTTTAACAATTTAACCATTTACTAAATAGAATAATAACTATAAAAATTGAATACTTTCATTTCGTAAAATTAAGGGTCTTACAATCTCCCCTCCTTATGAAATTTTGCCCTCGAAATTTATGTACCTGGTAGTTCGAAGAGATGAGAATACCTTGCTTTCTTTTCGGATTGTACCTTCCCAGTTATTTCCTCTGTATCATGATTTTCACATTTCTCATCTCCTATATTTCAGATATCATTCTAGAATACAGTTTAGAAATAAGGGTTAATTGACATGCCACATATTATCCCTATACTCTGACCGACTAATTAAATATGAAATAACTAAGGTAGGTCATACTAGCGAAGGAATTACCCGTCTCTCCCCTCCTAGTTCTAGTCTCAGATCTCAGCCAGGGATCATATCCCTAAGCTTTGATCCTAATTGTGACGCCCCCAAAATAGGTATACATCACCCATCTTGAGTCGCTAAATACATGGTACAAAATATAAATACAAACTTAATTATACAACAGTCGTGTAATATACGACAAAACATTGCTGAGAGTTTAAACAGGAATATTGCTTTCTAGACAATATCTACTCTCAAATAGAGTCCTCATTATTTTTATTATCACACTATTTTATAGAATAGTGAGGATTACTAATACATCATCTCGGATCATCACTCCATTCTGTGACTTGTCTCGGCTACGTTCTCATTTCCTGAAGAGAACAATGAAAGAAAAAGGGTGAGCTCAACTAGCCCAGTAAGAAATATTATGACTAAGATAATGTAGAAAAAAATATCATTAGTCTTCAACAATGTTAAACTGATAAAATACAATAGCCATCAAGTTTAACTGCAGCGGAATAAGCAATCCATTAGAAGAGTCAAGTAGAGCATGATATCTACTATCTTCTATGATTTAAAATGTTTCCATCAATTTTTATCGCTGTGACTCAACTTAATAAATAAACCATATCATCGAATCATCTATGCACTATGGGACAAGGATATTCATTAAATCATCAATGGTCATGACTATACCGAATAATCCCTGGTCACAATCATACCAAAAACTGTCCATCAATGCACTACAGGCCACTGAGGACTTTTACCACATTATTTATAATATTACAGGTCATGATTTTACCGAATGATCCCTGGTCATAATCATACCGAGTCCATCTATGCACGTAAGCCAAAGATGACTTTCATCACAATATAAACATGAGGATGATGACAATGACATAATAATTCAATAAAATAAGTTCAAGAATAAATTTTAAAGATTTATAAGTTAATTTATCCTGAAGTCAATAACGTCCAAATTGTCAACATGGTACTGCTTTGTGGAGTAAAATTCAAGAATGCTCAGAAGAATATTTCCATTAAAAGATACTGGATGAAGCGCAAATATCCAGGATATTCTACTAATTTCATGGAGTATAGAAGTCAAAACTTTAACCAACTGAGTATAATAGAATATATGAAACTGTAAATGGATTTTCGCTCGCCATGCGGTAATCCACGTAGACAGATCATTTCCACAATTTAATAAGGAATGAATATGAAGGATCATTCACCATGCATGTGGTAATCCACATAGACAAAAGTTATTCCAATGTAATAATGAAGAATAGAATAATAGAAGAATTCACCGTGCATGCGATAGATAGACCGCATGCATAATGCGTTATTCCCAAACCGAATAATAAAGAATGGAACTAGGTCATCTGTAATCCGCACAAACAGGATATTCCAACAGAATAATAAAGAATAGAACCAGGTCATGCGTAATCCACACATACAGGATATTCCAACAGAATAATAAAGAATGGAATAACAACAGAATTCACCAGGCATGCGATAGACCGTATAGACAGGTTAGTCCAACAAAATAATAAAGAATGGAATAACAGAAGAATTTCACCATGTATGTGGTACTTCGCATAGTTATTCCAACATAATAATAAAGAATGGAATAACAACCCTTACAAGTATTGAAAGAAAATAACTCTCTTCATGAATAAGAAAAAATAATACCCCTTACCTTAGAAGAAACTGGATATTGGAATAATGAGGTAGCATACTTCTCTTCTTCTTTCTCTCTATAGTTTCTCTCTATAATAATTGCTTTAAAGCTTTAGTGAATTGGTGAAAAATGAAGGAAGAATGAGCTTCTATTTATAGGAAAATATAGTTTCGACAATTGCTCATTTTGGGGCTCAAAATATTATAGTACAATACCTTGAACTTTTTTTTCATTTTTAATTTAGTCCTGCAAGTATTATCAAACTTGCACCATCTCCCCTAATGGTAAATAATGTGAATTAATAGTTTATTTATGTGACTCAATAGTATAATCATGTGAAAAAACTAATTACAGTATAGTACCTTCAACTATAGCTCCATCTTTATTTTAGTCATGCAAGTATTATCAATCTTGCACCAACTCCCCTAATAGTAAATGAATGCGAATCAATAGTAAACACATGTGAACAAATAGTTATATGCATGTGATTAATAGCAATTAATTTCTCATTTATCCGATTAATTACACGATAACTTCCAGACATCAATTATTATCGAAATAAATGCCGATTTCCACTAACACTAATAATTCCCACAAAATGGAACTATCAATTTCCTCTTTCATCAACACGAACATATTCATCATTAATGTTGTAATTCATAATATTTAACAATCAGGTCGTTCCTAGGAAATAGTGGGCTTCCAATAAGGATTTATCCCTATTGGCGCGCAATTAGGTGACCAAACCTCTCCTTGACAGAACTTCTAGACATTGTAACTATTGTAAATAATAATATGAATAACTTTGTCGTCTCAATTATTGATTTAATAATATAACATATTATACAGATGATACTGTGACAATAATTAAATCAATAATATGAGAGATATGATGCAATAATTATTGTAGCAATAATTGAGTATAAGTGAGTGATTTCTCACATAAGCATCAATAATCAATATCGTGTGATACTATGCAACCATGCGTATTACTGTACTTTTACCATCGGGTATTTTATGACAACTTGCTTACTTTGAAAAATTTTCACATATCACCCTTAACTTTAACCTTTTTCAATTTAACCATTTACTAAATAAAATAATAATTATAAATATTGAATACTTTCATTTCGTAAAATTCGGGGTCTTACACTGATTATCATGTTTCATGTAATTAGAAACCCTAATCTAATTAAAAAACCCTAATTATAATTTTTGAAACTAAAGTTTTTATAGTAATCCCTAAATTGAAATCCTACAAATTTATGTGCTAAACCTTAGGGTTAAACCCTAAGGGTCAAATCCTAAAGGTTTGCAAAGTTATATAACTTTGCCATTAAAGTTATAAGGCTAATGACAATTATACCCCTATTGCATAATTTAAGTTAACATGTATATCTTACCATAGTTTGAGTTGGTGACCAACTCTTGACTTCTCACATGCTTGAAATCTCTAGCAATCAGCCACCTATATCAGCCTTATGCAATATATCATACTATATATAGAATTAGAGAGAGAAAATGTTACATTAGTTGCTCATTTTTTTTACAAACTCATATCCAAGAGCTTCTCTCTCAAAACCCACGAAATTATGTAGTAGACCAGTCCCATATTCAAGCCCCACTAACACACATCACAAATCAGTAGCCAAGAAATTAGATTTGTTCATTTAAAGGTATAAACACAAGCTTGAAATCTGATCTTGATCAATGTGTTAGATGTCATGTTTTTGTGTTAAAATATGTTTTATATGGTATATAATGATGATCTGGGTTGCAAGATGTTAGATCCATAACATCTATAGGCTCAGATTTGATAATTTTCAAAATCTGGAAAAATTTCATTTTTGTGTTCTGACAACGAATGTCAGAGGCTAAAGATCTCATTATGTTATGTGTTTTTGTTGTTTAAATGTTTGAAGTGGTGGTCTGCTATGAGATCTTTGCCATGGAACTTGAATCATGGTCATATATGTTATAGAATTAAAGTTATTAAGAGTCAAAGTGGGTTGACCGACATTGACCGGGTGTTCTGGAAACCCAGATTCTGCCCAAAAAACTCTGACAGTGTTTTTACAAGTGCTTGATCTTACTGTTTTTAAGTGTTTTGATCATGTTGTTGTTTGGTGGTTGTAGACTGACATGAATACTACCTTCTAAAGCCTTTATATCACCTAGATCCATCACAGAATCAAACTTATTGATGGACAAACTTAGGTAGCCGAAACTGCTCAAGAACATTTCTGGAAAACCCAGAAATGTTCAAGAACAGTTCCGGGAAGGTACTTTGACCGGTTTGTATCTTGTAATTTTGTTGATGTTATATGTGTTTTAAGTATTATATCACTTCAATTACATGTCATCTACACACTTAAAGTGTTAGATCACTTAAAGCAGATCTGTAGTGCATGATATAATGATCGAAAGTAGAACCCTTGAGTTTCTGGGCAACTCAGAACCTCAAGAACACGTCTGACAATAACTTCAGTAGCTTAGATATGGCACGTTTGTTATGATTTAGTCATGTTATCGATTTGTCGTTATAGTATTTCATGTATACTACATAATAAACATAAATTTAAACCTAGAATCTATATTACTTAAGATCTACAAGTGGTCAAAGTAGGCAGCTTGGTAATGGGTTTGAATGTTCTGGGTTTCATGATGAACGTGAAGAATGCCTATAGTGACGGTTCTGTCCCTATAGGCAGTCTTTAGCAACACTTCTATACAAAATTAATTATTTTTATTAAATAATTAATATTAAATGGTTTTTAATTATTAAAAATTCATAATAAATTCCTAAAAAATATTTTAAAATCCAAAAATTAGTTTTTAATAATTTTTAATATATTTCATTAATATTTAATATTTTTGGAATATTCAAGGTATTTAATTTATTTAAGTATTATATTAAATAAATTATTTAAAAATGATTTTAATAATTGAAAAATCATTTAAATTTATATTATGGTATAAGAAAATATTTTAAGTTATTTTATTGACTTTTAATATTTTTTGATGAATTTCATTAATTAATTAATATTAATGATATTTTAGTTATTTAATAAATGTATTAAATAAATTATGAAAAATAGAATTAATGATTTATAAATCATATAAAAATGATTTAAAGGTTATAAAAATATTTTAAGTTATAAAAATAACTTTTGATATTTTGTCATGAAAAATATTAATTATTTATATTAATGATATTAGATTTATTTAATAATTATATTAAATAAATTAGTTAAAAATGATTTTAATATTATAAAAATCAGTTTAAATGAAAATAAAGTGTTTAAGAATATTTGAAGTTATAAAATATAACTTTTAATATTTAAAGGATAATTTCATTAATAATTTAATATTAATGATATTAAATTTATTTAATAATTGTAGACTCTAAAAATTTCCTTCATACTTGTTACTAACATTACAGGAGGGCAAAATCGTCTTTCGGAGATAACCCTGAAAGACAGCTCATATCCATTCTGGATACTACCGAAAGTCCAGTCAATTATTCCGGATACTACCGGAAGTTCAGTCTCAACCCCGGACCACACACCAGGAGTATCAGTCTCAACCCCATGCCACACACCGGGAACATCATTTCCAACCTCAGAGATAACACTGAGTTTCGTCCTTGGCGATAACTCCAAGGAATGCTGTTGTAGTTCTAGCGATAACATCAAAAATGCTTGTTTCAAATACATGCGATCAGCTTCAATCTCAAACCTCCTGCTGAGGCACTCATACCGAAGACCCGGAGCTAACACCGGGAAGACAAGCATCCACAAGCTGACATTGTAGCATTCAACACTTGCAGCAGTCCAATCTCAGATATAACCCTACGCAACGTCTGCTTTCAACTCAAATCGGCGATAACCCGGATGAGGAGTCAAACGTCATCTTGCCACCTCAACATCTGCGCGTCGTCTCGACACTTCAATACATACATACATACAACTATTTCCTTCAAGAACCAGGATTTCCAATCCCGAGTGACTATTACGCCTGGCAACACACCGGATAGAATTTAAAGCTTGAAGACCATGGGCATGGTCCCCCCTTCGTAACTTCGTACAACCTCTATTCCATGTCATTGCGTAACTCTCGACACAAGCAGTCTGAAGAAGGTCACATATACCTCGTTCAGATGCTCGGATTGAAGTTCTGTAAGTTTGAGCTGATATTACAGTGCACGAGTGCTAGTACTTTGAGACGATGGGACCTGTGGAACCCCGGTCGCTTTCGGGCATTGTAGGGTGCAAATCAAGGGTTGCTTTGTAGGTACACTGCTGCTCCCTCTCTATAAATAGAGGGCTTGGGGCAGCCATTTTGAAAAGAAGAAAGGCGAGGAAGCCCTGTCCAATTTGCTTTCTACACACCCCATATTGAGTGTTTGCTCTTTTTAAACACCTGTTAGCCCACATACAATTATAAATTTACCAGCGGGAGCTGAGTGTTCATCCATATAGAGTCATAGAAGTTTGCATTGGCAGCCCACTGTAAGCTTTCTTACACTCTATAAAGCCTTTCTTTTCATATTGGCACACACTATTCTACACATTGAGAGTCGTGTTGTGTGTGTATGCCTGCATTTTGGCCTGTGACTTTTATTTTTGTGCAGATATATATATATATATATATATATATATATATATATATATATATAAATAAACTAATCACGACTACATCGATAAGACTAGACTTATGTCTCGCTTCGTTTAATTACTTATATATATATATATATATATATATATATATATATATATATATATATATAAACTGTTGTCGACTTTATCCGATGAGCCTTGGATTTTATATCCTATATGTTTACTTGCTTTTTATATATATATACTTATATATAATTGTTGTCGGACATATCCGATGAGCCTGGATTTTATATCAAAGGTGCATTTATCGCTTTTACACACACACACACACACATATATATATATATATATATATATTTACATTACATTTCCAGTTCGGAGTTTACTCCGTGGCCTTTTTACTGACTTTCTTTACATTTAAATTCCTGGAGTTTACTTTATGGCGGTTGATAGCTTTACTGACTTTATTTACATTCAAGTCCCGCCTGGAGTTTACTTCGTGGTGGTTGATGGCATTTACTGCTTTATTTATATTTCTGATCCCTCATGGAGTTGCTTTGTGGTGGCTGATCATGCACACATATGTATATATACCGCTTATATATATATAACTGCTTACTGCTTTCCATACAAATTGCAGTATCATGTGAGCCTAGGAATCATGTGATCACATATTCAGTTTACTGAATCTAGATTCGGTTCCCATGATGGACTTTTTCAGCTGTAAGCAGCTTGTACATTATTTACCGTGTACGAATTTCCTTGGATGGCAATCATGCCCATGAGGAGTTCGGCACTGCTGTATATTATTTTCTCGAAGATGCTTTGCATCTCGAAAATAAAAGCAAACAAGCCGAACATTTAATAATAAAATGGAAGTATCAAAGGCCTCAATTACTATTGAGCACAGGGTTTGAAAAACCTATTTTACAAAACTTCATTGCTATATCTTGTTAAAACTGAATTTTTCTATAAATTCAAACCCGGTGTATATAGGTGCGAACGAGGCCTCACACTACTTTCAAATAATTGCACATTGATCCACACACACACACAAACATTCATATAACAGTTTCTTTGAGAAGTAGCGGTCACCGTGGTAACACAGAAGTCGAGGGGTGCCTAACACGTTCCCTCCGCATAATCAAGCCCCCGAACCCATAATGAATCTCGGTTTCACAGACCCGTTTAGCAGTGTCACATCACTGGGTTATTGTGCAAACCTTTTCGGTTACTTTGGTGCAACCAGTTAAAAACACTAACTGGCGACTCTTAAAGTCAAATCGTCGACATTACACATGTCAGACCTTTTTTAATTGTTTTTTCAAAAAAATCTCACATTAACATGAGAACACCAAAGAATAAGTAACAAAAAGGGACAATAAAAATCCTGACGTTGATAGGTGGTGACTCTGTTGGGGACTCCAGTAAGAGGGCTCAAGCCGCTATTACAAGCTTTTCAAAACTGTTGTATGCTTGTGTGTGAATGTTGCATGTACATTTATGATGATTGTGTACTAATGCATCTTACTTACTGCACTGCTAAATATCTATATGTGATATTAGTTCTTCGTACATGTCATCATTTTGCATAAACGGTGAGACACATTGTATGTGAATGTATGTTGTGTGGTTCCTCCACCAAGAGGCTATCTTGTCGGTGTTTGATTACTGGACTCGTAGGAAGACTAATTCCAATGAGGCTCAGGAAAGGCACCACCCAGATTCCCTCCAGTTGAACGACCGGATTAACTTCCCGTCAAGTAGATTGCGATGATCTGGGAACCTTCATGCCAAAAAGCCGCGAGAATAACCTAAGATAGGTCAACCTCTGATAATCTAAACGCGAAGGAAAGTCTCTTTATGATTTCCATTTTTAATTACTTGTAAAAGTATTTACCTTTAATTTCATTCCATGTTCATCCATATGTAATGGAAAATATGAAGAATATCTGTGCATGCATGACATGTTATCAATTAACAACCGGTTTTTTAGGATAAAATTCCTAAAAACGGACATGTTTTGATAACATTTACATTATCCCTAAGACTAAACTACATAAGTCTTTTGTAGGGAAGCAATTGGGTCTGTTACCTACTCAAAATCTAAAAAGGCCACGAGCCTACAACCAATCATGTCTTCTTCTAACCAATCTAATACTGTTTCTCGAGAAGAATTTGACGGATTAAGTAAAGAAATCACAAACTTGGCTGTTCTGCTTAATGAACTACGTCAGTCTACTCATGGTAAAAAGAAACCTACACATACAGAATCCTCTACACAAAGGGGAGCCCAAGGTTTGGAAAAAACAATTCAAGAACCTCAGTTGGATACGACCAACAAAGACCCTAAAAACACCCATCTCAAAGGAGATCCAGACACCAGTAACATCAGAAAGAAGGTCCTCCAAATGGATGAAACTATCCGCGTCCTTAAAGGGATTGGAATACATGGAAGTGTTTCATATGCTGACCTGTGCATATTTCCTGGTGTTCATTATCAAGAGAAATTCAAGACCCTTGATTTTGAAAAGTATGACGGATTAGGGGATCCTTACACACATTTAACAATGTTCATTGGAGAACTTGGATCTTATGAGGAAGATGAGAAGCTCAGAATGCAGCTGTTCTAGAAGAGTCTGACTAGAGAAGTCCGTTCATGGTATACCAGATTAGACAATTCCAAGATCCATAGTTGGGAAGAATTAGCTCACGCCTTCCTCACTCAATACAGTTTTCAATCTCAGATGGCTCCTGACCGGTATCAAATTACCAAGGTCAAGAAACAGTCTAATGAGTCTTTTAGAGAGTATGCTCAAAGGTGGAGGCGCCTGGCTGCTCAAGTTATTCCTTCCATGACAGAATCAGAAATGGCCATGACTTTCATAGATGTACAGGAATCTCCTTTCTATGAAAGATTTCTAGCTTGTATTGGCAAACTATTCTCTGAAATGAGCAAACACGGAGAAATGGCTGAGATGGGATTGATGTCCGGTAAGATTCAAGACCTAGCCACTCCCAAGGTAGTTGCTGAGCACATCCAGTCCGGATCTTATGGAAATAACCCCCGGAGGGTCCATAAAAAGAAATAAGAGGATGTTTCCTTGATACTACAAGGACAAAAAGGCAATCAAAGCATGCCTATACAGAGGAGAAACTACTCCCCTTTCCAAGCACAATATTCAAACCCTCCATTGCCTAAAAGTGGAGAAGTAAAGCGACCTCGAATGTTCACACCCTTAGGGGACTCGCCCGAGAATATTCTTGTTCTTCTGACTACTCAGAAAAAAATCACACGTCTTCTTCCACCAGCCAACCCTAATGAGAAGGGTTTTAATGCTACTCGGAAGTGTGCTTATCATGCCGGAGCACCTGGACATGATACTCAAGATTGTTGGGACTTGAAACACAACATCCAAGACTTGATAGACAATGGTGAAATTGTAGTCACCAAACCAGATCCACCTCATGGTCAAGACAACCCCCTTCCTCAACACAAAGAAGAAGAGGTTAACATGATCAGTTGGAGCACTAGGCAAAATTCCAGTTTCAATGGCGAGCCATCTCAGACCATTAATGATGGTGTTGATAGATGCGAATATGCAAAGTTCCAGTTTAATATGGAATGAAAGATGAAAGCTCTTTGCAAATAGATTGAGTAATTGGCAGAACTGGTGACCCATCAGCATCAAGTCACACGCCAATTAATCAAGCAGGAGCATGCCTATCTCTTTCCATTTGTTATAAATACTCAAACCTCATCTTCAGAAAATGAAGCTATGGAGGATAAGGTTGTAAAGCGAGCAAATGCTAAAGCCCGTTGGGATTTTGCTAATCAGAGGGAGTTCACCTATCTGGGCCAACCTATGGAGGAAATATTTCAAATGTTGATCAATGGAGGAAGAATTACATCCCTTCTGCTCCAATTAATTCCCGTGCAGGACGGTTTAACCCTGATGGAGTGTGTCAGTATCATTCCTATTCTCGCGGTCACAGCATATACGAATGCTGGGCACTCCGCCATCTCATTAAAAATCTCATTGATAGTGGTGTTCTGCAACTGGCAGATGATAACACTGTGCAACTTGAAAGTGGGATTACATGGAAGGAATCAGTAGAAGTTATATCCGACGAGGATGATGAGACTGTTAAAGCATTTCCCATTCAAGCAATTCAACTCAAAGGAGATTACAATCCTTTGAAGTTGGCCGCACCTAAGCCAATTTCTTTACATAGCAGACCACAATATCCTGTTGTCATCTTACATAATGTTCCATGGAATTATTGAAAAGCTGAAGGATCTACGTCTCATACTACTGCTACAGTGTCGAGGGATAATTCACTGTATCTTCCTCAAAGGGTTATAAAACCTACCCTCAAATCAAAGTGGAAGATTTCCATGGAGAAGATTGAATAATTTCTCCACACTATGGGCTATAATGAAGCCAAGGTGGTTCTAAGCTTAAGATAAGCTCCACATCATATATCAATTCTGGACTTGGTTTTCTCTTCCGAGGAGCACCAGAAGATTTTACTTAAGGTTTTGGAAGAAGCCTACTTAACGAAATCAGTGGATGTAGAAAAATTTCAACATATGGTTGATCACATTTTCAACAACAATGTGATATCCTTCACTGATGATGACATACCTATCGAAGGTACCGGTTATTGCAAGCCATTGCATGCACATCATAGTTTTGTCCTCCGGGTATATGTTAGTTGGAGTGTTGATAGATGGAGGTTCATCTTTGAATATTTTTCCTTATGCCACCTTAACAAGGACGAATATCAATCTCAAACGGATTCAAAGCAGCCATACGGTGATCAACGCTTTCGATGGATCCCGGCGAAATTCCATCGGAAAGATTGAGCTGCCAATTGAGATTAGCCCAAATACTTTTAATGTCTCCTTCCACTTCCTCAAAGTAGACTTAGGATACAACCTGCTATTGGGGAGACCATGGATACACATGGCTGGAGCCGTTCCCTCCACATTACATCAACAAATCAAGTACATTATCAACAACAGTCTAGTCACTGTCAACGCTGAGCCGGAGTATCCTGAACAAGGAAATCTGCCAATCATCAGTTTTAATTCCAAAGTTGAGCCGGCCAGTTTTCATACTTTGGTAGTGAGCAACACTCAATATCAACCTATTGGAGCGCCACTTCCCATACCCAAGATTTTTGCCGAGGTTATGTCGGCTACACAAGAAACGATGTCATTGGGTCATCAGCCTAGACAAGGGCTTGGTAATAATCAGCAGGGTATTAAGCACCCTATTCAAGTGTCCAGTCAAATTGGGACAGCCGGACTAGGCTATTCTGCCAATTCCAATCATAGGAATCTACACAAACACAGACAGTTTCCTCAAACTTTTGCCACACGACGATTTATTCCATCTAAAACGCATGAGCTGATACAGTCTCCAGTTAAGGTGCCAGCCCATGTTATGACTATGTTATTTCCCAAGCCAGTACCATTCAAAGCAAAAGAGGTATTGATTCCTGACTGGAGTGGAAGAAAGGGACCAGAAACGCAAACATGACATCGCTTTGATGATGTCCGGCATACGCGTCACTGTTCATGATGAACATACAAATCGATATACCCAGACGATGATTGCCCAAATATCATGGTTATCATTTGGGAGAAGGAGGGCAATGACAACCCCTCTATCACTGCAGTCCATCAGGACTTTGCCCTCGACAATTGGAGCAGCACTCCATACATTAGTCAATGAGGGTAAAACGGGCAGAAAATCCCTCTGCCTGGTAGATAACTTTAATTGCTTACTTTTCTATACAGTATTAGCAGTTATTTTATCAGTACATTCTAATACTTTGTATGATTAAATAGTTTCATATATTAAGTGAAAGCATCTTTTGATTTCAGGACTCTGAATTTAGATGTGCCTATACTTGTTGGTTATGTGCCTTCTCTACACAAAGGTTGTGACTTTGATGCAAAGTTGGACTCAGACTTGATGGAAATACAAGAGGACATTAAGACACCTTAGGAGATTAAGGAATGGGTCACAGACAAACCAAAATCCAACCTTGACCAAACCACTTCTTTCAATCTTGGAACCTTAGAAAGCCCTAAGCAAATCCAGATTGGTTTAGACCTCACTCCAAACCAACGAAATGACATGGTTGTGCCATTAACCCAATTCCAGGATGTGTTTGCATGGTCTCATGAAGACATGGTGGGTTTGTCCACTGACATTGTTCTTCATCGCCTTCCTATTAAAGAAGGATTCAAGCCAGTTAGGTAGAAACTCAAGCGATTGAAACCTAAGTGGAGTTTAAAAGTCAAAGAAGAAATTGTGAAACAATTTTAAGCTGGCATTATCATGGTGTCTACATATCCGGAGTGGATATCCAACATTGTTCCCGTACCTAAGCCAAGAGGAAAGGTGCGAGTTTGCGTGGATTACCGGGATTTGAACAAAGCTTGCCTGAAAGATAGCTTTCACGTGCCCTTTATCCACATTCTCATTGACAATACTGCTCAGTATGGCATGTACTCCTTTGCTGATTGCTTCGCGGGGTACCATCAAATCATGGTTGTTGAGGAAGACTGTGAGAAAACTGCTTTCATCATACCTTGGGGAACTTTTTGTTTCCTAGTCAGCCACAAAGGGATTGAATTGGATCCTACCAAAATCCAAGCCATCAAGGAAATGCACATTCCTCAAATAGAGAAGGAAATACGGGAGTTTTTGGGAAGAATCAACTTCATTAGTAGTTTTATCTCTCAACTCATAGCAACCTATGAACCAATCTTCAAGCTATTAAGGAAGAACTCCTCCATGAAATGGAATGATGAGTGTCAGAAGGCCTTCCTTAACATTAAAGAGCAATTGATTAATGATCCTATTTTGGTACCTCCTAGGGATGATGTTCCCCTATTCATGTACCTGTCCATTAATGACAATGCCATGGGCTTCATGCTTGGGCAAAAAGATGATAGTGGCTAAGAATGAGCTATCTATTACCTCAGTAAAAGATTCGGCACCAGTGAACACAAGTACACTCTTATTGAGAAGACTTGTTGTGTTTTGGCATGGGCTTCCATGAGATTACAGCATTATCTTAATGGTCACATGACCTACCTTATATCCCACGTGGATCTTCTCAAGTATGTGTTCAGTAAGCCATTACTGAATTGTCGATCGTCCATATGACAGTTGATCCTACAGCAATTTGACATCGTCTACGTGACGCAAAAGTCTGTCTAAGGTCAAGGAATTGCAGATCAACTGGTCGCCGCACCTGCAGGGGACTACAAACCCTTGGAAACATACTTCCCCGATGAAGGGGTAATGACAGTTAAACAATACCATCAATACAATGCATGCCACACATGGAAAATGTATTTTGAAGGAGCTATTAATGTAGAAGGCTCTGGAGCTGGAGCAGTTCTAATATCCGATACGGGGGAGCAGTATCCCGTCGCCATCAAATTATAGTTTGTCAGCACCAACAACACAGCTGAGTATGAAGGCTGTATCATGGAGCTAAAACTTGCCCATTCAATGGGCATCAGACGGTTAACTGTCTTTGGGGATTCCGAACTGGTAATCAAGCAATCCATGAGAACTATCAAACCAAAGAATTACATTTGCTGCATTACCATCGGCAAATTCTACAGATGGGTTTGGAGTTCAAAGAAATCTCTTTTCCACACATTCCTCGCAATAGGAATGATTTTGCGGATGCACTAGCAACGTTGGCCTCATTGGTTCACATACCTGGCAAGGAAAACATGCCAAACATCACATTTTCCCTGCAAAAGGCCATAGTTTATAGGAACTACGTTGGAGAAGTATCAGATGAGCTACCTCCCATCTACAACCCTTGGTATCAACATATCAAGGAGTATCTGCGAGATAGATCAACACCCGCTAGGGCAAGCCTACCTGAGAAGAGGCGGATCCATCGACTTTCTATGAAATTCTACCTGAGCGAAGATGCACTCTACAAGAGAGATGCAGGATTAGGTCTCCTCAGATGTCTGGACAAAGACCAAGCTCAGAGGCTTATGGATGAAATCCATTGTGGAGTATGTGGCCCACAAATGAGCGGCCCCTTACTTCTCAAGAAAATCCTTAGAACAGGGCATTATTGGTTAACACTCAAAGCTGACTGTGATGATGACGTTAAGAGGTGTTATCAATGCCAAATTCATGGGAATGTTATCCATGCCTCTCCAAGGGTACTCCATAATATGAGTTCGCCATGGCCCTTCTCAATGTGGGGAATAGACGTGATCGGGCCCATCGAGCCCAAAGCCAGTATTGGACATCGATTCATATTCACCATGATCGACTACTTCACCAAGTGGGTAGAAGCAGCCTCTTTCCCCAGGGTTACTAAAGAAGTCATCATTGCTTTTATTAGAAACAATGTAGTCTGTCGTTATGGACAACCAAAGGTCATTATGTCAGACAATACTAAGAACCTCAACAACAAAATGATGGAGGAGTTATGCATCAAATTCCACATCGAACACCTTAACTCCATCATCTACCGTCCAAAGATAAATGGTGTTGTTGAAGCGGCTAATAAAAATATCAAGAAGATCATGCAAAAAATATCTACCAATCACAATGGGTGGCCTGACCTCTTGCCTCTGACTTTATTAGCCTACAGAACTTCAATGCGAACTTCCACTGGGGTAACCCCCTATTCATTAGCCTATGGGATAGAAGCAGTGCTCCCCATAGAAATGGAAATGGAATCCCTCAAAGTATTGATGGATGCTCAGTTGGATGAAGACCAATGGGTACAAGACAGGTATCACCAATTGTCTTTGATAGACGAAAGGCGAACTGCGACAATCTTCTATGGTCAATTATATTAACAAAGGATCGCACGATCCTACAGCAGAAAAGTCTGGTTACGACATTTCAAATAACATGACTTGGTTTTGAATAAGATCATTAACAACCAAGATCAATCTAAGGGAAAATTCACTCCTAACTGGGAAGGCCCGTTTGTTGTCAAGGAAGTATTGAGAGGAGATGCTCTCAGACTACAGGAAGTGGATGGCGATGAATTTGCACAGCTTATCAACTCGAACACCGTGAAATGGTACTATGTCTAAAGTTAGCATAGAGCAAACATCCTGGTATTGATCATCTAATTACAAGTAATTCCGATTTTTTAACCCAATTTTCACAAACTCTTCTGCCCCTCAGGGAAACAAACACTTCAAACCAGCAGCCTGGTTTCACCTCACTCAGGACCAGCAGCCTGGTTCCACTTCATTTCAAACCTTTCATATAATTTCGGTTATCCTACACACGAGATTGAACCTTTCACACCTGCAGTTTATCCCTATACATGGGATTAAACTTTTCTACGCTTGCAGTTTATCTTGAAAACAGGATCAAACTTTTTCCACACCTGTAGTTTGTCCCCATTATGGGATCAAACTTTCTTCTCCCCGCAGTATAGCCTGCGCACGGGATTTACACTTCTCTTTGCCTTCAATTCGTCTTGAGGGGCGAACTACTTTGACCTGATCTCCTTTTCAATGGGAGTACGTAGGCAACAATATTCTATATGGCCCGGTCGCAATAAACAAACAACTACAAAAACATTTCTGCCCTTTCTCTACAAAAACAAAAAAAACAAAAACATTTCTTCACATTCAACGTTGAACCTCTTACACCAGGTTTGAACTACGCAGACTTGATCTCCTCTTCAATAGGAGTACGTAGGCAACCATTTATGGTTCAGTCTAACCACTACCAGAACAAAAATACTTGTCACACAGTATTGGGATCAACCATCAATCCACCACATTTCATCGGCTTCAGACCAAGGGGATGGAATTACCCAACTTCTCCTCAAAAATAGGAGATTCGGTGACCATCTAAGCTGCGATTGTGCCTCAAAGAGCAATACCTATCCATAAAAGATGGAATTAACTAGGCTTCTCACAAATAGAAGTATTGGCGACCATATGTGGTGCGGTCAATCTCAGAGAGGAAAAGCCAAACTCCGCTCCACATTTCCATATAGATATTAGTCCCAAGACACCAAAGATGGTAGGGATTCATACAAATCAACGATCCATTCTGAGAGATCTTGTGGTGGCTCAATGTCCACATATCAAGGATAAGTCCAGAATGCATCAAGATCACAAGGCCCTAAAGAAACAAGAAAATATCAAGTAAATATCATGGCACAACTGAAAGGGAAGTAAATCAAAATATATTTCTCTGCCATATATAATATTGTTTGATATATACATACGTGCTGAACATAACAAAATGGCTAAGCTAGTTTGTGCAGTAAAATACAAAGCTATCTAGGGATCTGTGTGTATACAGACTATCAGATCTAACATAGCATCCCTCTTTGAAGACGGAGGTAAAGCTGCAAGCTCCTGCCCAAGGGTATCTACACGAGCTAGCAAATCTGAGGCTAACTGCAAGATGGCCTGATGCTCATCAATGTATGCACTCATATTAGCAAAAATGCCAGTTATCTGGGATCTCACGGAGGTACTGTCTGTAATGGCCTCATCCTTAGCAGATAGGGCGGCATCCCACTCCATGATCAATGCATCCCTGGCTAATATAGCCTCATCCCTCTCTAACAGAGCGACATCTCTCCCATCAAGAGCTGTAAACATTTTTCCCTAGCCTGATCTCTCTCATAGGTCATCAGATGTAAGCTCTGCTCTAAATGTTGTGCTGAATACTGAGTAACAGTGGCACTCGGAGTGGGAGAATCCATCACAAATGCTGGTAACCCAGCAGTCAAGTCCCCATCGATGGGAGTGTTAGCCTCCTCCATAGGCTCCTCCTCGTCGGACTCCATATACTTCACTGTGGATACCACCGCAGCCGATGAAGTCTCTGTCTCAATCCATGCTAAATACTCTACAGAATAGCCTGGACGACTAACAGAAAAATCAGCTAGCTCTCCCTGATCCCAACAGGCATACAACCTAGATCTGTCTTCTGCTGATAAACGCCGAGAAGCGAAGAGCTGACTCACCGCCCCCTTATATAGGTGGAAATCCTGAAACTGGTCAAACTGACACATCACGACCAGTGGGTGGTAGGTGATCATCCCTCTCAAACCTGCTAGAGGTAGATAATCCATGCCCAGAGCATGAGTAATGAAGCTGTAGGGTGAGTTAAACTATGTACACAGCAATAGAGTGAATGGATCTCCAATCCCTGCCAGAAAAGCTGACCAAGACGCAACATCTGTACACTCCGCAGGCTGGAAGGAGTACGACATCGGTATATCATGGGTGAAACAATATCCATGCCGTCTGAATGTGCCAATCAGTCCCAAGTGTGACGTGAACCACACGTACAGTATGACCGAGCTACATATGAATACTCCTGCCGGACAAGTGCAGCAGTATGTAGCTGACCTCATTGTCTTTGCGATAATCATCGGTACGATTGTATGACCCTCCCTAAGAGCTCTCACTGCCATAATGACCCCGATGTCCAACTCATCCATGTACCATGGCATGTAGACGTATGACAATACGCACAGCAGCAGTACATCCACTCTGGCCAAACGCCACTGATCCTTCGGTTTGGTAAAATCCCCAGAATGCCATGCATAACTATCCTCGGAGCCAAATCTGTCAATCAGAAAACACTGGGATATCACGTGGCCGGATGTAATCTCATCCTGTACCACTCTACACCTCAAGTCGGTGAGGGTCATGAATTGCGTACTCATGTCCCCAATCGCCATTTGTACGTAAGGTCTGTCCAGCAGCATCATCGTCAACCGTGCATACTACTCCAGAGTAGGAGTCAACTCTCGGGTGCCAAATCGGAAAATATATCTGTCCAGTACCCAGTGCTCTAGCATACAATCTATGAACCCTGTGGGAACCTGAAAAATCAACAAGGTCATAGTATGCTGCATCAAATGATCTACAGTCACCCTTTTCGGTGGTGACATACTATAATACCATGAGCGCATACTAGATGCCACCAAAAATAGTGGGGTATGATCAATACGGCTAACTGTCAAAGAAGACATCTGTATTGGCCCTGTCAGAAGACCATCCAGAGGTTAATGCTGAATATCTCTGGACATATATACATATGCATAACACAATAACATGCATGATACAATAGATGGAAATATGATATAGGGAATGGAAAAATGTACATACATTCCTAAGTATATCATCATCTAATACATCTCTGTACATCTAAAATACAAGGAAATGGTGCGAAGTTACCCAACATCTTAACAGAGGCCTATCAAAAGTTATATCGAGAATGGGATGAAGCTACCCAGCAGCTAATAGAGGCCTATCAAAAGAGATAACGAGAAATATACATCAGAAAAAGTTAATGGTATCGATATCCACATCGTCGATCCAGTCCACCTGATGTAACTCCTCCTGAGTCACTTGATCTCTATCTGCAGGGATGTCAGGCCTATATAAGGGAGGATCTGCACTGGCAAACCCATATGGGTCACCTGAGGGGCCAGCGCCAGAGCTGGAAGGATCAAAAGTATCTGCCTCTGAAGGATCTCTACCCAAATGCCGGATAAAGAAATGTGCCCGGTCTAACCACCGGGTCAAACTGTCAATCTATGTAATATAAGTCGGATCACTGACACAGGCTAGCCAATCCGTCATCATCACGGATCTTGGAACCATATCCCCCATAAACTGTGTGGCGCGGGTCTGAGCTCCAATTGTACGAGGGAACCACCAATGCTAGAACATTTCCTGAGTATAGGGGCCTTCTGATAATGTATAACCGTCAATCTCCAACAATGGGATATCAGTGACGGGTGACTGCGAAACAGGCCAATAACGCCTGGAAGGAGGCAAGATCGGCATGTGAATCTCTCCTGTAGTGCTCCTGATAGCACACTCTCCTAAGTAGAGCTCCCATCCTCCATCTGTGAAGAGAGGAATCCCGTGGGTGGACATAACATACTCAACTCCAGTCGGGTATCCGTCCTCAAACCCAACACTCAAATGCTCCCCAGAATAGGGAACCCATGTGATGACATCCGCTGTCAACAACTCCAGCTGTAGGCGGCAATGGGTGAAACCCTCAGCAATAGGGACCTCCATAAGTATGGAATGATGTCATATCCGTCCTCGTGGATAGGTGTCTAAACCTAACACGCTCATAAGATGCAAATATGGTAGCCTCTCATAGGCCCAAAACTGTCAACACAAAGGCAAACATTTGCTGTTAGTCAACGCTCTTAACCTATACATGGGAAAAGACAAGAGAAATACTCACCAGCAGAAACGGGTAAAATCTTAACCTCGCCTCGGTCAAACCCTGTGATCTCATACACATTCCCCTGAAGAACTAGGCAAAGATTTAGGAACCCCAATCATAGTCGAAGTGTCGAGTACCGCTAATCAAAGCGAAGGACACCGTAGAAGAGTTATCTTCTATGAAGCATCCCCTAATGATCATCAGGAACAATCGCCGAAGAATGCGGTCCTTGACTCTTACATCATCGGGTATAGGCTCACTCAATAGCCCACTCATAGCATCTACGCTCAAAGGACCTGTACGAACAGTCCTGCCCTTGAACGCCTCCTCCGAAACTCCTAACAAGGATCTGACGACAGTAGGGGTAATATCCGTCGTAAAAGGCACTAGATCCCCTCCAAATTCCATACCTGTGATAAATTGCCAATCCAGCGGCGTCATCATCACCTCATAGTCCAACAAATGGAGTGACTGAGTCTGGTGAAACCAGCGCTCAGACAATGCCCTGAGGTAACCCAGGGACAATGACGGGGAAGGATAGAAAAGAATGTCCCGAATCCCCAACTATGGACAATCTCTCTATAGTCATCATGCAAGGCCTGATACATAGAGTGGATGCTGAACTAATTCCCTCGAGGCTGTGTAAAACCGAGAACCTACATCAAAAGCAGATCAACATCAGAATCCTTCACTCCTCATAGATAGTAAGCAAGGAAGATTAAGATCTAACTTTATACCTCGTTTGCGTGTAGGTAAACTGAAGGATGCCGACTCAAGTCACCCAGAAGATCTAGGTTCACCGCTTGAATTCCAGGCAACTCCCTACGGGAAACATGTTCTGCAGGAGCAGGAACCTCAATAGGTACATCTTCCTCCTCGATAGGACGAATCACCACCTCCACCAAATGATGAGGCTGTCTAACAGAACGAGGTCGCGGTACTTCAGATGCCCTCCTCCGTACACCAGAAGTGTTCCTGTGGGAACTGCTCAGTTGATCCGGATCCATAATATCTGGACAACAAGTCTCCAAATCACCTCAGAAAGGGTGTGGTAAAATCTTACCTGGAACTTTTTAAAATGCATCTTATAACTACATGCATGCTTGCATTATTTTAACATACATCTACAGTAGAGTTCAAAAATGCATGACTACCCAATGCCAACATGTTGGGAAAATTTTGCCATTGCCCCCTTTGTAAATGGGACTATCCACATGCACACAGACATGACTAGGTGGCCATTCAGTAACACACCTACCAATAGTCATATACATCCTACATGCATCAAGTAAAAAAATCCATAAATGTAATCCAATTACCAGGGTTATTTTACTTTTCTACATTTACTCATTTGTCCTCAAATAGGATAAGAAATGACAGTACAATGTGCCAATTTGACTGTTTCAAAAGTCAATTTTTTTCACATCATAATGTTTCGCATGGTTTAATACTAACCTTTACTATGTTGAATATTTTTATCAAATCATATCAGTATGCATATTCACCACTATGTGTCTAAATGCATTTCATATGATATGTCATTTTTCAACGGATAGAAACTGGAAAATAATACATGCATATGTTACCAGGATAGTGAATAACGCTTGTACAGTGACAGAATATGTAGAAAGTTGCTCGAACTCAACAGGACTAAAGAAGAGCTCTCAGATATCCTTCATCGCACAACTTGAAAATGACTTATGAAAGCAACCCATGGGCTTTGTATAGCCACGGTTGGCCGCAGGTCCACCTGCAACTGCTGCAAGTGTACCTGCGACACACTTCTGTGGGTCCCACGCCTCCGGCTCGCTCCAGTTAGAGTTGCAAAGGAGATCTCACAGGCTGAAAAGGCTAAATCAGGAATAAAAATGCAACGCGATTGAGCGGAATAGCCTGAAATCCTGGTTTTCGTGAGCCAAACTCTGGCTCCACATGTTACACATTGGTGTTTGCCTGCATACAAGGTATCCAATACCAATAGTCTCAGCTTTCACAAATCATGCTTGGCAATACCTCACAAAGGTCTGATGCCGTCAATGAACGTCAGACAGCCCTAACGTATCCCCGGTGGGGGTTACCACGCAGAATCTACGAAGTTACAAATTAAAGACGTATCTCCAGAGGGGGTTACAATGCAAAGTCACGAACCGATGACATATCCCCGGCGGGGGTCACAACGCTGAAGTTTCAAACATCCACGTATCCCAGGCGGGGGTTACAATGCAATGCAACCATTGATACACAAATCAATGAAGGTCAAGCAACCTTGACGTTACTTCAGCCGGTGGCAAGTAAACCCATCGAAACAACTTGTCCATGACATCATTTCCCAATAAGGGTTATGACTCAATGCCATCATTGATACACACATCAATGAACGTCAAGCAGACTTGACGATTTGCACAACAGGGATCTATCCGGTGATACACACATCAGTGAAGGTCGGGAAACCCTGACAAATGCATACTATTGGCAGTAACTTCGACAGGATGGTGGGATATGTTATACACATCCTCAATCAGACAGATCTTTCTCCCCACAGAACTCTTTCATATAAGAGGTACCTCTATGGAGTGGAAGTCTGTGTCTAGGATTCACGACTTTGGTAATAGCCCCAATGTCAACATCCTTGAAGACTTGGATCACATGTCCAAGACATCACTGATTGTCATCCCAACAGGATTAATGGGGAACATGCAATCATCTCATTCACACATTTGCATCTAGTTGCTGCACATAGCATCATGTTTATCTGTTGCATTTCAAGTGTCTAGGATTCTTTATCTTATACATGCCTTGCATTGCATGGATATGATAAAGAGGGGCATCTGTAAACACTCGAAATTTTCTGCATACCTATTACTAACATTACAGGAGGGCAAAATCATCTTTCAGAGATAACCCTGGAAGACAGCTCATATCCATTTCGGATACTACCAAAAGTGCAGTCATCCATTCCGGATACTACCAGAAGTTTAGTCTCAACCCCGGACCACACACCGGGAGTATCAGTCTCAAACCCCGGACCACACACCGGGAGTATCAGTCTCAACCCCGAGCCACACACCGGGAACATTATTTCCAACCTCGGAGATAACACCGAGTTTCGTCCTTGGCAATAATCCCAAGGAATGTTGTTGCAGTTCTGGCGATAACCTTGGAAATGCTTGTTTCAAATACATGCGATCAGCTTCAATCCTAGACATCCTGCTGAGGCACTCATACCAAAGACCAAGAGTTAACACCGGGTAGACAGACATCCATAAGATGACATTGCAACATTCAGCACTTAAAGCAGTCCAATCTCAGATATAACCTTGAGCAACGTCTACTTTCAACTCAAATCGGCGATAACCCCGATGAGGAGTCAAATGTCATCTTGCCACCTCAACACATGTGCATCGTCTCGACACTTCAATACATACATACATATAACTATGTCCTTCAAGAACTGTGGATTTCCATCTCGAGTGACTATTACACGTGCAAAGACAATCGAATAGAATTTGAAGCTTGAAGAACATGGGCATGGTCCCCCCTTCCTGACTTTGTACAACCTCTATTTCATGTCATTGCACAAACTCTCGACACAAGCAGTTTGAAGAAGGTCACATATACCTCGTTCGGATGCTCAGATTGAAGTTTTACAAGTTCGAGTGAACATTACAGTGCACGAGTGCACGTACTTCAAGATGATAGGACTCGCAGAACCCCGGGCAACCCGGGCAGCCGCAGGTGCAACTGTGGCTGCCAAAGGTACACCTGCGGCTCCCCCCCTCTATAAATAGAGGGTTTGGGCAGCCATTTTAAAAAGAAGAAAGGTGAGGAAGCCCTGTCCAATTTGCTTTCTACACACCCCATATTGAGTGTTTGCTCTTTTTAAACACCTGTTAGCCCACATACAGTTATAAATTTACCAGCGGGAGCTGAGTGTTCATCCATATAGAGTCATAGAAGTCTACATTGGCAGCCCAATGTAAACTTTCTTACACTCTATAAAGCCTTTCTTTTCATATTGGCACACACTATTCTACACATTGAGAGTCGTGTTGTGTGTGTATGCCCGAACTTCGGTCTGTGGCTTTCATTTCTGTCTATATATATATACTTATATATATGTATATATTTTTTATATGGACTAACATTGTCGGGTTATGCCTCGATTGAGCCTAGACTTCGGTCTGGTGCGTTTAATTGCTTTATATATATATATATATATATATATATATATATACTTATATATATAACTGTTGTCGACTACATTCGATGAGCCTAGAATTATGTCCAGTGCGTTTAATTGCTTATATATATATATATATATATATATATATATATATATATATATACATATATATATAAACTGTCTCAGCATTTTTCTCGATGAGCACGGATTTTATATCCTATATGCTTATTTGCTTTTTATATATATATATATATATATATATATATATATATACATTTTGTCAGTTCGGAGTTTACTCCGTGGCCTTTTACAGCTTTCTTTACATTTTGTCCTGCCTGGAGTTTAGTTCGTGGCAGTTGATAGCTTTTACAGCTTTATTTACATTCAAGTCCAGACTAGAGTTTACTTCGTGGCGGTTGATGGCATTTACTGCTTTATTTATATTTTTGATCCCCCATGGAGTTGCTTCGCGGTGGCTAATCAAGCGCGCACACACACACACACACACACACACATATATATATATATATATCTACCGCTTTTATTTATACATAACTGCTTACTGCTTTCCATAAAAATTGCAGTATCATGTGAGCCTAGGAATCATTTAATCACAGATTCAGTCTACTGAATCTAGATTCGGTTCCCATGATGGACTTTTTTTAGTGTGAATCACTTTGTACATTATTTACAAAGATGTAGGAATTTCCTTGGATGGCTATCATGTTTGATGAGGAGTTCTAAGATCTTTGTAAATTATTTTCTCAAAGATGTTTCGCATCTCGAAAATAAAAGCAAACAAGCCGAACATTTAATGATAAAATGGAAGTATCGAAGGCCTCAATTACTATTGAGAATAGTGCACGAGTGCACGCATTTCTAGATGACGGGACCCGCAGAACCCCGAGTAGCAGGCGACCAAATAAGTAATCATGGGGCATTGCAGTAGTACACTGCGGGCCCTCCATAAATAGAGGGCTCGGGCAACCATTTTGAAAAGAAGAAAGGCGAGGAAGCCCTGTCCAATTTGCTTTCTACACACCCCATATTGAGTGTTTACTCTTTTTAAACACTTGTTAGCCCACATACAGTTATAAATTTACCAGCGGGATCTGAGTGTTCATCCATATAGAGTCATATAAGTCTGCATTGGCAGCCCAATGCAAACTTTCTTACACTCTATAAAGCCTTTCTTTTCTTATTGGCACACACTATTCTACACATTGAGAGTCGTGTGGTGTGTGTATGCCCGAACTTCGGTCCGTGGCTTTCATTTCTGTCTGTATATATATACTTATATATATGTATATATTTTTTATATGGACTAACATTATCGAGTTATGCCTCGATTGAGCCTAGACTTTGGTCTGGTGTGTTTATTTGCTTATATATATATATATATACTTATATATATAAACTGTTGTCAGACTCTGTCTGATGAGCCTAGACTTATGTCTGGTGCGTTTAATTTCTTACACACACACACACACACACACACACACACATATATATATATATATATATATATAAACTATCTTAGACTTTATCTGATGAGCCTGGATTTTATATCCTATATGCGTTTACTTGCTTATATATATATATATATTATGTCGGACATATCCGATGAGCCTGGATTTTATATTCGGTGCATTTACTATATATATATATATATATATATATATATATATATATATATATATATAGACACACACATTTGCTTGGTTCGAGTTTACTACGTGGCCTTTTACAGCTTTCTTTACATTTCGTCCTACCTGGAGTATAGTTCGTGGCAGTTGATAGCTTTTACAACTTTATTTACATTCAAGTCCCGCCTTGAGTTTACTTCGTGGCGGTTGATGACATTTACTGCTTTATTTATATTTTTGATCCCCCATTGAGTTGCTTCGCGGTGGCTAATCAGGCACACACACACACACACACATATATATATATATATATATTTACCGCTTATATATATATATAACTGCTTATTGCTTTCCATACAAATTGCAGTATCATGTGAGCCTATGAATCATGTGATCACAGATTCACTCTACTGAATCTAGATTCGGTTCCCATGATGGACTTTTTCTGCTGTAAGCAGCTTGTACATTATTTACAGTGTACGAATTTCCTTGGATGGCTATCATGCCCATGAGGAGTTTAAGATCGCAGATATTATTTTCTCTAGAATGCTTCGCATCTCGAAAATAAAAGCAAACAAGCCGAACATTTAATAATAAAATGGAAGTATCAAAGGCCTCAATTACTATTGAGCACAGGGTTTGAAAAACCTTTTTTACAAAACTTCATTGCTATATCTGGTTAAAACTGAATTTTCTATAAATTCAAACCCGGTGTATATAGGTGCGAATGAGGCCTCGCACTACTTTCAAATAATTTCACATTGATCCACACACATGCACACATTTATATAACAGTTTCTCTGAGAAGTGGTGGTCACCGTGGTAACACGGATGTCGGGGGGTGCCTAACACCTTCCCTCCGCATAACCAAGCCCCCGAACCCACAATGAATCTCGGTTTCACAGACCTGTTTAAAAGTGTCATATCCCTGGGTAAATGTGCAAACATTTTTCGATTGCGTTGGTGCAACCCGTTAAAAACATCAACTGGCGACTCTTAAAGTCAAATCATCGACATTACACATGTCAGACCTTTTTCACTTATTTTTTCAAACAAATCTCACATTAACATGGGAACACCAAAGAACAAGTAACGAAAAGGGACAATAAAAATCCCGACGTCGACAATAATTATACTAAATAAATAGTTTAAAAATGGTTTTATTTATTTAAAAATCATTTACAAAGGATATTAATGAATTTAAAATATGTTAAGTTATAATTAATGACTTTTAATATTTGGATAAATAGTGCATTAATATTTTAATATTAATGGTAAGTATTTAAAAATGATTTCAATTATTTTGAAAAACATATAAAGGTAATATTAATACTTTTAAAAATATTCTAAGTTATTATAAATAACTTTAATATTTTAGCAATGGTTTCATTAATAGTTTAATATTAATTAAATATTAATGATAATAGAATTATTTGATAATTAAATCATTTTATAATGATTCCGGTGTTTGAAAAATTAGAATAAATTATAATAATTATTTAAAAATTATTGTAAGTCATTTAAAAATGACATGACTGTTATTTAAATAGTCTAAATAGATATTGAACTTCGATATAGAGTCTTAGACTCGATAATTACCCGATACAGCCATCGGTACACCGACATATTTTAGAAATTGATCTAGACTTACATAATGTGTCTGTATATGTGTTTGTTTGTGATCCAATGACTATGAAACATGTGTGACAATGTGATTAGGTTATGTGCTGACTGCAAGAAGCAGTGCTATGTGTTATAGTATGTTATTCTAATTGATCAAATGATCTTATTAATGATAGGTTTTGGTATAAAAGATAAAACTAAGTTGCTTATTGTAAGCAGCAGACCAGGCAAGTATCCTACCTTTACATTTTCTTTATGCAATGGACATGAGTAAGAATGTTTTAGAACTATACTATTATTATGCTAGATTATTAACCCTATTGTTATATATATATATATATATATATTATGGTAATTCAGATATATATTATGTTCATTAATTTCTATATATTGTTATACAAGTGTCCCCACTTGGATAATCATTGTATTTAATTACATGTTGATATATATATATATATATATATATATATATATATATATACCTCTAATCTATTTGATTAGCTAGACAAAGATTTAGAAATGTCATTGAATATGATAAAACATTTTTGTATCCAATTAAATTGCTTTGGTTCAGATTCCTGACTAATTATGAACATCCCGAACATGGGAAAAAATTTATGCGCCAAGGCGAACAAAGTGAACGATAATATCGTTCTTGAATGTAGTATTGATCAATACAGGGTCCATGGGATGTAAACCCTCGTGCCCGTAAGTTATGATGGTTTGCAGATGAAGTTCTGTCTAACATTTTTGAAAATAGAAAACAATGTTCATAGTCTGTTAACTACCCTATATATATAGTCAATACGTAGTTTCAAAACTTTGATATAGAAATAATATATTGTTATGATTGGTTCAGTTTACTTCACAACTATTGATTTTTTGTAGAAGTGATGTACAAAGAAAATATTTAATTCTTTCAGCTAAATATATTTATAATTGTTATTACTTGTTGGGCACCCAAATGCTCATTCTTGCTTTAAATTTAAATGTTTTCAACTAAGCGTGATCAACCAGAAGGTTCGGTCAAGAACAAGTGAAAAGGAAAACAAATAGTATAAGTTTAATGGTATCTTTTGTAATAGTTACACAATGATATTTATTATCTATCATGTAATATATTGTAGTAAATGTTGCGTACTTGGGATTAGACTCTGATAAATGTAAATTATGTTTGATATTCATACTATTCATATTATTGTTATTATTATTAGTATTATTCTGCTCATAAAAATGGTATCGTAAAGCACCGAGTTCGGGTTTCAAGTACCTGAATTTGGGGGTGTTACAATAATAATTCAAGTATGGAAAACGTAGATTTTCGCTTGCGGACTTAATTCGAGAATGTTTGGAAAAATAAATCGTTAAAGGAGCTAAAGTGATGATTGGATGATATGTAGGTATTGTACTAGGAAATGAATAAGAGTATGATACGAAGTATTATATGAGTATATTTGAATTGTGACACCCCCAAATCTGGGTTACCTGACTCCCGAGTTTGGTGCTCACGATCCACAATATAATTAACATCTAACTATCTATTCATTGATGAATAGAATATTACACCACATTAACTGATATAGTTAATATATTCGTCCCAGGTTATCTAACCTTAACATTACAAACATACCCCTTAGATATACAAAAAGGGTTTACAAACATAACATAATAACAATGTTCATAATAACTACACTATCACAATGCCTTTGCCTTTGGTCTTCACCGCACCTCCTGCTACTTCGTTTCTAGCTGAAATATATTATTTAGAAAGGGTGAGCAATACATTTGCCCCGTAAGTTAAGATATACAATAAATGTATAAGCATCAGAATAACAGACTATCTATTTTGATAGAATGAAACAAAGTTCGGAGAACTTTGAAGTAGCTGAACAATTTTTTCTTCTCAAACCAAACTTCTCGCAACCTATGCAACATAATAGTTTAAAAATGAAAGGGTACAACACTTTCAAAGTTTCTACATTATTCGATTGAATAATAATTTAGAAGAATTCTCCAATGTTTAAGTTGAATGATCTCAAATGATCTTAAAATTATCTTCTCGATTAACTATCAAAAATTTACTTTGATATACTGAAATAACAGGATGGAAATATTTTCCAAAGTTATGTTGAGTGATCACAAAGGATCTAGAACTTCTCTTCTCGAGTAACTATCAAAGATATACTTTGTTATACCTAGGTGTATCAAATAACCATAAAGATTAAATCATACCCCTCTGCAAGTATATAAAGTGATCAGCTTCATTATACCCTATATTATGATTAATATTTAAAATGCGCGCAATGGCCGAATATACGACCAAAAATTCTACCCCTTTTATAATAAAAGGTTGTTCTTCTCAATCTTAGAAGTAAAATTTGATTTAACAATGAAATACAATGATTTCAAAATCTAATCACTTCTCTTCTCTTCTATTCTCGAACTTATCAAATTTACTTTCTTGATCTAGCCGAAACAATTGGCATCGATCTATAAATAATAATTAAATTCTCTTAACTTATCTTCTCTTCTCGAATTTAACAAGTTCTAACAAATATTTGTCTAGCCGGAACAATTGGCTATGACAGGAATTATCTGTACTATTTGCAATCACTAATAGATTCTGCAGATGTGAATATCTAATAACAATTATTCTATAAATATATATTCTCATAATCACTAATTCAATTTGAATTAATAAGCATGCACTAACTACGAATAATCAACAATAAATTCTCAGACGTGGTTTAATCAACAATAATTAACCACCATAATATTTGAACAAATATAACTCAGGGTTGAGTTATGAAACTTGCCTTTCGCGTTGATTACAACTACATAATATACTTATCTGCGTTCACAAGACCTATAATCAACAATATCGGTCTCTCAATTAGAACAACCATTTATAACACGTAACACTATAATTTATAGTCAATAGTTCTCCTAGACACATCACCACATAGCCACATCAGTGTTTATAACCTATATAAACACTCATCAAGACTATCTAGTTTGGTTTGGCTGGACTTCGGTCTATTCTCCATGTACTACTCGCCCCTATCTGACAATTAACACTTATATTGTCAACTAAACTTGGTCTCAAAGCTTTAATATTATATTAGATGAGTCAAATATCATTTATAATATTTTTCGGAAGCTTTTAATAATTTTCTAACAATTATTATAATTTATAATAATTTTTTAATCTCCGGAATCATTTTTAAGTGATTTAATTACTATTTAATTCCATCATCATTAATATTTAATAATATTAAAATATCAATGATGTATTTGTCAAAATATTAAAGTTGTTAATAATAACTAAAAATATTTTTAAATCACCAATTTTCTATTTAAATGATTTTTAAAATAATTAAAATCATTTTAAAACCATCACCAAGATTAATATTTAAATATAAATGAATTTATCATAAAAATATCAAAAGTCATTAATTATAACTTAAAATATTTTTAAATCATTTTTCTCATTTTAAATGATTTTTAAATCAATAAAATCATTTTTCCTTCAATTATTTAATATAATAATTAAATAAATATAATATCATTAATATTAAATTATTATTGAGAATTCTCCAAAAATATTACAAGTTACATTTTATAACTCAAAATATTTTTAAACACTTTATTCTTATTTAAAATGATTTTATACTATTAATATCATTTTCTCTAATTTATTCGATATACTAATTAAATAAATTAAATATCATTATTATTCAAATAATTATAATTATTAATGAAAAATATTCAAAATTCTCAAAAATTATTTATCATTATTTAAAATAATTTTTAAAATCATTTTTGGAAATTTTTATAATTTATTTTCTATTTTTAATCATTTTTCGGAAATTAGGAAAATAAAATTGTCGCTATAGGCTATAGCGATAGTAACCGTCGTTGTTGGTGTTCTTGAACTCATGAGCACTGACAGTTCCGTTATCAACATGCCTTGTTTGACCACTTGCAATTCGTAGATTAAACATGTTCTGGGCTATCTCAAGCATTGATCTTGTAGTCAGTATATAGTACTACAATTATCAATTCTTATCTCGGTCAAACAACATCACAACAAAGCGATCTGGGCTATCAAAGTCCCTGTCAGACAGTTCCTGAGTTTTTTGGGTAACCCAGAAACCCAGGCAGTTGCATGGTACCACTTTCCAGTTCAATTAATCCTATGTTCTGGTCATGATTCACGTGTTCTTATGGTTCCAATCTATATTCCTTGTGTCAAGAAACAATACTATAACAACAGATCAAATAAACAACAAAAAAATCACAAGTTACAGCTCGGACAAAGGCTGTGAGAAAAATTACACATACGATTTCTGGGTTTTCCAGAAACTGTATCCGTGACCAAATGGCTAGGTTTGACCATTCATTACATTCGATCTATTGATGTTTTGAAGGGTCTAAAGACATGGATCAAGAGTACATCCAACAAGCTACAAAATGATTACAAAAAACATCATCATATCACTTATCATCTGACCGATCAAGGTGATTAAACATGTTGTCAAACATTGAAAACGAAATTCTGGGTTACCCAGAATTCGTCTAGTCATGCCCGGTCAACAGGTTTTGACCAACAATATCTTGAAATATAGACATCAAATAGCTGTGATTTCACTTGAAGAACAAAGGTCTTGTAACGCCTCGAAATCCGATCTATCTTCACACCCGGATTCCGTACGTCGCGAGTACATCATTCACCCAAACATACATCATTATATACTGAAATATAACAACATACATTCTAAATTCCCAGGTTCTAAAACCTTATAACTCCTTTCATTACAAATAATGATGATTATATTATTCTTTACATCTTACACGAGTGACTTTCATCCACCACTAAGAATACATAATAGTTCATTAAACTAATCTAAAGTTCATTTAACTTATTTTATATTACAAGTCTTCGCTCGATCTTCTTCCTCATCCACATTCTGAATGGCACTTAATCTGGATACCGTCAGCTTGATCTTTACGGGATCCTTAAGTGATTTTAACATCGTACGCTGAAAATGTTTTTCATTTAAAGCAAGTGTGAGCATTCAATTGCTCAGCAAGTCATAGCAGTTGGACAAAAAACTTCAAGAGTTTAAACATTCCTTTAAAACTTCAATAATCGAACATGGTTATGAAGCAGCTTGAATAATAGGAGTAATCTCGATTCCTATCATTTTAAAATATTATTCTCGTGTACTTTGAAATACTTTCATTCTTCTACATTTTTCATATACATCATGTATGGCTAGAATCATTAGCACAGACTGAACAATAATGGATCATGTATAAATAGAGCCTTTTCTTATTTAACAGTTAAATCACAGAACAATTCATCTCATAGAAACATCGAAGTGTTCACATTTTGGCACAAAGCCTCGTATATTCTAACACCTTGTACAAATATCACACATTCGCACATAGACAACACTTCTCAAGTTCAACATCTGAGAAGTTTAAGAAACTAACATTCATTTAGAATATGAATGAAGTTAGGACACTTGCCTTACACATAACTACAACTTACGCTGAACTGCTCATTCCAGTTCCTATGTAGCACATAAGAAACACAACACATACACCAATTAGTCATGTATATTTGACTTATGCATTAGTTTGCTTAACTTTACTTCTTAGGGTTCGCTTTCTTGGAACCTAAGTTTACACAACCACTTTCATTACCGTTCTACGGCTTCATGACATACGGAGATGTCTTACTTATACGTTCATCATCTTTGATGTTTTACATTCTTATCTTCTTATTATAACTTCTCTAGGACTCAAAGACACATCGCTTCTCCGCAAGTAGTCTATATGGTACTCACGAGTGGTTTCCCACAAACAACCAACAAACAAGTTATCTGTCTCGCCTACAATCGTCATCACAAAGATGAGTTAGATCGGTTGCCGTTTTGTATATACCTTCGCTCTCTGAAGGAATTGTTTAGCCTAGCTCCCATATGTCAACCATCAAAGATTACGATTGTACCACAACCTAAACTTATCATAAATTATCTTAACCGTTAACTATAACGTTCGTTAAGTTAATTTCTTATTCCTTACGGCTTTCTACCAACTAAATGCCATACCTCAGGATTCATTCTTATACGACTCACCTTCGGCTTTCATTAATCTTATTACCGTTCATTACGGCTTTCTTAATACAATTTGTATCTTACTTAATACTTTCGTTATCCATTACTTGAACCCCATGTTCATTAGTCATTCTCAATGTCGAAGCCATACCATTCGTTGTATGCTAAGACCGCTCATTTATCGCAACAGTGTTGTGTACACAGCGTTTATATGCTTCACGCTTATCTCTCATTATCATGACATAACATCAAAATGTTATTCATTACCCTCGTCGCTCAACGTCTAAGGAATCATAACCATAGCAATTCACCACGTTCGTTTATCATAACTACGGTCCCCAGATATCGGTTCCGTAACCTACCGCTTAAATTTTATGTCTTTTAATCTTGTTTAATCTTCCTGTTCAACCTTTATTAAAGGTTTAATTTACTAGATTAAGTGTTACATATGATGAACCTTTTGTTCTTTATCTTCCCTTACGTTTCCCCTAAGAGTTGAGCAGTTAAAAGCTCTTCTCTGGCTTTTTCCCTACATTGGAGTTGCGCCACTCGTCTTTTATCTCTGCGCCATGGCCATGAAGTTTGCGATACCTAGATCCCTCGGTCCGGCATTGCAAAGCGTTACCTTACAAAGCATGGCTGGAGCCATGGCGCCAAGCCCTAACCCTAAAAAATTTCTCGAAGTGTTAAAACCAATTTGAGACGTTTACTTCCCGCTTTCATAACTTATTCGTTATAACTCGGAACAAGGTCGTTCCAAAGCCATTCTCTTCCTTATCTTATGTACTTCAATCCCTTTCAGATAGAACTTCATTCTGAATCCTTTGACGTGCCATTCGACTGGCTTAATCTTCACTCTTTGTTTGTTTTACGTTTTTAACGCTCTTCGTTTGTTCGTCCGTAATTCGGTCATCCGAACTCGAAATTCGTTTGTTCTTAAGTCCACGTCTCACGTTTTCTACATTCTCTTACATTCTTATGAAACCTTACATGTTCGGGTTCATTTACTAACTTTGTTTCCTTTTGTCACACTCCATGTTTTGATGATGACCCTATTATTTCACTAATCATGCTATATAACATTTCAGGGAAAGATATGACATTTCAGGAACATCGAGGAGGAAGTTACAAAGTCAAGATATCATTGAAGAAAGAAAAGCAAATTTGAGTCCTAGGAATATATGTAAGATCTTAGCATTTATTACTTTCCAATATAAGTCTCTAAGACATGTGCATTGCATATATACCGCATATTTGATGCCACATATTGATTCACTAGCTCATGATATGCTTGGCCAAAATTGCTCAACATAACTTAAGGAATCAAATCCTATTAAATAACATATATACGGTAGAGTAAGAAGTTGATTGAATAAATTACCGTAAGTTATGCATTAATTATTTCCATCAATCTAAATTCACGGGTAAAACAAATATGGGATAGCAGGAGTCATGCACCATAATCTTGTCCCGTGATTCAAGGAATCTAATTGGGTGTCTCCAATGGTCCAATATATGGTATGATATATGGACACTGGCCAGCAGATATTTATGCTAACACAAATATTGACTTCCGGCATTTAAGTAATTGGCATAGTGGAAAGCTTTAACAGGTACTATCTCCCATGTGATGGAAATCAACTAGCCCAAAATTACTGATAGCGTGATATCCCAAAATCAAGAACAAACAGAATCTAGATGATGGAAAACGAAATGAACATATCATGATTTACGTGGAACTACAAGATATAAGAAATATACTTTAAACGCTAATATCACAGTAGTAAGCCTTAGCAACGGTAATACTCTTGAGTAGCCTTTATAAACTGAGCTTATTAATAAATAAAGGTATGAAAAGTATTTCAGAGATCATATAGCATACTAGCTACAGAACTGTTTTTCTTCCTGATTATTATCGTGTGCACAAAGAAGGAGCTTCGGCTAAGGCGTTTGTATAGAAAATATTCTGGTAATACTTTCATTGCATATCATTAAATACTAGAGCCTTGCATTGGTAAGTGATATATATTGCTTGATCATTAGACATCTATTGTGTATTTTACCTTTTCTTATAACTAATCAATATTTTCAAAAGTGTAATCCAGGTTGGGTTATTGCATCATTACAATCTAGTTTGAAGAAAGCATAGGCGCTTAAGAGTGCATAGGTGCACAGGGAACAAAGGTGTTCAAATTGTTAGAGCTTGTAATGTAATTGGAAAAGTTTAATAAAAGTGAGTCTCCAATACCAGTTGGTATTGGACGAGGATTAGGCTACTATTCTTGTAACGACCGAGAAATTCAGATTTTTATTGTAAAATAATTTTATTAAATTAAATAATAACAAAATCATATTTTGTGTAATATCAAGATGGTTGTCATTTATAAACCTATTGATATTGGAATGTAAAGTATTTGAGCTACGTGAAGGAATTAAAGTGTTTGAATTTCTAAGACGAAAATGAAAGTTTTTCGAGAAATTTTCCGAAAAACACTATTCATCGGTATTTGCTCGTGAGTTATTTTTGAATTTTCGAGAAATACGTAATGATAGAATATTAAGGTAAGATGAATTATGTAATAATAATCTAGTTATGGAAAATGTAATATTTCGCTTGCGGACTTAAATTGAGAATGTAAAGAAAGTGAAGAATTAATGCGTTAAGAGATAATCGTATGATATATGAGTATTGTAGGAGGAAAAAAAATGAGTATGATATGAAGTATTATACGAGTTTGTATGAAGAATGAATTATCGTATATAAATTCTATATGAATTGGGATACGAGAATGATACATAAGCTATATGTAAATATATTATGTAATATTAATGGACTTGTAAGGATTGGCTAGGATTTTGTATAAGTCCAAGTCAATTAAGTGTAAGGCCCATCTAATGAATTAATAAACAAGAGAGTGTTTGTTAATGTAAAGCCCAAAGGATTAAGTTGATAAAGCCCAAGCTAGAGTCCAATGGATTGTTTGACCCATGAGGCAAACCATAGGAATATGGTAAATGAGTAATGACCAAGTTTTATGAGTGGTGACCAAGTTATGTAATGATCAAGTTATGTAATGACCAAGTTAAATGTGTAATGGCCAAGCAATGGATAGATTTTGTGCCATGCAAGTGATGAATAGTAAGGAGGTGCAAAAGGAGGTGGGATGATGGAAAAGACTAAACTACCCTAACCTTGGAAAATCTATAAATAGAGGAGGTTTATAAGCCATTTGATAATTTTTCAAACAATCCACACTCTCTCAAAGTGCTTAAGTGTTAGGAAGATTAAGTTGCAAATAAACCTCTTACATAAGAAAAAGAAAGAAGCTACTTATCAAGAACTTCTAGAGTAAGACTCATTCTCTACTTTATCTTCTATCTCTATTCATGATAGGTTGATAAACAAAGATAGATTAAGGGGTTATGGATGTTAATAAATAAGAAGAATGTGTAAGTACTGAACTTAAGCCACATAAGTTGGTAATAAGTCATTTAAGCTAGCATAAGTTATAAACTTATATGAATGATTAGGAACTTGTAATAAGTTTATTAATGAAAGTAATGAATTTGTATGTATATGAATTATATATACAAGGATGGAATTATATGTGAAAACATGTATGCATGATTATTAAAAGACTAACTTTCTTAAGTTAGGAACAATGAAGTAATAAGTAGTTTATAATAGAATAAGCTATAAGCTCAGGAATGAAATAAGTCAAAATCCAACCATGAGTATAAGTTGTTGGAAAAAGTATGTTAAGATGTTCACATTATGAATGTAATTCATTGGTAATGTTGAACAAGTCATAAGAACGAAGATTTGCCGGAAATCGCACGATTAGACGATAATCGTCGAATTCGTAAAATTCTCAGAATGGAAGTCAAATTTTGAGTTTTGAGCTCAGAAATATTATTTTCCAATATAGACAAGTCATGTTCGTTATTTAAGAGTTGCAGACTCGAAAATGGGCAAATTCCGACTTAGAACGAAGAAACGAGCGTTGAACGTTCACGAACGTTTATCGTTTTCGTTAAAAATGAACCAATAGGTGAATTTTTAGCAAACGAATTCAAATAGATAAAATTCTTGCATGAATGTGTAGATTGAGTAATTTGTGAACCGTAGGCTTTTGAACGGACCAATTCAGACTTAAAACGAAGAAGTTATGCGTCCGGGAAGTTCGTAAAAAATGTCAAAATCAAGATAATTATTCAGCAGACAGAGTTCAGGCCACATGCGCGACTCTAAGCCTAGAATGCTCGCGCTGCATGAAGGCGAGGTCGGAGCTGGTGCACTGCTAACTCGTGCCGCAACGTGAGTCACAAAGACAATCTTGGCGCCGCGGCGCCAGTCCTAAGAAGTTGATTGTAAAGAATGTTTTCAAGTATAGAAGAAAAGAGAACTGGTTAGTAATGAATTAAGATGTAATCATAACATGATTAAGACATTGTAAGGTACTTGTAAGACATTAATGCATGTTGATTAAGAGTTAATAATCAATTGAAGATTAACGGAATGTGAATGACGTAACGAAAGCCGAAAACCCTAATAACGAAATCTAATACACAATTAGATTGAGATGAAGGGTAAGATATAGTCAAATACATACTTGATTATATGTGACCTAATGTAAGGCATTATGTGATCATGTATTGTAGACACTTGAAAGACTTGAACGTAAAGTAAAATACACAGTAGCAGACGCTAAAGGAAAGTATTCTAACTCTTGTCTCAGTTCAATCTAAACAAGTTTTTGAAGTTCATGTATCCTTACGCATGAATTAAGTACAATGAAGTTAAAGCCAGTTCTTTTGGCTAGACTTGCCATATTGAGTGGATTGTTGATAATCTATTCATCTGTTATCAAATGTGATTTTCTTTTGTCAACTACTTGATATGGTTTTCAAAAGAAGACTGAAATGTTGAACAAAAGTTTTGTCGGTAAAACGACAGGCACGTGAGGTTGCCAAATGATTAAACGTACATACGTTTAATGGATGTAGTGTTGATCAACATAGAGTACAATAGGCTGATCACCTGGAAGTGCTCGTAAGTAATACCGGGCTTACGAACTTAGTTCCGGGTTGTCCTTTTCAAAGAAAGAATGAATACTCGAGGTCTTTGACTGGAGTGAATGTTTTACTGAATATTATTCATTGTGAAACATTTTGAAAGAAAGATGAAGTGCTATTTTGAATTATCAATAGTACTTCATAACTATTGTTCAGTTATCGAAGATATACGATTCATATGTATCAAGCATGTTGTTATTGAAATTGTTATACTTGCTGAGCTAGTTATGCTCACTCTTGCTTAAACCATATGAATGTAGCTAAGACTGAGCGTCCCAAAGGATCAAATAAGGATAAGGGAAAGGCTAAGGCAGATTATTAAGCTGTCTCGTAATAGTATAGGGCTATTGTTGTAATGTAATGAATATTATGACAAAGAACCTTTGTAATGGGTTTAGAACCTGGGAAGTGTAAATATTAATTTGAATATATAGAAGTTATGTTCGTTCTTTGAGACTATTCAATTGAATGAATGTATGAATGTTCAGACAAAGATATAGCACCATCATCGGGTTGGAAGATACCCGGATTTGGGGGTGCTACAAGTTGGTATCAAAGCCTAGGTTATAAAACTGAAGGGGGATTAGAACCTTAAGTCATAACCTTAATAAAGAGGTAAAAGATGAAAGATAACCTTATAAAAATGCATTCAATTATGTTAGGTGTTTTTATTATTTTACTGACGTGTACTAATCAAACTATATTGTTTTATTGTAGATGTCAGGAGAAAATGATATATATAGAATTATACATGTAGTGAGCGAGGATTCAGTTAATCGGGTAGAGATACTACCAAATCCCGTAGCGATTGAGCCAGAGGTGGTAGTAATAGAGTCTGGAGACTCGGACAATTTAGACTATATGTCTATTTTCGATGGCATGCTAGAGGAGGAGGTGGACATGATGTCCTTTGACCAGGTTCCACCTACAGAAGAATTGACTACTAAAGACTCAATGAAGGCACTATTTATGTTAGTATTGGATAGGAATGTCCATTACTGCCAGGAGGTGAAGGAGTTGGAAGAGGAACTCCAAGCTGTCCATGAGGACAAGACTAGCATGGAGGGTATGTGGGAAGAAGAGCACGATGATAGAATTCTAGCTAAGGACAAGGTCCGAGAGCTGAAATGTGAAGTCTTTGAGCTCAAGCAGGAGCTAAAGACTAAACAACAGAAGTTGGAGAGGATGTCCTATATACATAGGAGTTCTTACGTGGACTTCCAGCAGCAAGTAGCTGGATATCCCCGCCGTGATTGAATGAGAATGGATAAGAGGCTCGTGGGATTGACGTGAGGGGGCAGGGAGTGGAAGCAGGGAAGACTCGACATACCATTAGTCGAGATGTCATAGCCGATTTGGCCAAGAAAGATTTCGAGAATGCCATTCGGCAGATGTAATATAGCAATAGCTAGAGAAGATTAGATATGTAAATATTATGTATCTAGTAGTGACGTAAAACCCTCTTTTGTATATTAAGGGTAGTCTTTTGCAAATCCCAATTTTTGGAAAGTAATTGCGGGATGGTAATGTAATCAGCTAAGGCTGAGTAATGTAAACAATGTAGTATTACACTACAAGATAAAAATCAATATAAGTTTCTTTTATGGAACATATTGAGTAATGAGGATGAGTTATTGTTTTATCGCAAATAATAACTAATCAACAAGAAGAAAGTAATAATGATGTGTTGTTTTCTTAACAACAAAATGCCACCAAGAAGGAGACAACAAAATCAAGACGATAATGTTAATCAACCGGAGGCTGGTCCGGTTGATCCAATGCAGGAGTTCGTTAATCTTTTAACGGCTGCATTTAATAGAACGGGGGCTAATGTACCCGTAATTCCTGGAGTAGTACGAGCTACTACTTTTAAGGACTTTAAAAGTGTAGGTCCGCCGGAGTTCAAAGGAACTACGGACCCTATAGAAGCCCAGACTTTGGTAAAAGAAATTGAGAAAGAATTTGTTATAGCAAATGTTAAGGAGGGTCAAAAGGTTGCCTTTGCAACCTATTTGATGAAAGGAGAGGCCAACTTCTGGTGGGAGGCAAACCAGGCTAGGGCCGATATAGGAAACCTAACGTGGGAAAGGTTTAAAGAGATTTTCTTCGAGAACTATTTTCCCACGAGTATGCAAGGTAGAATGGAAATGAGGTTTCTGGAATTAAAACAAGGGGATATGACAGTTCCCAAGTATGCTGCCAAGTTTAATGAACTGGCACGATTTGCTCCACACCAAGTGGACACTGAAGTGAGAAAGGCTAGGAGATTCGAGAAGGGCTTGAAACCCTGGCTCTATAGTCGGATCTTGGTGTTTCAAAGTACTTCCTTTGGAACCATATTAGAAAAGGCAATAATTGCCGAAGGTGGGAATGAGGCTCTCAGCCAGTACCACAAAGATAAGAAAAATAAGGGGAAAGTTGATGGGGGAATCAAGACCGAAGGAGCCAGCGGTAGTGGCGACGGTCAGAAGAAGAAGGGTTTTAACTCTATGAATACCAGAGTAAAACAAGAGGATTCCAAGAGAAGGATGGAGGCCTGTAAAACCTGCGGAAAGACTCACATGGGAGTCTGTCTCAAAGGAAAGGTCGTATGTTATAATTGTGGACATGAAGGACATATTTCGCCTAACTGTCCAAATCCAAAGAAAAATCACGGATGCTTTGTATGTTGATCAAATGACCACATAGCGAAGAATTGCCCGAAGAAGGGTATGGAAAGAAATAAGGGCACTAATAGCGGTAAGTTGGCTATTAGTGGTCCAGCTCAGCTGGGTAGATCAATGGTCCGCACTTTTAATATGACAGTCCAAGATGCAGTGGCATCAGGGGATGTAGTTGAAGGTATTATTCCGATCAACAACATAAATGCATATGTGCTATTTGATTCGGGTGCTACTTGTTCGTTTATAGCATGTGATTTTGCTAGACGACTAGAATTACTTCCCGAAATGTTGTCTATACCTTTGAACATTAAGGTAGAAAACGAAGAGATAATTCCTGTTGAAAATATTCATAGGAGTTATTACGTGGATATACGTGGGTGTAAGCTATCGGTAGATTTAATACTGATAAAGTTGGGATAATTTGACGTAATTCTCCGAATGGATTAGTTAATTAACCATAGAGCAATTATAGATTGCCAAAAGAAATGTGTAAGCATCAGAACGCGGAAACAACCTCCTGTAGTATTTTACGGTAATAAATTGTCGGGACGCTCGTGTTGTCTTATGATGACACAAACTAGAAAACTTCTAAGGAAAGGGTGTGTAGGTTATCTGTGCCATATTGTTGATACCCAGCGAGTGGGAGCAACCATGGAACAAATACCTATATTAAACGAATTTATGGATGTATTTCCAAGTGAGTTACCGGGGTTACCACCGGATCGGGAGATCGAATTTGTAATAAACATAGTGCCAGGAGCGGCACCAGTCTCAAAGGCACCATATCGTATGGCGCCTGTGGAAATGAAGGAGCTAATGGTTCAGTTATAGGAACTATTGGATAGGAAGTACATTCAACCTAGTGTTTCCCCATGGGGTGCACCGTTATTGTTTGTTAAGAAGAAAGATGGATCGTTAATGCTTTGTATCGACTATCGAGAGTTGAACAAGTTAACGATAAAGAATAAATACCCATTGCCCAGGATTGATGATCTTTTTGATCAGTTGAAGGGGGCAAAGTATTTTTCTAAAATAGATTTGTGGACGGGGTATCACCAATTGAAGGTTAGGAAGGAGGATGTACCAAAGACGACATTCAGGACTCGTTATGGTCATTATGAGTTTCTGGTGATGTCATTTGGGTTGACGAATGCACCAGCTGCATTTATGGATATGATGAATAGAGTGTTCAAACCATATTTGGACAAGTTCGTCATTGTGTTTATCGATGATATTCTAGTCTATTCTAAGACGCCAGAAGATCACGCTGAACATTTAAGATTAGTGTTGGAGACACTAAGAAAGGAGAAGTTATATGCAAAATTCACTAAGTGTGAATTTTAGCTGGAGAAAGTACAGTTTTTAGGTCATGTCATTGATCAAGAAGGAATTTCAGTGGATCCAGCGAAGGTAGAAGAAGTGATGAACTAGGAACAACCGAAAACGCCGACTGAGGTGCGGAGTTTCCTAGGGTTAGCGGGATACTATCAAAGATTTATCCAGGATTTTTCGAAGATAGCTACCCCGTTAACTAATTTAACAAGGAAGACGGTGAAATACGTATGGACGGATAAATGTGAAGACAGTTTTCTAGAACTGAAGAAAAGATTAAGCGAAGCGCCTGTATTGTCATTACCCGATGACACAGGAAATTTCGTGGTGTCTAGTGATGCTTCACATAGAGGACTTGGTTGTGTGCTCATGCATCATGACAAAGTCATTGCGTATGCATCACGGCAGTTGAAAGATTATGAGAAAGTTTATCCTACTCATGATCTGGAACTGGTCGCGGTAGTATTTGCTCTAAAGCTATGGAGACATTATCTTTATTGGGAGAAATGTGAGATATACACGGACCATAAGAGTCTAAAGTATATCTTCACTCAGAAGGAGTTGAATATGAGAAAGAGAAGATGGCTGGAGTTGATAAAGGATTACAATTGTGAAATCCTGTATCATCCTGGGAAAGACAATGTAGTTGCCGACGCCTTAAGTAGGAAGGGTCGGGAAAGGTTGTCTATGTTAATGGCTCAGCATGAGTTAATAACAGAGATGGCTAGAATGGAGATAGAGTTGAAGATACCGAGTGAATCGGGACAAATACTCTTTATGATGGAGATGCAATCTACCATCGTAGAAAGAGTAAAGGAGGTATAACTCAAATCTGATGAGTGTAACCAAATGACGGAGCGGCTAACCGATAAAGAAGATACTAAGTATAGTCTTGATAATGAAGGATTATTAAGATTTGAAGGAAGAATTTGGGTTCCAAGTGAGACGGAATTAAAAGAGCAAGTGTTACAAGAAGCTCATAGTTCACGGTACTCGATACATCCTGGTAGCACTAAGATGTATCAAGACCTTCAACAGAGTTTTTGGTGGCCAAACATGAAGAGAGAAATAGTAGAGTATGTGAGTAGGTGTTTGACTTGTCAAAAAGTTAAGGCCGAACATCAACGACCCAGTGGCTTGTTACAGTCATTGGAGATTCCAAAATGGAAGTGGGAGCATATCACGATGGACTTCGTGGTAGGACTTCCGATAACAACAAAAGGGTACGACGCGATTTGGGTAATAGTGGACCGAATGACGAAGTCGACTCACTTTTTACCAATTCGGGTCAAGTATAACTTAGACCAATTAGCTAAACTTTATGTTAAGGAAATTATTTCCATACATGGAGTACCAGTATCGATTGTGTCAGATCGTGATCTACGATTCACATCGAACTTTTGGAGGAGTTTGTAAGAACAGCTGGTAACATAATTGAAGTTAAGCACAGCTTATCATCCACAAACTGATGGGCAGAGCGAGAGAACAATTTAGACGTTAGAAGACATGTTGAGGTCTTGCGTCATGGATTTCGAGGGTAGTTGGGATGATCACCTACCACTTCTAGAGTTTTAATATAACAACAGTTATCATGCAAGCATAGGTATGCCGCCTTATGAAGCTCTGTACAGAAGAAGGTGCAGAACACCATTGTGTTGGGATGAGGTGGGAGAACGCTGGATGCTAGGACTAGAATTGGTGCAGCAGACAGCGGATGTTATTAAATTAATTCGGATGCGTCTTGTTTCAGCTTATGCGGACTCACATAGATTAAACCGAGAGTTTGAAGTAGGTTCGTATGTGTTTCTAAAGGTATCTCCCTAGAAAGGAAAGATACACTTTGGAAAGAAAGGGAAGTTAAGTCCAAGGTTTATAGGACCTTTTGAAGTATTAAAACGGGTAGGAGAGGTAGCGTATATAATAGCATTACCTCCAGACCTAGAAAGAATACATAACGTGTTTCACGTATCTGTATTACGTCCATATAAGCCGGACTATAAGCACGTAATCGAGTATGAGACGATTCATATCGAGAAGGATTTATCATATGAAGAATCGTCGATTCAAATCATTGATAAAAAAGAGCAAGTTATGAGGAACAAAGTAATACCATCAGTAAAGGTATTATGGAAGAACCATGATGCTGAAGAAGCAACGTGGGAATTAGAAGAAAAGATGAAGAAAAATTTTTCTCATCTATTTGAGTAGAGTAAGACGAGATTCTGGGGACAGAATCTTTATAAGTGGGGAAGAATGTAACGACCGAGAAATTGAGATTTTTATTGTAAAATGATTTTATTAAATTAAATAATAATAAAATCATATTTTGTGTAATATCAAGATGGTTGTAATTTTATAACCTATTGATATTGGAATGTCGTAGTATTTGAGCTACGTGAAGGAATTAAAGTGTTTGAATTTCTAAGACGAAAATGAAAGTTTTCCGAGAAATTTTCTGAAAAACACTATTCATCGATATTTGCTCGTGAGTTATTTTTGAATTTTTGAGAAATATGTAATGATAGAATATTAAGGTAAGATGGATTATGTAATAATAATCTAGTTATGGAAAATGTAATATTTCGCTTGCGGACTTAAATTGAGAATGTAAGGAAAGTGAAGAATTAATGCATTAAGAGATAATCGTATGATATGTGAGTATTGTACGAGGAAAGAAAATGAGTATGATATGAAGTATTATACGAGTTTGTATGAAGAATGAATTATCGTATATAAATTCTATATGAATTAGGATACGAGAATGATACATAAGCTATATGTATATATATTATGTAATATTAATGGACTTGTAAGGATTGGCTAGGATTTTGTATAAGTCCAAGTCAATTAAGTGTAAGGCCCATCTAATGAATTAATAAACAAGAGAGTGTTTGTTAATGTAAAGCCCAAAGGATTAAGTTGATAAAGCCCAAGCTAGAGTCCAATGGATTGTTTAACCCATGAGGCAAACCATAGGAATATGGTAAATGAGTAATGACCGAGTTTTATGAGTGGTGACCAAGTTATGTAATGATCAAGTTATGTAATGACCAAGTTAAATGTGTAATGGCCAAGCAATGGATAGATTTTGTGCCATGCAAGTGATGAATAGTAAGGAGGTGCAAAAGAAGGTGGGATGATGGAAAAGACTAAACTACCCTAACCTTGGAAAATCATGTTAAGATGTAATCATAACATAATTAAGACATTGTAAGGTACTTGTAAGACATTAATGCATGTTGATTAAGAGTTAATAATCAATTGAAGATTAGAGGAATGTGAATGACGTAACGAAAGCCGGAAACCCTAATAACGAAATCTAATACACAATTAGATTGAGATGAAGGGTAAGATATAGTCAGATACATACTTGATTATATGTGACCTAATGTAAGGCATTATGTGATCATGTATTGTAGAGACTTGAAAGACTTGAACGTATAGTAAAATACACAGTAGCAGACGCTAAAGGCAAGTATTCTAACTCATGTCTTAGTTCAATTTGAACAAGTTTTTGAAGTTCATGTATCCTTACCCATGAATTGAAGTACAATGAAGTTAAAGCCAGTTCTTTTAGCTAGACTTGACATATTGAGTGGATTGTTGATAATATATTCATCTGTTATCAAATGTGATTTTCTTTTGTCAACTACTTGATATGTTTTTCAAAAGAAGACTGAAATGTTAAACAAAAGTTTTGTAGGTAAAACGACAGGCACGTGAGGTTGCCAAATGATTAAACGTACATACGTTTAATGGATGTAGTGTTGATCAACATAGAGTACAATAGGTTGATCACCTAGAAGTGCTCGTAAGTAATACCGGGCTTACGAACTTAGTTTCGGGTTGTCCTTTTCAAAGAAAGAATGAATACTCGAGGTTTTTGACCGGAGTGAATGTTTTACTGAATATTATTCATTGTGAATAATTTTGAAAGAAATATAAAGTGCTATTTTGAATTATCAATAGTACTTCATAACTATTATTCTGTTATCGAAGATATACGATTCATATGTATCAAGCAAGTTGTTATTGAAATTGTTATACTTGCTAAGCTAGTTATGCTCACTCTTGCTTGAACCATATGAATGCAGCTAAGACTGAACGTCCCGAAGGATCAAATAAGGATAAGGGAAAGGCTAATGAAGATTATTAAGCTATCTCGTAATAGTATAGGGCTATTGTTGTAATGTAATGAATATTATGATAAAGAACCTTTGTAATGGGTTTAGAACCTGGGAAGTGTAAATATTAATTTGAATATATAGAAGTTATGTTCGTTCTTTGAGACTATTCAATTAAATGAATGTATGAATGTTTGTACAGTATAGCACCATCTGTCTGGTTGGAAGATACCCGGATTTGGGGGCGCTACAATTCTAGATGGTAGTAGTTGAACCACGTAAAAATTTCGGTGTTTATGTGATTACATTATGTGCTTTATTATTCTGCCAACTATCCAGCAGCCTGCATTCTATATCCATTCATATTAGTTAACCAATTCAGTATATTGGTTTATCATAATCAACTTTAGAAAACATTAAGACTCAAAATTATATTTTTGGAAAGTGAAACAATATACTGTTTTCATATGTGAACTTACAAAGATATAGAATCTAGCTTGCTGCATTAAATATCCAAAAGGAATTTTTAAAAGTTGGACATAGTTTGTGCCTACACTTATTCAACCCCCTTTCTAAGTGTACCTATTTAAATTTCATTTGGTATCAAAGCTTGGCTCTACTTATCTTGGTCTTAAAGGTGACTTATAGGGAAAGATTCTGACATGGCACAACTTGGAAACACTCACTGTTGAGTAAAATCTATATACGCACAATATGCAAGTATACATGGTCAACAAGTAATATAGTAATGAGAAGAGTATCGTTCCCATAGAGACAAACTAGTAAGAAACTTAAACTTACAAGTACCAATTTCCTATTAATCCTAATTTTATTAAACTAGTCAATTCAATGATTATAATTAAAGAAACTAAATTATGAAATAAATAAATTACCATAAACCAATCACAAATATTAAAATCTGGAATTTCAAACAATTAATGGAGAATTAGACTTATGATTTCATCCTAAGCTTCACTATGATTTTAATACCTTTATTTCAATTCAATTCACTGTCACAGCTTATTAATCAAGAACACGAATGTAGTAATAGCCACCTCTCGATGCACTAATATCGTATTAACTTAAATCCAAAAATTAGATAGAAACAAGTTAAACACCTTAATCAACTAACTCACTATATCTCTATGTGAATTACAATTAAAGAAGGTTTAAGATTAAGTTCTCTATTCAACAACATGCGATGTCAAGCATATCTCTACCTTAACATTCATCAAGATTCTGCTATTCACAAAATTCATGAACACATGCTATATTAACTAAGTCTAGATTCGAATATCCTCTCTCGATTCCATACAAATCCACAAAGAATTGTTGATCAGACAATTCATAAATTGAAGCTCAAATTAATATAGATAAACTGGAAAATAGATTATTGAACTGGAAATCAAAGTTTACAAAATCATCGATTCACTTAAGGATCCATCATAAGCCTAAAAAGTGAATTAGTTCATCATAAATGAAATAAATACTAAATAAATCAAAGATAGCATTCTTTCAATTACAAATAATAGTCTAAGAAGAAGAATATTGAAAAGCACCCTTCACGTAGCCTGGAATTGCAATCGTCTAAAAAATCTCTCCAAAATCTTCCTCCAATGTTGTTGTGAAAGATCTGGAATTAATCTTCGTAATCTCTCTTATGTGTTGTTTAATTCGTTGTTAACAGAGTAATAGATGTCCAACCCACAAGTCCAGGTCGAAATTGCCCATCAAGTAGAGTCCACATACAATCCAAACACTTAACATCCATGTTCCAGCAGAGTTTCAAGCAAAACATAACACTCAGGATCCGGTAGCCCCCGCCCCGGCGGGCTACCAATCTGCTAAATTCATATGAAGACCCCCCACCCCGTCGGGGGTCTATTCTGCTAAATGAATTTGCTTGCTTCAAGATAAATTCCAAAAATACTCCAAATGACTCCAAATGATTCCAAATGACTCCAAATCTTCGTTAAATGCCGCAACAACCATCCTATGCATAAGAGAACATAAAACAAATAAAAATGAACATGAACACAAGAAAATAACAATAAATAAGCATGAAATGGACAATGATACGTGGATATGAAATCCACATATCAAAATCCCCCAAACATAAATCGTGCTAGTACTCGAGCACAAAATAACTACATGCTATGTAATGCAATATAATGCGATGGAATGATTATGATCTAATCTATATCCTTCCAAATCCAACAGTATCGCAGAATCAAAATTATTTTAACGGCCTCAGAGAAAACAAGAAAACGCTACAATATCAATCACCAAAACCAGTTTATAATTTTGTATTAATTCTCAAATCTTAAACCATCATCACTGGTATAGTGTGCGTGTGTGTTCAACATCCATGATATCTGCTACAAATTCAAATTTAATACATAATCAATTTCTTAGAAGGAATCACACAGTGTAAACTCAAAATTGTCAAGAATAAGCTCATTCCTTCTAAAACTAAGCAATACCAAACTCAAGGGTTCATGCAGGGTACTTATACTTCATTTATCTACATTTTTTTCCACACGGGGGCTTTTTGCTTTTTCCCCATTTTATTGTTTATATATATATATATACATACATGACTGTGCAATGTCTCATCCCATTAGGCTGACAGTGTTACCCCATAGCGAGCTTTCGACCAACGATTCCCATACCATAAAAGACCTTAGGGCGCTAGGTGTAAAGAAAATCCCCTTGGGCGTACTTGCTCAAGTAACAAAGGCCCCGAAACAAGACTAATCACAATATATACTCTTTTTTCTTTTTTTTTCTTTTTTTTTTCAAAGATTATATACCCCACATATATCCCCAAACTTAAGTTCTTGCCTAATTTTGGCCTGTACTGCTTATCCTTATCATTTTCTCATCTCCTCTAGCATTATCCTTTAGAAACTATTTATGTCCGGATTTGAACTGACCAGTAAACAAAGATGTTATTAATCGTGCTAACCTTTTTATACCAGTTTCAAACGAGCGCAAGATTCGATTCATAACAAAAATTTTATCACAATTATAGTAATCAATGTTGCATTGGTTAACTTATTCTCAATCTCATCATTGGCCCACAAATAACATGAACTACAACACTGCTGGACATATGTAAAGATAATATTTAACTAAATTTTTTTATTTATTTTTTTTACATAACAAAATGCGATCATAACAGAATTAAAAACAATGCAATAACAAAAATAACCTAAGCTACTATGTATGCACATAACCTATATACATCATCATAAATCCTAATTACCATGCAAAACTAAAATTAAAATGATAATTTTAAACCTAAGTACTATATATGCATGCAAACATGAATTTAAATCCTCCAAACTTAAGTAATATAATGTCCTCATTAGATGAATAATCATAATTAAGTACGTGAGGACTTCCTTGTTATCGCTTAAGTCTGAGGAGCCTCAATGCAAGTCGCCGCATCTCCCGACGTGTTGCTACATTGTGCGCATTCATTTAACTTTGAAAATCAAGGAACTGAGGACTGGATAGTGCCTCGGTCTGCGGTACCTGTTCGGCTCCTTGATCACCCATAGCTTCATCCACATCCTTCGACGTGTCTGCAGTATCAACTTCATCCTTCGAAGCCGATGGAAAAATAAAGCCCAGTCCACGAGGATGTGAATCGCCTCCTGCCCATACAGAATACCGCGCTATCATTCTAGAGTCTACCAACGCAAGCGGCATCTGTGTGGACTCATCGTTGGACCATCTCACCCCTGCTTGCTGACACAACCCACATATGAGTGTTGGGTGTGGCAAGGCTCTCGAAAAATTTCCACGTAAACACCGGCGGATGGAGAAACAAATAATGGCTCCGACGTCGATGATGAAGTCTTGCACAATTGCATATAGCAGTACGCCTTCTCTTTGGTCATGTCTGAGGTGTGTTGGGATGGATACAGTTTAGTGCATAGGAATGCGTACCAAATTTTTCCATACCTACTGTGGTCCTTGCTATGGAACACTGTGCCTCCCTTTCGACCTTTGATCCATGTTGTTCCCGGCTTAGTCATCTCCTTGAGTATTGCCTCATAGTCCGGATCAAAATCTCGTAGTTGAGCATAATGGCATTGGCGAGGTACCCGCAACTGATAATAGGTGTTTATTGCATCGACACTAAACGGAACCAAGCAACCCCGCACAAATGCGTTGAATGGAGCTTTATTCTCAGCGTTTGTATAAAATTCCTTGACTATGTCTACCACGGCGGGTTCCGGCTCTTCTGTGAATTTTGTCCACCCCTTCTGATAAATTTGAGGCATCATCTCCCCATCACTGGGATCTGGTGCTAACCCCCACTCCAGTGTAAGGGCTTTGGTGAGCATGTACTCATAACGGTCGACGGCGGCGGTACTCACAAATTTCCAGCGATCAAAGGTCTGGGTTGGTTCTGTGGGCCTTGAACTGTCTCCCCATTACCATTTCGATGTTGGTTGCGAAGGTATGTGCTCTCTATTTCTTGTCTCACAATATATTGCCCCTCCTAACATGGTTCACCCACTTCGTCGAACACGTGGTGTGCACTGATGATTATCCCCCAAACTTGGCAATTGTATGTGGTAATTAAGGTGAATGAGCTTGAGGAACTCAGAAATAGTGATATGCTTGCCTCTCAATTGGTCACAAGTAGCCTCTATAAATGCCCTAATTCAAAAATTGTTGAGTGTAATTGAAGAGTGTTGTGAGGCATATGGGATGAGATGTGGTAATATATAGAGGTGGTGTGAGGGGGTTTATTGTTGGATTGAAGAGGTGGGGAGAGGTAGTGGAGCATTGGAAATTGTGGGTGTAGTGGGTGGTGGTTGGAGTTGTGATGGGGAAATTTAATTGAGTTAGTAGAGTCTAACACATACATAACTGCCGAGAAGTCAGTTGAGTTCCAGGACCCCCGCCTCGGCGAGGGGTATTAGTCTTAAAAAGCCCGCCCCGATGGGCATAGCTACTGTTAACTGGTATTGAGGACCCCTGTTGGGTAAAATCTCTATACGCACAATACGCAAGTATACGTGGTCAACAAGTAATAAAGTGTAAGTAGAGTATCGTTCCCATAAGGAATTATTAATACAAATTACCAAATACTAACCTGTAACCAACTCAATCTTATCTAAACGAATGAATTTCAAATTATATAATTAAACTACTATTAAATTCCACTAATTAAATTAATATTACAGAGATTTAAGATCACAACATCACTTATTACTTCATTTAAGTTAACACATTTCTCATTAATTATTCTCTATCCTGAATTGTTAATCAAGAACACTAAAGTAGATAAAACCACCTCTCGATGCATAATACCCATACTCACTTAAATCCACAGATTATAGAATTAAGAAACACACCCTAATTAACTAATCAACTATATCTCTATGTGAATTACAATTAAAAAGGATTTAAAGGACAAGTTCTCTATAAGATTACATATGGCGTAAAGGCATATCTGTATCCTAAACACGAATCATGAATTCCATCTATGCAGAAATCACAAACACATGCCATCATGATCAGATCTAAACCTATACTTCTTCTCTTGAGTTCATATAGATTATCACGATAATTAATGGCCAATCAATTAAATAATTAAGTCCAAATCACAATAGACAATTCTCACAATAGAACATAATAATTGATAGCGAAGCATATTAAAATAAACTACACAATAAGATCCATTGTAATCTCAATCAAAGAATTAATTCATTGAATTAAAACTAAGAATCCACACTTGAATACACATTAAAAGATAAGAATACGATTAATTAAAAGAATTGAATGGTCTCCATCTTCCTCAAGCTCCTGCTCTTGATCTTCAATGGTCTCCAAGTTGCTTCAATCTCCAATTCTAATCTAATCTAGGGTTCGTAATCTAAGAAAGAAAGTAAAGAATAAGTTAATAGAAATCTATCCCAAGAGGGATTTTATGGAATCATAGAACTAGCCTCCCAATCCAAGTTAAAATCAAGTATTTATAGTTCTAATGGATATCCTAGCAAGTTAGGCAACTAATAATCCTATTATAGCTCAATTTGGACATCAAATAACCCAATTCAGTTGTTTTCCTTCCGACTAGCGAGCCCCGCACTGTTCCTAGGTCATTTTGGGTGCACCCCGTGCTACTGTAGCAAAGTTACTGGTGGCCTAGAGCGCCCCTAGCGCAGTCCGCGCTACTCTATTTTCTGCTGCAATGTCCTTTGGTAAAATAGACATAACATTTGATCCGCTAGGAGTTACGAGGCATGTTACCTATCAAATCGAAGATACCGACGAGAGCTATAACTTTCATTCTTTGAGCTTTGACAGATTCGGACTGGATCAAGGTGGAAATCGGGCTTGAAGTAGATACTATGTAAATGGCAAACATGACAACTCTTAGCTTTGATCTTTGTTGATAAAAAGGCAATAACTCTTGCATCCGAACTCCGATTGGGATGATTCAAGATGTTTCAGAAAGCTAAGAAGTAGATCTACAATAAAATCTAAGTTTCAAGCAAAGAACATGCATCCAACGTGGTTTTAAAAGTCATTCAATATTCCCTTCTTGCATTTGCTTGCATATTTTAGTCCAAAAGATGTCCGAATTGATTTTCCTTTCATCTTCATGCGAATTTCATGTCATCGCCTACAAAATAACATAAAATGTATGAAAAGTAACTAAGAAGCATGAATATAAGCAACTAATTCAAGTAACAGATACCGGATAAGTAGATATAAAACCTACTTATCAAATACACCCAAACTTAAACCTTTGCTTGTCCTCAAGGAAAAACACAAAACAACAATGCTATTGAATGCAACTAATCTACATGACTACAAATCCAGCAGTAATGACAGAAATAATTCTATTCAATCGACCTTGGAGAAATCAAGTAAACATGATAATACATCATATCAAAACAAATCATTAACTTCTCAATCAATCATCAAATCTTAAACTGTTATCACTAATATAGTGCGTGTGTGCTCTACAATAATGTTAACTGATATAAAATCAAATTTAACACATAACAAGTCTCTTTGAAGGTATCATACAATGTAAACTCAAGAAATCCAAAAATAAGCTAGATCCAACTAAAATTAAACAATTACTAATATCGAGGGTCCAACTGGGATACCTATGCTTCATTTTTCATCTACGGGGGCTTTTTGCTCTTATTTCCCGTTTTATTCATTTTTTTCTTTTGGTTTATATACACATAGCTATGCAATGTCTTATTCCATTAGGCTTTTCAATGTTACCTTAACGAGCTTTCGAACAACGACTCCCAGACCATTAAGACCTTAGAGCGCTAGGTGTAAAGATAATCCCCTCGGGCTTATTTACTCAAGTAATAAAGGCCACAAAACTAGATAAGCACGCCACGGTGTGTATTCATACTTTCTTTTTCTCTTTTTTTTTTCTTTTTTTTTCTTTTTTTTATAGCTTATATACCCCAAATATTCCCCTAAACTTAGGTTCTTATCTAACTTTAGCCATCACTACTTGTTATTGTCATTCTTTCATTTAAACTAGCATTATCCTTTAGAGTCCCATTATGTATCAATTTCAATCAATCAACAAGTTGTTTTTACTGTGTTATCCTTATTATACCAATGTCAAATAGAAAAACACTCAATTCATAATAAGAAATCACATCAACGCTCTAATAATCAGTATTATACTTGTCTACCCAATTCTATTCTCATCATTGGCCAAAACAAACTGTAAATATCAAACAGCTGGACTCATGCAAGATGTACTAAATGCTATATAAACAAAGTTAACTAACTACTAATTTTTTAATTTTTCAAGTTTTTTTTATTTCAAGAAACTGAATGCAAAAACTAAATGTAACTATATGAACTACAATGTAAATAACTAACTATATGCAATACGACACTAAAATGCCCCCAAACTTAAACTAGACATTGTCCTCAATGGCTAAGATAGGAAAAATTAAAAGAGAGGACTTCCCTGAAAATACAACATGTTCCTCCTTGTCTGCTAAGTCTGAAGAATAGGCCAGACACATTGGAATAAATTTGGAACCACACCTGAGTTGGACTTGAGTAACATTGGAAATAAACCACTTTTAACGCCTGGGATTTCTGAGCGGCGCGGCCCGCGCTGGGTAAATGCATGAAATGGTGCACTCCGTGCTAGGAGATCAGTAGTTGCTGGCGTAGTAGCGCGCCCCGCGTTGTGCCTATGTATTTGGTAGCGCGGTTCGCGCTAGGAGTTCAGTAGCATGGTGAAGCCTTGGCGCACCCCACGCTCATTATACATTGGATATAGCGCGCCCCGCGCTGTGGCATCAACAAATTGGTGCGTTCCGCGCTAGCATGTCGATGAGATTACGGGGTAGTAGCGCCTACCGTATCTATTCATTGTGTAAATTGGTCCGCGCTTATGCTGGCGCGAGTCTTGTGACTCGTTTTTTCTTGAGTTATTTGCAACTCTTCCAAAGTTGTAGTCAATCTTCTATGAAAAATGCATATTTAAACTAGATTATAAACTAAGATTTAAATAATAACTAAAAGAGAAAGAGTTTAGAGCTTGGGTTACCTCCCAAGTAGCGCTAGTTTTAACTTCGTAAGCCCGACTTTGTCTGGTCAGCACTATCCAAATCCTCTTTGATAATTAAGGAACCCTCCATCCATCGGAAATAATATCGTTTTTGGTAGGTTCCTATTTGTGATGGCCAATGCATCAAAGTCACCTAGCATGCTCTAATTTGGTATGATCTCAATCAAGAACGTCCCACAACTAGGTGTTTTCTCCATTATGTATGTGATCACTTTGGGGCATGGAAGCTTGTCACACACAATGGGCTCTTCGTCTATCTTCTCTTTCTCGTCCCAACATGGATTCAAAATTGTACTCGCTCTTATGTCATCAAGAGCTTCACCGACGACATGACTACCAAGTGGGCATGATTTTGCAAATCTGACTGACTCGTTGATCTTTGGTGGAGACCCATTTAGATCTTCGTCGACCTCTATTTCATTATCCCCAGTTGTCTCCACACTTCCAATATCTTGTGGCTCATCTAGTCGTAAATTTGGTTCAGGTACTCCATCAATTTCGTCATCCATGTCATAAAGCCAAGTGTTTGGAGGAAGGTTATTTACTGCTTTGGTCATTTGCTCTATCTGATCCGCAAGATTTTGCATTGACCTCGCTTGATTACTCATCTTCTCCTCATCTGCTATGAACTTGGACAATAATTCCACCTACCTTGAATTTTCTGTTTCAGTCTCGGAAGCCATGTATTGAGGACCATTGGTTGAGGTAGTGACGAATTGTTCCATCCGAATATTAAAATTTTGGGTTGACAGCTCTTGGCTAATCCTCATCTCCTCAAGGTTTGCTAAACCATTCAATATTATATCCCTCAGATTTGGCTTTTCTTCTTGTGGCAATGGAGGTGGACATGAAAATTCCGGTGTGTTTGATGGATTTGGAGCGTAATATTGGTCATCATAAATGTAGCTCCCTGAAGAATCCGGGTGATACCCCCAATCCTGGTGATTGTTATGATCAACATAGTTGTTGAGGTAATCACCTCTATATTGTACCAGTTCAGAACTGACGGTGCATTGATGACTTTGATGATTGCTAGAACAATACTCACACGTAACTGCCATCCTTCGACTCCTTTGGGCTACAATAACGTCCAACGTCCGCGAAAGTTCTTTAATCTGTGCTGATATTGTGGAAATTACATTAAGTCCATCAATCCATGTTTCCCTTGGTTGAGTCATGTTTGCCATCCTTCGACTCCGTTGTGCTGCGATAACCTCCAACGTCTTCAAATTTGCCTCAATTTGTACTGACTCTACAGAAAATGTATTAAGTCTGTCAATCCTTGTTTCCCTTGGATGAGTCATCTTTGTGTATGTCCATTGATACACAAAGTCATCCATGGTACCAAAAAAGAGATAAATATAGGAAGAGAATTAAAAATAAAATAAAAATGTTTAAATTAAGACTAATTTGATTTAAATTAATATTGGTAAAATAATATTAAACTAATTCCCCGATAACGGCGCCAAAAGCTTGTTGGGTAAAATCTATATACGCACAACACGCAAGTATACGTGGTCAACAAGTAATAAAGTGTAAGTAGAGTATCGTTCACACGAGGAATTATTAATACAAATTACCAAATACTAACTTGTAACCAACTTAATCTAATCTAAACGAATGAATTTCAAATTATATAATTAAACTACTATTAAATTCAACTAACTAAATTAAGATTATGGAGATTTAAGATCACAACTTCATTTAAGTTAACACACTTCTCATCAATTATTCTCTATCTTAAATTGTTAATCAAGAACACTAAAGCAGATAAAACCACCTCTCGATGCATAATACACATACTCACTTAAATCCACAGATGATAGAATTAAGAAAGACACCCTAATTAACTAATCCACTATATCTCTATATGAATTATAAATAAAAAGGATTTAAAGGACAAGTTCTCTATAAGATTACATATGGCGTAAAGGCATATCTCTATCCTAAACACGAATCATGAATTCCATCTATGTAGAAATCACAAACACATGCCATCATGATCAGATCTAAACCTATACTTCATCTCTCGAGTTCATATAGATTATCACGGTAATTAATGGCCAATCAATTAAACAATTAAGTCCAAATCACAATAGACAATTCTCACAATAGAACATAATAATTGATATCGAATTATATTAAAATAAACTACAAAATAAGATCCATTGTATTCCCAAACAAAGAATTAATTCATTGAATTAAAACTAAGAATCCACACTTGAATACACATTAAAAGATAAGAATAAGATTTTAAAAAAGAATTGAATCTGTTGTCAGCAAATCTCCATCTTCCTCAAGCTCCTGCTCTTGATCTTCAATTGTCTCCAAGTTGCTTCCATCTCCATTCTAATCTAATCTAGGGTTCCTAATCTAAGAAAGAAAGTAAAGAATAAGTTAACAGAAATCTATCCCAAGAGGGATTTTATGGAATCTTAGAACTAGCCTCCCAATCCAAGTTAAAATCAAGTATTTATAGTTCTAATGGATATCCTAGCAAGTTAGGCAACTAAGAATCCTATTCTAGCTCAATTTGAACATCAAATAACCCAATTCAGCTGTTTTCTTTCTGACTAGCGAGCCCCGCGCTGTTCCTAGGTCATTTTGGGCGCGCCCAGCGCTACTGAGAAAAGTTACTGGTGGCCTAGCACTCCCCTAGCGCAGTCCGCGCTACTCTATTTTCTGTTACGACGTCCTTTGGTAAAATAGACATAACATTTGAGACGCTAGGAGTTACGAGGCCTGTTACCTATCAAATCGAAGATATCGACAAGAGATATAACATTCATTCTTTGAGCTTTGACAGATTCAGATTGGATCAAGGTGGAAATCGGGCTTGAAGTAGATGTTATGTAAATGGCAAACATGACAACTCTTACCTTTGATCTTTGTTAATAAGAAGGCCATAACTCTCGCATCCGAACTCCGATTGGGATGATTCAAGATGTTTCAAATAGCTAAGAAGTAGATCTACAATAAAATCTAAGTTCCAAGCCAAGAACATGCATCCAACGTGGTGTTAAAAGTCCTTCAATATTCCCTTCTTGCATTTACTTGCATATTTTAGTCCAAAAGATGTCCGAATTGCTTTTCCTTGCATCTTCATGCCAATTTCACGTCATCGCCTACAAAATAACATAAAATGTATGAAAAGTAACTAAGAAGCATGAATATAAGCAACTAATTCAAGTAACAAATACCGGATAAGTAGATATAAAACCTACTTATCAACCCCCGCCCCGACGGGGGGTGCAATGAGAAAAAGGCCCGCCTCGACGGTTTCGACGTTGGGATTTTTGAGTGTCCCTTTTCGTTACTTGTTCTTTGGTGTTCTCATTTTAATGTGATATTTTTTTGAAAAAACAATTGAAAAAGGTCCGACATGTATAATGTCGACGATTTGACTTTAAGAGTCGCCAGTTGGTGTATTTAACCGGTTGCACCAACGCAACCGAAAAGGTTTGCACATTGAGCTAGTGTTTTGGCACTGCTAGACGGGTCTATGAAATCGAGATTCATTTTGGGTCTGGGGGCTTGATTATGCGGAGGGAAGGTGTTAGGCACCCCCCGACATCCGTGTTACCACGGTGACCGCCACTCTTCAAAGAAATTGTTATATGAATGTGTGTGTGTGTGTGTGTATCAATGTGCAATTATTTGAAAGTAGTGCAGGGCCTCGTTCGCACCTATATACTCAAGGTTTGAATTTTATAGAAAAATTCAGTTTTAACCAAGATGTAGCAATGACATTTTGTAAAAGGGTTTTTCAAACCCTATGCTCAATAGGAATTAAGACCTTTTCATACTTCCATTTTATTATTAAATGTTCGGCTTGTTTGCTTTTATTTTTGAGATGCAAAGCCTTCTCGAGAAAATAATATACAGCAGTGACGAACTCCTCATGGGCATGACAGCCATCCAAGGAAATTCAGACACTATAAAATAATGTACAGGTTGATTACAGCTGAAAAATGTCCATTGTGGGAACCGAATCTAGATTGATGGCGAACTGTGATCACATGATTCCTAGGCTCACATGATCTGCAATTTGTATGGAAAGCGAGACATAATTAAATATATAAAAGTCGTAAATATATATATCTGAGACATGATCAACCACCACGAAAGCAACTCCATGGGGTTCGAAATGTAAATATATAAAAGCGGTAAATATAATATATATATATATATATATATATATATATATATGGACATGATCAACCACCACTTAAGTGAACTCCAGTGGGACGAAATGTAAATAAAGCTGTAAAATCGATCAATTGCCACGAAGTAAACTCAGTGAAGGACGAAATGTAAATAAAGTTGTAAAAGGCCACGAAGTAAACCTGCAGCCTAATAGAAATGTAAATATATATATATATATATATATATATATATATATATATATATATATATATATATATATATATATATATAAGCGAAGAAAACACCTTTGGATGGGAATCTGGCTCATCGGATATATAAATGCAAAGAATCATATATATGTATATATATATATATATAAGCGATTAAACGCACCAGATATAAAATCCAGGCTCATCAGATATGTCTGACAACAATTATATATATAAATATATATATATAAGTAATTAAACGCACCAGATATAAAATCTAGGCTCATCAGACACAGTCTGACCACAGTTTATATATATAAGTATATATATTTAAAAGAAATTAAACGCTCCAGACCGAAGTCTAGGCTCAATCGAGGTATAACTCAATAATGTTAGTCCATATATGAAATATATACATATATAAGTATATATATACAGACAAAAATAAAAACTACGGACCGAAGTCTGGGTAAACACACTCACACGACTCTCAATGTGTACAACAATGTGTTCTAATATGAGAACAAGGCTTTATAGAATATAAGAAGGCTTATAGTGGGCTGCCAAAGTAGACTTCTATAACTTTAAATGGATAAACACTCAGCTCCCGCCGGATAAAAGATATCTATATGTGAGCTAACTAGTGTTTAGAAGTGAGGAAACTCTCAAAAGATGTGTATGCAGAGTAAAATAGAGAGAGCATCCTCGCCGTTTTCCCTCCCTCTTTTTCTCAAATGGCTGACCCCAAGGCTTGTATAAATAGATGGATGGTACAGTAATTTTTCGCGGTAGCGCAGATTGTACCACGCTGGTCGGTCGTGGTGCATCCGAGCCTCGCGGGTCCCATCGAGTCGTTATACGTGCACTCATGCATTGTAATGTACGCTCGAACTTGCAGAACTTCAATCCGAACATCCGAACGAGGTATATCTGACCTTCTTCGGACCGCTTGTGCCGAGAGTTATGCAATGACATGGATTAGAGGTTGTACGAAGTCAGGAAGAGGGGTCTATGCCCATGGTCTTCAAGCTTCAAATTCTATCCAAAGTACTGCCACGCGTAATAGTCACTCAGGATTGTCAATCCTCGGCTCTTATGAGACATTGTTGTATGTATGTATATATGAAGTGTTGAGACGACGTGCCATTGTCGAAGGAACAAGATGACGTTTGACTCCTCGCCGGGGTTATCGTCGGTTTAAGTGGATAGCAGACGTTGCTCAGGGTTACATCTGAGATTGGACTGCTGCTTGTTTGTATGTATCACCGTCATCTGTGGTTGTTCCTGTCTGCCCGTTGTCAACTCTGGGTCTGAGGTGTGTGTGCCTCGACAGGATGTCTGAGGTTGAAGTTGATTGCATATGTTTGAAACAAGCATTTCCGGGGTTATCGCCGGAACTGCAATGGCATCTCTTGGGGATATCACCAAGGATGGGGTTGCTACTCCTAGTGTTTCTTTGGGACTGGAACTGAGCATCGTGGTGTTATCGCCGAGACAGAACTGTCCTCTTCTTGTTGTTCTTAGGTCTTTTGATCTCGCATATCTCGGGGTTATCTCCGAGATTGGAAATGACATTCCCGGTGTGTGTTCTGGGTTTGAGATGATGTTCCCGATTTGTGTTCCGGGTTGGAACTAAACTTCCGGTAGTATCCAAAATGGATGTAAGCTGTCTTTCAGGGTTATCTCCAAAAGATGAATTTACCCTCCTGCAATGTTAGTAATAGGAGTGCTGAAAATTTTGAGTGTCTATAGATGCCCCTCTTTATCATATTCATGCAATGCAAGGCATGGATAGGATAAAGAATACTAGACACTTGAAATGTAAGCAAGATAAACATGATGCTATATGCAATAACATGATGGAAATGCATGTAGAATGAATGAATGATTGTCAGGTAATCCTGTTGGGATGACAATCAGTGATAGCTTGGACATGAGATCCAAGTCTCCAAGGATGTTGACGTTGGGGCTATCACCAAAGTCTTGAATCCTAGACACTGGCTTATATTCCATAGATGTACCTCTTGTGTGTAAGAGATCTGTGGGGATAAAGCTTTGTCCGTTTGAGGATGTGTATAACATATTCCCTCATTCTGTCGGAGTTATTGCCAACAGTTTGTTGTTATCAGGGTTGCCTGATCTTTACTGATGTGTGTATCACTGGATAAATCCCTGTTGGATGCATTGTCAAGGCTGCTTGACCTTCATTGATGTATGTGTCAATGGTAGCATTTCATTGTAGAGCCCGCCAGGGAAGGTTGCTTCGATGGGTTTACTTGCCATCGGCTGACATGATGTCAAGGCTACTTGACCTTCATTGATGTGTGTATCAATGGTTGCATTACGTTGTAACCCCCACCAGGGATACGTAGATGCTTGAAAGATGTACGTTCTGACCCCCGCCGGGGATACGTAGATGTTTGATAACTTTGGCATTTTAACCCCTGCCGAGGAGGTCTGATATTTCGTGGTTTTGCGTTGTAACCCCCGCTGGGGATACGTCAGGGTTGCCTGACACTCATTGACGGCATCAGACCTTTGTGGGGTATTGTCGAGCATGATCTGTGAAAGCTGAGCTCATTGGTATAGTATACCCTGCATTTAGGAGAATACCTTTGAGACGATGGGAGTTTAACTCTGACCGATGAGAAACCAGGATTTCAGGCTATTCCGCTCAATCGCGTAGCACTTTTATTCCTGATTTGGCCTTTTCAGCTTATGAGACCTCCTTTGTAACTCTAACTGGAGCGAGTCAAAGGCGTGGGACCCATATAGGAGTATGCATGGTTGACGATGTTGTCGCTGGACAGACCTTGCGTGCATATGGCTATTGGAGACATGAGCAGACAGTTCATGACCCTAACCGGATTGAGACGTAGAGTGGTCCAGGACGAGATTATATCCGCCACGTGATATCCCAAGTGTTTCTTGTTTGATGAGTTTGGCTCGAGGGCGGCTATGCATGACATTCGGGATTTCACCACCTTTGGAGGACCATTGGCGTTGACCCGAGTAGATGTCTTCGCTTCTATGCGTATTGTCATACGTCTTCATGCCACGATACATGGATGAATTTGGATATCGGCGTCATTATGGCAGTGAGAGCTCTCAGGGAGGGTCATACCATTGTACTAATGATCATTCTGAGAGACTCAGAATTGACTACATATTCTTTGCACTTATTCGGCAGGAGTGTTCACAGGTAGTTCGGTCATGTTGTATGTGTGGTTTATGTCACACTTGAGACCGATTGGCACATTTAGACGGTAGGGGTTTTGTTTTACCGAGGAGATAGCCATGTCATACTCTTTTCAGCCTGCAGAGTGCACATATGCTGCATTGTGGTCAGCTTTTCTGGTAGGGATTAGGGATCCATTTGCCATATTACGGTGTTTTAGGCTTATTTCACCCTACAGCTTCATTACTCATGCTCTAGGCATGGATTACCTCCCTCTGGCTGGATTGAGGGGCATGATTGCTTACCACCCACTGGCCGTGATGTGTCAGTTGGACCAGTTCCAGGATTTTCATCCGTATGAGGGGCGGTGAGTCGGGCTTCACGTCTCATGGTTTATCGGCGGAGAGGATGATCCGAGTTGTATGCTGTTGGGATCGAGAGAGAGTGGTGAGTTTTTCATCAATCATCCGAGGTTGTTTACGTAAAGTATTCCGCATGGATGGAGAGACGTAGCATCAGCTATGGCAGTATCCACAGTGCAGGGGATTGATTCTGACGATGAGGAGCCATTAGAGGAGGCTGTTATTCCCACCGATGATTTAACTGCTGGGCAGCCAGCATTGCCGACATGAGTGCCGTCATGAGTGCCACCATCGCAGATAGTACTTTAGTTAGATCCCAGATGACTGTCAGTCTTGCCGATATGAGTCCCTACATTGATGAGCATTATGCCACCATGCAGTTAGCCTCTGATCTGCTAGCTCGTGTAGATACCCTTGGGCGGGAGCTTGCGATTGCTTCCTCCATCTTCGAGAGAGGATGCTATGTTAGATCGATAGTCCGCATACACGGATCTGTAGATAGCTTTGTATTTTTGCCGCATGACTAGCTTAGCCATTTTATCATGTACAACACGGATGTATATATCAAGCAGTATTATATATGGCAGGGAAATATATTTTGATTCACTTCCCTTTTAGTTATGCCTTGATACTTGCTTGATATTTGCATGTTTCTCCAGGGCCTCGTGATCTTGATGCATTCTGAACTTATCCTTGATAGATGGACATTGAGATGTCGCAAGATCTCTTAGAATAGATCATTGATTTATGTATATCCCTACCATCTTTGGTGTCTTGGGACTGGTATCTGTATGGAAAAGCGGAGAGGAGGATGGTTTCTTCCTCTCTGAGATTGACCGCACCACAGATGGTCGCCAGTACTTCTATTTGTGAGAAGCCTAGTTAATTCCATCTCTTATGGGTAGGTATTTCTCTTTGAGGCACGATTACAGCTTAGATGGTCATTGAATCTTCTATTTGTGAAAAGAGGTTGGGTAATTCCATCCCTTTGATCTAAAACTGATGAAATGGGGCGAATTGAAGATCGATCCCAGTACCGTGTGACAAGTATGTTGTTCTGGTAGGGGTTAGAGCACACCATGAATGGTACGCTACGTACTCCTATTGAAGAGGAGATCAAGTCTCCGTAGTTCAAACCTAGTGTAGGAGGTTCAACGCTGAATGCGGAATGCAGATGGGTGTAGAAGTATTTTTGTTGTTTTTATTATTTTGTAGAGAAAGGGAAGAAATGTTTTTGTTGTTTTTATTTATTGTGACCGGGCCATAGAGAATATGGTTGCCTACGTACCCCCAGGTATTAGGGAGATCAGGTCGACGTAGTTCGCCCCTCAGGACGAATTAAAGGCGAAGAGAAGCGTAAATCCCATATGCGAGCTATCTTTGGGGAGAAGAAAGTTTGATCCCATAATGGGGACAAAGCGCGCAAGTGTGTAAAAAGTTTGATCCCGTCCTCAGGACAAACTGGAGGCGTAGAAAAGTTTAATCCCGTCGTCAGGATAAACTGCAGGTGTGAAAGGTTCAATACCGTCTTCAGGATAACCGAAATTGTGAAAGGTTAAATCCCGTCTTCAGGATAACCGAGGTTGTGAAAGGTTTGAATTGAGGTAAAACTAGGCTGCTAGCTTAAAGTGTATGTTTTCATGAGGGGCAGAAGAGTATTTAAAAAGAAAGGGTTCAAAACTGGAATGACTGGTGATTTGATGATCAAAACTAGGATGTTTGTTTATTGGTAACTTCAGACATAGTACCGTTTCACGGTGTCTGAGTTGATTAGGTGTGGAAATTCAGTGCCATCCATTTCTTGTAATCTCAGAACACCTCCTGTCAATATTTCCTTGACAACAAATGGGACTTCCCAGTTAGGAGCGAATTTTTCCATAGATTGATCTTGGTTGTCAATGTTCTTCTTCAAAACCAAGTCATATTATTTGAATTGCCATAGTCGGACTCTTCTGTTTTAGGACCGTGCGATCCTTTGCTGATATAACTAACCATGGAAGATTGTCGCGGTTCTCCTTTCATCTATCAGAGACAATTGGTGATACCTGTCTTGTACCCATTGATCTTCATCCAACTGAGCATCCATCAATACTCTAAGGGATTCCATTTCCACCTCTATGGGGAGCACTACTTCCATCCCATAGACTAATGAGTAGGGGGTTGCCCCAGTGGAAGTTCGCATGGAAGTTCTATAGGCTAATAAAGTCAGAGGCAAGAGGTCAGGCCATCCTTTATGATTGGCAGACATTTTCTGCATGAGCTTCTTGATGTTTTTATTAGCCGCTTCTACAGCACCAGTCATCTTTGCACGGTAGATTACAGAGTTGAGATGTTTGATGTGGAATTTTCTGCATAACTCCTCCATCATTTTGTTGTTGAGGTTCTTAGCATTGTCTGACACAATGACCTCTAGTTGTCCATATCGACAGATGATATTGTTTCTCATGAAAGCAATGATAGCTTCTTTAGTGACCTTGGGGAAGGATTCTACTTCTACCCATTTGGTGAAGTAGTCGATCATGGTGAATATGAATTGATGTCCATTACTGGCTTTGGGCTCGATGGGCTCGATCACGTTCATTCCCCACATTAAGAAGGGCCATGGCGAACTCATATTATGGAGTTCCCTTGGAGGAACGTGGATAGCATTCCTATGAATCTTGCATTGATAGCACCTCTTGACGTGATCATCACAGTTAGCTTTGAGTGTAAGCCAATAATGTCCCGTTTTGAGAATTTTCTTGACAGGTAAGGGGCCGCTAATGTGTGGGCCACATACTCCACCATGGATCTCATCCATGAGTCTCTGAGCTTGGTCTTTGTCTAGACATCTGAGGAGACCTAATCCTGCAGCTCTTTTGTAGAGTGCATCTCCGCTCAGGTAGAATTTCATAGCAAGTCGATGAATCCGCCTCTTCTCAGTTAGGCTCGCGTCAGCGGGTGTAGATCCATCTCATAGATACTCCTTGATGCATTGATACCAAGGGTTGTGGATGGGTGGTAGCTCATCAAATACTTCTCCAACGTAATTCCCATATACTGGGGATTTTTGGAGAGTAAACGTGATGCTTGGCATGTTTTCCTTGTCAGGTATGTAAACCTAGGAGGCCAACATTGCTAATGCATCTGCAAAATTATTCCTATTGCGAGGAATGTGTAGAAAGGAGATTTCTTTGAACTCCAAAGCCATCTGTAGAACTTGCCGATGGTAGGGCAGCAAATGTAATTCTTTGGTTTGATAGATTCTTGTGGATTGCTTGATTACCAATTCAAAATCCCCAAAGAGGCAGGTTAACACTTTGATGCCCATTGAACGGGCAAGTTTTAGCCCGTGATCTGACCCTTCATACTAGGTCATGTTGTTGGTGCCGATAAACCGCAATTTGACTACGACAAGATATCGCACCCGTCTTCGGATATTAAAGCGCTCCACTTCCAGAGCCTTTTGTATTAACAGCTCCATCAAAATACATTCTCCACGTACGGCATGTATTGTACTAATGTTGTAGCTAAATTGTCATTACTCCTTCATCAGGAAAGTATATTTCTAAGGGTTTGTAATCCCCTGCAGGTGCGGTGGCCAGTTGATCCGCAATTCCTTGACCTTTGACATACTTTTGCGTCACATAGACGATGTCAAATTGTTGTAGGATCAACTTCCATCTGGACAGTTGACAATTCAATATGGGCTTACTGAACACATATTTGAGAGGATCCATTCGAGATATGAGATGGGTTGTGTGACCATGGAGGTAATGTTGTAACCTCATGGAAGCCCATGTTAAAGAACAACAAGTTTTCTCAATCAGAGTGTACTTGTGTTCACTGATGCTGAATCTTTTGTTGAGGTAATAGATAGCTCGTTCATGGCCTCTATTGTCTTTCTACCCCAGCATGTAGCCCATGGCATTGTCATTTATGGACAGGTACATGAACAGGGGAACATCATCCCTGGGAAGTACCAAAATAGGAGCGTTAATCAGTTGCTCTTTAATGGTAAGGAAGGCTTTCTGACACTCATTGTTCCATTTAATTGAGGAGTTCTTCCTTAACAGCTTGAAGATAGGATCACATGTTGCTGTGAGTTGAGAAATGAATCTGCTAATGAAATTGATTCTTCCCAAAAATCCCCATATTTCCTTCTCTGTCTGAGGAATGGGCATTTCCTTGATGGCCTGGATTTTGGTAGGATCCAGTTCAATCCCTTTGTGGCTGTCTACAAAACCTAGCAACTTGCCTGACTTAACACCAAAGGCGCACTTGGCGGGATTCAACTTCAAGTTGTACTTACGCAACTTGATGAAATGTTTTGTGAGATGGTCTAAGTGGTCATCCTCCTTCCGGAATTTGACAATGATGTCATCCACGTAGAAATTGTGGAAAAGAGCCATCATAGCTCGCTGATAGGTTGCCCCGGCGTTGATGAGGCCAAATGACAACCGTCTGTAGCAAAAGGTTCCCCAAGGCGTGATGAAAGCAGTTTTCTCACGATCTTCCTCAGTGACCATAATTTGATGGTACCCCGCAAAGCAATCAGCAAAGGAGTACATGCCGTATTGAGCAGTATTATCAATACGAATGTGGATAAAGGGCACGAGAAAGCTATCTTTAAGGCAAGCTTTGATCAAATCCCGGTAATCCACGCAAACTTGCACCTTTCCCCCTGGTTTAGGCATGAGAACAATGTTGGATATCCACTTCGGATATGTAGACACCATAATGATGCCAGCTTGAAATTATCTCACAATTTCCTCTTTGACTTTTAAACTACATTCAGGTTTCAATCGCCTGAGCTTTTGCCTAACTGGCTTGAATCCTTCTTTGATGGGAAGGCGATGAAGAACAATGTCAGTGGACAAACCCACCATATCTTTATGAGACCATGCAAACACATCTTGGAATTGGGTTAATAGTGCAACCATGACATTCCATTGATTTGTGGTAAGGCCTGGACCAATCTGGATTAGTTTAGGGTTGTCTAAGGTTCCGAGATTGAAATGAGTGGTTTGATCAAGATTAGGTTTGGGTTTGTCTGCAACCCATTCCTTAATCTCCTGAGGTTTCTCAATGTCCTCTTGGATGTCCATCAAGTCTGAGTCCTACTTTGCATCAAAGTTACAACCCTTGTAGAGAGAAGGCATGTCATCAGCAAGGACATGCACATCTAAATTCAGAGTCCTGAAACAAAAGATGCTTTCACTTAATATATGCAACTGTTCGATCATACAAAAGTGTTAGCATGTACTTGATAAAATAACTGCTAGTGGTGTAAAGGAAAGCAAGCAATTAAAGTTATCTACAGGACAGAGGGATTTTCTTCTGCCCATTTTACCCTCGTCGACCAATGCATGGAGTGTTGCTCCAATTGTCGAGGGAAAAGTCCTGATGGACTGTAGTGATGGAAGGATCGTCATTGTTCTCCTTCTCCGGAATGATAACCATGACATCTGGGCAATCATCGTCTGGGGTGTATCTATTTGTATGTTCATCATGAACAATGACGCGAATACCTGCCATTATCAGGGCAAGGTCATGTTTACGTTTCCGTTCCTTTTCTTCCACTTCGGGATCAGGAATCAGCACCTCTTTTGCTTTGATTGGCACATGTTTTGGAAACAGCATAGCTACAACATGTGCTGGAACCTTAACTGGAGATTGCATTAACTCATGAGGTAAAGGTATAGAAAATCTCCTTGCAGCAAAAGCTTGAGGAATCTTCTTGTGCTTATGAGGATTCCTGTAATGGGAACTGGCAGAATAGCCTAGTCCGGCTATTCTAATTTGACTGGACATTTGAATAGGGTGCTTAATACCCTGCTTATCCTTACCAAGCCCTTGTCCAGGTTGTTGACCCAATGACATCATTTCTTGAGTGGCCGACATAACCTTGGCATAAATCTTGGGTACGGGAAGTGGCGCTTTAATAGAATGGTATTGCGTGTTACTTACTTCCAAAGTATGGAAACTGGCAGGTTCAACTTCTGAATTGAAGCTGATAATTGGTAGAGTTCCTTGTTCAGGACAATCCAGCTCAGCGTTGACAGTGACTAGATTGTTTTTGATAATGTATTTGAGTTGTTGATGTAGCGTGGAGGGAACAACTCCAGCCATGTGTATCCATGGTCTCCCTAGTAGCAGGTTGAATCCTGAGTCTATCCTGAGGACGTGGAAGGATACATTGAATGTATTTGGACCAATCTCAATTGGTAACTCAATCTTTCCAACGGAATTTCGTCGGGATCCATCAAAAGCTCTGATGACATATGGCTGCTTTGGATCTGCTTGAGATTGATATTCATCTTTATCAAGGTGGCATAAGGACAGATATTTAGAGATGAGCCTCCATCTATCAATACTCCTACTAGCATGTACCTGGAAGACAAAACTGCAATATGCAAAGGCTTGCAATGACCGGTCCCTTCGGGAGGTTTGTCGTCAATAGTGAAGGATATCACATTGTTGTTGAAAATGTGATTAACCAAATGTTGAAATTTTTCCACGTCCACTGATTTTGGCAAATAGGCTTCTTCTAAAACCTTCAGCAAGATCTTCTGATGATCCTCGGAAGAGAAAACCAAGTCCAGTATTGAAATCTGGTGTGGAGCTTCTCGCAAGGTTAAAACCACTTTGGCTTCATTGTGTCCCATAGTGCGGAGGAATCTTTCAATCTTCTCCATGGGCAACTTCCCCTTTGCTTCGCAAGTAGGTTTAATAATCCGTTGAGGAAGATACAGTGGATTTTCCTTCGACACTGTAACAGTAGTATGAGATGTGGATCCTTCAGCTTCTCCATAATTCCATGGAACACTGTGTAAGCTGACAACATGATATTGTGGTCTGAAAGATTAAGAAATTGGCTCTGGTGCGGCCACTTTCAAAGGATTGTCAACTCCTTTGAGTTGAATTGGTTGTATGGGAAATACTTTGACAGTCTCATCATCCACTTCGGATATAACTGCTACTGAACCCTTCCATTTGGTAGGACATGCATTCCCACCCTTGAGTTGTACAGTGTAATCATCTACTATTTGCAGGACACCACTATCAATAAGATTCTGAATAAGATGGCGGAGTGCCCATCATTCTTCTGTGATGTGACCGCGAGAATGTGAAAGATATTGACACATTTCATCAGGATTGAACCGCCCTGAGCGGGGATAGATGGGAGGGATAAGGAAGGTAATTCTTCCTATGTTGATCAACATTTGAAGTATCTCCTCTATAGATTGGCCCAAATAGGTGAATTCCCTCTGATTGGCAAAATCCCGATGGGCTTTAGCATTTGCTCGCTTCACAACCTTATCCTCCATAGCTTCGCTTTCTGAAGGTGGTGAGGAGACATTCATAACAAAAGGAAGGAGATAGGCATGCTCATGCCTAATTAATTGGTGTGTGACTTGATGCTGGTGGGTCACCAGTTCTACCAATTATTAAATTTGTTTGGAAAGAGCTTTCATCTTTTGTTCCATGGTAAACTAGAACTTTGCATAATCCTATTTGTTAACACCATCTTTGATGGGTTGGGATGATTCGCCGTTAGAATTGGAACCTTGTACAGTGCTCCAACTGATCATGTTAACATCTTCTTCTTTGTGTTGAGGAAGAGGGTTATCTTGCACATGAGGTTGATCTGGTTTAGTGACCATGATCTCACCATTGTCTATTAGATCTTGAATGTTATGTTTCAAGGCCCAACAATCTTGAGTATCATGTCCAGGTGCCCCGGCATGATAAGCACACTTCCAAGTAGCATTAAAACCCCTCCCATTATGGTTGGCTGGTGGAAGAAGATGTGTAATTTTCTTGTGAGCAGTCAGAAGAGCAAAAATATTCTCGAGCGAGTCCCCTAAGGGTGTGAACGTTCGAGGTCGCTTTACTTCTCCACTTTTAGGCAATGGAGGGTTTGAAGATTGTGCTGGAAAAGGGGAGTAGTTTCTCCTCTGCATAGGCATGCTTGGATTGCCTTTTTGTCCTTGTAGTATCAAGGAAACATCCTCATCTTTCTTTTTATGGACCCTCCGGGGGTTGTTTCCTTATGATCCGGACTGGATGTGCTCAGCAACAGCTTTAAGAGCGGCTAGGTCTTGAATTTTATCGGACTTGAATCCCATCTCAGCCATCTCGTCGTGTTTGATCATTTTAGAAAATGGTTTGCCAATACCAGCTAGAACTCTTTCATAGAAAGGAGCTTCCTGTACATCTATGAAGGTCATGACCATTTCTTATTCTGTCATGGAAGGAATAACTTGAGCAGCAAGGCGCCTCCACCTTTGAGCATACTCTCTAAATGACTCATTAGACTATTTCTTGACCTTGGTAATTTGTTACCGGTTAGGAGCCATCTGAGATTGAAAACTGTATTGAGTAAGGAAGGCGTGAGCCAGCTCTTCCTAGCTATGGATCTTAGAGTTGTCTAATCTGGTATACCATGAACAGGCTTCTCCAGTCAGACTTTTTTGAAACAGCTGCATTCGGAGCTTTTCATTTTCTGCGTAAGACCTAAGTTCTACTATTAACACCTTTAAATGTGTATAAGGATCCCCTAATCCGTCATATTTCTCAAAATCAGGGGTCTTGAATTTCTCTGGATATTGAACGCCAGGAAATATGCAAAGGTCTATATATGAAAGACTGCCATGTGTTCCAATCCCTTTAAGAACGCGGATAGTTTCCTCCATTTGGAGGACCTTCTTCCTGATATCACCACTATCTGGATCTCCTTTGAGATGGGTGTTTTCAGGGTCTTTGTTGATTTTATCCAACTGATGTTTTGGAACTATTTTTTCCAGATCTTGAACTCCTCCTTGTGAAGAGGATTCTGTATGTGTAGGTATCTTCGTACCCTGAGTAGACTGGTGTAATTCTTTTAGTAGGACTGCCAAGTCTGTGATTTGTTTACTCAATCCATCAAATTCTTCTCGGGAAAAAGCATTAGACTGCTCAGAAGAAGACATGATGGGCTGTAGGCCTGTGGCCTTTTTGGACTTTGAACGGGAGATGGGCCCAATTGCTTCCCTACAAAAGACTTACGCAGTTTAGTCTTAGGGTAATATAAATGTTATCATAACATGTCCGTTTAGGAATTTTGTCCTGCAAAACCGGTTGTTAATTGATAACATGTCATGCATGCACAGATATTCTTTATATTTTCCATTACATATGAATGAAAATGGAATAGAATTACAAGTAAATGTTTTTATAGGTAATTTAAAATGGAAAATATTAAGAGACTTCCCTCCGCATTTGGTTTATCAGAGGCTGACCTATCTTAGGGTTACTCTCGCAGCTTTTCGGCATGAAGGTTCCTAGATCATCGCAATCTACTTGACGGGAAGTTAATCCGGTCGTTCAACTGGAGCGAATCTGAGTGGTGCCTTTCATGAGCCCCGGGGAATCATTTTTCCCACAGGTCCAGTAATCAAACACCGACAGCGTAGCCTCCTGGTGGAGGGACCACACAACATACATTCACATACAACGTGTCTCGCCGTTTATGCAAAATTATGACATGTACAAAGCACTAATATCATAGATAGATATTTAACGGTGCAGTAATTAAAATTCATTCGTACACATTCATCATAAATATAAATGCAACATTCACACACAAGCTTATAACAATTTTGAAAAGCTTGTAATGGCGTACTAGGCCCTCTTCATCGAGTCCCCAAAGAGAGTCACCACTGTCGACGCCTGGATTTTTTGAGTGTCCTTTTGTTCCTTGTTCTTTGGTGTTCTCATGTTAATGTGAGATTTGTTTGAAAAAATAAGTGAAAAAGGTTTGACATGTATAATGTCGACGATTTGACTTTAAGAGTCGCCAGTTGGTGTAGTTAACTGGTTGCACCAACGCAACCGAAAAGGTTTGCACATTGACCCAGTGTTTTGACACTCCTAGACGGGTCAATGAAATCGAGATTCATTTTGGGTCTGGGGGCTTGATTATGCGGAGGGAAGGTGTTAGGCACCCCCCGACATCGGTGTTACCACGGTGACCGCCACTCTTCAAAGAAATTGTTATATGAATGTGTGTGTGTGTGTATCAATGTGCAATTATGTAAAAGTAGTGCAGGGCCTCGTTCGCACCTATATACTCAAGGTTTGAATTTTATAGAAAAATTCTGTTTTAACCAAGATGTAGCAATGACATTTTGTAAAAGAGGTTTTTCAAACTCTGTGCTCAATAGAAATTAAGACCTTTTCATACTTCCATTTTATTATTAAATGTTGAAATTGTTTGCTTTTATTTTTGAGATGCGAAGCCTTCTAGAAAATAATAATATAGCGTCTTAGAACTCCTCAGCGGGTATGATGACCATCCAAGGAAATTCGAGACACTATAAAATAATGTATGTGTCGCATATAATATTTGAAAAATGTCCATCATGGGAACCGAATCTAGATTCAAGAATCGAACTCTGTGATCACATGATTCTAGGCTCACATGATAACGCAATTTCTATGGAAAGCGATGGAAGATTATATATATAAAACCAATAAATATATATATATATATATATATATATATATATATGGATATGATCAACCACCACGAAGTGAACTCCTGTGGGACGAAATGTAAATAAAGTCAGTAAAAGCGATCAAGCGCCACTTAACTAAACTCCGGCGCAGACAAAATGTATATAAAAGTCAGTAAAAGGCCATAAGTAAACTCCAGCCCTCGAAAAAAAATGTAAATATATATATGTACGGATATATATATATAAAGCGAAGAAACGACCGGATGTGAATCCAGGCTCATCGAATATGTCCGACAGTAATTATATATATGTATATATATAAAAGCGATTAAACGCATCGGATATAAAATCCTGGCTCATCAGATATGTCTGACAACAATTATATATATAAATATATATATATAAGTAATTAAATGCACCAAATATAAAATCCAGGCTCACCAGACAGAGTCTGACCACAGTTTATATATATAAGTATATATATATAAAAGCAATTAAATGCTCCGTACCGAAGTCTAGGCTCAATCGAGGCATAACTCGATAATGTTAGTCCATATATGAAATATATACATATATATAAGTATATATATATAGATAGAAATGAAAACCACGGACCGAAGTCCGGGCAAACATAGTCACACGACTCTCAACGTGTACAACAATGTGTGCTAATATGAGAAGAAGGCTTTATAGAATATAAGAAGGCTTACAGTGGGCTGCCAAACTATACTTCTATGACTTTAAATGGATAAACACTCAGCTCCCGCCGGATAAAAGATAGCTATATGTGAGTTAACTAGTATTTAGAAGTGCGGAAACTCTCAAAAGATGTGTATGCAGAGTAAAATGGACACGGCTTCCGTGCCTTTTTCCCTCCCTCTTCTTCTCAAATGGCTGACCCCAAGGCTTGTATATATAGACAAATGGTCAGAGGTACACTGCAGTAGCCGCAGATTGTACTACATACCGGTCGTGGTGCATCCCAACCCTCATGGTCCTGCTGTCTCGTGAAGACGTGCACTCATGCACTGTAATGTCTGCTCGAACTTGCAGAACTTCAATCCAAGAATCCGAATGAGGTATATCTGACCTTCTTTGGACCGCTTGGGTCGAGAGTTACACAATGACATGGATTAGAGGTTGTACGAAGTCAGGAAGAGGGGTCTATGCCCATGGTCTTCAAGCTTCAAATTCTATCCAAAGTACTGCCACGCGTAATAGTCACTCAGGATTGTCAATCCTCAGCTCTTATGGGACATTGTTGTATGTATGTATGTATAAAGTGTTTAGACGACGTGCCATTGTCGAAGGAACAAGATGACGTTTGACTCCTCGTCGGGGTTATCGTCGGTTTAAGCGGAAAGTAGACGTTGCACAAGGTTACATCTGAGATTGGACTGCTGCTTGTTTGTATGTATCACTGTCATCTGTGGATGTTCCTGTCTGCCCGTTGTCAACTCTGGGTCTGAGGTGTGTGTGCCTCGACAGGATGTCTGAGGTTGAAGTTGATTGCATATGTTTGAAACAAGCATTTCCGGGGTTATCGCCGGAACTACAATAGCATCTCTTGGGGCTATCACCAAGGATGGGGTTACTCCCAAAGTGTTTCTACGGGACTGAACTGAGAAGCATGGTGTTGTTATCACCGAGATGTAATCATCCTCCAAAGTGTTGTTCTCGGCCTTTTGATCTCGCATATCTCGGTTATCTCCGATATTGGAAATGACATTCCCGGTGTGTGTTCCGGGTTTGAGATGATGTTCCCGGTTTGTGTTCTGGGTTAGAACTGAACTTCCGATAGTATCCGAAATGGATGTAAGCTGTCTTTCATGGTTATCTCCAAAAGATGAATCTACCCTCCTGTAATGTTAGTAATAGGAGTGCAGAAAATTTCGAGTGTCTACAGGCGGGCATGCCTTCTGTCTAATTTCTAGAGAGACCCCGGCCCCGGTGGGGGGTGTAGTGTATTTTGGGCCCTCCCCGGGGGCATGGCTTCTGCTAAACTCTTTTGTTAATCAATTATTTTTTCTTCATTGTAACCCACTCAATGATCCTTTTTCCATCCTGCAAGACATAAAATATAAGCATTAGTGGATTATTGATAACATAGTATATTTTGGAGAGATTAACAAGACTTTTATTATATAATACTATGTAATAACTTAATAAAAACTATATTCTACAATTATAAATGAAAAATACGCGAAATAAACTAAAGATTGGGTTGCCTCCCAAATAACGCTTGATTTTAAGTCGTTCAGCCTGACTACATCCTGTTCATGGTGCGTCAGTCAATGTGATGGGGATGACATCGGTGTTGGCCTTAAACGTTGACCATTGACTTTGAACGTTTCTAATGGATTACGACTGTAGAGTTCAATGGCGCCATGAGAGCATACCCGCTTTATAGTGAATGGTCCCGACTATCTCGACTTGAGCTTTCTTGGGAATAATCGCAGTCGTGAGTTGAATAAATGGACTGATTGACCCGGCTCGAATGTTCGATGCATAATTTTCTGGTCGTGCCATCTTTTTACCTTTTCTTTGTATAATTTGGAGTTCTCATAGGCGTGAAGGCGAAATTCGTCGAGCTCATTCAGTTGAAGTAGTCTCTTTTCCCCGACAGTTGCTTGATCGAAATTATGTTTTTGAATCGCCCAATAAGCCTTATGCTGTAGCTCGACTGGTTGGTGACAAGCCTTTCCATACAGTAGTTGGTATGGTGACATCCCGAGTGGTGTCTTATACGCGGTCCGGTATGCCCATAAGGCATCGTCCAACCAGAGCGACCAATCCTTACAACTCGAATTCACCAATTTCTCCAATATTTTCTTGACTTCCCTGTTTGACACCTCAGCCTGCCCACTGGTTTGGGGGTGATAAGATGTCTTTACCTTGTGGTTGACCCCATACTTTGCCAGAATAGCTGTGAAGGACTTATTATAGAAGTGACTACCTTCGTTACTTATAATTGCTCTAGGCGTGCCAAACCTTGTGAAAATGTTTTTCTGTAGGAATTTGAGGACCACCTTGGCATCGTTTGAGGGTAGTGTTGCAGCTTCAACCTACTTTGATACGTAATCAACTGCAAGGAGAATGTATTGATTGTTGAGTGACGACAGGAATGGCCCCATGAAATCAGTGCCCCATACATCAAAAATTTCAACTTATACAATCATTTGTAGAGGCATTTCATTCCTTTTCTAAATATTGCCAACCCTTTGACACCTATCGCATTATTTGACAAAATGGTTGACGTCCTTGAATAGTTTAGGCCAATAGAACCCAGCTTACAACACCTTTGTTGTTGTCCTCTCACTACCATAATGACCGCTTTACGCAGATGAATGACGCTCATGCAAAATGTTCTTCACTTCACTGTAGGGCACACACCTTCTAATCATTTTGTCGGTGCACTGCTTGAACAAATACAGTTCATCCCACATGTACCATTTTACGTCATGAAGAAACTTCTTTTTCTGTTGTCTTGTGAGATCAGGTGGAAGAATGGTGCTCATAAGATAATTCGCATAATCCGCATACCAAGGAAATTCTGCAGAAATCCCAAACAATTGCTCATTCGGGAATGATTCGTTAATTTCACACCTGTCTTCTTTTGATTTCCCTTGGTTTTCCAACCTAGACAAGTGATCGACTACTTGATTCTCTGTCCCCTTTCTATCCTTTATTTATAAGTCAAACTCTTGATGTAGGAGAATCCATCGGATAAGGCGTGGCTTAACATCTTTTTTCGCTATTACGTACTGAATAGCCGAATGGTCCATGTAGACTATCACCTTAGTCCCAATCAAGTATGCCCGAAATTTGTTAAACACATACACTGCTACAAGTAATTCCTTTTTCGTGGTTTTATAGTTCATTTGAGTCTCCGTGAGTGTTTTGCTTGCATAGTATATGGCGTGAAACACCTTGTTTCGGCGTTGACTCAAAACAGCCCCAACTGCATAGTCGTTGGCATCACACATCAGCTCGAATGACATATTCCAATCTGGTGCGACGATCATAGGGGCTGTAGTCAATTTCTTCTTCAACAATTCAAAAGCTGACCGGTATTCCTCATCAAAACTGAAAATAGAATCCTTCTCTAAAAGACTGCATAAAGGTTTTGCAATTTTAGAGAAGTCCTTTATGAACCTCCTATAGAACCCAGCATGTCCCAAAAAACTTCTCATACCTTAATCGAGCTTTTGGGCGAGGCTCGATTGTTTCCAGCTTTGCTTTGTCAACCTCCAATCCTTGAGCTGATACCTTATGGCCCAAAATTATGCCCTCCTCAACAATAAAGTGGCATTTTTCTCAATTGAGTATGAGGTTCGTATCCTTGCATCGTTGTAACACCATTACCAAATTCCCTAGGCAAGTATCAAAGTTGTCCCCATAGACAGAAAAGTCGTCACGAAGACTTCAACATTTTTTTCCACCATGTCTGAGAAAATGGCCATTATACACCGTTAGAAGGTTGTAGGTGCATTACATAACCCGAATGACATTCTCCTGAACACAAATGTGTCATAAGGGCACGCAAATGTCATCTTTTATTGATCCTCTAGAGCGATGACTATCTGGTTATAACCCGAGTATCCATCCAATAAATAGTAATACTCATGTCCCGCCAATCTGTCCAACATTTGATCAATAAAGTACAGCGAAAAATAATATTTTCGGGTTGCCTTATTCAACTTCCTATAATCCATGCACACCCTCCAACCTGTCACTGTTCTTATCGGTATTAACTCATTATCCTCATTCTGCACCACAGTCATTCCTCCCTTTTTTTGGCATACACTGGACCGGACTAACCCACTTACTGTCAGAAATCGGGTAGATGATACCGACATCCAACCACTTCAAAATTTCCTTCTTCACAACTTCCTTCATAATAGGGTTGAGTCGATGTTGTTGCTCTACCGTTGGTTTTGCATCATCTTCCATCAGAATCTTGTGCATGCAAAATGAAAGGCTAATTCCCTTTATATCCGCAATCGTCCACCCAATCACCGACTTGTGTTCCCTAAGCACCCTCAGCAACTTTTCTTCCTACAAATCGTTAAGCGTAGCAGAAATAATAACAGGTAAAGGATTTGAATTGCCTAAGTACGCATACCTGAGGTGTTTAGGGAGTGGCCTAAGTTCCAAAGTTGGTGGCTCCTCCAATGAAGGTTTTAATTTTTCTGTGGCTGTCTCCTAAGTGTATAAAGGTTCAAACGGTTCTCTGAATCGGCTAACTCGTGGTAACGCATCTAACATTTGTAAGTAGTCATTCAGGGTCGTCGAACTCTTTATCCCCCAATAATGTTGTTTCTAATGGATCGTTGACCAAACTCTTGCCCATATCTTCACTAATGATTTGCTCAATTATATCCATCCGAAAACATTCTTCCTCATCCGTAGGGAATTTCATGGTCTTGAACATGTTAAACTTGATTTCTTGATCTTGGACCCTCATAGTAAGTTCTCTTTTTTTTACGTCTATGAGTGTCCTATCCGTGGCCAAAAAAAGGTCTCCCTAGGATAATCAGGATGTTCTTGTCCTCCTCAAAATCCAGAATAATAAAGTCCGCGGGGAATATAAACTTATCCACCTTAACTAATATGTCCTCTACTATGCCTCTCGGATATGTGACTGACCTATCCACAAACTGCAATGAAATATTCCTAGGCTTAGGCGCGGGCAAACACAATTCTGTGTATACTGACAATGGCATAAGGTTCACACTCGCCCCCAAATCACATGAACACTTGTTAAAAGACATGTTCCTGATTGTGCATGGGATAGTGAAACTCCCCGAGTCCTTAAGTTTTGGTGGTAATTTCTGCTGTAACACTGCACTACACTCCTCTGTTAGTGCCACTGTTTTAAAGTCTTCTTATTTCTTTTTCCTTGACAGAATCCTTTTCATGAATTTTGCATAACTCGACATCTTCTCTAGGGCTTCTGTAAACGGAATGTTAATCTGAAGTTTCTTGAAAACTTCTAAAAACTTAGCGAACTGCTTATCTAATTTCTATTTTTGGGCCCTCTGCTGAAACGGAGGTGAGGATAGGCAACTGGTCCGTTAACTGGTTTTCTAACTTATTTTTTGTCGCCTTGCTTGACCTCAACTACTATATTTTCTCTTTCTGTTTCAACCTCCTTTGTAACCGAAATTTATGTTTCTTGACCCTCAAGCTATTTTCCACTTCTCTACATAATAGCCAGACATTGCTCGCGATTACCCTTCGGATTTCTCTCGGTGTCAGTTGGTAACGTTCCTTGTGGTCTATTATTCAGTCCTAATGCAATCTGTCCTATCTAATTCTCTAAATTCTTGATGGCCATCTCTTGTGATTTCATTGACATTGCTTGATTTTTCATAGCCACCTCATTGCTTGTTATGTATTTTGTTACCAACTCCTCTAGATCTAATTTCCTTTCTTGATGTTAAGCTGGTTGTTGATGGTTCTGAAATCCTGGAGGATATGATGGTCGTGGAGCTTGTTGATTCTGATTATTACTCCATGAGAAGTTCGGATGATACCTATTCCCTTGATTGTATGCATTCTGGTATGTATTCAGTGAAATTCTGTTATAGTTGCCCACAAATTGCACAGATGCTGGATTAATTACGCACTGATCCGTAGGATGCTCTGCCGCGCACAACTCACATACAATTGCCACTTGATGTGCTTGTTGTGCCTGTACCCCTGTCATAGAATCAAACTTCTTTTAAAGTGTTGAAATCTGTGTTTGTATTGTCGTCACACCATCTAATTCTAACACTCCCACGGCCTTTGCTTGAGTCATCCTTGTCGTTGGCCACTGGTAATTGTTAGTTGCCATAGTCTCTATCAATTCGTAGGCCTCCTCATAACTCTTGGCCATAAACGCTCCACCCGATGCTGCATCAATACTAGTTTTGAGGTTTCTATTCAATCCATTGTAAAATGTGTTCATTTGCAACCACTTAGGAAACTCATGATGCGGACACTTTCGGAGCAATTCTTTGTATCTTTCCCATGCCTCATACAGTGACTCCCCGTGTTTCTGTTTAAACATCGTTATCTCATTCCTCATTTTTGCAGTTTTCGCTGGTGGGAAGAATTTTGCAAGGAATTTATGAGCTAAGTCTTCCCAAGTAGTGATCGATCCCGGCGGTAGAGAGTGTAAGCAACTCTTCGCTTTGTCCCGTAAAGTGAATGGGAACAAGCGAAGCCTCACCACATCATCTGACACCCCATTATACCTGAAGGTGTCGTAAATCTCCACAAAGCTGATTAGATGTTCATTCGGATTGTCATTTGCCAATCCCCCAAACTAAACTAAATTCTGACTCATCTGAATCGTTCCAGGCTTGATTTCTAATGTGTTTACAGCTATTACGGGCCTGGTGATGCTTGACTGTAGTTCAATCACCTTGGGTGGGGCGAAGTCCCTTAATGCTTTCTGATCTTCGGCTGCCATTTCCTCTTCTTTCTCAGATGTTTCAAATTCTTGCCTCGTTTCCTTAATCCATTTACTTAACCTCTGGAACCTTTTCTCAATGTCGTCCTCAAAAGACAGCAAGTCTGGATTTTTGGACCGAGTTTGAATAAACTACTTCAAACACCTAAAATAAGATGACAAAACAAAAATAAAAATATTTAAGTAATACTGGATTAATTAAACTAATATTGTAAAAATATTAAGATCTATACTAATTGGTCCCCGGCAACGGCGCCAAAAACATATTGGGTAAAATCTATATACGCACAACACATAAGTATACGTGGTCAACAAGTAATATAGTAATGAGTAGAGTATCGTTCCCATAGAGACAAACTAGTAAGAAACTTAAACTTACAAGTACCAATTTCCTATTAATCCTAATTTTATTAAACTAGTCAATTAAATGATTATAATTAAAGAAACTAAATTAAGAAATAAATAAATTACCACAAACCAATCACAAATATTAAAATCTGGAATTTCAAACAATTAATGGAGAATTAGACTTATGATTTCATCCTAAGCTTCACTCTGATTTTAACACCTTTATTTCAATTCAATTCACTATCTCAGCTTATTAATCAATAACACGAATGTAGTAATAGCCACCTCTCGATGCACTAATACCGTATTAACTTAAATTCACAAATTAGATAGAAACAAGTTAAACACCTTAATCAACTAACTCACTATATCTCTATGTGAATTACAATTAAAGAAGGTTTAAGATTAAGTTCTCTATCCGACTACATGTGATGTCAAGCATATCTCTACCTTAACATTCATCAAGATTCTGCTATTCACAAAATTCATGAACACATGCAATATTAACTAAGTCTAGATTTGAATATCCTCTCTCGATTCCATACAAATCCACAAAGAATTGTTGATCAAGCAATTCAAAAATTTAAGCTCAAATTAATATAGATAAACTGGAAAATAGATTATTGAACTGGAAATCAATGTTTACAAAATCATCGATTCACTTAAGGATCCATCATAAGCCTAAAAAGTGAATTAGTTCATCATAAATGAAATAAATACTACATAAATCAAGGATAACATTCTTTCAATTACAAATAATAGTCTAAGAAGAATAATATTGAAAAACACCCTTCACGTAGCCTAGAATTGCAATCGTCCCGAAAATCTCTTCAAAATCTTCCTCCAATGTTGCTGTGAAAAATCTGGAGTTAATCTTCGTAATCTCTCTTGTGTGTTGCTTAATTCATTGTTATTAGAGTAATAGATGTCCAACCCACAAGTCCCAGTCGAAATTCCCCATCAAGAAGAGTCCACATACAATCCAAACATTTAGCATCCATGTTCCAGCAGAGTTTCAAGCAAATCATAACACTCGAGGATCAAGCACTTTTAGCCTCCAGGTGTGCTTTAAAAGGGCCGCACTTAATGGGCTACCGATCTACTAAATTCATATGAAGACCCCCCGCCCCAGTAGGGGTATACAAGCCAAATAGGCCCACCCTGGCAGGGGTCTATTCTGCTAAATGACTTTGCTTGCTTCAATATAACTTCCAAAAATACTCCAAATGACTCCAAATCTTAGTTAAATGCCGCAACAACCATCCTACACATAAAAGAAGACAAAACAAATAAAAACGAACATGAACACAAGAAAATAGCAACAAATAAGAATGAAATGGACAACGATAAGTGGATATGAAATCCACTTATCACTCATCACGAAGGGCAATCAACAAATCGACCTCCATTACTCTTTGGAACAGAGAACTATAATATTTGGAAATTTCGGATGAGGATATATCTGAAGCGAGACCCATGGGAATGGTGGGTGGTAGAGAATGGACCAGTAATCCCAAGGAAAGATGATGGCACTCCAAAAACTCTACTTGAGATGGACTCAACCGAAACATACATGGTGTCATACGATTCAAAAGCAATGAACATGCTTCTCAGCGGTATGGTGCAATCCGAAATAGATAAAGTTTCTTCATGCAACACATCAAAGGAGATATGGGATACCCTAGTGGTAAGTCACGAAAGAACTTCCAAAGTACGAGAAGTTAAGTTAAGTATGCTCATGCATGACTACGAAATATTCAAACGGAAATAAACGAAACAATCAAAATGGCTCAAGCTCGATTTTTGGAACTTATAAATTCTCTAAAGTTGCTCAACAAGTCAATTCCACAAAGCGAAATCAAATCGTAAGCTACTTCGGGCTATGCCCAAAAGGTTTGCATCTAAAATTATTACTCTTCAAAATTCCGTCAATATCTCTTCTATGGATACATTAACACTTTTTGGTGAACTAGAAGAATATGAACACCAATTAAAAAGATATGATGACGAGGAAGAAGCTCCTCGAAAGAAAGTGTTAGCTCTTAATGTAGGAAATGAAGAGGAACTCGAAAATAACTCGGATGATGAAATAGCCATGATATCAAGGAGACTTAAGGGACTAATTAAAAGCAGAAAAAAAATATGTACTTAAAAGATCTAGTAAACACTCTAATAGGTGAAGTGGAAACACTAATAGATGAAAAGAAAGAATTAGAAAAAGTAACACACACAAATGAGGAAAAAGCATTAGCAGCAAAAAATGATTATTTAGATAATTACAATAAAATATTGTTCAACAAAGTAAAACAACTAAATGATGAAGTTGAAAAATTAACAAATAAAATAAAAATGAGAGGTGTGTACATTGATGCATTTGGTGATGAATCAGATCAATAAAATTCCTCCAACTAATAAACTGCAAAAGGAAATAGAGTCATTAAAAACCTCTCTAGCTAAGTTTGTTAATGGGGAAGAAAATCTAAATGTCATGCTATGAAAAAAAAGACCCAGTTATGATAAACAAGGCATTGGGTATAACCCGGCATATAGAAAAGAAGTTGAAATGCTCAAATCTAAATCATCATTTAAATTAAATTACTGCACACCTTTTACTACTTGCAAAAATTGTGGCATTAAAGGATATCTAGAGATAAACTACTTAAGAAAGAAAAATAACAGTCGTAGTAAAGTTGTATGGGTAAAGAAAAGTGATTTGATTTTAACTAACAGAAGTGGACCCAAAAAGATATGGGTACCAAAAAGATAAATTGTATCTTTCTTTAACAGGTATGTTTCAAAGCCAAAGTATCTTCTCAAAAGTGGATTCTTGACAGGGGATGTTCACGCCACATGATGGGTGATAAATCTATGTTCGTGGAACTAAATGTCAAAAAGAAACATGGAACTGTCACGTTCGGTGATAATTGGTCATGCAAAATAATTAGGAAAGGTAAAATCGATAATGGTAAGGTTAACATTAATAATGTTCATCTTGTTAACGGTCTAGAGTTCAATCTTATCAGTGTTAGCCAATTAATGGATAATGGACATCAAGTAAATTTTGAAAAAGATAAATGTAAAATTTCACATGGTACTAACAATGCTGCTTTAGTTGCCCAAAGAGAAGGAAATATATATACTCTTGATTTTGAGCAACAGGAGGAAGAATTATGTCTTGTAACTATTCAAGATGAAGCAAATATATGCCATAGAAGGATGGGACATGTTCATATGGACCTCATCAAAAAGTTGTCATCAAAGAACATAGTGAGAGGATTACCTTAAATGAACTTCGAGAAGAAGGTATATGCGAGCCTTGTCAACTTGGAAAAAAAGTAAGACCAACATTCACAGCCAAAAACATGGTATCAACTTCTTTTCCCTTACAATTACTCCATCTCGATTTATCTGGACCTGATAGGCACGCTAGTTTAAATGGTAAATTCTACGCATTTGTGATAGTCGATGACTTCTCTAGATAAACATGGGTACTCTTTCTTAGAACAAAAGATAAGGCATTTAAACAATTTGAAAAATTGATTAGAAATTTGGAGACTAGATATAGTCTTAATCTTATACAAATTAGAAGTGATCATGGTATCGAATTTCAAAAGGATTTTATTAAATTTTGTAATCAAAAAGGAATTACTCATGAATTCTCAGCACCTAGAACTCCACAACAAAATGGTGTTGTAGAAAGGAAGAATCGAACATTACAAGAAACAACTAGAACCCTACTTCAAGAGAGTAAACTTCCTAAAAAAATTTGGGCCGAAGCTGTAAACACATCATGCTATATACTAAATAGAGTATTAATTCGTCCACTCATTTTGAAAACACTATATGAATTATTAAATAATCGTCTTCCTAATATAAGTTATTTTAAAGTATTTGGATCTAAATGTTTTATTCTTGACACTAGTGGGAACTTGGGTAAGTTTGATGCTAGATCATATGAAGGAATATTCATTGGCTACTCACAAAATAGTAGAGCATATCGTATTTATAATGTGCAAAAGATGTGTATCAAAGAATCTATACATATCAAATTTAATGAATCCAACCATGATATTCCAAAAGAAAGAGAGGAAGATGCAAGAAATTTAGAGACTGCTGCAAATCCAGCTTACCACATAAAGCAAAACAGCAAGATCATGGAACCAATCCAGCAAGATAAATTAGAAGAACAGCAGGACCAAGACTCTATCCAGCAAGCTGGATGTGAAAATTAGGAACATATCCAGCAAACTGAAATGAACAAACAACAAAACCATGATTCAGAAACTACTGAAGAAGTAATACATGACATTCAGCTTCCAAAATCAGCAAGATACATCAAAAACCAGCCTCATGAGAACATCATTGGAAACATAAATGATAAAGTTATTACAAGAAGAAGAGCACAAAATATGTGTGCTTTCTCAGCATTTCTATCCCAAATTGAACCAAAGAACGCCAAAGAAGCCATACTTGATGAAAATTGGCTACTAGCAATGCAAGAAGAGCTACAACAATTTGAAAGATGTCAAGTGTGGGAGTTGATGCCTCCTCCAAAAGATGTATCCATTATTGGAACTAAATGGGTATTCAAAAACAAGATTGACGAGTACAGAACAATTACAAAAAACAAAGCTAGACTAGTAGCTCAAGGGTACAATTAGCAAGAAGGAATAGACTATGAAGAAACATTTACCCCAGTAGCTCGCTTGGAATCCATTCGTATATTATTAGCATTTGCCTATTTTAGAAAGTTCAAGCTACACCAAATGGACGTCAAAAGTGCCTTTCTCAATGGCTGCAAAAATGAAGAAGTCTACGTAAAATAGCCTCCTAGATTTGAGCATGACAAGTTTCCTCATTACATGTACAAATTAAAGAAGGCACTCTACGGACTCAAACAAGCCCCAAGGGCTTGGTATGAGAGATTAAGTAAGTACCTCCTATCAAATGGATTCATACGAGGTAAAATCGACTCTACGTTATTTATTAAACGTCAAAATAAAGTTATCATTATTGTACAAATATATGTAGATGATATAATATTTGGTGCTACTAATAATTTCCTTTGTGAGTGGTTTTCCAAATGCATGAACAAGGAGTTTGACATGAGCTTGATGGGAGAACTCAATTACTTTCCGGGCCATCAAATTAAACAAAATCATGAAGGTATTTTCATTCATCAAACCAAGTATACAAAAGAGCTACTCAAGAGATTTGGCTTTGACAACTCTAACTCAAAGACCACACCAATGAGTACATCAATAAAACTCATAGCAGATGAAAAAGGTGTTGATGTATAAATAACAAAATACAGAGGTATGATTGGATCCTTACTATACTTAACTGCTTCTAGACCTGATATAATGTACAGTGTGTGTCTATGTGCTCATTTTCAGGCAAAACCCAAAGAATCCCACTTACAGTCTTTTAAAAGAATATTTAAATATTTGAATGGTACTACAAATTTAGGATTATTTTACCCAAAAATGAAAATTTTGATCTAATGGGTTACTCAGACGCTGACTATGCAGGCTGTCAAATAGATAGAAAAATCACAAGTAGTGTGTGTACATTTATGGGACAAAGTCTAGTCTTATGGTATAGTAAGAAGCAAACTTCTGTTGCCCACTAAGGGTGAATATTTAGCAGCAGAAAGTTGCTGCTCCCAAATTTTGTGGATGCGTCAAACACTTTGTGATTTTGATATTCTGTGTGACAATGTGCCCATATATTGCGATAATACAAGCACAATAGATATCTCTAAAAATCCAGTTCTACACTCTCGCACAAAACACATTGAAGTTCGCCACCATTTTCTTAGAGACAATGTGTCCAAGGGACTAATAAAATTAATATTCATTCCCACTGAGCACCAATTAACATATATATTTATGAAACCTTTAGGGGAAGAATGGTTATGTACTCTAAGAAGAGAACTCGGGATGTGTCTGATATAAATATGGTCTGTATGCTTTAAGGAAATTAGACAGACACGGCATATCTTGTTGCCATAATTATGCTCATTATATCTGCTCAAGATCTCTCTTCCCAAACATGGTGCCATGCCTTTCCATATCTCGGTACCATGTATCCTTGAAAAGAAAGACATTATTTTACTCTTTCAAGCCTCTCCTCTATTTTCTCAATACTTCAATCGTCTCTGAGACTCTACACCGCTCTCAAACACTGTCCGTGAAGATGAAAACCCGGCGCTCCTCCTCCTCCTCATCCTCCTGTTACTCGACGACTGAAAAGGAAGCAACCTTCGGTCACAAACATCTCTGGTGACTCCTCTCTAGCCGAATCTGAAGAAAGTTTAGCCTCTCCTCCACCGATTGGGACATCGACTGGCATTAAATGGTGCACAATCAAGGAATCCTCACCCAACTCTCCTCCGATGACGGTAAACCCTCTCTTTGTTTCATTGCATGATGCTCCTGATGATTTTTTTCGAGGTCATAATTTCGAGCTTCATTTCAAGTCCTCTATCTGTCACAAATCTTTTGTCTATGAAAAATTAGTTAACATGTTTTACTATCAAAACTCGCCTCTTCAAAACCTCCTTGAGTCATATGGTTTAGCTTCATTTTGTACAAAACTTTAAAACAATGGGGACTGCTATACTTCATTCGTTAAAGGCAAATCTCTATTTTTTACTGGTCTAGATTTAGGGAGCATACTCTCCATTCCATACACAGCTGACTGTCCCTTTACACTTAAAGGACTAGTTTGTACTCCTCTATCTCCTGTTATACAGCTTCGCACTGTTATGGCTGACCCCACCGTGACCACAGTAACTCTTCCAAAGACCACCGAAGTTTCCCCTATTGCCATAGTCCTTCATAAATTACTAAGGTACAATCTTCTCCCTCATCTTGGTGGTGGAGCTGACTTTACCTACCAGGATTTGGTTTTGGTGGCTCTAATCATGACAGGCAAACAATTCAATTTTTCCCTTATGATGCTCAAACACATGGTTAACTGTATCAAACATTCCAAAAAATGCTTGCCTTACAGTTCCTTCCTCACAAAATTATTCACTCACTTTCAAATTCCACTAGACAATGAGGGCTCCATCAAAATTTCTGATTCCATCGACTCTATCTATCTCAAATGTGCTCATCTCACCCTAGTAAATGGAAAGTTCATGCAAGTTGCCCCCATAATTCCCCTGTCCAGAATCCCACTCCTCCTACTTAACTACCTCCTTCCCCTGAGATTCTCAATCTTCTTCATACCATCGCGAACAATCAAGCCACAATCACTGCTGATGTTAAAGATATCCAACTTCGACTTTATGTGCTTGAAAAAGGCAAACTCCCTATTAGTCACACTGATCTTCATTCTGCTTTTCACAATGTGGAGGATGAGTTCATTGACCTCCAAGCAGGATTCGAGTTGCATACTCGGGCTATGGTAGAAACCGTGCAAAGGAAAATGAACCGCAATGCCTGTCAACTGAGCACTGAACTTAAATTCATCAGCAATCAGATTAGGTCTCTCGGTCACTTTACCGAGCGCCGCATGAATGATCTCAGTGAAGAACTCAAAGCAGATCAAGTCCAATCTCGTATGCCTGAATGGCCACAGTGCAATTGGATGGCCGAATATCGCCTCCTACCTTCATTGCTCGTCCTCCTAGATTTGCAAACACGATGTTCCTGGAAGAGATTGAACATAGTAGGCTTCACCGTCCATATTTCACTGTCCGCGAAGCCAACCACGTTCATATTGCTGAGGAGGATGTTTAAAGGCCTTGCTCCACCCTTCCCCTTTTAGCTTTATAGACACCTCTTTTTGATGGATGCCAAAGGGGGAGATGAATTATGCTTGCTTGCTTACAAGACAATTTTTAAAAGTGTTACTTTCTATGCATGATGACTTCTGGTTTAAAGACTATGGTTTAAATGTTTGTTGGATGATGGTTTAATAGTTCATTATATTCTTTTTGCTTAACATGTTGTGGACTAACAAGTCAATGCAGGGTTATTCAACACTGCACATTTGCAGCCAATAGTTAACTCTAAATAGTAAGGATATGCATGAATTAAGGGGGAGTCAAAATTCTCTTGATATGCATGGATTTAGGGGGAGTCATAATTATTTTGTTGTCATCATCAAAAAGGGGGAGAATGTTGACTTATGTCACACTCCATGTTTTGATGATGACCCTATTATTTCACTAATCATGCTATATAACATTTCAGGGAAAGATATGACATTTTAGGAACATCAAGGAGAAGTTACAAAGTCAAGATATCCTTGAAGAAAGAAAAGCAAATTTGAGTCCTAGGAATATATGTAAGATCTTAGCATTTATTACTTTCCAATATAAGGCTCTAAGACATGTGCATTGCATATATACCGCATATTCGATGCCACATATTGATTCACTAGCTCATGATATGCATGGCAAAAATTGCTCAACAGAAATTAAGGAATAAAATCTTGTTAAATAACATATATACGGTAGAGTAAGAAGTTGATTGAATAAATTACCATAAGTTATGCATTAATTATTTCCATCAATCTAAATTCACGGGTAAAACCAATATGGGATAGGCAGAGTTATGCACCATAATCTTGTCCCATAATTCAAGGAATCTAATTAGGTGTCTTCAACGGTCCAATATATGGTAAGATATATGGACATCGGCTAGCAGATATTTATGGTAACACAAATACTGACTTCCGGCATTTATGTAATTGGCATAGTAAAAGCTGTAATAGGTACTATATCCCATGTGATGGAAATCAACTAGCCCAAAATTACTAATAGCGTGATATCTCAAAATCACGAACAAATAGAATCTCGGTGATGGAAAACGAAATGAGTATATCATGATTGACGTGGAACTACAAGATATATGCAATATACTTTAAACGCTCATATCACAGTAGTAAGCCTTAGCAATGGTAATACTCTTAAGTAGCCTATATAAACTGAGCTTATTAATAAATAAAGGTATGAAAAATATTTCAGAGATTATATAGCATACTAGCTATGGAACTGTTTTTCTTCCTAATTATTATCGAGTGCACAAACAAGGAGCTTCGGCTAAGGCATTTGTGTAGAAAATATTCTAGTAATACTTTCATTGCATATCATTACATACTAGAGCCTTGCATTGGTAAGTTATATATATTGCTTGATTATTAGATCTCTATTGTGTATTTTACCTTTTCTTATAACTAATCAATATTTTCAAAAGTGTAATCCGGTTTTGGTTACTGCATCATTACAATCAAGTTTGAAGAAAGCATAGGTGCTTAAGAGTGCATAGCTGCACAGGGAACAAAGGTGTTCAAATTGTTAGAGCTTGTATTGTAATTGGAAAAGTTTAATAAAAGTGAGTCTCCAATACCAGTTGGCATTGGACGTGGATTAGGCTATTATTCTAGAGGGTAGTAGTTGAACCACGTAAAAATTCTAATGTTTATGTGATTACATTGTGTGCTTTATTATTCTACCAACTATCCAGCAGCCTGCATTATATATCCATTCATATCACTTAACCAATTCAGTATATTGGTTTATCATAATAAACTTTAGAAAGCATTAAGACTCAGAATTAAATTTTTGGAAAGTGAAACAATATACTATTTTCATATGTGAACTTACAAAGATATAGAATCTAGCTTGCTGCATTAAATATCCAAAGGAATTTTTAAAAGTTGGACATAGTTTGTGCCTACACTTATTCAACCCCCCCCCCCCCCTTCTACGTGTACCTATTTAAATTTCAAACTTTCTAATTCTCGTTTGTCTTTTACAAAATTTCTGCCATAACTTTGTTATAGCTAAGTTTTAATCCATTCTTCATGAACATTTCTATCGTTCCTAACCAAACAACATGAATCTAACTTATACGCGATGGTTTTAAACTTGTCCATCAACAACAATTATCCTACGATGGTTTTAAATTTGTCCATCAATAACGTTCTTCGTGTTCTTCGCGTGTTCTTCATGTTCTTCATTTGTTCTTCGTTTTAATCGATATTTTTGGATTACGAATTCTCTTTTTATTGGAATTTGATGTTATAGGACATCATTCCTTACTTATTTTACCTACTCATTCATATAATCTACTCGGATCGTTCTAATTCATTACAAATCTTATACTTACTTAAGAAATTTATTTACTAAACTTCTACTTCTTATTTCTTCATTTTCTTACTATTTTACCCATATGAAATCATTTCTAACATCTTTTACTTGTTATTCTCATTAAGCTATGTTTTCAACGTATAAAACTTAAATAAAATCTAACCTAGAAGTTAGTTTTTAATACCTTCCTTCCTTATTTTTCTTACACTAGACAAAACTGGTGATTCACAAGCTTTTCTATTTCACGAACACTTTCGATCCGATCATTCATGCTCATGCTCTTCCTTCTCCCTCCTCATCCGAACCCTCTCAAGCTTTCTCTCTCTCTCTGTCTCATGTTATAAGATTTTTGAAAATCCCATTTAAATGAAAGTTAGCTTCCTATTTATAGAAAATCCAAGGTAGGGTATTTTAGTCATTTCACCCCCCTTAACCTCCATTCTATTCATGGCTTAAGGACTAAGTTAACTTAGCCCTTAAGTTTCGTAGTTCCGTCTTTTGGGTTTCATCCGACAGTTTTAAAAACTACAATTCTCAGAATCCAAATATTTTTGGATATTTTGTCTTTCCTTTACCGATTAACTTTTACGTATTCTTCGGATTTCAGGAAAATTGAAAAACACTTTTTGGCGTTAAGCGTTTTCCTTCACGTTTTTCCCTAATGTAGTTAAACGAGTGAAAAGTACATAACAATACTTTTCGACGTTTTTATTTCGTCTGATATCTGCACGTTTTTTGAGAAAAACTTTTATCGACTTACTTAACTTTTCACGACATATTATCGTCAAATCTTTCGACGGAATGTCATTTTGACATACCGAACTCTCGAAAAGGCTTAGGTTATTCAAACCCTAAACCTTAGGGTTTCGTCGAGTGAATAGTGCCTATTTCGTCTTTTTCCTCGAAAATATTTTTGTTCCCGGAAATTTTTTATTTTTGTCTTGAAAATTCTTACTCGTTCAGTCTAGCTCGTAGCCAGAATCCTCCCGAGTTATAATCATCCTAGGTTCCATAACGATTAATAAACACATAGCATAAAATATTATTAATAAAAAGTTATTTTATTAATAACTAATTCTTTAAACTTAAATTCTGCACAATCTGGATTCTCCGGGTTGTTACAAATCTCATATCAAACTACAGATCCAAAACATAAAATAACTAAAACCAAAAACAGGGAAAGATTTATGGCTCCTGACATTAGCTTGTCAAACCATTTTTAGGCTCAAGAACAGATTTTGAAAACTTCAACTTTTAAGGTCTTTAACGCTATAGATCTATGATGTATCATCACAGATCATCATAAAACATCCTTTAGCACAAATCTAAACACATAAACACTTATTCTAACTAAGCATACAAGATCAAAGTAGGTTTATGTGACGACCCCAAATCCGGGTATCTTCCAACCCGACAGATGGTGCTACACGGTACTCAGAACTGTACATTCATTCTATCGAAATGACAACAAAATGTGTGTATCAACGACATTCTTATTATATTAATAATATTACATCCCATTCCCAGATTCTAAAACCATTACATTCTTTATTCATCATCCTATAATATATACAACTTACTAGTTTATTACAAGGTAAACTAATAGTACATCTTCGTCTTGCCTTTATCCTTGTCGGATCCCTCGGTTCATTTAGTTTTAGCTGCATTCATATGGTTCAAGCAAGAGTGAGCATAACAAGCTCAGCAAGTACAACAATTTTTTTCAAACAACATGCTTAAAACATAGGAATCGTATATCTTCAATAACTGGACAATAGTTACGAAGTACTATTGATAATTCAAAATAGCCCTTTTTTTCCTTCAAAAAGTTTTGCAATGATAATATTCACTAAAACATCAATTCTAGTCTAGGACCATGAACATTTCATAATTTCTTTGAAAAGGACAACCCGCCACTAAGTCCATAAGTCTGGCATATCTTACGAGCACTTCTGGGTGATTAGCCCATAGTACTCTATGTTGATTAACACTACATTCATTAAACGTTTGTACGTTTAAGTTTTGGAAACCTCGCGTTCCCATCGAATAATCGATGAAAAATACATTTATTTATTAATAATCAGGCTTACCTTGAATTCGTACCAAACAATTGGCGTAGGATAGCGTTATCAATTCTACATGGAAAAACATAAAAAGAAATCAATCAATCTTTCAAGAATAGTCTAGCCGAGCTAAAACTGGCATCGACCCTTTCGTAAAATAATTCATGCATCTCATAAAATGAATCACTGAAAACCTGGCTAGCACGAAGGTTAGACAAGCGATAAGAAAAACTTGCCTTCAGCGTCTGCTATAGTAAAATTACTTTTCCTTTGAGTCTTTATGGTCTCTACAACACATAACCACATAAAATACCACATTAGGTCATGAATGAACATACATGGTTCCTAATGAATCTTACCCTTCTTCTGAATCTAATCATATATTAGATTTGTTATTATTGGTTCTGGCTTGCCATTATATTTTACATTGTTCTTACCAATTCCTTTAACTTCTATGTCTTACGTGGAATTACTTCATTAATACAACTCATTTTGAGTTAATCATCCTTCCTCACGGCTTACTAATGTTCTTACGTTATTAATCAAAACTTGATCGTCATTGATTAAGTACACTTACTGTATACCATTCACGTTCACATTCAATTGACTTATCTCCAACCTTTAGTGTTATACCTGAAGTTTATAACCTTCATAATGATGTTACATTAAGTTAATTAAGGATTAAATTCACTCTTCATTTACTTCTCCCTTTACTTTACATTCTTCAATGTCAAAACCCTAAGGTTGGCACTGCGGCGCTAGCTCCCTTTACTTCAGCCGCGTTATGCGTAATAATCTCTGAAACTAAAGACCCGGACTCGGCGTTAAAGTCTATGAGTCCCCTTCGTTACGGCCTTCTCTTGCGAAAACTTTAGTAGGTCACAGCATTTCCCGACCAAGCTTGGCACTGCGGTGCGGGCTTTTATGCCTTAACTGGCACTGCGGCGCCAGTCCTCAGCACCAGAAATATTTTAACAGATAAATTTTTATATAAGATTCCCGGGCTCATAACTTCTTCGTTATAAGTCCGAATTGGCTAGTTCAAGAGCCTACGGTTCACAAAATATATACTCTAAATGTTCATGCAAGAATTTTCCATTTTCGAATCTGTTAACTAAAAATTCACCTATTATTTCATTTTAATGAAAATGATAAACGTTCGTAAACGTTCAACACTCGTTTCTTCATTCTAAGTCAGAATTTGGTCATTCTCAATTCTGCGACTGTATAATTCCAAATGAAACTATACTCCATCAAAAACCAAAGTTTCCAAGCTCAAAGTAAAAATTGACTTCCATTCTAAGATTTTTACGAATTCGACGATTATCGTCTAATCGTGTGAATTTCGGCATAACTTCGTTTATTATGATTTGTTCATCATTTTCAAATGGATTCTATCCATCATACTAACATCTTGACATACATACTTCATTTCTTGCCATGTGGTCCAATGACCAACACATAAAACAACCATGGTTTTTATTAAGATTAGGAAAATTGGATAATATATGACCCTCCTGTCCACAGTTATAACAAACTAATTTCCCTTTTTAGGAAGACTCCTAAATAAGTCTTTCCATATGTCTTAAATGCTTTAATCCTACGCTTAGGATCTCTTTGTCCCACTCCAGTATTCCTATAGTTAAAATTCTTTCTTTTTGGCATATTGCCACTACCACTGGCACTCTCTACCTTAGTTCCTCCCTCTCCCTTACTCTTATTCTTTCTTTCTTTGTGGTATTGGGTTAACGTCTCACTACAACCCTCTGCCATAATCGCTTTCTCCTGAATGGTCCCATAGGATGCACTCTAAAACACAAAAATCCTACTATAGAGCCAGGGTTTTAGGCCCTGCTCAAACCTACGAGCCTTCCTCTCCTCAGTGTCCACTTGGTATGGAGTAAACCTTTCCAATTCATTGAATTTAGCCGCGTACTGGGGAACCGTCATGTCCCCTTGCTTAAGTTATAAGAACTTAATCTCCATCCTCCCTTGCATGCTTGTAGGGAAATAGTTCTCAAAGAAAACTTTCTTGAATTATTCCCACATTACCCCATCCGTTCTAGCCCTACCCTGGTGAGCCTCCCACTAAAAGTTGGCTTCCCCTTTCATCAAGTAAGTCACAAAAGAAGGCTTTTGCGCCTCACCTACATTTTGTAATAACAAACGCCTGCTCTATTTCCTTTACCCATGTCTGGGCCTCTATTGGGTCCGTCGTTCGTTTGAACTCCGGCGGACCTACGCTTGTAAATTCTTTAAAGGTAGTCGTTCTGGCTACCCTAGGTTCCGCAGGTACTCTAACCCCGGTTTGGTTAAATGCAGCCGTTAATAAATTAACGAACTCATGCATCGGGTTGTTTTGACCCCCTAAATTATCATTACGTGATTCCGCTTCCTGATTACGTTGTCTTCTCCTTGGCGACATTTCTGATTTAAATAAAATTTCATTATTATCTATTTACTTACTTCGTTATTATTCGTCACATGACAACTCATACCATAATAAAGCATATTAAATGAAAAATTCATTATATTCATATGCTTCTTCATAGTCAAAACTATTTACAATTTTCTTATATAGCCAAAGGCTATTACATTTCTATCCCGCAATTGAACTTCTCAAAAGTTGGGATTTACAAAAAGACTACCCTTTTTTATACAAAAGAGGGTTTTACGCCACTACACACATAATTACCACTATAGACTTCTAATAATGCATAACAGCGTCCTCGTGTTTCTCATTCGCAATTATCGCTACAGTATCACGACTAATAGTTTGTCGAGTCTGTCCCGACTCAGTGGAATAACAAGCAACTTTCATCTTGAAATCCTTATGAGCACTCTCATGAATGTAAGACATCCGTGCTATCTCCCGGTCCTTCTCTTTCAGTTTATTACGAAGCTCTACTACCTCGTTCGTATAATCCCTAGCCTTGTTTATCATGAGCACCTTCTCATCATGCTCTGACTCAAAAATCATACTGCGAGACTCCTTTGCTACATAAAGAGCACTAATCTCTTCATTCGATTACGCTAACTTGTATCTTTCGATTTGCACATTCCTGTCAAGCACTGCCAAATACAATGCTCTCATTGCATCTGGAGGTGATAACTCTGAGGTAGGTACCACCGTACCAACCGACGTTATCTCCATTACTTCATCCTCATTGCTCATCATTTAAGATATGATGTTATATCCATATCTCCATCAGAGTAGTTCTCCTCAGAAAAGTACTCCTCGGTCTCTGACTCCTCGAGAATCATTATTGGTACCTCCGCCACTAGCATAGGTACAGGCTCTATTTTGTTCACTGTTTCTTGACTCACTACGAGTATGTCTCTATACATCAAGCTATCGATCGACATCCTACAATAACACATAACATGTTGATTAGTACATAACATACAATAGTATAAGCACTAATCACATTTAATTTATTTAGGGTTACTTTCCATCTTTTAAATCTTTCGGTACTGAGTTTCCTCAATACCTTATTAACTCATTCGACTCACATTTACTTCCTTCGGACTTTTCTTTCCTTACGAGGTTATTAGCCTAAGGTTCTTTCACCCTTAAGTTTTATAACCTAATGCTTTGATACCAACCTGTGACGCCCCCAAATTCGGGTATCTTCCAACTGAACAGGATGGTGCTACACTACGTACTCTCATAATACATTCATCTATTGAAATGACATCAAAATGTGTGTATGAACGACATTCTTATTACATTAATAATATTACATCCCGTTCCCAGGTTCTAAAACCATTACATTCTTTATTCATCATACTATAATATATACAATTTACTAGTTTATTACAAGGTAAACTAATAGTTCATCTTCGTCTTACCTTTATCCTAGTCGGATCCCTCGGTTCGTTTGGTTTTAGTTGCATTCATATAGTTCAAGCAAGAGTGAGCATAACAAGCTCAGCAAGTACAACAATTTCTTTCAAACAACATGCTTGAAATATAGGAATCGTATATCTTCAATAACTGGACAATAGTTAAGAAGTACTATCGATAATTCAAAATAACACTTCTTTTCCTTCAAAAAGTTTTACAATGACAATATTCACTAAAACATCAATTCTGGTAGAAGACCATGAACATTTCATAATTTCTTTGAAAAGGACAACCCGACACTAAGTTCGTAAGTCCGGCATATCTTACGAGCAGTTCTGGGTGATCAACCCATAGTACTCTATGTTGATCAACACTACATTCATTAAACGTATGTACATTTAAGTTTTAGCAACCTCGCGTGCCCATCGAATAATCGATAAAAAAAATACATTTGTTTATTCATAATCAGGCTTACCTTGAATCCGTACCAAACAATTGGCGTAGGATAGTGTTATCAATTCTATATGGACAAAACTTAAAAAGAAATCAATCAATCTTTCAAGAATAGTCTAGCCGAGCTAAAACTGGCATCCACCCTTTCGTAAAATAATTCATGCATCTCATAACATGAATCACTGAAAACCTGGCTAACACGAAGGTTAGACAAGCGATAAGAAAAACTTGCCTTCAGCGTCTGCTACAGTAAAATAACTTTTCCTTTGAGTCTTTATGGTCTATACAACACATAACCACATAACATACCACATTAGTTCATGAATGAACATATATGGTTCCTAATGAATCTTACCCTTCTTCTCAATCTAATCATATATTAGATTTGTTATTATTGGTTCCGGCTTGCCATTATATTTTACATTGTTCTTACCAATTCCTTTATCTTCTATGCCTTACGTGGAATTACTTCATTAATACAACTCATTTTGAGTTAATCATCCTTCCTCATGGCTTACTAATGTTTTTATGTTATTAATAAAAACTTGATCATTATTGGTTAAGTACACTTACTGCATACCATTCACGTTCACATTCAATTGAGTTATATCCAACCTTTAGTGTTATACCTGAAGTTTATAACCTTCGTAATGATGTAACATTAAGTTAATTAAGCATTAAATTCACTCTCCATTTATTTCTCCCTTTACTTTACATTCTTCAATGTCAAAACCCTAAGGTTGGTACTATGCCTGACTCCTTTTTTACTTGAATGCCATGCAATACAAGAATACTAAAGAAACTAAAGACCTGACTTTCGGGGTTGCATGGCATGAGTCCCCTTCATATATGGTCGTCTACTTGAGCAAAACTCCTGTAGGTCACAACATTTCTCGGCCATGCTTGGCGCTGCGACGCGGGCTTTTATTCCTTGACTGGTGCTGCGGCGCCAGTCCTCAGCACCAGAAAAATTTTGACAGATAAATTTTTATGTGAGATTCCCGGGCTCATAACTTCTTCATTATAAGTCCGAATTTTCTCGTTCAAGAGCCTACGGTTACTCTACATGTTCATGTAAGAACTTTCCATTTTTTAATCCGTTAACTAAAAATTCACCTATTAGTTCATTTTAACGAAAATAATAAACGTTCGTGAACGTTCAACGCTTGTTTCTTGGTTCTAAGTCGAAATTTGGTCATTCTCGAGTTCACAACTCTAAAATGCCAAATGAATCTATACTCCATCAAAAACGAAAGTTTTGAAACTCAAAGTCAAAATTTGACTTCCATTCCGAGATTTTCACGAATTCGACGATTATCGTCTAATCGTGTGAATTCCGGCATAACTTCGTTTGTTATGATATGTTCATCGTTTTCAAATGGATTCTATCCATCATACTAACATCTTAACATACATACTTCACTAACTTATAAACATGATAAGTTATTACTTGTTCTTTGTGAGTTTGTAACTTATAAAAGTATAAACTACTTACACATTCATTTCTCATAACTTATAATGATTTAAATCTTTTAACCATCATCCTTGCTTCTTATTATCATACAACCTTGTTATTACAACATGGGACAAGTTCCTATAAGTTCTTCCTTGTTTCATAACTTATCTATGAACAAAGTAATTATTCACGGCTTATTAAGACTTAAGCCCTTTGATTAATCATTCTTACTTCTTCTTAACATACAAATCCTACCACTACTCACTTCTCTAATAATTGAAGAGAAAGAAATTCATAGCTTAGGCTCTTACCCTTGATAAGCACTTAATTAAGCTTGAATCTTCTTCTTGCTTCTTGAATTATCAAAGGCTAACTTGTTCTAGCTTTTCTATCTTTTTCTCTCTAACTAATAAGCACCTTATAAGTTGTAAAGTGTTGGATGAAATAAACAACCAACAATTGAAATCTAAGCTTGCTATTAATAGGATTTCTAAAGTTAGGGTATAAGGGTCATTAATCCAACCCATCTCCTTAATATTCCTTTGCTTAGTTATTAAGTTAACTTGTTCACCACATGTACTTGGTCATCACAACACTTAGCCAATAAGTTAACTTGTTAATCACATAGCTTATCCTGTGCTTGTTCATCACATAAAATCACTTTGCTTGTTCACCACACTTAATTAGCCATTAAGTTTACTTAACTTATCTTTTGCTTAACCCTTAAGTCTACTTGTTCATCACACTTATTTCTTAGCCACCAAGATCACCCATGTGATCATGGGTTGCCCCATGGATCCTCCCAATCCATTGGATTAATAGTTTGGGCTTAAGGTTTAATTAATCCTAACTTATACATTGGGCTTGAAATTAAACAGACACTTCAGCTTGTTCATTAATTTACATTGGACTTATCATTACAAATATTTGGGCTTTAACATTATTTCTTATTGGGCTTTATTATTATCCCAATTGGACATTACCATTTCCTACACCATCCTACAAGCCCATTACATATAGCTTAAAGCCTTATAACGTATAATCTACGTATTAATCTCGTATTCCACCTCATATACTTATTAGTATACAACATACCATTTTTCATTCCTACTCGTATAATACTTCGTATCATACTCGTATTCATTACTTCGTACAATACGTATGTATTATACGATCAGCACTTTAATTCATTATACGCATTTCATTTCCTTCTCGGAAATTACTTTTCCTAACCGTTAGGTTTTAAGTCCGCAGGTGAAAAACTGAGTTTGCCATAACTGAAATATTATTGGATATTCTATCTCACCTCGATATTTTATCAATACGTATTTCTCGGAAGTTCAAAACTAATTCCCGAGCAGAAATGCGTGAATAGTGTTTTTCAGAAAATTTCTCGGAAAGCTTTTATTTTCGTCTTGGAAATTAAAACACTTTAATTCTACCACATAGCCAAAATACTACGACGTTCTGATATGTATAGGTCATAGAACGACCTTCAAATAGCTTACTCCCATAACTAATTAATTAAATTCATTTAATCCACGTAATCAAATAAAATTTTAATTCTCAAAAATCCGATTTTTTCCTGGGGTGTTACAGTTTAGGTTTTATACCTCTCTTGTCCACTCCTTGATCTTTGATCTCCTATAATGATTTTGATGATCTAGGGGCTTGGTTAGTGACTGAAAGACTTAAGAAATTCAGAGGTTTGGTGAGAGAGGGAGTTGTTAATAGTTTGGGTGCAAATAAGCCAAGTTTGGTGAACTTTCTCTCTCTCAATCTCTTATAATACAAAGATGCAATGTATATAGCTGCTGAATTTGGCTGATTTGCTAGAGATATAAGCCACAAAGTCAAATTAGTTGGTCACCAATTAAGGGTCTTGGCAAATTTTACAAGTTACAAAATAAAGTAATGAAAAAGGGCATTTTGGGCATTTGTAATATAATTTTAATGGTATTCTTAACTTTTGTCCAAACCCTTAGGGTTTAACCCTAAGGTTTTAACCCTTAAGTTTTAAAACTTTAGCTACTAGGATTTCCTAATTAGGGTTTTAATTAGAAAAATTAAGATTTCAAAAATATAATTAGGGTTTCTTAATTAAATTAGGGTTTTCTAATCATATAAAAGTTTAATAATCACATTAGGCTTGCTAATTAGGATTAGGGTTTCGTAATTAGGGTTTAGGATTCTTAAATTTAAAATTAGGGTTTCTAGGCATACGATTAGGGTTATTAACTATGCGTTAGGGTTTTTAAACCTGAGATTAGGGTTTATAATCCCTTATTAGGGTTTATACATTTTAAACCATATCCGATCAATCATTCATCAATAACTCTATACATCACAAACACATACTCACAGATACATTACTTTTACTTGTATTTTCTATTGAATCCCCATCTAGAATTAGGGTTAGGGTTTCTAAAGCTATTAAGCACAACTCTACTCTTATTTCTCAGTCAATACACAAATTGACTATATCTCGAGATTCGTATCACAGATACACATCACAATATTAACAATCAATATTAAAACTAAATAAAAAAAATTATTCGTAAAATTCGAATTATTCGAAATCCCAGGTTATCACATGAATGATGGTATATCGTATATATTGAATAAGTATATGAGTGAGAATACGATAATAATACGTAAACAATACGTTATAAGGCTTTAAGCTAAATGAAATGGACTTGTAGGATTGTGTGGCAATTGGTAAAGTCCAATAGAAGTAATGTGGAAGCCCAAGTGTAAGTAATGGTATAGTCCAATTAAGTTTGTTAATATACAAGCCCAAAAGCTTAAGTTAAGCAAATTAAAGCTAAACCCAAATTATTAATTCAATGGGTTAGGGTGACCCATAGGGCAACCCATGATCACATGGTTGAATGTGATGACCAAGTAAATAATGTGAGGACCAAGTAAATAATGTAATGGCCAAGTAAAGGAAGTATTGAGCAAGTTAACTTAAATGTGAAGTAATGAATAGTAAGGAGATTTGCTAAGGAGGTGGGATTGGCTATGGACTAAAATGCCCTAACCTTGGTTTTCCTATAAATAGAGAACCTTGGATTTCATTAGTTGTTTGTTAAATTTAACCAACAACTTAAGTGCTTAATTGTTAGAGATAATAAGTAAGAAAAAGTTAGACTTCCATTGTTAGAAAAGAAGAAGAAAAGCTTGATCATCAAAGGTAATGATCCTATGTCATTAATCTTCCATCTCTACAATTGTAGGTTGATAAGAGAAGTGTTGGTTGATAGACATGTATGCTAAGAAATGATAAGAATGAATAATCTAAGGACTTAAGTCTTAATAAGCCGTGAATAAGCACTTTGATCATAGATAAGTTATGAACTAAGGAAGAACTTGTAACATGTTTACATTAATGAAGTTTGTATGAGAAGAAGAAGTAAAAATGATGGTTAGAAGATTTAAACTATCATAAGTCATGTGAAATGAAAACATAAGTACCTTATACTTTTATAAGTTATAAACTCATGAAGCACGAGTAATAACTTAACATGTAAATAAGTTGATATGAAATTAGTAGGTTAAGATGTTAATATGATGGAAATAATCCATTTGAAATGATGAACAAATCATAAGTAACGAAGTTATGCCGGAATTCACACGATTGGACGATAATCGTCGAATTCGTGAAAATCTCATATTAGAAGTTAAATTTTGATTTTGAGCTCAGAAATGTTGGTTTTCAATGGGAACAAGTCTTATTTGGAATTATAGAGTTGTGGACTCAAAAATGACCGAATTCTGACTTAGAACGAAGAAACGAGCGTTGAACGTTCATGAACGTTTATCGTTTTCGTTAAAAATGAACCAATAGGTGAATTTTGAGTTAAAGAAGTCAAAAATGTAAAATTCTCTCATGAACACATAGAGTATGTGATTTGTGAGCAAATGCCTTTTGAACGAGCTAATTCGGACTCAAAATTATAAAATTTGGATTCCGGGAAGTTCATTGTGCAAATCAAAACTGTTAATTGTCTAGTACACAGAGTTGGCGTTGTGGCTCCAGCCCAAGGCCAAAGAGTGGCGCTACAGCACCATGTGAATTGCCCAAACATACTGAAGAGTCGCGCCACAACAGGATAGATAGTACTGGGACTCACGCCAAAGTTGCCGAAGTTCAGCAGTCTTGAATTGGCACAAAAGAGGAAAAGTGGCGCCATGATGCTAATAGTGAGAGAACCCTACTGGAAACTCACGCCGTAGCGCGAGTTGTAGAGTAATAGTTGGCGCCGCAGTGCCAGCCTTAGGGTTTGCACAGTAAAGAAATGTTATGAAGATAAAATGAAAGGTAGTTGGTTAATGATGAAGTACAACATTAATTGACTTAATGTAGCATTGTTTAAAGTATTTTAAACCTTAAAGTATGATCACTAATGGTTGAAGATAATCAATCCAACTTGGATGTAATGGCGATGTAAAGTATAAATGGCAAGCTGGAACTAATAGTAACAAATCTAATACATGATTAGATTGACAAGAAGGGTAAGATTCATTAGGAACCATGTATGTTTATGCATGACCTAATGTGTTATGTATGTGATTATCTATTGTAGAGACTTTAAAGACTTAAAGTGAACGTGTAATAACAATAGCAGACGTTGAAGGAAAGTATTCTAACCTTTGTCTATGTTCAACCTAGACAGGTTTTGTGATTCATGTATTCTTACGCGTGAATTGATGTATGATGAAGTCAAAGCCAATTCTTTCGGCTAGACTTAAGATGTTTGGATTTCTTATAATCTATCGAAGTATGGTCAATGTTTTACCAAACTATATTGGTATTGTTTTTAAATGAAGATTGAGCATGCTAAACAAATTTTTTGTCGTCAAACGACAAGCACATGAGGTTGCGACAACTTAAAACTACATACGTTTAAAGAATGTAGTGTTGATTAACATAGAGTACTATAACATGATCACCTAGACGTGCTCGTATGTAATATTGGACTTACGGACTTAGTGTCGGGTTGTCCTTTTCAAAGAAAGTATGAAATGTTCAAGGTCTTGGACCGGAATTGATGTTTTAATGAATGTTGTGATTGTAAAACGTTTTAAAGATAAGAGAAGTGTTATTTTGAATTATCGATAGTACTTCATAACTCTTGTTCAGTTATTGAAGATATATGATTTGTATGATTGAAGCATGTCGTTTAAATGGAATTATTATACTTGCTGAGCTAGTTATGCTCACTCTTGCTTGAACCATATGAATGCAGCTAAGACCGAACGGACCGAAGGATCCGGCAAAGATAAAGGGAAGGCTAAGGCGAACCTGTAGATTACTTATGTAATAGTATAGGTGAATGATGTTAATATTTGATATTATGACAAGAACAAATGTAACGATTATATAGAACCTGGGGAATGGTAATATTGTTTTGGAATATATATATAAAATATATTTATTCTTTTGAGGTATTTCAATTGAATGTTTGTGTGAACCATAACACCGTGTAGAACCATATGTCGGGTTGGAAGATACCCGAATTTGGGGGCGTCACAGGTTGGTATCAGAGTATAAGGTTATAAAACTTAAGGGGAGAAATAAAACCTTAAGTCATAACCTTAAGTGAAGTCAAAGAAGTAAAAGATGAAATTAACCTTAAAATGCATTGTATATATAATATGTGTTTTTATTATTCTACTGACGTGTACTAATCAAACTTAATTATTTTGTTGTAAATGTCAGGAGGAAATGGAATGTATAGAGACGTACAGGTAAAAAGTCAAGAATCGGTTAATCAGATAGAGGTTATACCGAACCCAATAGCAGTGGAGCCGGAAGTAGTAGTGATTGAGTCTGGAGACTCGGAGAACCACGACTTAATGTCAATTTTCGACAGCATGTCAGAAGAAGAAGTGGAGGTAGTATCCTTCAACTCGGTAGCACTTGCTGAAGAGACACACCAGGGGGAGTCGATGATGTCATTGTTTATGACAGTGCTAGACAGAAACCTCGACTACTATCAGGAGGTGAAGGAGTTAAAGGCTGAGCTCTATGATATCTTACAAGATAAGATAGATGTGGAGTCGATGTGGGAATAAGAACATAACAAAAGAGTTTTATCCAAGGACAAGGTCCACGAGCTAAAACAGGAGGTCTTTGAGCTCAAGGGGAGCTAAAGACCAAGAAGCAGAAGATAGGGAGAATGTCCTATATTCATAGGAGTTCTCATAAGGATTTCCAGCAGCAGGTAGCTGGGTATCCAATAGAGGTCAAGCGAACCACAAAGATACTATCGATCGTGATGTTATCATGATCTTGCCACCACGAATTTTGATAATGCCTTACGACAGATGTAATCTAGTAGTAGCTAGAGTAGAATTATATATGTAAATATTTTGTATCTAGTAGTGACGTAAAACCCTCTTTTGTATATCAAAGGGTAGTCTTTTGTAAATCCCAATTTTTGGAAAGTAATTGCGGAATATTATTGTAATCAGCTTAGGTTGTGTAATGTAAACGATGTAGTATTATACTACAAGAAACCAATCAATATAAGCCTTTTTACGAAACATATTGAGTAATGAATATGGAAGTTATTGTTTAATCTTGAATAATAACTAAGTAATAAGGAAAAGAATATTAATGATGTGTTGTTTGTTTTAACAGCAAAATGCCGCCAAGAAGGAGACAACGTAATCAAAACGCTAATATAAATCAACCGAAGGGAGGTCCAGTAAACACAATGTAGGAGTTTGTTAACTTATTAACAGTCGCGTTTAATAAAAATGGGGCTAATATCCCCGTAAATCCTGGAGTAGTACGAACTACTACTTTTAAGGATTTCAAGAGTATAGGTCCACCAGAGTTCAAAGGAACTACAGACCCTATAAAAGCCCAAACATGGGTGAAAGAAATCGAGAAGGCATTTGTTATTGCAAATGTCGATGAGGGTCAGAAGGTTGCTTTTATAACCTATAATATGATGAAGGGTGAAGCCAATTTTTGGTGGGAGGCTAACCAGGCTAGGGCTGGTATTGAGAATCTAACGTGGGTAAGGTTCAAAGAGATATTCTTTGAGAACTACATTCCAACGAGTATACAGGGAAGAATGGAGATGCAGTTTCTTGTTTTGAAACAAGGGGACATGACAGTTCCCCAATATGCTGCCAAGTTTAATGAACTGACGAGGTTTGCTCCACACCAAGTGTACACCGAGGTTAGCAAAGATAGACGGTTCGAGCAAGGCTTGAAACCCTGGCTCTATAACCGGATATCTGTGTTCCAAAGTACTTCTTTTCGTACTATACTAGAGAAGACGATAATCGCCGAAGGTGGGAGCGAGGCTCTAAGCTAGTACCACAAGGACAAGAATAATAAGGGAAAAGTCGATGGGGGAGTGAAGATTGAAGGAACCAACGGAAGAGGAGAATGACAAAAAAAGAAAGGGTTTAACTCTAGGAATACCAGAGTCAAACAAGAAGATTCGAAGAGGAGAATGTTGGGCTGCAAAACCGGTGGGAAGACACATTTAGGAGTCTGTCTGAAGGGGAAGACGGTATGTTATAACTGTGGACAGGAGGGGCATATTTTGCCTAACTGTCCAAGTCTGAAGAAGAACCACAAATTCTTTATATGTTGGTCAACTGATCACATAGCAAAGAACTGCTCGAAGAAGGGGACGAACGAGAATAAGGGCATTAATAGCGATAAGTTAGCTATTATTGGTCCAGCGTAGCCGGGTAGGCCGATGGCCCGCACTTTTAACATGGCAGTCCAAGATGTAGTTGCATTAGGGGATGTAACACAGGTATTATTCTAATTAACGACATTAATGCTTATGTGATGTTTGATTCGGTTGCTACTTGTTCGTTTATAGCATGTGATTTCGCTAGACGATTAGGATTACTTCCAGAAAATTTGCCTATACCTTTAAATATTAATGTAGAAAATGAAGAGATAATTCTTGTTGAAGATATTCATAGGAGTTGTTGCATAAACATACGGGGTTGTAAATTATCGATAGATTTGATAACGATAAAGTTAGGAGAATTCGATGTAATTCTCAGAATGGATTGGTTGTTTAACCTTGGTAATATTAGAACGTTGAGACAACCTCGATAACAGATCGTCGGGGCATTCGTGTTATCTTACCATGACACAAACTAGGAAATTATTGAGGAAGGGATGCGTAGGTTATGTGTGCCATGTTGTTGATACCCAGAGAGTGTGAGCAACCATGGAACAAATACCTATAGTTAAAGAATTCATGGATTTATTTCCAAGTGAATTGTCGGGTCTTCCACCGGATAGGGAGACCAAGTTTGTAATAGACATTATGCCAGGAGCAGCACCAGTTTCCAGGGTACCGTATCGTATGGCGCTAGTACAGATGAAGGAGTTGATGGTACAGTTACAAGAACTGTTGGATAGAAAATACATACAACCGAGTGTTTCGTCATGGGGAGCACCGATACTTTTTGTAAAGAAGAAGGATGGATCGTAAAGACTTTACATCGACTATAGAGAGTTGAATAAGTTAACGATAAAGAATAAATACCCATTGCCCAGGATCGATGATCTTTTTGATCAGTTGAAAGGGGCAAAGTATTTTTCTAAAATAGATTTGAGGATGGGGTATCACCAGTTGAAGGTTAGGAAGGAGGATGTACCAAAGATGGCATTCAAGACTCGTTATGGTCATTACGAGTTTCTGGTAATGTCATTTGGGTTGACTAATGTATCAACTGCATTTATGGATATGATGAACAGAGTGTCCAAACAATATTTGGACAATTTCGTCGTAGTGTTTATCAATGATATTCTAGTCTATTCTAAGACGCCAACATATCATGTTGAACACCTAAGAATTGTGTTGGAGACACTAAGGAAGGAGAAGTTATATGCGAAGTTCACTAAGTGTGAATTTTGGCTAGAGAAGGTACAGTTTTTAGGTCATGTCATTGACCATGAAGGGATTTATATAGATCCGGCGAAGGTGGAAGTCGTGATGAATTGGGAACAACCAAAATCGCCGACTGAGGTGCAGAGTTTCCTAGGGTTAGCGGGATACTATCAGAGATTCATCCAGGATTTTTCGAAGATAGCTACTCCGTTGACTAACTTGACAAGGACGACGGTGAAATATGTGTGGACTGAGAAATGTGAAGACAGTTTTCAAGAATTGAAGAGGAGGTTGAATGAAGCGCCTATTTTGTCATTACCCGATTACACAGGAAATTTTATAGTTTATAGCGATACCTCGCATAGAGGACTTGGCTATGTGCTCATGCAGTATGGAAAGGTCATTGCGTATGCATCAAGGTAGTTAAAGGATTATGAGAAAGTTTACCCTACTCATGATCTAGAACTGGCCGCAGTAGTTTTTGCTTTAATGATATGGAGACATTATCTTTACGGAAAAAAATATGAGATATACACGGACCATAAGAGTCTAAAATATATCTTCACATAGAAGGAGTTGAATATGAGACAGAGGAGGTGGCTGGAGTTGATAAAGGATTACGATTGTGAAATCCTGTATCACCCTAGAAAAGCTAATGTAGTTGTCGATGCCTTAAGTAGAAAGGGTCGGGAGAAGTTGTCTATGTTAACGGCTCAAAATAAGTTAATAACAGAGATGGCTTGGATGGAGATAGAGGTGAAGTTGCTGAGTGAATCGGAGCAGAGACTGTTTGTGACAGAGATTCAATTTACCATTGTAGAGAGAGTTAAGGAGGTGCAACTCAAAACTAATGAGTGTGACCAGATAAAGGAGAGGTTAACCAATGAAAAAGATATTAAGTACAGTCTTGATAACGAGGGGTTATTGAGATTTGAAGGAAGAATTTGGGTTCCGAATGAAACGGAATTAAAGGAGAAAGTATTACAAGAGGCTCATAGTTCTAGGTACTCGATTCATCCTGGTAGTAGTAAGATGTATCAAGACCTTCGACAGAGTTTTTGGTGGCCAAATATGAAGAGATAAATCGCCGAGTATGTGAGTAGGTGCTTGACTTATCAAAAAGTTAAGGTCGAACATCAATGACCAAGTGGCTTATTACAGTCATTGGAGATTCTAGAGTGGAAGTGGGAGCATATCAAGATGGATTTTGTGGTGGGACTTGATAAGTGGATTTCATATCCACAAATTGACGTTCATTTCAAGCTTTATTGTTGTTAATTCTTTGTGTTTATGTTTACATTTCACTTATTTTGTGTTATTTTGTATGTAGGATGGGTGGTATGGGGAATGAGTGAAAAATGGAGCATTTGGAGGAATTATGGTTGCAAGTATGAAGTTCAGGCAAATCAACTTGCAGAACCTACCCCCGTCGGGGCGGGCCTATTTTTCCTATGTACCCCCGCCGGGGTGGGGGTTCTTCAATATCAGCTAATAGTAGCTATGGCAAAAGTAATACTTCATTATATATACATACACCCGCAAGGCGGGGGTCTCGAAAAAAGTGGACTCTCCTATCTTGCCTTGAACTCTGCTGGGACATGAATATTAGCATTTGGATAGCATATGGACTCTGTTGAGCATAGGATTTTGACCAAGACTTGTGTGTTGGGTGTCTATTACTCAATTAACAACGGATTGAACACACACAAGGCACATTACAGAGATTAATTCCATATTTTTCATAGCAAGCTTTGGAGGAATACTTTGAGGAGATTTTCATGTCAATTGCAGATTTAGGCTACGTGAAGGGTGTTTTTCACTATTCTTCATCTTAGTCTTATATTTGTAACTGAAAGGATGTTATCTTTAAATTATTCAGTTATTATTTCATTCATGATGAACTAATTCACTTGTTAGGCTTATGATGGATCGTTAAGTGAAACGATGGTTTTATAACTTTGATTTTCAATTTAATAAACTAATTTCCAGTTTATCTATATTAATTTGTGCTTGAATTTATGAATTGTCTGATCAACGATTCTTTGTGGATTTGTGTGGAATTGAGAGAGGATATACGAATCTAGACTTAGTTAATATAGCATGTGTTCATGAATTTTGTGAATAACAGAATCTTGATGAATGTTAAGGTAGAGATATGCTTGACATCGCATGTAATCGGATAGAGAACTTAATCTTAAACCTTCTTTAATTTTAATTCACATAGAGATATAGTGAGTTAGTTGATTAAGGTGTTTAACTTGTTTCTATCTAATTTACGGATTTAAGTTAATACGGTATTAGTGCATCGAGAGGTGCTTAGTGCTACATTCGTGTTTTTGATTAATAAATTGGAATAGTGAGTTGAATTGGATTAAAGGTGTAAAAATCAGAGTGAAGCTTAGGGTGAAATCATAAGTCTAATTCTCTATTAATTGTTTGAAATTTCAGTTTTAATATTTGCGATGGTTTTGTGATAGTGTATTTATTAATAGTTTAGATTTTATAATTTTTAATCATTGAATTGGATAGTTTAATAAAATTAGGATTAATAGAAAATTGATAATTGTGAGGTTAAAATTCTTACTAAATTGTCTCTGTGGGAACGATACTATACTTTCACTTTATTACTTGTTGACCACGTATACTTGCGTGCTGTGCGTAACTAGATTTTACCCAACAAGTTTTTGGCGCTGTTGCCGGGGATAAATTTAGTATAGATTTTAATATTTTTACAATATCGGGTTAATTAGTCCAGTTTTACTTAAACATTTTTATTTTTGTTTTGTTCCTCTTATTTCAGGTTTTTGAAGTTGTTTATGCAAACTCGGTCCAAAATCCAGAATTGCTGCCTTTTGAGGACGTAATTGAGAAATGGTTTCAGAGGTTAAGTAAGTAGATCAAGGAAACAAGAGAAGAATTCGAAAACCCTGAAAAAGAGGAGGTAATGGCAGCCGAAGATCAGAAAGCGTTGAGGGACTTCGCCATACCCAAGGTGACTGAGTTGCAGTCGAGCATCACCAGGCCTGCAATAGCTGCGAACACATTCGAAATCAAGCCTGGGATGATTCAGATGATCCAGAAATTAGTCCAGTTTGGGGGATTGGCAATTGATGACCCGGACGAACATCTAGTCAGCTTTTTGGAAATTTGTGATACCTTCAGGTATAACGGGGTATCGGATGAAGCAGTAAGACTTCGCTTGTTCCCATTCACCCTACGGGATAAGGTGAAGATTTGGTTACACTCTTTTCCGCCGGGATCAATAACTACGTGGGAAGACTTAGCTCAGAAATTCCTTGCAAAATTTTTCCCGCCGGCGAAAACTGCAAAAATGAGGAATGAGATAACGATGTTTGAACAACAACATGGGGAATCACTGTACGAGGCATGGGAGAGATACTAGGAATTTCTTAGAAAGTGTCCGCATCATGGATTGCATAAGTGGTTGCAAATGAATACTTTCTATAACGGACTACATGGGAATCTCAAGACCAATATTGATGCAGCATCGGTGGAGCATTCATGGCTAAGAGTTATAAAGAGGCCTACAATTTGATTGAGACAATGGCAGCTAATAACTACCAAATGGCCCACGCAAGAAGAATGACCTGAGCAAAAGCAAATTTGGAGTGTTAGAAGTAGATGGTGTGATTGTAATACTAAGCGTAAATTTCAAAGACTTTCAAGAAATTAGATCTTTATGACAAGGCACGAGTCTGACGAGAGTTATGGTTGTGTGTGTGTGAATTGTGCGTGGGTGACAATCCTACAGATCAATGCGCAATCAACCCAGCGTCTATGTAATTCGTGGGTAGCTACAACAGGGTTCCACACAATATGTACCAAAACACTTACAACCAAGGAAATAGGAATCACCCAAATTTCTCGTGAAGTAATAATCAGCAACATCAATCTCCACGACCATCATATCCCCCGGGTTGTCAGAATCACCAACAACCAGTTCAACATCAAGAAAGAAAATAAGATTTAGAGGAGTTGTTGTCAAAACACATAACAAGCAATGAGGCAGCGATTAAAAACCAAGCAATGACCATTAAGAATTTGGAAAATCAGATGGGACAAATTGCCTTAGCATTGAATAACAGGCCACAACGGACACTACCGAGTGACACTGAGAGAAATCCGATGGAAAACCATGAATAGTGTCCGACAATCACGTTGAGAAGTGGAAAACATTTAAAAGGGAAAGTTGCAGAAAATTCAGCTGTATCGGATGACAAAATTGATGATAGAAAAGTGGTTGAAGGAAATTAGGGTGAGGATAAGAAGACTAAGAAAACAAAGTTAGATGACAAGCCAGTTGTGTATCCTCTACCACCGTTTCAGCAAAGGGTCTAAAAACAAAAATTAGATAAGCAGTTCGCAAAATTTTTGGAAGTTTTTAGGAAACTTCATATTAGCATCCCGTTTGTAAAAGCCCTAGAGCAGATGCCAAGTTATGTGAAGTTCATGAAAGGGATTCTGTCGAGGAAAAAGAAATTGGAAGACTTCAAAACAGTGGCATTAACAGAGGAGTGTAATGCAGTTTTACAACGGAAGTTGCCACCAAAGTTGAAAGACCCAGGGAGTTTCACCTTTCCATGTATAATTGGGAATATGGCATTCAACAAATGTTTGTGTGATCTAGGGGCGAGTGTGAATCTTATGCCGTTATCAGTTTACCCAGAATTGGGTTTGCCCGCACCAAAGCCTATGAACATCTCATTACAGTTGGCGGATAGGTCAGTCACATACCCGAGAGGCATTGTGGAGGACATATTAGTAAAGGTTGACAAGTTTATATTCCCCGCGGATTTCATTATTTTGGATTTTGTGGAGGATAAGAACATCCCGATTATCCTAGGGAGACCTTTCTTGGCTACGGGTAGGACACTCATTGACGTACAAAAAGGTGAACTTACTATGAGAGTCCAAGATCAAGAAATTAAATTTAACGTGTTCAAGGCCTTGTAAATCCCTACGGATGAAGAAGAATGTTTCAGGATGGATATTATTGAGCAGATAATCAGTGAAGACAAGGGAAAGAGTTTGGTTAATGATCCATTGGAAACAACATTATTGGGGGATGAAGAGTTCGATGATCCAGAATTTATGGACTATTTGCAGATGCTAGATTCTTTGCCACGAGTTAGCAAATTTAAAATGCCATTTGAACCATTACACATGGAGGAGAAAGCCACAACAAGGATGAAACCATGATTGGAAGAGCCACCGACTCTTGAACTTAAGCCACTCCCTAAACACCTCAGGTATGCGTATTTAGGCAATTCAAATTCTTTACCTGTTATTATTTCTGCTGCACTTAACGATTTGCAGGAAGAAAAGTTGCTGAGGGTACTTAGGGAACATAAATCAGTGATAGGATGGACGATAGCGAATATCAAGGGAATTAGCCCCTCTTTTTGCATGCACAAAATTCTGATAGAAGACGATGTAAAACCGACAGTGGATCAACAAAGACGACTCAACCCAATCATGAAAGAAGTTGTAAAAAAAGAAATTCTGAAATTGTTGGATGTCAGTATCATCTACCCAATTTCTGACAGTAAGTGGGTTAGTCTGGTTCAATGTGTGCCAAAAAAGGGAGGAATGACCGTGGTACAGAATGAGGACAACGAGCTAATTCTGACAAGGACAGTGATTGGTTGGAGGGCGTGCATGGACTACAGGAAGTTGAATAAGGCAACCAATAAAGATAACTTTCCTCTGCAATTTATCGATCAAATATTGGACAAACTGGCGGGACATGAGTACTTCGTCTTATTGGATGGGTACTCAGGCTATAATCAGATCATCATCGCTCCTGAGGATTAAGAGAAGACTATGTTTACGTGCCCATATGGCACATTCGCATCCAGGAGAATGTCATTCGGTTTATGTAATGCACCTACTACCTTCCAACGGTGTATGATGGCAATTTTCTCAGACATGGTGGAGAAAAATGTGAAAGTCTTTATGGACGACTTTTCTGTCTATGGGGACAATTTTGATGCTTGCCTAGGGAATCTGTTGATGGTGTTACAAAGATGCAAAGACACGAACCTTATACTTAACTGGTAAAAATGTCATTTCATGGTTGAGGAGGGTATAATTTTGGGTCACAAGGTCTCGGCTCAAGGATTGGAGGTTGATAAAGCTAAGCTGGAAATAATTGAGAAACTGTTGCCACCGAGTTTAGTTAAGGGAATTAGAAGTTTTCTGGGACATGCTGGGTTCTACAGGAGATTCATAAAGGACTTCTGTAAAATTGCAAAACCCTTGTGCAGTCTTTTAGAGAAGGATTTGGTTTGCAATTTTGATGAGGAATGCAAGTTGGCTTTCGAGTTATTGTAGAAGAAGTTGACTACAGCCCCCGTGATCATCGCACCTGAGTGGAATATGCCTTTCAAGCTAATGTGTGATGCAAGCAACTATATAGTTGGGGCTATTTTGGGTTAACGCCGAGAGAAGGTATTTCACACCATGTATTATGTAAACAAGACACTCACAGAGACTCAAATGAATTACACAACTACGGAAAAGGAATTGCTTGCAGTGGTGTATGTGTTTGACAAATTCGCGGCATACTTGATCGGGACTAAGGTGATAGTCTACACGGATCACTCGGCTATTCGGTACTTAATTGCGAAAAAAGATGCTAAGCCACGCCTTATCCGATGGATTCTCCTTCTACAAGAGTTTGATTTAGAAATAAAGGATGGAAAGGGGATGGAGAATTAAGTCGTCAATCATTTGTCTAGGCTGGAAAATCAAGATAAACTGAAAGAGGACAAGTGTGCAATCAACGAGTCATTCCCTGATGAGCAATTGTTTGGGATAAATACAGAATTTCCATGGTACGCGGACTATATGAATTATCTAGTGAGCAACGTTCTTCCACCTGATCTTACAAGATAACAGAAAAAGAAGTTTCTTCATGACGTCAAATGGTACATGTGGGACGAACCTTAGTTATTCAAGTAGTGCGCCGACAAGATGATTAGAAGGTGTGTGCCCTACAGTGAAGTGAAGAACATACTGCATGAGTGTCACTCATCTGGATATGGCGGACATTATGGTAGTGAGAGGACAGCAGCAAAGGTGCTTCAAGTCGGGTTTTATTGGCCTACGCTATTTAAGGATGCCCACCAGATTGTCAAAACATGTGATAGATGTCAAAGGGTGGGCAACATTTTGAAAAGAAATGAGATGCCATTACAAACAATTCTAGAAGTTGAGATTTTCGATGTATGGGGCATAGATTTCATGGGGCCATTCCCGTCATCACTTCACAATCAGTATATTTTGCTCGCAGTAGATTATGTTGCAAGGTGGGTTGAAGCCGCAGCACTTCCAATGAACGATGCCAAAGTGGTTCTAAAATTCCTAGAGAAGAACATTTTTACAAGGTTTGGCACGCCGAGAGCTATTATAAGTGATGAAGGTAGTCACTTCTGCAACAAATCATTTACGGCTCTATTGGAAAAGTATGGGGTCAACCACAAGGTTGTGACGACTTATCTTCCCCAAACCAGTGGGCAAGCTAAGGTGTCGAACAGGGAAGTAAAGCGAATCTTGGAAAAAGTGGTAAGCCCGAATCGAAAGGATTGGTCGCTCAAGTTGGATGACGCATTGTGGGCCTACCGGACTGCGTATAAAACACCTATTGGTATGTCACCATATCAACTATATACGAGAAGGCTTGTCACTTATCGGTTGAGTTACAACATAAGGCTTATTGAGCGATTCAGAAACTTAATTTTGATCAAGCAGCTGTAGGGGAAAAGCGACTACTGCAATTAAACGAGCTCGAAGAATTTTGACTTCAAGCCTATGAGAACTCCAAGTTATACAAGGAAAAGGTCAAGAGATGGCACGACCAGAAAATTATGCAAAGAACATTCGAGCCAGGGCAATCAGTTCTATTGTTAAGTCAAGATGGTCGGGACCATTCACCATAAAAAGGGTGTTCTCTCATGGCGCCGTTGAACTCTACACCAGGAATCTATTAGAAACTTTCAAAGTCAACAGTTAATGATTAAAGCACTATTGGGGCGGCGAGTCCAACACCGATGTCATCGCCATCACATTATTTGATGTACCATGAACAGGAAGTAGTCAGGCTGAACGACTTAAAATCAAGCGCTAATTGGGAGGCAACCCAATCATACTTTTATTTTCCGTATTTTCATTCATAACTGGTAGATTATAGTTTAGCATAATTAGTAAGTTATCATAAGTTCATTACATAGTTATTATAGTTTATAAGTCTCATTAATCTTTCAACCATGCTCCAATTGATCAACAATCTACTAATTTTTATGTTTCATGGCTTGCAGGATGAGAAAATAATCATTAAGTGGCATAGCATGAAGAAAAGAAGAGCAAAGAAGGTCAGTCTGCAGTACACATGCCCGCCGGGGTGGGCCCCTAATGAGCTATACCCCCCGTCGGGGCAGGGGTCCTGGAACTCAACTGACTACTCGGCAGTTACACACGCATTCTTCTTCTTCTTCCCAACTACACACCACTTCCCCACTTCTTCATTAATTACTCCTAGTCCACATCCACTTCCACTTCCACTTCTACTTCTACCCACGATTACTCCATCATCTCACCCTATTACTACACACAACCCCGTATTCTTCATCAATTACTCCTAACCCTCTCCCTCACATCATCCACTTCTATAAGTTCACTCCCTAAAACCCCAAATTCATCACATATTCTCCACTCCTTCTACAAAAAGCTACGAATTCAGCAAGTTATTGGGGTAAATTCTTCATCTTCTCTCACCTATTTGCCACATAAAATCATAAAGTTTGAGGGAAGAAATTTTTGTGCACACCAAGTGTTTAACAGTTTGTGTGAACCAAGTTTGGGGGGGAGACACTGTTATTAAGGCATCCGAGAATCAATGGCTTCGCAACCCACATCGAAACGACAAAGGGGAGAAAGTTTAAGGCCCGCACAACTGACAAGGACCTTTGATCATCGTAAATTTGTAAGTGTCACCACCGCTGACCGGTACGACTATATGATGACAAAAGCCCTTACACCGGAGCGGGGGTTGGCATCGGACCATGTCGATAGGGAAATGATGCAGCAAATTTATCAGAATGGTTGGAACAAATTCACTGAAAAACCGGAACCCGCCACTGTCTACATAGTCAAGGAGTTCTATGCAAACGTCGAGGACAAAGCCCCCTACAATGCTTATGTGCGGGGTCGATTAGTACCGTTCAGCGCCGATGCTATCAACACCTATTATCAATTACGAGTGCCTCGATAATGTCAATATGCTAACCTACGTGATTTTGATCCAAACTATGAAGCGATACTCAAAGAAATGACTAAGCCGAGAACAACATGGATCAAAGGCCGGAAGCGAGGCAGAGTTTTTCATAGCAAAGATCTCAGTCAGTATGGTAAAATTTGGTATGCTTTCTTATGTGCTAAATTGTATCCGTCCCAACACACATCCGACGTGACCAAGGAGAAGGCACTACTATTGTACGCGATTGTGCAAGATTTTATCATTGATGTCGGGGCCATAATATGTTTTTCCATCCGCCGGTGATTACGAGGAAACCTTTCAGGCGGCTTGCCACACCCATCACTCATATGTGGGTTGTTTTGCCAAGCAGGTTTTAGATGGTCGGATGATGAACCTACGCAGATGCCGCTTTAGATACTAGATTCCAGAATGATAAATAAAGATTCGGTGTGGGTTTGGAGAAGTCCCATCCTCGAGGTCTGGGTTTTATTTTTCCATCGGCTTTGGAGGACGAAGTTGACGTTGCAGACACCTCGGAGGATGAGGATGAAACTGTGGGCAATCAAGGAACAAAAAAGGTACAGTAGTCCAAGGCATTATCGAGTCCTCAGTTTCTTGATTTTCAATGTCAAATGGATGCGCACAACAAGGCAACACGTCGGGAGATGCGGTGACTCGCATTAAGACAAGACCACATATTTGACACTATGAACATGTCTTTTGCTTCAATCAATACGACACTTCAGAGCTTCAATCTAGCTGCACAATTTCCATACCAGTAGCCCATGCTAATGCCAAGGTTTTCGCCCAGTGACTCCGAGGAAGAAGATCAACCACCACCATCCCAGACTTAGTCGATTGCAGGGAAGTCCTCACACACTTTATTGTCATTATCCATACAATGAGGGCATTGTAATACTTAAGTTTGGGGGATTTAATTACATGTTTTCATGCATAATGTCATTGGTTAGGTTTATATTTGTCATTGCATTCTAGCTTTGCATATTAATTTAGTAATTTAAGTGCATACATAGTAACTTAGGTTATTTTTGTTATTGCATTTTTATTTTTGTTATTGATGCATTTTGTTATGTTATGAACTAAAAAAAAATTAGTTAAATATTGTGTTTGCATATGTCCAGCAGTGTTGTAGTTCATGTTATTTTGGGCCAATGATGAGATTGAGACTAAGTTAACAAATATAACATTGATTATTAGAACTGTGATATAGTTTCTGTTATGAATCGAATCTTATGCTTGTTTGAAACTGGTATAAAAAGGGAATCATGTAACAACATCTGTTTTGACTAGTTAGTTCAAATTGATACATAAAGATTTTCTAAAGGATAATGCTAGGGTGAATGAGAAAATGACAAGGATAGGCAGTGAAAATGAAGAATTAGATAAGAACATAAGTTTGGGGGATAAAGGTAGTGTATATAAGCTTAAGAAAAAAAAAATATCTAGTTGAGTCTTGTGGTGGGTTGAGGGAAATATACTCCCAATAAACACGAGAGTGAGACGGAGCGTAAAACGCACTCACCAACCATTTATCAGATCAAAAAAATATAGTATGAAAAAAGACGAGAAATAAGAGCAAAGGGCCCCCATCAATGAAAAAAAAGAAAAAAGAAAAAAAACATGAATACCCTATTTGATCCCTTAATCTTGGTAAATGTCTGAATTCAGTTGGAACTTGTTTATTTTTGAAACTTTTAAGTTTGCGTTGTATGGTTCCTTCTAAGAAACTGGTTATGTATTAAATTTGAGTCCGTATCACTTATAATGGATGTTAAACACACATGCACACTATACCAGTGATAATGGTTTAAGATTTGAGAACTAATAAGGAATTATTGATTGGTTTTGGTGATTAATATTGTAGAGTTTGCTCCAGAGGCTAGTGAGATAATTTTGATTCTGTGATACTGTTGGATTCGTAATCATATAGATTAGATACATTCCATCACATTGCTTTGCATAGTATGTAGTTTGTTTTGTGCTCGAGGACTAGCACGGTTTAAGTTTGGGGGATTTTGATAAGTGGATTTCACATCCATGAATTGACGTTCATTTTAAGCTTTGTTGTTGTTAATTCTTTTTGTTCATGTTTACTTTTCACTTATTTTGTGTTATTTTGTATGTAGGATGGGTGGTGTGGTGAATGAGTGAAAAAAGGGAGAATTTGGAGCAATTATGGTTGCAAGTATGAAGTTTAGGCAAATCAACTAACAGAACCTACCCCCGCCGGGATGGGCCTATTTTGCCTATTATGACTTGTCAAGGGCTGGGTCTTCAATATCGATTAACAGATCATGCTCTTTAAAGGTCATGTTTATAAACATACACCCCAGCAAATGGCTATTTATATAGTATACACCCGTCTTAAAGGAGGGGTCTCGAAAAAGTGGACTCTTCTATCTTGCCTTGAATTCTGCTGGGACATGAATATTAGCATTTGGATAGCATATGGACTCTGTTGAGCATGGGATTTCGACCAAGACTTGTGTGTTGGATATCTATTACTCATTAACAACAGATTGAACACACACAAGGCACGTTACGAAGATTAATTCCAGATTTTCCATAGCAAGCTTTGGAGGAAGACTTTGAGGAGATTTTCGTGTCGATTGCAGATTTAGGCTACATGAAGGGTGTTTTTCACTATTATTTGTCTTAGTCTTATATTTGTAATTGAAAGGATGTTATCTTTAAATTATTCAGTTATTATTTCATTCATGATGAACTAATTCACTTGTTAGGCTTATGATGGATCCTTAAGTGAAACAATGGTTTTATAACTTTGATTTTCAATTCAATAAACTAATTTCCAGTTTATCTATATTAATTTGAGCTTGAATTTATGAATTGTCTGATCAAAGATTCTTTGTGGATTTGTGTAGAATTGAGAGAGGATATACGAAACTAGACTTAGTTAATATAGCATGTGTTCATGAATTTTGTGAATAGTAGAATCTTGATGAATGTTAAGGTAGAGATATGATTGACATCGCATGTAATCGGATAGAGAACTTAATCTTAAACCTTCTTTAATTTTAATTTACATAGAGATATAGTGAGTTAGTTGATTAAGGTGTTTAACCTGTTTCTATCTAATTTGTGGATTGAAGTTAATACATTATTAGTGCCTCGAGAGGTGGTTAGTGCTACATTCGCATTCTTGATTAATAAACTAGAATAGTGAGTTGAATTGGATTAAAGGTGTAAAAATCGGAGTGAAGCTTAGGGTGAAATCATAAGTCTAATTCTCCATTAATTGTTTGAAATTTCAGTTTTAATACTTGCGATTGTTTTGTGATAGTGTATTTATTAATAATTTAGATTTTATAATTTTTAATCATTGAATTGGATAGTTTAATAAAATTAGGATTAATAGAAAATTGATAATTGTGAGGTTAAAATTCTTACTAAATTGTCTCTGTGGGAACGATACTCTACTTTCACTTTATTACTTGTTGACCACGTATACTTGCGTGTTGTGCGTAACTAGATTTTACCCAACAGGACTTCCAAGTACAACTAAAGGATACAACGCGATTTGGGTGATAGTGGACCGGTTGACAAAGTCCGTTAACTTTTTTCCAATTAGGGTCAAGTATAACTTGGATCAGTTAGCTAAACTTTATGTTAAGGAAATAATTTCCAGACATGGAGTACCAGTTTTGATTGTGTCAGATCATGATCCACGATTCACATCAAACTTCTGGAGGAGTCTACAGGAGTAGTTGGGAACGTAGTTAAAGTTGAGTACAGCATATCATCCACAAACCGGTGGACAGAGATAGAGAACAATTCAGACGTTAGAAGATATGCTAAGATCTTGCATCGTGGAATTTAAGGGTAGTTGGGATGATCATCTACCATTAGTAGAGTTTGCATATAATAATAGTTATCATGCATGCATAGGTATGCCGCCTTATTAAGCTTTATACGGAAGAAAGTGAAGGAAACCACTATATTGGGACGAAGTGGGAGAACGTTGAATGCTAGGGCTAGAATTAGTGTAGCAAACAACGGATGTAGTGAAGTTGATACGAATGCATCTCGTAGCAGCTCAAGACAAATAGAAAAAGTATGCGGACTCCATCGAGAAAATAGGGAATTTGAAGTAGGCTCTTACGTATTTCTAAAGGTATCTCCCTGGAAAGGAAAGATATGCTTTGGAAAGAAGGAAAAGTTACGTCCAAGGTTTATAGGACCTTTTGAAGTGTTAAAACTGGTAGATGAGGTAGCTTATATGATAGTATTACCTCCAGACCTAGAACAAATACATAACGTGTTTCACGTATCTGTATTATGTTCTTATAAGCTGGATTATAAGCACGCAATAGAGTATGAGCCTATTCACATCGAGAAGGACTTAACGTACGAAGAGATGCCGATTCAAATTATCGATAGAAAAGAGCAAGTTCTGGGGAACAAAGTTATACCTTCCGTGATGGTGTTATGGAAGAACAACGATGCAGAAGAAGCAACGTAGGAATTGGAAGAAAAGTTAAGGAAGGATTACCATCATTTGTTTACGTAATGTGAGACGAGATTCTGGGGACAGAATCTTTATAAGGGGGGAAGAATATAACCACCGAGAAATTCTGATCCATTGTAAAATAATTTGTTTTAATTAAATAATGAATACAATTATATTATTTGTTATTATTATGTGTTAGTAAGATGAATGTCGTTCTATAACCTAGAAATTTCAGAATGTCATAGTATTTTGACTACGTGAAGGAATTAAAGTGTTTGAATTTTCAAGACAAAAATAAAAGTTTTTCGAGAAATTTTCTGAAAAATACTATTCACTAATTTCTGCTCAGGAATTATTTTTGAACTTCTGAGAAATACATAACGATAAAATATCAAGGTGAGGTGGATTATGTAATAATAATTCAAGTATGGAAAACGTTGTTTTTCGCATGCGGACTTAATTCGAGAATGTTAGGAAAAATAAAGCGCTAAAGGAGCTAAAGTGATGATTATATGATATGTAGGTATTGTACGAGGAAATGAATATGAGTATGATACGAAGTATTATACGAGTATGTATGAATGATGGTATGTCATATATATTGAATAAGTATATGAGTGAGAATACGATAATAATACGTAAACAATACGTTATAATGCTTTAAGCCAAATGAAATGGACTTGTACGATTATGTGGCAATTGGTATCCAATAGAAGCAATGTGCAAGCCCAAGTGTAAGTAATGCTAAAGTCCAATTAAGTTTGTTAATACAAGCCCAAAAGCTTAAGTTAAGCAAATTAAACCTAAAGCCCAAATTATTAATTCAATGGGTTAGGGTGACCCATGGGGAAACTCATGATCACATGGTTGAATATGATAACCAAGTAAATAATGTGAGGACCAAGTGAATAATGTAATGGCCAAGCAAAGGAAGTATTGAGCAAGTTAACTTAAATGTGAAGTAATGAATAGTAAGGAGGTTTGCTAAGGAGGTGGGATTGGCTATGGACTAAAATGCCCTAACCTTGGTTTTCCTATAAATAGAGAACCTTGGATTTCATTAGTTGTTTGTTAACTTTCACCAATAACTTAAGTGCTTAATTGTTAGAGAGAATAAGTAAGAAAAAGTTAGACTTCCATTGTTAGAAAAGAAGAAAAGCTTGATCATCAAAGGTAATGATCCTATGTCATTAATCTTCCATCTCTACAATTGTAGGTTAATAAGAGAAGTGATAAGTTATGAATAATCTAAGGACTTAAGTCTTAATAAGCCGTCAATAAGCACTTTGATCATAGATAAGTTATGAACTAAGGAAGAATTTGTAACATGTTTACATGAATGAAGTTTGTATGAGAAGAAGAGGTAAGAATGATGGTTAGAAGATTTAAACTATCATAAGTCATGTGAAATGAAAACATAAGTAGTTTATACTTTTATAAGTTATAAACTCATAAAGCACAAGTAATAACTTACCATGTAAATAAGTTGATATGAAATGAGTAGGTTAAGATGTTAATACGATGGAAATAATCAATTTGAAATGATGAACAAATCATAAGTAACGAAGTTATGCCAGAATTCACACGATTGGACGATAATCGTCGAATTCGTGAAACTCTCAGGTTAGAAGTTAAATTTTGATTTTGAGCTCGAAAATGTTTGTTTTCGATGGGAACAAGTCTTATTTGGTATTATAGAGTTGCGAACTAAAAAATGACTGAATTATGACTTAGAACGAAGAAACGAGCGTTGAACGTTCACGAACGTTTATCATTTTTGTTAAAAATGAACCATTAGGTGAATTTTGAGTTAACGAAGTCAAAAATGTAAAATTCTAGCATGAACACGTAGAGTATATGATTTGTGAGCTAATAGCTTTTGAACTAGCAAATTCGGACTTAAAATGATCAAATTTGGAGTCCGGGAAGTTCGTTGTGCAAATCAAAACTGTTAATTGTCTAGTGCACGGAGTCAAGTTTGTCGTGGCCAAATTTAAGGCCAAAGAGTGGCTGACTGACACTGGTGTCTGATGCCTAGACATCTTGAAGAGTCACATGACCACGACAGATAATCTTTGGGACTCTTGCGATCCGAGTCCGGATCTTGCACACTGTAGAGTGGCACCCATGTTATGACATATAGAGGAAGAATTGGCGTTGCAGCGCCAAAAGTGAGAGAACCCTATTTGAAACTCGTGTCACAGTGCTAGTTATAGAGTAACAGTTAGAGCCGGAGTGCCAGCCTTAGGGTTTGCACAGTAAAGAAAGGTTATGAAGATATAAAGAAATGTAGTTGGTTAATGATGAAGTACAACATTAATTAACTTAATGTAGCATTGTTTAAAGTATTTTAAACCTTAAAGTATGATCACTAAAGGTTGAAAATAATCAATCAAACTTAAATGTAATGGCAATGTTAACTATAAGTGGCAAGCCAGAACCAATTGTAACAAATCTAATACATGATTAGATTGAGAAGAAGGGTAAGATTCATTAGGAACCATGTATGTTTATTCATGATCTAACGTGTTATGCATGTGATCATCTATTGTAGAGACTTTAAAGACTTAAAGTGAACGTGTAATAACAATAGTAGACGCTGACGGCAAATATTCTAACCCTTGTCTATGTTCAACCTAGACAAGTTTTGTGATTCATGTATTCTTATGCATGAATTGATGTATGATGAAGTCAAAGCCAATTCTTTCAGCTAGACTTAAAATGTTTGGATTTCTTATAATCTATCGAAGTATGGTCAATGTTTTAACAAACTATATTGGTATGGTTTTCAAATTAAGACTAATTATGCTAAACAAATGTTTTGTCGTCAAACGACAGGCACGTGAGGTTGCCACAACTTTTACGTACATACGTTTAAAGAATGTAGTGTTGATCAACATAGAGTACTATAGGCTGATCACCTAGACATGCTCGCAAGTAATACCGGCCTTACGGACTTAGTGCCGGGTTGTCCTTTTCAAAAAAAGTATGAAATGTTCAAGGTCTTGGACCGGAATTGATGTTTTACTAAATGTTGTCATTGTAAAACGTTTTAAAGATAAGAGAACTGCTATTTTGAATTATCGATAGTACTTCATAACTATTGTTCAATTATTGAAGATATATGATTTGTAGGATTCAAGCATGTCGTTTAAATGGAATTGTTATACTTGTTAAGCTAGTTATGCTCACTCTTGCTTGAACCATATGAATGCAGCTAAGACCAAACGGACCAAAGGATCAGGCAAAGATAAAGGGAAGGCTAAGTCGAACCTGTAGATTACTTATGTAATAGTATAGGTGAATGATGTTAATATTTGATATTATGACAAGAACAAATGTAACGGTTATAAAGAACTTGGGGAATGGTAATATTGGTTTGGAATATATATAAGACATATTCATTCTTTTGAGGTATTTCAATTTAATGTTTGTGTGAACTGTAGCATCGAGTAGCACCATATGTCGGGTTGGAAGATACTCGGATTTGGGGGCGTCACAGTAGATTTGAATTGGTTGCACCAACTCAACCGATTTTGAAAAGGTTTGCAAGAGACCCAATGGTTGGACACTATTTAACTGGTCTTGGAAACTGATATTCATTAGGTTCGGGGGCTTGATTAAGCGAAGGGGGTGTTAGACACCCCCCGACTTCCTTGAAAACATGATTACCACAACTTTTCAATTAACTTTTATCTCTCTGTGTGTATGTGTGCATGTGTTGGGCCTATGTGCAATTATCTGGAAGTAGTGTTATGCCTCGTTTGCACCTATATACAAAGGGTTTAACTTGTATATAAAATTTCAATTTTTACAAGATATAGCAATGATGTTTTGGAAAATAGTTTTTCAAACCCTTATGCTCAATAGTAATTGAGGCCTTTGATACTTCTATTTTATAATGTATTCAGCTTGATTGCTTTTATTTTCGAGATGCAAGGCATCTTCGAGAAAATAAGATACATAACAATGTCGAATTCCTTTTGGCATGAGAGCCAACTAAGGATATCCAAACACCGTAGATAATTTGCAAGGTGATTGCAGCTGAGAAATGTCCATCGTGGGAACCGAATCTAGATTCAGAGGCTGAATCTTCGATCACATGATTCCTAGGCTCACATGCAAAAGTAATATGTACAAAAGCTAGAAAAAGAACTAGATTTGAATAAATTTAAATCATTCTACCTTCAACAGTTCCAGTTTAGTCACTTTTGAACCGATCAAAGTTAGAAATAGCCACATTTAGACAAATCTAGCCCATAGACTTGAATATTAAATATCTACATTATGAAAGCAGTTAAAGTAGATATATAAAAGCAGTAAATATATATAGGTGTATATATATATATAGATGATCAACTGCAGGACTTTGAAATGCAAAAATATATATATACAGAGAGAGAGAAAGAGTAAGGATCAAGAGCATTCCCCTTAAATATCATTCCTCCTTAAATAACACTCCTTTATTAAAACTACGTCGTTTTGGAGTCTTTTTTAAAAAACAAGTGGGGTCATGGGTGGTATTTTTGTAAATAAAAGGAAATCTAGTGGGACCACTCTCTTTTAAAAGACTCCAAAACGATGTAGTTTTAATAAAAGAGTGTTATTTAAGGAGGAATGTTTTTTAAGGAGAATGCTCTTGATCCTTACTCTCTCTCTCTCTCTCTCTTCTTTCTATATATATATATATATATATATATATATATATATATATGTATAAGCGATAAATGGCCACGAAGTAAACTCCATGCCTGACAGAAATATAAATATATAGAATATCCAGAGCATTTACAGTTTATATATATATATATATATAAACAATAAAAAGCCACGAAATACAAGCTTACAACCCCGCCGAGGGCGGGGCTACGGGGCATAGTATTCTTCTATCTGGTTTTAGTTACTATAAGAACATAAGCTAAAGTGTTTGGGATGCCTTGGGACTCATATTGGTGTGGAATTGCAATCAGAATGCATGTCTTAGCAATATATCTGACATCAAATAATAGGATGCAAAGAATTCAGAGCAATTAACATTGAAAAAAAGGACAGATTTTGGAGCAAGCATTGGAGTGAAGATATTTGAAGGATTTTCATATTAATTGTAAATTGGGCTAAAGAGAAGGGTGGTTCTGAATTTATTCTTTTATTTTAGTTTTATATTTGTAATTGAGAGGATGTTTTCTTTAATTACTTAAGTTTTTATTTCATTGATGATGAACTAAATTACTTTTTAGGCTTATGACGGATCTTTAGGTGGAACGATGATTATGTAACTTTGATTTTCAGTTTAATAAGCTATTTCTCAGTTTATCTATATTAATTTGTGTTTAAATTTATGAATTGCCTGATCACTAATTCTTTTTGGACTTGTATAGATTCGAGAGAGGAAATACGAGTCTAGACTTAGTTAATATAGCATGTGTTGGGTCATGATGTTTCTCCTATTGGGCCGAGTACATTGGGCCTACTTCTTTGATTAGTCCATTGGGTCCTCATTATTGAGTCTTAAAGTTACTAGGCCTGGTCATTATATTATTTTTGTTGTGTCCTTTTAAGATCGGGTCGGATCAGTGGATCGACCCATTAGATATTTTAATATCTCTATCTTTGACTTGTAATGATGAAAAAGGAAGGTTGTTGACTGTTGTGACTGCAAATCATTAATGTGGATGGGATTATAACCGGACGGCGGCAAAAACAGTGCATGGGAAAGGTGACAGCCTACATGCAATCCCAAGAAATCAACGAGGAGTAGGGGTTGTGTCGGGACGGCGTTGGTGGTGGTGGCACGATGAAAAAGCAAGCAGAGAGTATAACCTAGCAAGGAAGTCTTAAAGAAAAGGTACACACACACACTAACAAATGATAACTCTCTCTCAATACACTAGATATTATTATCCTCCATTGTTAATCCTTGAGACCACTGTCTTGACTCTCACTTTGAAGTTATCCCAAGCCCTACCGAACCGAAATCAAGCTTTTGGGGTTGATCATGTTTACTGTGCAGGATCAGGGTGTCTTACGTGATTGGGACGTCAGAAAAGATCTTGGCGTTAACATTGGCGCTAGAAGTAGGGGTGTGTTCTAGTGTCCTTGAGTTTTCAATCACAAAGTTTCATTTGTTCTACGTCAGAAAGAATGGTGAGGAGTAGAACTAGTACACCGGAGGGACAACTGATGGCTATAAGTTCATCCTTGCCTCGTGTTTCAGTTAAGGATCGTCTAGGTCCTTTCAAAACTGCTCTTGAGAGTACGGCTTCCAAGCATGATTCAGGGGATTCTCGTTCGAGAGCCCATGGTGAAGCCCAAAGGAGATTGGTCTTTGCTGCTGACAAGGAACGTGATCATGGCCGAAGGCGAGTAGAAGGCACCCCACCTAGAACTCCAAGACCAAGTGATCGGGACAACAAAATTTGCTAAAATTTGGCGAAGATGGTGGACGAAGCAGATAAAGCTTTAGAGTTTCTCTTGAAGCAGATCGAGGATATAGCTGAACATGTGCTTCGGATTGCCGAGCTGAAGGACGAGGCATCCAATTATGTGCAGGTCCTTCGGATGGCAGAGCTGGAGCAGGTCTTTCGGATGGCAGAGCTGGAGCATGTCCTTCGGATAGCAGTCGTTTCTCAAGGTTATCTGGGAGATTGGGCTGCTATTGATTCTGATTGTCTCCTGGGGTTATCTTCGGGGTTAAAACTAAGTCTCTCGGGGTTATCTCCGGGGTTGAAACGGTATTTTTTGATGTTATCTCCGAAACTTGAACTAGATCCCTCATGGTTATCTCCGATGTTGAAACTGGATCTCCTAGGAGTATCTCCGGTGTTGGAACTGATCTCTCGGGGTTGTCTCCAAGATTGAAACTGACTTGACTTCTAGGGTTATTGATAAGTGGTTTTATACCCCACAAATCAGTTCTTAATTCAAGCTTAATCGGTGTTAATTCCTTGATTTTACTGTTTTTTTTTACTTATTTAGTGTTATTTTGTGTGTAGGTTAGGTGGTGTGGCAATTGATCAAAAAGGGTGAAATTGTGGAAAAAATGTGGCAAGCAAGGAGCAATTCAAGTCAACTAGCAGAAGCTACCCCCTTGAGGCGAGACTTTTACTTTTTACGCCTAACACCATTTGGGGTGAGGGGTCTTGATATCAATTAACGGTGATCTACTACTAGCGCACGGGGTGGGCACAATATTAAACTTACAACCCGTAGAGAAAGGGAAATGCGAAGCGAGTATTCTTCTATTTGGTTTTAGTTACTACAAGAACATATGCTTAAGTGTTTGGGATCCCTTGGGACTCATATTGGTGTGGAATTGCAATCAGAATGCATGTCTTAGCAATATATCTGACATCAAATAACAGGATGCAAAGAATTCAGAGCAATTAACATTGAAAAAAAGGACAGATTTTGGAGCAAGCATTAGAGTGAAGATATTTGAAGGATTTTCATATTAATTGTAAATTGGGCTAAAGAGAAGGGTGGTTCTGAATTTATTCTTTTATTTTAGTTTTATATTTGTAATTGAGTGGATGTTTTCTTTAATTACTTAAGTTTTTATTTCATTGATGATGAACTAAATTACTTTTTAGGCTTATGGCGGATCTTTAGGTGGAACGATGATTATGTAACTTTGATTTTCAGTTTAATAAGCTATTTCTCAGTTTATCTATATTAATTTGTGTTTGAATTTATGAATTGCCTGATCACTAATTCTTTTTGGACTTGTATAGATTCGAGAGAGGAAATACGAGTCTAGACTTAGTTAATATAGCATGTGTTGGGTCATGATGTTTCTCCTATTGGGCCGAGTACATTGGGCCTACTTATTTGATTAGTCCATTGGGTCCTCATTATTGAGTCTTAAAGTTATTAGGCCTGGTCATTATATTATTTTTGTTGTGTCCTTTTAAGATCGAATGCCGGATCGGTGGATCGACCCATTAGATATTTTAATATCTCTATCTTGGACTTGTAATGATGAAAAAGGAAGGTTGTTGATTATTGGATTGCAAATCATTAATGTGGATGGGATTATAATAAGTGGCGTGGCAAAAAGCGATGCATGGGAAGGTGACGACCTACATGCGATTGGCAAGAAATCAGCGAGGAGTAGAATGTTTGTGTTAGACGGTAGTGGGTGGCACGGTATACCGGGCAAGAGAGTATAACCTAGCAAGGAAGTCTTAAAGAAAAGGTACACACACACTAACAAATGATAACTCTCTCTCAATACACAAGATATTATTATCCTCCATTGTTAATCCTTGAGACCGCCTGTACTGACTCTCACGCTTGAGCTATCCCCCGATAGTCGAAGCCGTCAAGCTTTTGGTGTTGATCGTGTTTACTGTGCAGGATTAGGGCATCTTACGTGATTGGGACGTCGGAGAAGATCTTGGCGTTAACATTGGTGCTAGAAGGAGGGGTGTGTTCTAGTGTCCTTGAATTTTCAATCACAAAGTTTCATTTGTTCTACGTCAGAAAGAATGGTGAGGAGTAGAACTAGTACACCGGAGGGACAACCGATGGCTGTAAGTTCATCCTTGCCTCGCGTTTCAGTTAAGGATCGTCTGGGTCCTTTCAAAAGTGCTCTTGAGAGTACGGCTTCCAAGCATGATTCAGGGGGTTCTCGTTCGTGAGCCCATGGTGAAGCCCGAAGGAGGTTGGTCTTTCCTGTTGACAACGAACGTGATCATGGCTGATGGTAAGTAGAAGGCACCCCACCTAGAACTCGGCACCGAAGTGATCAGGACAACAAGGCTGCCAAGCTGGCGAAGATGGCGGATGAAGTAGATAAAGCTTTGGAGTTTCTCTTGAAGCAGAGCGAGGATATAGCTGAACATGTGCTTTGGATTGCCGAGCTGAAGGATGAGGCATCCAATTATGTGCGAGTCCTTGAATGGCGGAGAGCCGGAGCAGAGTCCTTGGATGGCGTAGTGGAGCGGAGTCCTTGGGTTGCGAGCGTAGCTAGTGCAGATCCTTCGGATGGCGTGATTGGAGCAGATGATTGGATGGCAGAATTTGAAGGGCGAGGCGTCAATTATGTCCATCTGAAAGATGTAGTAAGCGATCTATACACTTTAAAGACATGTCTCAAGGTGATCTTCATGACCGAAGAAGACCAAGGAACCATACTCCTGAGCATCCGAAGAGGGTACCTCACTCTATCGGTTCTCGGGATTATGGTCGCAGCAGACGAATAAGTTGATCTAGAGAGTATACACCTTAGAATACAAATAAGTCATTCTGCCTCGAGTATTCTCACCACAGTGACAAAAATCTCCACCAAAATAGATCCAGAAATCACACTCCCGAGAATCCACTGAGGGCACACCGCCCTATGGGTACTTGTCTTCTGAGAAATCCATCTAAAGCTACAAAAGATCGGACCGTTCAGAAGAAGCTTTGAGGAGGTTTATGTCCCAATCAGCAAAAGCAGAGCTCATGGATGTTGTGTGCAGACAGATATTCTACTTCGGACAATCAGTGCGGCAGGCTGTCAAATTCAGATTTAGCACAAAAGATTCACTTTTTCACAATTAATCTTCTTTCTATTGGTCCTAAGTCCACAATGGTGTAAGGAGGACGGGGGGGGGACTCGCTGACCATTCGATGGTAGCCTTTTTGGCAGGTGGTCCTTATGAATTTGTCAGGCCCTTCAGGGTAGGCAAACTTCATCGGTGTAAGGAGGACGGGGTGGACTCGCTGGCCATTCGATGGCAGCCTTTTCGGTAGGAGTGTCCTCATGGGTTTGTTTCACCGCGAGTGGTAAACAAATTCCATAGTCCTTTTAATTTTGTTTTACAGCGAGTGGTAAACAAAAGGAACCGAAGTAAGGAGGTATGGTCAGACTCGCTGGCCATTCGATGGCAGCCTTATTGTCAGGTGTGTCCTTATGAATTTGTTTTACCGCGAGTGGTAAACAAATTCCATGGTCCTTATAAAATTATTCTACCCTGAGTGGTAAACAAATATCCTTATATACTTGTTTTACCCCAAGTGGTAAACAAGATCTTGATGATGCAAAAAGGATCAGCCGAATTCACCTTATACATGGCCTGCCTCACACTTCGGAAATGATAAGTATGCATTACTTTATTTTGTTCAAGTGTTGAGTTCGGTTCATTCAGTTCAGTTCACTATGTTTAGTATTATTCTTCAATTTAACTGTTATATGACTTGTCTGATTCATAATTTAAGTTAAGTTCACAGGAATCTTATACATTTTTCATGTTGATTGATGATGAATTATTGACAAGAAATGTTCACCCAGAAGTAATAAGGCATGAAGTTGATATTTCATTAACTGTTCACAAAAAGTTAGGATTTTTGCAGAAAGTTCTACAGATAAAGATAAAGGGGAGGTCATGTTCAGGCTTCTTCCTTGTCATCGCCGCCTTCTAAAGAATCTAGAAGAGATGGACCTACCTTGGCCGCAACAAGCTTTTCTTGCCTTCGGCAGATTTTTATATCCTTTGGCATACATATGGACGATTTCATCATTCAGCTCGGCGGATTTTCTTTATGCTGCCTGGATTTCCTTGCGAAGGTCTTCGGTTATTAGCATACCAAAATTCTTAAGGGCCCGAGGCTCTTTAAGCTCTTCTTGAAGCTTATGACGATATACCACGAGTTACGAAGGATCCAGACTAGACATCAAATCCCTGTTATATCAAAGATGACTCGACTTTCGAATGGCGTTATCCCTTCGGACGGTATTCTCTTCGGCATTCTCTTCGGTATCCTCTTCGGCTCCTTTGTATTTGAGACGAAGATACCCAAAGATAGCGTTTGCCTACAGATGACTATTATTAGTCAATCAGTTCAAATTGATGGGCAACAATGTAAATTCCATGGTCCTCATAAAATTGTTCTACCCCGAGTGGTAAACAAATGTCATTATATACTTGTTTCACCCCGAGTGGTAAACAAGATCTTAATGGTGCAAAGAGGATTAGCCGAATTCACCCTATGACTGATCTGTCTCACACTTCGGAAACGATAAGTATACATTACTTTGTTTTGTTCAAGTGTTGAGTTCGGTTCATTCAGTTCAGTTCATTGAATTCAGTTCATTTTATTTCTTAAATGTTATATGTCTTATCTGATTTATAGCTTAAGTTAAGTTCATACACGTCATTGGTGCTGAATTATTGACAAGAAACACATTATACAGAAGTCATAAGAAAGGAAAGTTGGAATTTCATTAATAAAATAATTGTTTACACAAAAAGGGAAGAGATCTTTACAATAAAAAGTCCTAATATTAAAACGAATCAATCAGACTCAGGAAGCACCTTCATCTTCGGAGTCAAGAAGGGCTGGATCCAATTAAGCTGCAGCCAGCTTTTCCTTGCCTCGATCTCGGCAGACCTCATACCCTTCAGAATAACCCTTCAGAATTTCAGCATTTAATTCATCAGAGGCCCGGTATTCAGTTTGAATCTGTTTGCAAACCACTTCAGTCAGAAGAGGACCTCGCTCCTCAAGCGATTTTATCTAGCGACGAAGTTTATGACGCTTGGCCCTATATGCCTCCTTGTCGTCCTGAGCCTTTGCCTGAACTTCACCAAGTTGAATCGCAAAGCTTCGATTGGTTGAGGCGAGTTCTTCATTTTTGGTCTTCAGAATCAAATTCTCTTCAACCAGCCCGACATTTATATCAGTCAATGACTGCTGACTGGCCTTGGTCGCCTTCAATTCCTCTTCAATTGCCTTCCGTTCGTCCTCCGACGCCTTCAGGCCCTCTTTGGCTTGAGTTAAGTCTTTCCAAAGACCTTCATTAGTGTGAAGAACGTCTTCGTGTTCGCTTCTCTCCCGAGCCAACGATGCCTTCAACATATTAATTTCCCTTTTTATGGCCTCCTCTTCGGCCTCAGCATTTACATGTCTAGGACGTAAACACCTAAAGACTGCATTTGCCTGCATATGTTTAATAGTATCCAATTAGTTTCGGATACTCAAGCCAGAAAAGAAATGTATAAGTAAGAATACTATTACTTACCATCGCCAAATAGCTCAATCCTTTATCAAGCAGATCCCCGTCCGAATGGTTACCGAATCGGTGATCGTCGGTTTCCCGAACGAAGGTATCAAAGAGCTGAAATGGGAAATTAGCATTGAACCGAGGCCATAATGTCGGTGATCCCATGGCATCATTCTGAAATTCTTGTGACGAGGGCCCTGAGGGAAAAGGCATGGTTTGGTCACGAGGTGGAGAGGGATCCATGTATATGTTTTTAGGTGAAGGGGATCGAACCGGAATGAATTCACGTGGTAGAGATGGGGCGGAAGCCGAACTTGGATGATTGCCAGAAGGATGTTTCCTCTTCCTGGACAGTGCTGGCACGATTTCGACTCGTTCTTCTTCGTCAGAAACTTGAATCTCAACCGGGATTGGTGGAGGGAGTTCGGTTGAGGAGGGAAGTATTCTAAGTTCTTCTGCTGATAAAGGGGTAACTTTGGTTCTTAATTTCTTCACTCGAAGAAGGTTTTTTCGATCATGGGCAGGCAGATCGAGCAAACCTCCTCGAAGGGAGGCTGGGTTGGTAGTCGGTTCAGGTTCTGGGGTAGGCTCAGGATTTGTCGGGGTGAGAATGGATTGAGGTTTTCAAATAGCTCATTTCTTCCTACGGGGTTGAAGAGCCTCTTCTAGTAGGGGAGGTTCATCGACACGGCTCCCTCACACAGGGTTCAAAGTGGTATGTGCTTCATGGGTTGGATCGGCTTCGGGTGTAGTCTCTAGTAGTGGAGGTTCAACAGTGTTTTCCGCAGACTTCCCGTCCAAGAAATCTTCAAGATCCCTTACATCCAAAGATGTTGGCTTGATCAAAGACACTACAAAAAGCAGAACACATATCAACATTTATATCATTAAAAGTTTCAAGTAAGTATGTGTCAGAATGATTCGGAACTTACATTTGTAATCATATAACCACGCTTGTTTGGTGAGAAGACCATAATCCCATTCCTTCGATGGGAAATTCTCGAAGAGCTCAATCATTTCACTTATCCGCTCATCGAAAATATCACCAAAATCAGCAGAAACCTTATCTTGCGTAGTCCAGTCCGGTAGAGAAGAGATCTCTAGCCCCTTGACGAAAAACCACCCCTTATGCCATCCTTTGTTGCTGGAAGGGGTGGAAATCAATGAGGAGGCATATGAATTAATAGAGAAAATGGCAGCTAACAACTACCAGTGGCCCACGGCAAGAATGACACAAGCTAAGGTAGCTGGAGTGACGGCATTAGCAACGCGGATTTCAGCGCTCTCTAATAAAGTGGATGCTTTGTCGGGGGGTCCAGACTCAGCAGGTTGTAGTTATTTGTGAATTGTGCGCGGGTGAACATCCGATGAAACAATGTGCAATCAACCCAGCATCAGTGCAATTTATGGGTAGCTACAACAGGATTCCACAGAACATGTACCAGAATGCATACATACAGGGGAATAGGAATCACCCTAATTTTTCGTGGAGTAATAACCAGCATCAACAAGCTCCACGACCATCTTATCCCCCAGGATTTCAGAATCAACATCAACAACCAGCTCAACATCAAGAGAGGAAAACAAATTTAGAGGAGTTATTATCAAAGTATATAACAAGCAACGAAGCAGCCATGAAATCACAAGCAATAGCCATCAAGAATTTAGAAAATTAGATAGGACAAATTTCCTTAGCATTGAACAATAGACCACAAGGGACTCTACCGAGTGACACCGAAAGAAATTCGAAGGGAAATCACGTGCAGTGTCAGGCAATCACTTTGAGAAGTGGAAAACATCTAGATGGGAAAAGTGTAGAAAATTTAGTTAGAATGGATGACAAAGTTGATGAAAACAAAGTGGTTAAAGAAAAATAGGGTGAGGAAAAGAAAGTTGAACAAACAAATTTAGATGACAAACCAGTTGTGTATCCTCCACCATCGTTTCAGCAGAGAGTCCAAAAATAGAAATTGGATAAGCAATTCGCTAAATTTTTAGAGGTTTTTAAGAAACTTCAAATTAACATCCCTTTCGCAGAAGCCCTAGAGAAGATGCCAAGTTATGCTAAATTTATAAAGGGTATTCTATCTAGGAAAAAGAAGTTGGAAGATTTCAAAACCATGGCATTAACAGAGGAATGTAGCGCAGTTTTACAGTGAAAGTTGCCACCTAAGTTGAAAGATCCAGGGAGTTTTACCATTCCATGCACAATTGGGAATACAGTGTTCAACAAGTGTTTATGTGATTTGGGAGCAAGTGTAAACCTTATGCCATTATCAGTTTATACTGAATTAGGTTTATCAGCTCCAAAACCTACAAAAATCTCATTGAAGTTGGTGGATAGGTCAGTTACGTACCCAAGAGGCATTGTGGAGGATATTTTGGTTAAGGTAGACAAATTCATATTTCTCATGGACTTCATAATTCTTGATTTTGAGGAAGATAAGAACATCCCAATCATCTTAGGGAGACCGTTCTTGGCTACGGGTAGGACTCTCATCGAAGTTCAAAAAGGTGAACTAACCATGAGGGTCCAAGATTAAGAAATAATGTTCAACGTATTCAATGCCATAAAATTCCCTACGGATGAAGAAGAGTGTTTCAAGATGGATATCATTGATCACATAATCAGCGAGGACATGGTTAAAAGTTTGGCTAATGATCCATTGGAAACGACATTATTGGGAGATGAAGATTTAGATGATCCGGAGTTTGTGGATTATTTACAAATGTTAGATTCTCTGCCACGAGTTAGTAGATTTAAAGCACCATTTGAACCATTGCAAACGGAGGAAAGAGCCACAACAAGGATGAAACCTTCACTGGAGGAGCCACCTACACTTGAGCTTAAGCCACTCCCTAAACACCTCAGGTATGCGTATTTAGGCAATTCTAATACTTTACTTGTTATTATTTCTTTTGTACTTAACGAATTATAGGAAGATAAGTTGATGAGAGTGCTTAAAGAACATAAATCGGCTATAGGATGGACATTTGCAAATATCAAAGGAATCAGCCCATCCTTTTGCATGCACAAAATTCTGATGGAAGAGGATGCAAAGCCAACAGTGGAGCAACAAAGACGGCTCAACCCAATCATGAAAGAAGTAGTGAAGAAAGAAATCCTGCAATGGTTGGATGTGGGTATCATCTACCCAATTTTAGACAGCAAGTTGGTCAGCTCGGTTCAATGTGTACCGAAAAAGGGAGGAATGGCCGTGGTACAAAATGATGACAATGACCTAATTCCGACGAGGATAGTGACTGGTTGGAGGGTTTGCATGGACTACAGGAAGTTGAATAAGGCGACCCGTAAAGATCATTTTCCTCTGCCTTTTATCGATCAGATGTTGGAAAGATTGGCAGGCCACGAATTTTATTGCTTATTGGAGGGGTATTCGGGATATAATCAGATAGTCATTACTCCTGAAGATCAAGAAAAGACCACTTTCACAAGCCCATATGGCACATTCTCATTTAGGAGAATGTCCTTCGGCTTGTGTAATGCACCCGCTACCTTCCAACGGTGTATGATAGCCATCTTTTTGGACATGGTAGAGAAAAATATGGAAGTCTTCATGGATAACTTTTCTGTATATGGGGATGATTTTGATGCTTGTCTAGAGAATTTGGTGATAGTTTTAAAGAGATGCACAGAAACAAATTTGGTACTTAACTGGGAAAAGTGCCACTTTATGGTTGAGGAAGGAATAATTTTGGGGCACAAGGTTTCCGTAAAGGGGTTAGAAGTTGATAGAACAAAGATGGTAACAATTGAAAACCTTCCACCACCAACTTCAGTAAAGGGAATCCGTAGCTTTTTGGGACATGTCAGGTTCTACAGGAGATTTATAAAATATTTCTCTAAGATTGCAAAACCACTGTGCAGCCTTTTAGAAAAAGATTCAGTTTTTAAGTTTGATGACGATTGTAAGTTAGCATTTGACATGTTGAAGAAAAAGTTGACTACAACGCCAGTTATTGTCACACCGAATTGGACGTTTGAGTTAATGTGCGATACAAGCGACGATGGAATAGGGGCTGTGTTGGGTCAACGCCGAGAGAAGGTATTTTATGTCATATACTATGCAAGTAAGACACTTATGGAGACCCAAATGAATTACACAACTACGGAAAAGGAATTACTTGCAGTAGTATATGCCTTTGATAAATTTTGGGCATAATTGAACAGAACAAAGGTTGTAGTTTATACGAATCACTCGGCCATTCAGTAATTAATTTTGAAAAAAAGATGTCAAGCCACGCCTTATTAGATGGATTCTCCTTCTATAGGAATTTGATTTGAAAATAAAAGATAGAAAGGGGACGGAGAATCAAGTTGTAGATCATTTATCAAGGCTGGAAAACCCGGGTAAGGATGAAGAGGATTAGTGTGTAATTAATGAGTCATTTTCGGATGAGCAGCTGTTTGGAGTCAATGCAGAATTTATGTGGTACGCCGATTTCGCTAACTATCTAGTGAGCAACATCCCTCCCCCTGATCTTACACGATAGCAGAAAAAGAAGTTCCTACATGTCGTCCAGTGGTACATGTGGGATGAGCCATATCTATTCAAACAGTGTGCCGACAAGATGATTAGAAGGTGTGTGTTAAACAGCGAGGTGAAGAACATATTGCACGGATGTCACTCATCTGCATACGGGGGACATTACGGAAGTGAAAGAACAGCGGAAAAAGTTCTTCAAGACGGGTTCTATTGGCCTACATTATTTAAAGATGCCCACCAGTTTGTTAAAAGCTGTGATAGATGTCAAAGGGTGGGTAACATACCAAAGAATAATGAGACGCCACTACAAACGATCTTAGAAGTTAAAATTTTTGATGTTTGGGGCATGGATTTTATGGGGCCATTTCCTTCTTCCTTCGGTAATCAGTACATTTTGCTTGCGATTGACTATGTATCGAAATGGGTTAAAGCTGTAGCACTCCCAACAAATGATGCCAAGGTGCTTCTTAAATTCTTACACAAGGATATTTTTACAAGATTTGGCACACCAAGAGCTATTATAAGTGATGAAGGTTGTCACTTCTACAACAGATCATTTACAGCTTTGTTGGCAAAATATGGAGTTAACCATAAGGTGGCGATGACATATCATCCCCAAACAAGGGGGCAAGTGGAGTTTTCAAACAGGTAGGTGAACAGAATCTTAGAGAAAGTAGTAAACCCGAATAGAAAAGACTGGTCTATGATATTGGATGACGTACTATGGGCTTATAGGACTGCTTACAAAACACCAATCGGGATGTCACCATGTTAGTTAGTTTACGGAAAAGCATGTCACTACCTGTGGATTTATAACATAAAGTCTACTGGGCAATTCAGAAACTCAACTTTGATCAAGCAGTTGCAGGTGAAAAGAGGCTACTTCAGTTGAACGAACTCAATGAATTCTGACTTCAAGCTTACGAGAACTCTAAGTTATACAAAGAAAAGGTCAAGAAATGGCACGACCAGAAAATCATGCAAAGAACGTTCGAACCGGGGCAATCAGTATTATTGTTCAACTTAAGATTGCGGTTGTTCCTGGGAAAGCTAAAATCAAGATTGTCGGGTCCATTTACCATCAAAAGAGTTTTCTCACATGGCGTCGTTGAACTCTACAACATAAATCCATTGGAAACGTTCTAGGTTAACTATCAAAGGCTAAAGCATTATTGGGGTGGCGAATCCAACACGGATGTCATCGCAATCACACTAGCCGACGTACCATAAAAAGGGAGTAGTCAGGCTGAAAGACTTAAAATCAAGCGCTAATTGGGAGGAAACCCAATCATACTTTTATTCTTCATGTTTTTATTCATGTTCATCACATTGTAGTTTAGAATAATTAGTAATATAGAATAAGTTCATTTAATAATTAGTTAAGTTGCATTTTCTAGATAATCTCACCATCCATTATTAAAATTGCTCAATATCTACTCACATTTATGATTAATGGTATTTCAGGAACTTAACATGATGATGGATTAGAGTTGAAAGGAAGGAATGAGCAAAATAAGATGCACTAACAAAACCTATGCCTTACGAAATGGGTTCTTATTTTCAAAATAGAAAAGCAAGCTGGCCTTCAAAGATTCAACACCCGCTTCGGAAGCGGGGTCTCAAGTTCATCAGCAGATTGCAACCCAGCCGGGGTGGGCCTATAAGGCGTATTAACTCCCCTCCGGGGTGGTGGTCCAGAATATGATACATCAGGATTCAGCAGTTACACACTTTATTCACCCGATTATACTTCTTCTACTTATTCCTCAATTAAAACCCCACTCCTATACATCTTCAATCCACTCTCTACCCATGTTTTGGCAACTACATCTCCATCACTCTAATACATTCATTACCTTCCCATCCAACCCATAATTTTATACATTACACCCTCTCTATACAATCATATCTTCACAACACTCTAACCATATCTATTCTCACCCATTCAGAAATTCAATGGTGGAGTTCTTCTTAAGAGGATTGTTACAGCAAAAGAGGGAAGAAGAAAATCAAACACTTGGAGATATACAAAGAGTGAGTGGCTTGTTTCTACAGTTTCTCAACGCCTCTCACCATAGATGAAGCAAAATCATTAAGTTTGGGGGGGGGGGGGATTGCTTGTATTGCACACCAAGTGTTCGACAGATTGTTTAAGTGAAGTTTGGGGGAAGTTTTTGTGAAGCTCACCAATTCCAATTCAATGGCATCTAAAACGACATCGTAGAGGCAACGTGGAGAGAGTTCCAAAACCGCACCACCAACACAGACATTTGATAGACAAAAATTCATAAGTTCTGCCGACCGTTACGACTACATAGTGACAAAAGCACTCACACCGCAGCAGGGGTTGGCATCGGACCATGTCGATGGTGAAATGATGTAACAAATATATCATAAAGGTTGGAATAAGTTCATGGAAGAGCCTGAGGCCACAGTTTTGAGTGTGGTCAAAGAATTCTACGTTAATGCCGCGAATAAGGCCCCCTTCAACACTTTTGTGCGAGGTAGGTTAGTTCCTTTCAGTGTCGATGCCATTAACACATAATACCAGTTATGAGTGCCTAGACAATGCCTATACGCTCACCTACGTGACCATGATCCTGATTATGAGACTATTCTGAAGGAAATGACAAAGTCGGGTACTACATGGATCAAGGGTCAAAAAAGGGGCATTGTCTTTCACAGTAAGGATCTCAATAGGTATGGGAAGATATGGTACACATTCCTGTGTGCTAAGTTGTTTCCATCACGTCAGATGTGACCAAAGAGAAGGCATTACTTTTATATGCGATTGACAAGATTTCATCATCGACATAAGGGATATAATCTATTTTTCAATCCAACGATGCTTACGATGACCATTCTTGGGCGGCTTGCCACACCCATCGCTTATTTATGGGTTGTGTAGGCAAGAAGGAGTTAGATGGTCCGATTATGAGACAACCCAAATGCCGCTTTAGACACTAGATTCGAGAATGATCGCACGGTATGCAGTGTGGCCCGGGGGCGAGTCGCATCCTAGAGGAGTAGGCTTTGTATTTCCCTCAGGCTCGGAGAATGAGGCTGACGCTAAAGACACCTCAAATGACGACAACTTCCAGGGGGATGCGACAATGGGAGAGTAAGGAACATAGGCGACACCACAGCCCGAGGCCATATCTAGCCCTTAGTTCCTAAACCTTCAACACCAAGTGGATGAGCACAACAAGGAGGCCCGAAGAGAGATGCGGAGACTCGCAGCGAGGCAAGACCATATGTTTGAAGCCATGAATCTATCTTTCGCCTAATTAAATGCGACTCTCTAGAGCTTCAATCCCAATGCATAATTCGTATACCAGCAGCCAGCCCCAATGCCAAGGTTCCCACCTAGTGATTCACATGATGAACAACAGCCGCCACCACCCCAGGCTTAGTACACTCGTCACTTATTTACTGCTTTATCTATACAATGAGGACATTGTAATTTTCCAGTTTGGGGGATTTAGTTTAATTTTCATGTTTGCATATTTAGTTTTATTAGCTAGGTTTGCATATATTATTTCATATTTAAATGTTTGCATTCATGTAGTCATGTAGTTGCATAGTAATATAGGATTATAAATAGTGAATAATGGAATCTTGTGGTGGGTTGAGAAGAATCATGAAAAGCACTCCCCATAATCATAAGCGTGAGATGGAGCGTAAAACGCACTCACTACTTATCTAAAAAAAGAGAAGAGAATAAAATAGGAAATAAGAGCAAAAGCCCTCGTGATTGAAAAAGAAAGCATAAGTACCCTATTTGGACTCTTGATCTTGGTAATTGTTTGATTTTAGTTGGACTTCATCTGTTTTTGAGATTTTTAAGTTTACTCTGTATGATGCCTTATAAGAGACTTGTTATGTATTAAATTATAAATTGCATCAGTTAATTAGCATGTTGTTAAGCACAAACACACACTATACCAGTAATAACGGTGTAAGATTCAAGGATTGATAAGGAATTGTTGATTGGTTTTGATACGAAGTGCCGTCGTGTTTGCTTGATTTCTCTGAGGCCGGTTGAATAAATTTGATTCTATGATGACTGCTGGATTCATAGGCATATAGATTAGAAGCATTACATATCATGGCATTGCATTGCATAGTTTAGTAGTTTTGTTTCGTGCTTGAGGACTAGCATGGTTTAAGTTTGGGGGATTTTGATAAGTGGGTTTTATACCCACGAATCGGTTCCTAATTCAAGCTTAATCGGTGTTAATTCCTTGATTTTATTATTTGGTTTTACTTCTTTAGTGTTATTTTGTGTGTAGGTTAGGTGGTGTGGCAATTGATCAAAAAGGGTGAAATTAGACTAGAATAAAGTGTAATAATCAGAGTAAAGCTTAGGGTGAAGTTGTAAGCCTAATTCTCTAATAATTGTTTAAAAATTCAGTTTTTATATTTGTTGATTGTTTGGTATTTTTAATAATTTTATTTTTTATAATTTTAATCGTTAAATTGGATAGTTTAATAAAATTGGGATTAATAGGAAACTGAAAATTGTGAGGTTTAAATTCATACTAATTTCTCTGTGGGAACGATACTCTACTTATCATTATATTACTTGTTGACCATGTATACTTACGTGTTGTGCGTAACTAGATTTTACCCAACAGTTATCTTTAAAAGACGATTCTGCCCTCCTGAAAGGTTAGTAACAGGAATGCAAAATTTTGAGTGTCTACAATATATTTTCCCTTTTAATTTAATCTAAGTTTTAGTGTTTAATTTTCTCTTTCAAATTAATCAAAATATTCTATTTAAATTTTTATTTAAACAGATCTATGAGTTTTGTAATTAATTTCTTTTTACTTATTTATTTGGTTAAAATAAAACTTGATTATTTATAAGAGAATCAATTTTATTATTATAAGGATGAATTTGCCCTTCCATTAGGAAAGAAAATAGTTTTGTGCATGAATGAACTATTTTGCCCTTATAAATTCACTTGACAAGATTTTGACCAAAATTGGTTAGAAATGACGGTTTTGCAAAAAATTGAAACATTAGCTATGACATTACAAAAATTGAAATATTGAGGTCTATGTTGTAATTCAATGTATACATGATAGTACAATTTAGCAATTTACCAATCCAAATATGCCAATAACGTATATCCTTCTCTTTCACTTCCAAAAGTTCAATAACACGTTATGATTTAATAATATAATGCGACACAATTTCACCAATTCTTCCTCTCTGACTTTATAATATAGAGAAAGTATCAACTTCTCCCAATCCTCAAAGAAGAATCGACCCCTTTGCCAATGCCTGCAAAGAGCTTAGCAATCTCCAGTTGAGTATTTGCAATTATCTCGGTTCGCTTAAGGTCCATTTCACCTCTCTTCGCCTCAGCTTCTGCTCGCATCCTTTCTAAATCTCTCATTGTATCGACTCTCGCTTGCTCCGACCTCATCACTACTTCCGCTAACCATCTAATGCTATCGGCTATATCCCAATCTTCCCTTCTCCTTCTCTTCTTTTTCTCCGTCCTCGCCTTTTGATTTTTGGACTTCATTTTCTCCTTGTCGCTGTATAAGGCCGGTGTGCTACTATCCGTCTCCATTTCGTTTTTATCTGATTCGTGGTCTGACAATTTGGCAGGCATTACATCTTCCTGTCAAATAAATAATGGTATGCATGTATGTCAAAGAATTTTGAATTTTTCGAAATTTTATTTAGTGCAATTGCATGGCTTGGTGACAAGTTCTTAATAATAATTATAGCAGTAATACTAATAATACTCACTTTAATGTGAAAGTAGCCCATCCCAAGGTACATGTACTTCCTACTCAATTTACGTTATTATTATCATATATTTTAGACGGTTTAAAATCGATAGATCTTATAGACAAATTATAAAAATAAGTTGTATTTTATACAATATAAAATTAGAATTATATAATATTTATATAACAAAAATTATCTAAAATTAATGCAATTATCTGTTATATAAAATATAATTTATTTTTATAGACTAACCATTTTCAATTATTTTAAATACTAATCTCGCTATTTGACTGTGTAGATAATGAAATAGCCGAACTTATATGGCTGAATGACACTTCTGTTTCTCTAAGTTGTAACTTATTTTTAAAATCTTCTTTAAAGTTTATTTTTCGTCAATTAGGTCATTAAAATGGCAATTTTTGTCGATTACGTTTTTTTACCTAATTTGACTGTAACCCGACCCATTTTTCTTTTTTTATCCGATTTGGCATTTTTTGCACTTTTGTCCGTCCAAGTTACCTGATTTTATTTTATTTCAGAAAAAAACATTATTTTCTTTAAAAAAATAGAATTTTTTAAAAAAAGAGATTAAAGTTTCATAAAATATATATTCAAAAAAAAATAAACTTTATTTTTCAGAATAAAATAGAAATTTAGTTTTTTTTAAAATGAGTAAAATTTCATAAAATATAGATCAAAAATAAAACAAAAATAAATATTTTCAAAAAATATTGTATTTTTATTTTTTAAAATAAATGAGGTTTTATAAAATATAGATTCAAAATAAAACAAAAATATAAAACGATATTTTCAAATAAAATAGAAATTTTATTTTAAAAATGAATAAAGTTTCATAAAATATAGATTCAAAAAAATAAAACTTTATTTTTCAAAAAATAGAAACTTTTATTTATTAAAAAATTAGTAAAGTTTCATAAAATATAGATTAAAAGAACATAAAAAAATTAAACTTTATTTTTCAGATTTTAAAAAAAAAATAAGTAAAGGTTAATAAAATATAGATTCAAAAAAAGAGAATAAAATAAAAAAAATAGTTAATAAAGTAAATGAGTAAAAAAAGAAAATACAATAAATGAGTAAAGTTTCATAAAATAAATATACACATCTTTTAAAAACTAAAAAAAAAATTCTATTTACTTTTTTTGAATCTATATTTTATAAAACTTTATTAATTAAAAAAAAAAAATATCTATTTTTTTAAAAATAAAATTTTAATTTTTTAAATATATATTTCATGAAACTTTACTCATTTAAAAGAAAATATATTTTTCCTAAAATAATATTTTTGTTTTTTTTTTGAATCTATATTTTATGAAATTTTATGATTTTTTTTAAAAAAAAATTCTATTTTTTTTATTAAATTAAATTTTAAATTTTTTCAATCTATATTTTTTATGATACTTTACTCTTTTTTAAAAATAAATATAAATTTTCTATTTTTTCTGAAAATATTTTTTAATTTTTTGAATCTATATTTTATTAAAATTTACTCATTTTTCAAAAATAAAAATTTCTATTTTGTAATTATTTTTAAATCTATATTTTATGAAACTTTACTCCTTTTTAAAAAATAAAAATTCTATTTTTTTCTCAAAATAAAATATTATTTTTTGTTTTATTTTTGAATCTATGTTTTATAAAACTTTACTAATCAAAAAAAAAAAACTTAAAATAATGTTTTATTTTTTATTTTTAGTTTTATTTTTTAAATCTATATTTTATGAAACTTTACACAAATTTTTTTTATAAAAAATCTATTTTTTTGTGAAAATAAAGTTTTTTTTTTTTTAATATATATTATGAAACTAATTTTTTTATAAAAATAAAATTTTCTATTTTTTTCTAAAATAATTTTTTGTTCTAAAAGTAAAGAAAATAAAATTGGATAACATAGAGAGACAAAAGTGCAAAAAATATTAAATCGGATAATAGATAAATAGGTCGGGTTGGGTTGGATTGCGGTCAAATCGAATAAAAATAATGGAGTTAATAAAAATATCATTTTAAAAACTTAATTAATAAAAAATAAATTTTAAAAACATTTTTAAAAATGTGTGACAACTTACGTCTTCTTACAGGACAAAAATGTCATTCGACTGAACTTATATACTGATTGAAGTAATCAAGTAATTTATGAGTGATTATGTGTATATGATAAGAATTGACCTCTAGTGGTCCCTAGATTGAGTCACCGTGCAACAATTAGATACATTTATTTTTATTACCCGCGGTTATTTTTATTAGCCACGGCTTGAAACAAAGAAATTAATAAATAAATAAATAAAATATTACTTTATTGTAAAAACCTAAACAAATAATAGCAAATTTTCTTATACGAAGTTGATCATTTCAAACCCACATAGTCTGGTATATGACCTTGGCCTTCAAAAGACAATCAATGGAAATCCCTCTATAAATACTTTCTAAATTTGTTACCAACATGCATTATACAATTTACCATAATACTTTAAAAAACAAAAAGACCGAAAATTGTAGCCATGATGATATTAAATATTAATTACACCTTATCACTTCAAAGTTGAAACTAAAATACACGTACCTTGGCCACCCTATCAGCACCATTGGAACCATGTGAATTTTGCGCAATTCCAAGATGGACTGGCTGAGCCGGACCCGGAAGCAACGGTGGTAGCGGTTGTAATGACACTGGCACCGATGGTTCAACCATCATTAGCGGAGAATTGTCAATCGGCGGTGACAGCAGCGGCGGCAGAGGGGTAGGCTGAGGAGCGGCGGTACCACGTAGTAAAAGATCAAGTCGGGGGAAAAGCGGCCACAACGACGTATCGGCGGCGGCTGACTCGGACCGATACCGTTTTTTCATCGACTCAATCTTGTTCTTGCATTGAGTTTGTGTCTTAGGTGACTTGGTGGAATTACCACGTGACGACACAAACTTTGCCACATCTTCCCAATCATGTCCCTTAAGTTTTGCCCGATTTCGAAGCACCCACTTGGCTTCATAAGCCTCAAGAAGGCTCGAAACGGCCCCTTCGCTCCATTCGTCGCGTTTTAGCCTATCATTGTTTCCACTGCTGCCGCCACCTAGTGGTTTTCTAGGAGATTCATCCGTGTTTTTTATGGGGAGGGTAGAGGAGTTTTCTTGCTTAGTTTCTTTATCCATCTCGCATCCTAAATTAAAATTTTACATGTCTTTAGTATAACAATACATAATTGAAAATAGAAAACATTTTCTTATTAGATGAGAACGGAATAAACGGGAAAAAGAGAGCCACTAGCATTTAGAGGGAGAAAAGGGAAAAAGAAAGAATTTGGGCAACTTTTGAGAGGAGAGAGACCACTAGCGTTTATGGGAGTGGAGACGTACGTATAGTAATGTTAGTGGTGGAGCTAGTGGCCAACCCAAAGTAGAGAATAGTAGGGGGGCGGGGTGACTTTTGTCAAATAGGTTAATGATAGTAATCTAACTTTTTCACACTTTTAGGTGGGGTTATCTTTTTGTGGGTTTGTGTTGGTTTTATGTTGTATAGCCGTGGCATTTTGGCTGTTTGCGTTGATATGAAGCCAACCATGACATCCACCGACGGATGGTGGTCACTCACGTGGGATTGTCACCCACTCCCTCTCTCTCCTTCTCCACCTCAAGGTATAAGTATATACTATATATGGTTAGATATGGAACTGCAAAAAATATATTGTAGGTTAGAATAATAAAATGATACTATGTATATCTAACTGCAAAAATATATTGTAGGTTAGAATAATAAAATGATACTATGTTAAAGTTATTAGAAGTTACATTGATAAAATCATAAAATTGACATTAAAAATGGTTGTTGCAAAAATGATGTTGGCACGTAATATATATTTAGAGTGACATGTATTACTCTAATAACTTTATTTTTGTTATAATAACATTAACCGTCTTAAAAATATATAAATAAATATTACTTGAGTGATTACCAAAATCAACTAACTACACAACCACATAAAATTTTATATATATATATATAAAATTTTTTGTGATATGATTTATTCATATTTAATTTAGGAAGATGATATTTTCTGCCCAATTTTTTTTTCTCATTTAAGCTCAAATGTTGTGGTTTGTACATTATGTACGTTTGGTTACCCAACGTTTTGAGCATTTGATGCGTTTGGAACGTTTAAAATTATAATCACACTTAAAATTTTTATTCGTCTAACAATAACTCATTTTGAACGTAACTTATGTAACTAACAAATGTATTATTTAAATCTTATTCGTCTAATAGTAACTTAATTATTTTGAACACAATTTATATAACTAATTAACAAGCGTAATATTTGAGCCTCAAATACAGAGTATCGAAAATTAATGATGCATTTCGAGTTCCAAAAGCTGCAAATATTATCGCCGTAGACGTTGCAATCGCTAGTAGTCGAATAATTTATTGTATTTTATTGAAAATTCGTATCATTTTTTATAACTTTGTTAAAAACAAACGGTGGACTTAATTAGATGTAAGCTTATTTCCCACTAAGGTTAGAAAGAATATCACGAGTCGAATTCTCTGTCCTAATATTTGAACCTAATTGTAAGAGAATCCAAATTGACGACTTAAAAATTTCTTAATACGCAATTACCTGATGAAAGAACCTTTGATGCTATATGCGCGTAATATCAACATCACTGCCACTAACCAATGCGCTGCATCACCCTTCAACTAATGAGGTAGTCTTTTTATTCTTACCTTTTTGTTATCTTTCAAAACCTGCGAAAGGTTTAGTTGAGATACTTTGAATTAATTAACTACTCATTGGTTTACTATACACCATAATGTTTCTTTGGTACAAAAGTTCTCAAAGTTGACATTATATATCTTGTTAAAGGTGCAACAATAGTGGGTTGAGATATCGGAACATTTATATTGTAATTAAAGAAAATGATTGAACAATAACTTTCTTATAAGATCCATGTTTAAAATATTAATGTTGAGCTGCTACACAGTATAAAAACTTGAAAATTAATGTTACAGAATAATGCTTTCCCCTAAAAAAAGTAGTATATAAGCAAAGAAATCTTTAGCTCGTTAGGATTCGGATTTTGTGTTTACTAAAGAGAAAAAAAATCAACAAAAGAGTATAAAATTGATTGATAAGTTGAAGAGAGAAAAAGAACAAATAGAGAATTACTAAAATAAAATGTGATAGAACTCTTAGGTTGAAAGAGTATTTTCGGGTGTCTCGGGTGTTTCGGATGTCTCCGGTCTAGAGAGAATCAAAAGTTGAAAATTAGTCATTTTCTTCTAGAATGGAAGGAGTATTTATAAAATTTCCTGGAAAGTGATCACATGCTTGATACTCGAAATTTTGCATTCCTATTGCTAACCCTGCAGGAGGGCAGAATCGTCTTTCAGAGATAATCATGGAAGTCAAATCAGTTTCAACCCCGGAGACAACCCCAGGAGATCTAATTTTCAATCTCAGAGACAACTCCGAAAGACTTAGTTTCAATCTCAAAGATAACCCCGAAAGATTCAGTTCCAACCTCGTAGATAACCCCAAGGGATCTAGTTCAAGTTCCGGAGATAACCCCGAAAAAGTCAGTTTCAACCCCAACGACAATCCCGGATCGACTATCAAGATTTGAACAAGTTAATGATTAAGAATAAATACCCACTGCCCAGGATCGATGATTTATTTGATCAGTTGAAAGGGGCAAAGTATTTTTTTAAGATTGATTTATGTACGGGGTATCATCAGTTAAAAGTGAGGAAGGAGGATGTACCTAAGACGGCGTTCAAGACTCGTTATGGTCATTACGAGTTTCTGGTTATGTCGTTTGGGTTGACTAATGCGCCAGCCGCATTCATAGATATGATGAACTGAGTGTTCAAACTGTATTTGGACAAGTTCGTTGTAGTGTTCATTGATGATATTCTAGTCTATTCTAAGACGCCGGAAGATCATGTTGAACATTTAAGGATAGTGTTAGAAACACTATGAAAAGATAAGTTGTATGCGAAATTCACAAAGTGTGAATTTTGGCTTGAACGAGAGCAGTTTCTAGGACATGTTGTAACGTCCCCAAATCCGGGTCCCAAATCACCACGGATCTGGTACAATTATTCTATAACTATTGCGGAAGATATAAACATAAATTATTTATACATTAGACTTTACACATTTTTCCCCAAGGTCGAGTAACCTTAACTTATACACAATTCATTATCCTATCTGACATACAAAGATTTTATCATACATATACAAATTTAACTGCACACATAAACTGAAAGCTGGATCTGTCTTTAACCTTTCCTTGTATCCGACACATTTATCTTAATCTGCAATGTTTTATCATGATATAGCAAGAATGAGCATAAGTTTGCCCAGCAAGTTTAAGTATATTTGAGGATATATAATGAATTAAAGAATTGGAATAATAAGCTAGCTATAATTCAATAATATAGTTGTGAATTTAGCACGAACAAACTTTTGATTGAACAAAAATTGGACATGAACATATTATATATATATATATATATATATATATATATATATATATATATATCGAACCGAATGGTAATGAAGGTGATCAGCCTTTCATACCTAATATATGTGAAATGCATGCAGTGCAATTTAATAATTCTTAGATATGGCAATCAAAAATGATTAACCACAAACATATTCGAATAAACAACTCGAGGTCGAGTCAAGAAAACTTGCACAATAATTAAGAGTTCAAGTTTAGTAACTTGCTTGTTCGATCGATTATTGTTACGCAGTTTATAACGCTTTATCCGAAGACCTAATATTAGAAATATAGATCTCCAATATTAGAATAATATCATCACAGTATAATACTGTTATATATATAATTATAACATAATCATAAACACATAACACATAATCCTATCAATCTATGACACATCTAAGACTCAGTATCAAGTCAAACTATTTCAGTCTGAGTTGAACCTGACTCAATTCTAACATCCCGACGGTCTAGTTAGACAAATATCGAGTTTAAGTTCAAAAACTCTGCCGAAACACTTTAACACTTAACTTAGATAATTTTATTATCAGTCAAAATAATTTTCATAGGCTTGTAATAATTTTTAAGCAATTATTACCATTTATCATAATTTTTCAATCATTAATAGCATATTTAAATGAATTAAATACCACTTAATTCTTTTATCATTAATATTTATTTAATACTAAATATTAATGGAAATCATAACATAATATTATAATATATCAAAGTATTTTTAATACTTTAATTTCTCATTTATATGATTTTTTAAACCTTTAAATCCATTATCCAGATAATTGCTATTAATATAAAAATATTAATATTTTCATGGCAAAATATTAAGTTACATTTTATAACTTAAAATATTTTTATAACACTTAAATCATTTTATATGATTTTTAAAGCATTATTTATAATTTTCCATAATTTATTTAATATATTCATTAAATAAATTAATCACCATTAATATTAATTTATTAATGAAATTCATCAAAAAATATCAAAAGTTATTAAAACAACTAAAAATATTTTCTAACACCACAATATAATTTTAATTAATTTTTCATGTATTAAAATTATTTTTAAATAATTTATTTTATATTATAAATAAATAAATTAAATACCTTTTATATTCCAAAAATATTAAATATTTTTGAAATATACTCAAAATAATTAAAAACTAATTTTCGGACTTTAAAATAATTTTTAGAAATTTATTTTGTATTTTTAATAATTAAAAACCAATTTCTTTTCTATTTATTTAATAAATTAATTCATTTTCATAATTAAGCGTCGCTAAAAGTATCATAGGCGACAAAACCGTCGCTAATGATGTTCTTTAGCAAACCCACAATTCTTGTCAATGGCTAAGGTGCCATGTTTGACTGGTTATAGATCTTTGGTTATCATGTTTCTAGGTGTTCTAAGATGTTGATGTTGTAGTATAAGTGTAATTCTACAATTATCAATCGATTTCATGGCCATACAACAACCTGCCAGATAGATCTAATGTGACGCCCACAAAACAGGTATACATCACCCATCTTGAGTCGCTAGATACATGGTACATAAATTCAAATACAACTTAATAATACAATTGTTGTGTAAAATACGACAAAACATAAACTGAGAGTTTTAATAAGAATATTGTCATCTAGACAATATCCACACTCAATGGAGTCCTCATTACATTTATTGCCACACTATTTTACAGAATAGTGAGGACTACTAAAGCCATTTATCCTGGACCATCACTCCATTTTCTGACTCGTCCCAGCTATATTCTCATTTCCTGAAGAGAACAATGAAAGAAAGGGTGAGCTTTACTAGCTCAATAAGAAATATTATGACTAAGATAATGCAGAATAAATTATCTTTAGCCTTCAACAGTATAACAACTGATAGAATATAATAGACAACAAGTTTAAGATCAACAACTGCAACGGAATAAGCAATCCATTAGAAGAGTCAAGTAGAGCATAAAATCTACTATCTTCTATGATTTAAAAAGTTTTTCAACAATTTTATTGCTGAGACTCAGCTTAATAAATAAAATTGAATCATCCCTGCACCACAACCAAGGATATTCATGTAATCATCAATGGTCATGATTATACCGAATAATCCATGGTCATAATCATACCAACAACTATCCATCAATGAACTACAGGCTAATGAGGACTTTTACCACATCATTCGTCACATTACGGTCATGATTATACCGAATAATTCCTGGTCATAATCATACCGAGTACATCTATGCACGTAAGCCAAAGATGACTTTCATCACAATATAAGCATGAGGATGATGACAATGATATAAGCAATAATCAATCGAAATCAAATCAAACAAAATCAAGGATAAATATTAAAGACTTTAAATTTATCTAGAGTTTAAAGATATCCAAATTGTCAACATGATACTGCTTTGTAGAGTAAAATTCAAGAATAATATTCATGTACCAAAAATAATTTGGACAGAAAAGAATATATTTTTTCGATAAATAGTACCCCGTGAATAGTACCCTATGAATAGTACTTCGTGAATAGTACCCCGATATCAAAAGTACTCCAAATACCCGAGTGAATAATATTCGGGTGAATAATAATTGGGTGAATAGTAACCTATGAATAGTAACTCGTGAATAGTATTCCGACATAAAAAGTGCCCCGAATACTCGAGTGAATAATACAGTGAATAGTAATCGGGTGAATAGTAACCCGTGAATAGTAACTCATAAAAGAAAAATACCAAAGAAAATGATATTTCATGACGAGTACAAAAATAATGATATCTCAAACGAGTATAATAGAATATACGAAACTGCAAATGGATTTTCACCCTTACGTGCAGTAATCCACGTAGATGAGATCATTTCCACAATTTAATAAAGAATGAATACGAAGGATCAGTCACCATGCATGCGGTAATCCACATAGACAGGTTATTCCAATAGAATAATAAAGAATGGAATAACAGAAGAATTCACCATGCATGCGGTAGTCCGCATATACAAGTTATTCCAACAGAATAATAAAGAATGGAATAACATCAGAATTTACCAAGCATGCGATAGACTTTGGTGCATGACAAAATCGGGCTAGGTGACCTTCTCTTCTTGAAATTTCCATTTCTATTATCTTGGCCATGATTACCACCGAAGTGGATACCATTCTTTCCATGATAATTTCCCCCACGATGGTTATCATTGTTCCGATGGTCGTTGCCACCGGTACTATTATTATCGTGTTGTTGCTCATTGCCTTTTGGTTGTACTAACTCATTATCGCGCTCCAATAACTGAGCCCTATTCACAACATCTGAATATAAATACTGTTACAAAACAAGGGTTAATTGACATATCACATATTATCCCTATACTCTGACTGACCAATTTAAATACCAAATAAACTTAGGTAGGTCATACTAGCGAAGGAATTCCCCGTCTCTCCCCTTCTAGTTCTTGTCTCACATCTCAACCAGGAATCATATCCCTAAGCTTTGATATCAACTGTGACACCCCCAAAATAGGAATACATCACCCATCTTGGGTCGCCAGATACATGGTACATAAATCAAATACAAACTTAAATATACAACTGTCGTGTAACATACGACAAAATATAAGCTGAGAGTTTAAACAAGAATATTGCCTTCTAGACAATATCCACTTTCAATGGAGTCCTCATAGACAGTATACAAACTCAAATTTAGTCCTCATTACATTTATTGTCACACTATTTAACAGAATAGTGAGGACTACTAATGCTATCATCTGGACCGTCACTCCGTTCCCCGACTCGTCTCAGCTATATTCTCATTTCCTGAAGAGAACAGTGAAGAAAAGGGTGAGCTCAACTAGCCCAGTAAGAAATATTATGACTAAGATAATGCATAATAAAGGGTGAGCTCGGATCTGCTAGCTCGTGTAGATACCCTTGAGCAGGAGCTTGCAGCTTTACCTCCTTCTTCAGAGAGGGATGCTATGTTGGATCTGATAGTTCGCATACACACAGATCCATAGATAGCTTCGTATTTTTCCTGCATAGACTAGCTTAGCCATTTTGTCATGTACAACACAGATGTATATATCAAACATTATTATATATGGCAGAGAAATATATTTTAATTTACTTCCCTTTTAGTTATGCCTTGATACTTGCTTGATATTTGCCTATTTCTTCAGGGCTTGTGATCTTGATGCATTCTTAACTTTTCCTTGATATATGGACATTGAGCCATCGCAGGATCTCTCAGAACAGATCATTGATCTGTATGTATCCCTACCATCTTTGGTGTCTTAGGACTAGTTTTTGTATGGAATTGTGGAGAGGAGTGTGGCTTTTCCTCTCTGAGATTGACCGCACCACAGATGGTCGCCAATACTTCTATTTGTGAGAAGCCTAGTTAATTCCATCTTTTATGGATTGGTATTGCTCTTTGAGGCACAACTGCAGCTTAGATGGTCCCCGAATCCCCTATTGGTGAGGAGAAGTTGGATAATTCCATCCCTTTGGTATGAAGCAGATGAAATATGGTGGATTGAAGTTTGATCCCAGTACCGTGTGACAAGTATTTTTGTTCTGGTAGGGGTTAGACTGAACCATAAATGGCTGCCTACACATTCCTATTGAAGAGGAGATCAAGTCTGCGTAAACCTGGTGTAAGAGGTTCAACACTGAATGTGAAAGGCAGATGGGTGTAGAAGTTTTATTGATGAAGAAGGGTGTAGAAGTATTTTGTGGTTTTTTGTTTTTGTAGAGAAAGGGCAGAAATGTTTTTGTTGTTTTTTTTGTTTATTACGACCGGGCCATATAGAATATGGTTGCCTACATACTCCCGGGTATCAGGGAGATCAGGTTGACGTAGTTCACCCCTCAGAATGAATCACAACCAAGTGTGAATCCCATGCGCAGACTATACTGCGGGGAGAAGAAAGTTTGATCCCATAATGGGGACAAACTGCAGGTGTGGAAAAAGTTTGATCCTATCTTCAAGAAAAACTGCAAGCGTAGAAAAGTTTAATCCCGTCTTCAGAATAAACTGCAGGTGTGAAAGGTTCAATCATGTCTTCAAGATAACTGAAAATTATGTGAAAGGTTTGAAATGAGGTGAAACCAGGCTGTTGGTTTGAAGTGTATGTTCCCCTGAGGGGCAGAAGAGTTTGTAAAAAGAGGGTTAAAAAAACCAGGCTGACTGATGATTGGATGATCCATACAACGATGTTTGCTTGATGATATCCTCAGACATAGTACCGTTTCATGGTGTCAGAGTTGATAAGCCATTTCCTGTAGTTTGAGAGCGCTTCCTGTCAATACCTCCTTGACAACAAACGGGCCTTCCCAGTTAGGATCGAATTTTCCCTTAGATGATCTTCTTCAAAACCAAGTCATATTATTTGAACTGTCGTAGCTGGACTTTTCTATTGTAGGATCGTACGATCCTTTGCTGATATAACTGACCATGGAAGATTGTCGCGGTTCACCTTTCGTCTATCAGAGATAATTGGTGATACCTGTCTTGTACCCATTGATCTTCATCCAACTGAGCATCCATCAACACCCTGAGGGATTCCATTTCCACCTCTATGGGGAGCACTGCTTCCATCCCATAGGCTAATGAGTAGGGGGTTGCCCCAGTGGAAGTACGAATAGAAGTTCGTAGGCTAATAAAGTCAAAGGCAAGAGGTCAGGCCATCCTTTGTGATTGGCGGACATTTTCTGCATGATCTTCTTGATATTTTTATTAACCACTTCAACAGCACCATTCATCTTTGGACGGTAAATGACGGAGTTAAGGTGTTTGATGTGGAATTTATAGTATAACTCCTCCATCATTTTATTATTGAGTTTCTTAGCATTATCTGACACAATGACCTTTGGTTGTCCATATCGACAGATAATATTGTTTCTGATGAAAGCAATGATGACTTCTTTGGTAACCCTGGGGAAGGAGGCTGCTTTTACCCATTTGGTGAAGTAGTCAATCATAGTGAATATGAATCGATGTCCATTACTGGCTTTGGGCTTGATGGGCCCGATCACGTCCATTCGCCACATTGAGAAGGACCATGACGAACTCATATTATGGAGTTCCCTTGGAGGGGCATGGATAGCATTCCCATGAATTTGACATTGAGAGCACCTCTTGACGTGATCATCATAGTCAGCTTTGAGTGTAAGCCAATAATGCCCTGTTCTGAGTATTTTCTTGACAAGTAGGGGGGCGCTCATGTGTGGGCCACATACTCCACTATGGATTTCATCCATGAGCCTTTGATCTTGGTCTTTGTCCAGACATCTGAGGAGACCTAATCATGCATCTCTTTTGTAGAGTGCATCTTCGCTCAGGTAGAATTTCATAGCAAGTCGATGGATCCGCCTCTTTTCAGTCAAGCTCGTCTCAACGGGTGTAGATCCATCTCGCAGGTACTCCTTGATATGCTGATACCAAGGGTGGTGGATGGGAGGTAGCTCATCCAATACTTCTCCAACATAGTGCCCATAAGCTGGGGCCTTTTGTAGGGAAAATGTGATGTTTGGCATGTATTCCTTGTCAGTATGTGAACCAAGGAGGCCAACGTTGCTAATGCATCCGTAAAATCATTTCTATTATGAGGAATGTTTAGAAAGAAGATTTCTTTGAACTCCAAAGCCATCTGTAAAACTTGCCGATGGTAAGGCAGCAACTGTAATTCTTTGGTTTGATAGATTCCCGTGGATTGCTTGATTACCAATTCAAAATCCCCAGAGACAGTTAACCGCCTGATGCCCATTGAACGGGAAAGTTTTAGCCCCATGATACAGCCTTCATACTCAGTTGTGTTGTTGGTGCTGACAAACTGCAATTTAACGGCGATGGGATAGTGCTTCCCCGTACTGGACACTAGAACTGCTCCAGCTCCAGAGCCTTCTGTGTTAACAGCTCCATCAAAATACATTTTCCATGTGTGGCATGCATCGTACTGATGGTATTGTTGAACTGCCATTACCTCTTCATTGGGGAAGTATTTTTCCAAGGGTTTGTAATCCCTTGCAGGTGCGGCGGCCAGTTGATCCGCAATTCCTTGACCTTTGATAGACTTTTGCGTCACGTAGATGATGTCAAATTGCTGTAGGATCAACTACCATCTGGACAACCGACAATTTAGTATGGCCTTACTGAACACATATTTGAGAGGATCCACGCGGGATATGAGATGGGTTGTGTGACCATGGAGGTAATGTTGTAACCTCATAGAAGCCCATGCTAAAGCACACCAAGTCTTCTCAATTAGAGTGTACTTGTGTTCACTGCTGCTGAATCTTTTGCTGAGGTAATAGATAGCTCGTTCTTGGCCTCTATCATCTTTTTGCCCCAACATGCAGCCCATGACATTGTCATTAATGGACAGGTACATGAATAAGGGAACATCATCCCTGGGAGGTACCAAAACAGGAGCGTTAACTAACTGCTCTTTAATGGTAAGGAAGGCTTTCTGGTACTCATCATTCCATTTCATGGAAGAGTTCTTCCTTAATAGCTTGAAGATGGGCTCACAGGTTATTGTGAGTTGAGAGATAAACCTGCTAATGAAGTTGATTCTTCCCAAAAATCCCCGTATTTCCTTCTCTGTCTGAGGAATGGGCATTTCCTTGATGGCCTGGATTTTGGTGGGATCTAACTCAATCCCTTTGTGGCTGACTAGAAAACCTAGCAACTTGCCTGATTTGACACCAAAGGCGCACTTGGTTGGATTCAACTTCAAGTTGTACTTACGCAACCTATTGAAAAGCTTTTTGAGATGGTCTAAGTGGTCTTCCTCCCTTCGGGATTTGACGATGATGGCATCCACGTAGATCTCTATCCCTTTATGCATTAAATCATGGAAAAGAGCCATCATAGCTCGCTAATAGGTTGGCTCGGTATTAATGAGGCCGAATGACAACCGTCTGTAGCAAAAGGTTCCCCAAGGCGTGATGAAAGCAGTTTTCTCATGATCTTCCTCAGCAACCATAATTTGATGGTACCCCGCGAAGCAATTCGCAAAGGAATACATGCCGTATTGATCAGTATTGTCAATGAGAATGTGGATAAAGGGTACGGGAAAGCTATCTTTAAGGAAAGCATTGTTCAAATCCCAGTAATCCACACAAACTCACACCTTTCCTCTAGGTTTAGGCACGAGAACAATGTTGGATATCCACTCCAGATATGTTGACACCGTGATAATGCCGGCTTAAAATTGTTTTACAATTTCTTTTTTTACCTTTAAACTCCACTCAGGTTTCAATCGCCTGAGTTTCTGCCTAACTGGCTTAAATCCCTCTTTAATGGGAAGGCAATGAAGAACAATGTCAGTGGACAAACCCACCATGTCTTCATGAGACCATGCAAACACATCCTAGAATTGGGTTAATAGTGAAAACATGTCATTCCGTTGGTTTGGGGTAAGGTCTGAACCAATCTGGATTAGCTTAGGGCTTTCTAAGGTTCCAAGATTGAAAGAAGTGGTTTGGTCAAGGTTGGGTTTAGGTTTGTCTGTGACCCATTCCTTAATCTCCTGTGGTGTCTCAATGTTCTCTTGTATTTCCATCAAGTCTGAGTCCAACTTTGCATCAAAGTTACAATCCTTGTGGAGAGAAGGCACCTCATCAGCAAGTACATGCACATCTAAATTCAGAGTCCTAAAACAAAATATGATTTCACTTAATATATGAAACCGTTTAATTATACACAAGTGTTAGCATGTACTGATAAAATAACTGCTAATACCGTATAGAAAAGTAAGCAATTAAAGTTATCTACAGGGCAGGGGGATTTTTTGCCCGTTTTATCCTCATCGACTAACGCATGAAGTGCTGCTCCAATTGTTGAGGGCAAAGTCCTGATGGACTGCAGTGATGGAGGGGTTGTCATTGTCCTCCTTCTCCCGAATGATAACCATGACATCTGGGCAATCATCGTCTGGGGGTATATCTGTTTGTATGTTCATTATGGACAATGATGCGTATGCCTGTCATCATCAAGGCGATGTCGTGTTTATGTTTCCGCTCCTTTTCTTCCACTTCAGGATTGGGAATCTACACCTCTTTTGCTTTGAATGGTACTGGTTTGGGAAACAACTTATCCATAACATGGGATGGCACCTTTACTGGAGACTGTATCAGCTCATGTAGTGCAGATGGAAAAAATCACCGTGTGGCGGAAGCTTGAGGAACCTGCTTGTGCTTATGAGGATTCCCATGATTGGAACTAGCAGAATAACCTAGTCTGGCTGTCCCGATTTGACTGGACACTTGAATAGGGTGCTTAATAACCTGCCGATTTTTACCAAGCCCTTGTCCAGGCTGATGACCCAATGACATCATTTCTTGAGTGGCCGACATAACCTTGGCAGAAATCTTGGGTATGGGAAGTGGTGCTCTAATAGGATGGTATTGCGCGTTACTCACTTCCAAAGTATGAAAACTGGCCGGCTCAACTTCTGAGTTGAAGCTGATGATTGGTAGATCTCCTTGTTCAGGACATTCCGGCTCAGCGTTGATAGTGACTAGACTGTTATTGACAATGTATTTGATTTGTTGATGTAGCGTAGAAGGAACGACTCCAACCATGTGAATCCATGGTCTCCCTAATAGCAGGTTGTATCCTGAATCTATCTTGAGGACGTGAAAGGATACATTGAATGTATTTGGACCAATCTCAGTTGGAAGCTCAATCTCTCCGACGGAATTTCACCAGCGAAAGATTTGATAACAGTATGGATGCTTCAGATCCGTTTGAGATTGACATTCATCTTCACCAAGGTGGCATAAGGACAGATATTTAGAGATGAACCTCCATCTATCAACACTCCAGCTAACATATACCCAGAGGACAAAACTGTGATGTGCAATGGCTTGCAATGACCGGTCCCTTCGGGCAGTATGTCATCATCAGTGAAGGATATCACATTGTTGTTGAAAATGTGATCAACCATATGTTGAAATTTTTTGACATCCACTGATTTCGGTAAGTAGGCTTCTTCCAAAACCTTCAATAAGATCTTCCTGTGATCCTCGGAAGAGAAAACTAAGTCCAGTATTGATATCTGATGTGGAGCTTCTTTTAAGCTTAAAACCACCTTGGCTTCATTATGGCCCATAGTGCAGAGGAATTTTTCAATCTTCTCCATGGGAATCTTCCCCTTTGCTTTGATGGTGGGCTTCATCACCCTCTGAGGAAGATACAGTGGATTTTCCTTCGACACTGTAGCAGTAGTATGAGACGTTGATCCTTCAGCTCCTCCATAATTCCATGGAACTTTGTGTAAGATGACAACAAGATATTGTGGTTTGAAAGGTAAAGAAATTGGCTCTGGTGCAGCCACTTTCAAAGGATTGTCAGCTCCTTTGAGTTTAATTGCTTGTATGGGAAATGCTTTGGCAGTCTCATCATCCTCAGTGGATATAATTGCTACTGATCCCTTCCATTTGGTAGGACATGTATTCCCACTCTCGAGTTGAACAATGTCGTCATCTGCCAGTTGTAGGACACCGCTATCAATAAGATTCTGAATGAGATGGCGGAGTGCCCAGCATTCTTCTATGTTATGATCGCGAGAATGTGAATGATATTGACAAACTCCATCAGAGTTAAACCGTCTTGAATGGGGATTGATTGGAGGCAGAAGGGAGGTAATTCTTCCTTCATTGATCAGCATTTGAAATATCTCCTCCATAGGTTGGCCAAGGTATGTGAATTCCCTTTGATTGGCAAAATCCCGAAGGGCTTTAGTATTTGTTCTCTTTGCAACCTTATCCTCCATAGCTTTGCTTTTTGAAGGTGAGGGTGGAGCATTCATAAAAAAAGGCGGGAGATAAGCATGCTCCTGCCTGACTAATTGGCGTGTGACTTGATGCTGATGGGTCACCAGTTCTGCCAATTGCTCAATTTGCTTGCAAAGAGCTTTCATTTTTTGCTCCATAACAAATTGGAACTTTTCATAATCCCATCTGTCAACACCATCTTTAAGGGTCTGGGATGATTCTCCATTAAAACTGGAACTCTATCCAGCGCTCCAACTGATCATGTTGACCTCTTCTTCTTTGTGTTGAGGAAGAGGGTTGTCTTGCACATGAGGTTGATTTGGTTTGGTGACAACAATCTCCCCGTTGTCTATTAAATCTTGGATATTGTGTTTCAAGGCCCAACAATCTTGAGTATCATGTCCAGGTGCCCCGGCATGATAAGCACACTTCCGAGTAGCATTAAAACCCCTCCCATTAGGGTTCGTTGTTGGAAGAAGACGTGTGATTTTCTTCTGAGTAGTTAGAAGAGAAAGAATATTCTCGAACGAGACCCCTAAGGGTGTAAACGTTTGAGGGCGCTTTGCTTCTCCACTTTTAGGTAATGGAGGGTTTGAAGACTATGCTTGGAAAAGGGAGTAGTTTCTCCTCTATATAGGCATGCTCTGACTGCCTTTCTGACCTTGTAGTATCAAGGAAACATCTTCCTCTTTCTTTTTATGGACCCTCCGGGGGTGGTTTCCATAAGATCTGGACTGGATGTGCTCAGCAACTGCTTTAAGAGTGGCTAGGTCTTGAATCTTATAGGATTTCAATCCAATCTCAGCCATCTCTCCGTACTTGATCATTTAAGAGAATGGTTTGCCAATAGCAGCTAAAACTCTCTCATAGAAAGGAGCTTCCTGTATGTCTATGAAAGTCATGACAATTTCTGATTCTGTCATTGAAAGAATAACTTGAGCAGCCAGGCGCCTCCACCTCTGAGCATACTCTCTGAAAGACTCATTAGACTATTTCTTGACCTTGGTAATTTGGTACCGGTCAGGAGCCATCTGAGATTGAAAACTTTATTGAGTGAGGAAGGCATGACCTAGCTCTTCCCAGCTATGGATCTTTGAGTTATCTAATTTGGTATACCACGAACGGGCTTCTCCAGTCAGACTCTTCTGGAACAGCTACATTCTGAGCCTCTCGTTTTCCGCATAAGATCCAAGTTCTCCAATAAACACCTTCAAATGTGTATAAGGATCCCCTAATTCATTATACTTTTCAAAATTAGGGGTTTTGAATTTCTCTGGATAATGAACACCAGGAAATATACAAAGGTCAGCATATGAAACACTTCCATGTCTTCCAATCCTTTTGAGAACACGAATAGTTTCCTCCATTTGGAGGACCTTCTTCTTGATATCACCGGTGTCTGGATCTCCTTTGAGATGGGTGTTTTCAGGGTCTTTATTGGCCGTATCCAACTGAGGTTCTGGAATTGTTTTTTTCCAAACCTTAAGATCCTCCTTGTGTAGAGGATTCTGTATGTGTAGGCATCTTTGTACCTTGAGTGGACTGATGCAATTCTTTCAGTAGAACAGCTAAGTCTGTAATTTATTTACTTAATCCGTCAAATTCTTCTCGAGAAACAGGATTAGACTGGTCAGAAGAAGACATGATTGGCTGTAGGCTCGTGGCATTTTTAGATTTTGAGCGGGTAACAGGCCCAATGATTTCCCTACAAAAGACTTATGTAGTTTAGTCTTAGGGATAATGTAAATGCTATCATAATGTGCCCATTTTAGGAATATTTTCTTGAAAAAACGGGTGTTAATTCATAACATGTTATGTATGCACATATATTCTTCATATTTCCCATTATATATGGATGAACATGGAATACAATTACAAGTAAATGCTTTTACAAGTAATTGAAAATGGAAAGCATAAAGAGACTTTTCTCCGCGTTTGGTTTATCAGAGGTTGACCTATCTTAGGGTTACTCTCGCGGCTTTTTGGCATGAAGGTCCCTAGATCATCGCAATCTACTTGACGGGAAGTTAATCCGGTCTTTCAACTGGAGCGAATCTGGGTGGTGCCTTTCCTGAGCCTCGTTGGAATTAGTCTCCCTACGAGTCTAGTAATCAAACACCGATAGGATTGCCTCCTGGTGGAGGAACCACACAACATACATTCACATACAACGTGTCTCACCATTTATGAAAATGATGACATGTGCGAAGCACTAATATCACATATAGATATTTAGCAGTGCAGTAAGTAAAATGCATTCGTTCACATTTATTATAAAGGTAAATACAACATTCACACAAAAGCATATAACAGTTTTGAAAAGCTTGTAATAGCGGCTTAAGCTCTCTTAATAGAATCCCCAGCAGAGTCGCAACCTGTCGACATCGAGATTTTTAGTTGTCCCTTTTCGTTACTTGTTCTTTGGTGTTCTCATTGTTATGTGAGATTTGTTTGAAAAAACAAGTGAAAAAGGTCTGACATGTATAATGTCGACGATTTGACTGTAAGAATCGCCAATTGGTGTTTTTAACTGGTTGCACCAACGCAACCGAAAAGGTTTGCAAATTGACCCAATGATTTGACACTGCTAAACGGGTCTGTGAAATCGAGATTCATTTTGGGTTCGGGGGCTTGATTATGCTGAGGGAAGGTGTTAGGCACCCCCCGACATCTGTGTTTCCACGGTGACCGCCACTTTTAAGAAATTGTTATATGAATGTGTGTGTGTGTATGTATCAATGTGCAATTATTTGAAAGTATTGTGAGGCCTCGTTCGCACCTATATACAAAGGGTTTGAATTTATAGAAAAATTCAGTTTTAAACAGATATAGGAATGAAGTTTTATAAAAGAGGTTTTTCAAACCCTGTGCTCAATAGGAACTGAGACTTTTTCATACTTCCATTTTATTGTTAAATGTTACTTTGTTTGCTTTTTTATTTTTGAGACGCGAGGCATCTTGAGAAAATAATATCTGGCGATGTCGAACTCCTCATGGGCATGATAGCCATCTAAGGAAATTCGTACTTTGTAAATAATGTACAAGCGCGCTACAATTTGAAAATGTCCATCACGGGAACCGAATTAGATTCAGTAGACTGAATCTGTGATCACATGATTCCTAGGCTCACATGATACCACAAATTATATGAAAAGCAGTAAGCAGTTATATATATAAAAGCTGTAAATATATATATATATATATATATATATATATATATATATATCCGTGTGTGTGTGTGTGTGCATGATCAACCACCACGAAAAGCAACTCCATGGGGATTAGAAATGTAAATAAAGCGAAGAATGCGATTAATGACCACAAGTAAACTCCAAAAGGACTAAATGTAAAGAAAGCAGTAAAAGGCCTTCAAGTAAACTCTAGGCACGATAGAAATGTAAATATATATATATATATATATATATATATATATATATATATATATATATGTATGTATAAGCAATAAACCCTCCAGATATAAAATCCGAGTTCATCGAGATATGTTCGACATGAATTATATATATATATATATATATATATATATATATATATATATAAAAGCAAGTAAAGCGCTCGGACATAAGTCTAGGCTTAATCGAGGCATAACTCGATAATGTTAGTCCATATATAAAATATATACATGTATAAGTATATATATACAGACAAAAATGAAAACCACGGACCGAAGTCTGGGCATACACACACAACACGAATCTCAATGTGTAGAATAACGTGTGTAAAGATGAAGAGAAAGGCTTTATAGAGTGTGAGAAAGCTTACAGTGGGCTACCAATGCAGGCTTCTATAACTCTAGATGGATAAACACTCAGCTCCCGCCGGTAAAAAGATAGCTATATGTGAGATAACAGGTGTTTAAAATGAGGAAACACTCAAAATGGGGTGTGTATAGAACAAATTTGACAGGGCTTCCTTGCCTTTTCTTTTTTAAATGGCCACCCCAAGCTCTATATTTATAGAGTGGTGCCATGCAGTGTACCTATGACGATCGCAGATGCACCTTCTGCCGCCTGCTACTACCGTGTTCATGGGTCCTATTATCTCAAAGTACTTGCACTTGTGCACTGTGATGTCCGTTCGAACTTGCAGAACTTCAATTCGAGCATCCAAATGAGGTATATAAGACCTTCTTCGGACCTCTTGTGTTGAGAGTTACGCAATGACATGCTATTAGAGGTTGTAAGAAGTTAGGGAGAGGGGACCATGCCCATAGTCTTCAAGCTTCAAATTCTTTCCGGTGTGCTGCCACGCGTAATAGTCACTCGGGATTGGAACTCCTTGGTTCTTGAAGGACACTGTTGTATGTATGTATGTATGAAGAGTTAAGATGACGCGCAGGTGTTGAGGTGGCAAGATGACATTTGACTCCTCACTGGGGTTATCACCGGTTTGAGTTGAAAGCAGACGTTGCTCAGGGTTATATCTGAGATTGGACTGTTGCAAGTGTTTAAATGCCGCAAGGTCATCTGTAAGTGTTCCTGTCTTCTCGGTGTTAGCTCTGGGTCTTTGGTATGAGTCCCTCGGCAGGAGGTTTGAGATTGAAGCTGATCGCATTTGAAACAAGCATTTCTGGGGTTATCGCCGGAACTGCAACAACATTCCTTGGGGTTATCTCCAAGGACGAAACTCGGGGTTATCTCCGAGGTTGGAAAGGACACTCCCGATGTGTGTTCCGGGGTTGAGACTGAACTTCCGATAGTATCCGGAATGGATGTGAGCTGTCTTCCAGGGTTATCTCCAAAAGACGAATCTGCCCTCCTGCAATGTTAGTAACAGGTGTGCAAAAAATTTCGAGTGTCTACAACGTCAGTTAAAGGATTATGAGAAGGCTTATCCTACTCATGACCTGGAATTGGCAGCTGTAGTTTTTGCCTTAAAAATATGGAGACATTATTTATACGGGGAGAAGTATGAGATATACACGGACCATAAAAGTCTGAAATATATCTTCACACAGAAGGAGTTGAATATGAGGCAGAGAAGGTGGTTAGAACTAATAAAAGATTACGATTGTGATATTTTATATCATCCGCGGAAAGCAAATGTAGTAGCCGATGCACTAAGTAGGAAGGGTAGAGAAAAGCTATCAATGCTAACGACTCAGAATGAGTTAGTAACAGAGATGGCGAGAATGGAGTTAGAAGTTAAATCACTAGATGAAGTAGTGGAAATGTTATTCTCAATGAAGACTCGACCGACCATAGTGGACTGGGTTAAGGAAGTGCAATTAAGCAACGAGGAATGCGAATATATGAAGAAGAGAATGGGAGATGAAGAAAAGACTAAATATAATCTTGATAAGGAGGGATTGCTTCGTTTTGAAGTAAGAATTTGGGTTCTAAATAATTCCAAATTAAACGAGGAGATAATGAGTGAGGCCCATAGTTCGAGGTACTTGATACATCCCATTAGTACGAAGATGTATTAAGACCTTTGTCAGAACTTTTGGTGGCCAAACATGAAAACGGAGATAGCAGAATATGTTAGTAAGTGCTTAACTTTTCAGAAAGTTAAGGCTGAACACCAACGACCTAGTGGTTTGTTGCAATTATTAGAAATTCCAAAGTAGAAATGGGAGCATATCACAATGGACTTTGTGGTGGGACTTCCAACAACAAGGAAAGGATACGATGCTATTTGGGTAATAGTGGATCGATTAACGAAATCAGCTCACTTTCTACTAATAAGAGTTAGGTATAACCTAGAACAATTAGCTAAACTGTATGTCAAAGAAATTATTTCAAGACATGGAGTACCTGTTTCGATTGTGTCAGATCATGATCCACGATTCACATCGAACTTTTGGAGAAGTTTACAAGAGCAAATGGGAACGCAGTTGAGATTGAGTACGTGTAATAACCCAATATTTTTCAATAAGAAATTTTTGCGATTTAATTTTTTTTATATATAAAGGTGGGAATATGTGTAAGGTAAAGTGTATGTATCTATATGATAAATAAATTTATTTATTAGATGTAAATAATTTCTTATTAGACTTTATTGATCATTAAAGATTATATTCTTATAATAAATTAATTTTGTAATAAAAATATTTATTATTTATTTTCCATGCATATATGATTATGGTATACATGATATGATTATTAAGATTCTTATGATATGTATTTTATTATATTGGTTAAGTTAGTTATTTTAGCTTAATTAATGATAGTATGTATGAGGGTTATGTCAGATATGAATTCAAAACCCTAAGTCTAGATTTTGAATAAAGGATGAGAATAACAATATAATATTATTTATATTTTAGTGATATAGATATGCCTGGTATGTGTGTAATGTTAATTTAAAGATCAGTTATAGTAGAACAGTACAAACCCTAACATTACAGATAAACTATAGTATAGAGTCAGTTATGACTGTAAGATTTGTTAAGATGTGGGTTATGTAATTAATGACCGTTATTATGTTTAATGTTAATTAGGTAAACCCTAATTAATATCTAGAAACCATAATTACTAAATTAGAACCCTAATTGCTAAGTTATAGACCCTAAGTATTAATTTAGCAAGGTTAATAGTAATTAATATATTATAAAGGCTAATTTACAAACCCTAGGTGATTAGGAAACCTAGTGTAATTAGGGAACCCTAATCAACATTATTAGAAACTAAGATTTCTATTTTTGCCCTTATTACACAATTCTAGATTTAGAGCTAAGAAAACCTTAGGGTTAAACCCTAAGGGTGAAACCCTAAGGGTTGGAATGATTTGACAACTTTGCCACAAAAAGTAAAAGCCAAATGACCAAACTACCCTTTTGATTACTTTAATAAGGTGGAGTGTAGATCTAGCCCTAGTAAGGAGTTGGTGACCAACTCTAGCTAGCCACATGGTCTAGTAAGCAAATTTAATCATACAACTTGCTAGATTAAATACCTTACATCATAGATTAAAAGAATACAAGCAATCAAAGTAAGATACTTTACTTCTCAACCTATCAAAGCCTTCTCTCTCTCTCATCCGAAAATATTGAGTGGTAGTGAGTTAGAAACAAAGTTTAGAACACTTCATAGCTTGCCAAGGATCAGAATCAAGAGTCAGATTCAAGGATCCAAGCTAAAATGGTATAAAACCCTAAACTTAGAAATTTATGTGATTCATGTTATTTGTTGTTGTTTATTGTTTAGAGTTATGTTAGATGGTGCTATTGAGTGTTAACTCAGATCCATAAGATGCTCGAAATTGATGATTTTAGAAATCTGGAAAAAGTTTAAAATAAGGTCTGACAGCGAATGTCAAAGCCCATAGATTCTTATGTGTTAGTTGTTTGTTGTATTTAATGTTATAGATCTATTCTATGTTGTGAGAGTTTTGATCTGGAACTTGAATCAATCCCAAATCATGTCTAGATTTCATGTTATAAGTAGTCAAACTTAGTTGACCGAGCATGACCAAGAGTTTCTGGGTAACCCTGAAAGCTCTTTAGCAGTGTCTGACAATGTTTTTCAAGGCATGAATCTGACAGATTTTTAGTAATTTGATGATGTTGTTGTAACAAAATTGTAGTCTGTTATATGGACTATAGATACAAATAGATTGAATATAGTGGATGGTAAAAGTAGACTGTTCGAGCACAAAGTCAATTTCTGGAAAACCCAGAAAATTCCCAGATTTCTAGAATTTCTGACAAGCATTTTCTAAGCTTCTGATCTTGCACATGTTTTAATTTTAGACCATGTTGTTACTTTAAGATTTTTTTTTGGTATGTAGACTACACATCAAAGCCCTTAGACCCACCAGATCTTTCATTGGATCGTAGATAATGATGGTCAAACTACGTTGACCGATATGCCTGAAGAACAAATCTGGAAAACCCAGATTCTTCAAAACCCATTTTTTCTGACAATGTTTGACCAACTTGAATCTTGTGATTGTGTTGATAGTACACTGATATTATGTTATAAAATTGTTCTATTACATGTTTACTATAAGTATTAACATCTATAACACACAAAGCAAGCCAAGATTGCACGTTATAAGGATTAGAAAGTGGGAACCTCGACTGTTCTTCAATTTTTGGAAAACCCAGAAATTGAAGAACATGTCTGACAGTGAATTGATGAGCTTAGATCTCTCTTATATGTTGTGTATTGGCCAGAGTCTTTGTTGATAGTTATAGTATTACACTTATACTATACTTATAACACTTAACCTAGTCCAGAAACCCTTTGATCAAACAATCTACAACCGATCAAACAAGGCACCTTGAACTCTGACATGAGTTTCTGGGTTGGTGATGAACATGCTCAGGAACACCTATAGCGACGGTTCTGTCGCTATAGGGCCCTTTAGCGACATTTTATTTATGAAAATTATTATTTTTATCTATAAATAGAGAAAAATGGTTTAGAATTATTAAAAATACAAAATAAATTCCTAAAAATTATTTTAAGGTCTAAAAATAGGTTTTTAATTATTTTGAATATATTTCATTAATATTTAGTATTTTTGGAATATTATTGGTATTTAATTTATTTAATTATAATATTAAATAAATTACTTAAAAAAGATTTTAATACTTGAAAATTCATTTAAAATTATATTATGTTATAAGAAAATATTTTAAGTTATATTTTGATGATTTTCATTAATTTAATTAATATTAATGATATTAATTCAATATTTTAATATTAATGATAATTATTTAATAATGATTTTAAATGTTTTAAAAATCATTTAAGGGTAATATAAATGTTTTAAAAATATTTTGAGTTATTATAAATAACTTTAATATTTGGTAATGGTTTCATTAATAGTTTAATATTATTTAAATATTATTGATGATAGAATTATTTGATATTTAAATCATTTTATAATGATTCCGATGTTTGAAAAATCATGAGAAATTATTTTAATTGTTTAAACATTTTTATAAGTCGTTTAAAAATAATTTGACTAATGTTTAAGTTATTTAGAACTTCAGTGTAGAGTCTTAGACTCGATAATTACCCGATAAAGCCGTCGGTACACCGACATGTTTCAGAAATTGATCTAGACTTAGATATTTTGACTGTATTAATGTTTGTTTATGATTTAATGACTGTTGGATATGTGTGACAATGTGATTAGGTCATGTACTGACTGCAATAAGCAGTGTTATGTGTTATAGTATGTTATTCTAATCGAACGAATGATCTTATTAATGATAGGTCGCGATATAAAAGATAAAACTAAGTTTTCGTAACAGTAAGCAGTAGACCAGGCAAGTTTCCTATACTTACTCCAATTATTATTGAGCAAGTATCCTACCTTTGCATTTTCTTTATGCAATGGACATGAGTAAGAAGTTTCAGAATTATATTATTATTATGCTAGATTATTAACCCTATTATGATATATTCTATATCTGATCATTGTTTATCAACATGTTAGTATATGGTAATTCATATATATTTTCTGTTAGTTATTTCCTAAATATGGTTATACAAGTGTCCCAACTTGGATAATCATTATATTTAATCACATGTTGATATATATATATATATATATATATATATATATATATATATATATATATACGTCTAAGCTATTTGACCGAGCTAGACATAGATTCAAAAATATCGTTGAATATGATAAAACCATTTTGTATCCAATCAAATTGTTTTGATTTGGATTCCCAACTATGTATGAACATCCTGAACATGGGAAAACTTTTATGCGCCCAAGGCGGTTCGAGTGAATGATAATATCATTCTTGCATGTAGTATTGATCAATACAGGGCCCATGGGATGTACACTCTCATGCCCGTAAGTTATGACGGTTTGCGGATGAAGTTCTGCTAAACCTTAGCAAAAATGAAAAATAATGTTTGTAGTATGTCACCTTAACCCTATTTATAGTCAGTACGCAGTTTCAGAAATTGATAGAGAGTTGATATGTTCAGTTCATATTACTTGACAACTTTTGATTTGTTGTAGAAGGGTAGTACAAAGAAAACATTTAATCCTTTCAGCTAATATTTATAATTGTTATTACTTGCTGAGCACTCAAATGCTCATCCTTGCTTAATTTAAATGTTTTCAGTTCAGTATGATCACCTAGAGGGCTCTGCCAATAACAAAGGGAAATGAAAGCTATCAGAATAAGTTTGTGTTATCTTATGTAATAGCTAGACATAAATAAGATGATTATATTTATTATCTATCATGTAATGAAATGTTTTAAGGTTGCGTACCTGGGATTTAGAAAACTCTGATATGTAAATTAAGTTTGATATTTATAATAATATTATTATTTCCGTTCATAGAAATGGTATCGTAATGCATTGAGTTCGGGTTTTAAGTACCTGAATTTGGGGGCGTTACAAGTTGGTATCAGAGCCATAAGCATGAAATTGCAAAGGGCCCCGAGCCTCTCGCCGGTGACTTCCTTGTGTGGAATACTTTGAAGCGATCTTCCAAGGGACGCCGAGCAAGTTTCATGGTGGTGATAATTTGAGGTGCTATGGTTGAAAGCACCATGATAGTCACAAGTTGGTATCAGAGCTTTAGGGTTAGAAACCATAGGTGGGAGTAGACCTTAGGCTATAACCCTAGAGCAGAAGAAAACATTAAAAGTATAAATAACTTACATAGAGTTTAAAATGAGATGAATCGAATAAACTCACCATCAAACAAAAATAAAAGATAACTTAAATAAAACTATTATTTGCTGTGTGTATATATTATATGCTAATCAGGATAATTTATGTGTATAGATGTTAGATAGAAAAGGATTAGGATACCCTCAGATCATAAAGAAGGAGTCAACCTCCATAACCAAGCCACTATCAAAGCTGATAGCTGAAATAGAGGCTTACATGGAAAGCAACCCTGATGTGGTGATACCGGATCTAGAAACGATAGTATAACTGATAGGTACAGTACATCTAAAGGATATTAGGTCAATCTCAAGTTCTTAAACTCATATGTCTGTGGTGAGTTCTTAAACTCATAATGAGTAGTAAGTTTGACGAACTAGGTATAGTTAAGTGTGAATGGATTATTGAGGATAATGGGAATATATAGAATACTAAGAAATTGATCCTTAGTGAAGGCGTAAGAAATAAGTAGTATTAGTTTACTTAAATGTGTATGATTATATGATGCGTATATGATAGGTATGTGGGTATAAGGTAATGTTCTTAACTTTTGTATAAGTTAGGGCAGCGAGTCCCGACTTTCGAGTCACAAGGGGATAACGGATGTTTAAAGCAATATGCGTTATGATATGTCAAGGGCTATGAATATGAATCTATGATTGGATTAATGAAATAGGTTGGTATAAAGATAGTAATTATTTATCTAAGCAATGATTAATATAGTAACCAAGTTTTCAAAATATAATATTTTGAATATATGGTTATTTGAGTATAAAATTTTGCGTTATAGAAGGTAAGTCGATAAAAGATCAATTATGATCAGATAATGTCGCCAAGACGTAAACGAAACCAAAGGTAGAAGAACACATCAACAAAGCCGGAGGAGGACACGGACGCATCGATGTAGAAATTTTGCGAATGTGGTCGCTCAAGATATGCGTGAATGGAATGCCAGCCACGTGAAAAAATCAAAATGCACAATCGATTTGTGAACTTTAAAGATTTTAAGGCCGTAGGACCATCAGAATTTAGGGGGGTCAACTGACCCTGTAGAAGTAGTTGTGATATCTAGGGTAACGGAGGGGCAAAAGACAACTTTTGCCACCTATACGATTAAATGGGAGGCAAATTTTTGGTGGGAGTTAAATCAAGCCAGATAAGGGAGTAGTGGTAGTAGGACTGGAAAGAGGAAAGGATATAATTTTGGGAATACCGAAATTAGGCCAAGAGGGGGATAGAATAAGGTTGTGCAGTGTGGAAATTGTAGAAGCAATCACTCAGGAGAATGTCTTAAAGCTAAGATAGTGTGTTATAAGTGTGGGCAGAAGGGACATATCTCTCCCAACTGCCCCAATCATAGAATAAATAGAAGGTGTTTCAGGTGTGGATCAACGGAGCATAAGGTGAAGGACTGTCCGAAAAGGAGACGGGATGCAGGGAGTGTGACTACGGAGAAAAGTAGCGGGACGCTGGCGACAACAGGACCAACTTCAACAAATAACCCGACAGAATCAACCACAAGAGTCTTCAGCATGACCGTTCAAGATACCGTGGCAGATGGGGATGCGACTCCAAGTATTATTCGAATCAAATGTTATTTTCTTATATATGATTTTCGTATATATATAGTAAATTATTTTATAAAGAAATTTTGAAGGAAGAATTTGAGTTCTATTAGAAATCAAATTCTGTTTAAACAGATAGATAAACTTTATGCTGAATAGTTAAAGATCGATACGATCAATTATGATCGAGATCTACTTGTAATGACTGTGTATGCTATTTTTCCTTGGTGTTTACAGGTTTTAAAGCGGTGATTCCGGGGACAGAATCCTTATAAGGGAGGGTGAATGTAATAACCCAATATTTTTTAATAAGAATTTTTTGCGATTTAATTTTTTTTTTTTATATAAAGGTGGGAATATGTGCAAGGTAAAGTGTATGTAACTATATGATAAATAAATTTATTTATTAGATGTAAATAATTTCTTATTAGACTTTATTGATCATTAAAGATTATATTCTTATAATAAATTAATTCTACAATAAAAATATTTATTATTTATTTTCCATGCATATATGATTATGGTATACATGATATGATTATTAAGATTCTTATGATATGTATTTTATTATATTGGTTAAGTTAATTATTTTAGCTTAATTAATGATAGTATGTATAAGGGTTATGTCAGATATGAATTCAAAACCCTAAGTTTGGATTTTGAATAAAGGATGAGAATAACAATATAATATTATTTATATTTCAGTGATATAGATATGCCTGATATGTGTGTAATGTTAATTTATAGATCAATTATAGTAGAACAGCACAAACCCTAACATTACTAATAAACTATAGTACAAAGTCAGTTATGACTGTAAGATTTGTTAAGGTGTGGGTTATGTAATTAATGACCATTATTATATTTAATGTTAATTAGGTAAACCCTAATTAATATCTAGAAATCATAATTACTAAATTAGAACCCTAATTGCTAAGTTATAGACCCTAAGTATTAATTTAGCAAGGTTAATAGTAATTAATATATTATAAAGGCTAATTTACAAACCCTAGGTGATTAGGAAACCTAGTGTAATTAGGGAACCCTAATCAACATTATTAGAAACTAAGATTTCTATTTTTGCCCTTATTACACAATTCTAGATTTAGAGCTAAGAAAACCTTAGGGTTAAACCCTAAGGGTGAAACCCTAAGGGTTAGAATGTTTTGACAACTTTGCCATAAAAAGTAAAAGCCAAATGACCAAACTACCCTTTTGATTACTTTAATAAGGTAGAGTGTAGATCTAGCCCTAGTAAGGAGTTGGTGACCAACTCTAGCTAGCCACATAGTCTAGTATGCATCTTTAATCATCCAACTTGCTAGATTACATAACTTACATCATAGATTAAAAGCATACAAGCAATCAAAGTAAGCTACTTTACTTCTCAACCTAACTATGCCTTCTCTCTCTCTCTCATCTAAAAATTTTGAGTGGTAGTGAGTTAGAAACAAAGTTCAGAACACTTCATAGCTTGCTAAGGATCAGAATCAAGAGTCAGATTCAAGGATCAAAGCTAAAAAGGTATAAAACCCTAAACTTAGAAATTTATGTGATTCATGTTATTTGTTGTTGTTTATTGTTTAGAGTTATGTTAGAAGGTGCTATTGAGTGATCTGGGTTGTTATAACTCAGATCCATAACACTTAGATGCTCGAAATTGATGATTTTAGAAATCTAGAAAAAGTTTAAAATAGGGTTTGACAGCGAATGTCAGATCCCATAGATTCTTATGTGTTAGTTGTTTGTTGTATTTAATGTTATAGATCTATTCTATGTTGTGAGAGCTTTGATCTGGAACTTGAATCAAGCCCAGATCATGTCTAGATTTCATGTTATAAGCAGTCAAACTTAGTTGATCATGCATGACCAAGAGTTTCTGGGTAACCTAGAAAGCTCTTTAGCAGTGTCTGACAATGTTTTTCAAGGCAATAATCTGACAAATTTTTAGTAGTTTGATGATGTTGTTGTAACAAAATTGTAGTCTGTTATATGGACTATAGATACATGCCTTTCGATTCCTTAAATCACAAATAGATTGAATATAGTGGATGGTCAAAGTAGACTGTTCGAGCACAAAGTCAATTTTTTGAAAACCTAGAAAATTCCCAGATTTTTAGAATTTCTGACAAGCATTTTCTAAGCTTCTGATCTTGCACATGTTTTAATTTTAGACCATGTTGTTACTTTAAGATTTTTTTTTGGTATGTAGACTACACATCAAAGCCCTTAGACACACCAGATCTTTCATTGGATCGTAGATAATGATGGTCAGACTACGTTGACCGATATGCCTGAAGAACAAATCTGGAAAACCCAGATTCTTCAAAACCCATTTTTTCTTACAATGTTTGACCAGCTTGAATCTTGTGATTGTGTTGATAGTACACTGATATTATGTTATAGAATTGATCTATTACATGTTTACTGTAAGTATTAACATCTAGAACACACTAAGCAAGCCCAGATTGCACGTTATAATGATTAGAAAGTGGGAACCTCGACTATTCTTCAATTTTTGGAAAACCCAGAAATTGAAGAACATTTCTGACAGTGAATTGATGAGCTTAGATCTCTCTTATATGTTGTGTATTGGCCAGAGTCTTTGTTGATAGTTATAGTATTACACTTATACTATACTTATAACACTTAACCTAGTCCAGAAACCCTTTGATCAAACGATCTACAACCGGTCAAACAAGGCACCTTGAACTCTGACATGAGTTTCTTGGTTGGTGATGAACATGCTCAGGAACACCTATAGCGATGGTTCTGTCACTATAGGGCCCTTTAGCGACATTTTATTTATGGAAATTATTATTTTTATCTATAAATAGAGAAAAATGGTTTAGAATTATTAAAAATACAAAATAAATTCCTAAAAATTATTTTAAGGTCTAAAAATAGGTTTTTAATTATTTTGAATATATTTCATTAATATTTAGTATTTTTGGAATATTATTGGTATTTAATTATTTAATTATAATATTAAATAAATTACTTAAAAATGATTTTAATACTTACAAAATTATTTAAAATTATATTATGTTATAAGAAAATACTTTTAAGTTATTTTGTGATGATTTTCATTAATTTAATTAATATTAATGATATTAATTTAATATTTTAATATTAATGGTAATTATTTAATAATTATTTTAAATGTTTTAAAATCATTTAAGGGTAATATAAATGTTTTAAAAATATTTTGAGTTATTATAAATAACTTTAATATTTGGCAATGGTTTCATTAATTGTTTAATATTATTTAAATATTATTGATGATAGAATTATTTGATATTTAAAACATTTTATAATGATTCCGATGTTTGAAAAATCATGAGAAATTATTTTAATTGTTTAAACATTTTTATAAGTCGTTTAAAAATAATTTGACCAATGTTTAAGTTATTTAGAACTTCAGTGTAGAGTCTTAGACTCGATAATTACCCGATAAAGCTGTTGGTACACCGACATGTTTCAGATATTGATCTAGACTTAGATATTTTGACTGTATTAATGTTTGTTCATGATTTAATGACTGTTGGATATGTGTGACAATGTGATTAGGTCAAGTACTGACTGTAATAAGCAGTGTTATGTGTTATAGTATGTTATTCTAATCGAACAAATTATCTTATTAATGATAGGTCGCGATATAAAAGATAAAACTAAGTTTTCGTAAAAGTAAGCAGTAGACCAGGCAAGTTTCCTATACTTACTCCAATTATTATTGAGCAAGTATCCTACCTTTGCATTTTCTTTATGCAATGGACATGAGTAAGAAGTTTCAGAATTATATTATTATTATGCTAGATTATTAACCCTATTGTGATATTTCTATATCCGATCATTGTTTATCAACTTGTTAGTATATGGTAATTCATATATATTTTCTGTTCGTTATTTCCTAAATATGGTTATACAAGTGTCCCCACTTGGATAATCATTATATTTAATAACATGTTGATATATATATATATATATATGTCTAAGCTATTTGACCGAGCTAGACATAGATTCAGAAATATCGTTGAATATGATAAAACCTTTTTGTATCCAATCAAATTGTTTTGATTTGGATTCCCGACTATGTATGAACATCCCGAACATGGGAAAACTTTTATGCGCCCAAGGCGGTCAGAGTGAATGATAATATCATTCTTGCATGTAGTATTGATCAATACAGGGCCCATGGGATGTACACTCTCGTGCCCGTAAGTTATGACGGTTTGCGGATGAAGTTCTGCTAAACCTTAGCGAAAATGAAAAATAATGTTTGTAGTATGTCACCTTAACCCTATTTATAGTCAGTACGCAGTTTCAGAAATTTGATAGAGAGTTGATATGTTCTGTTCAGATTACTTCACAACTTTTGATTTGTTGTAGAAGGGTAGTACAAAGAAAACATTTAATAATTTCAGCTAATATTTATAATTGTTATTACTTGCTGGGCACTCAAATGCTCATCCTTGCTTAATTTAAATGTTTTCAGTTAAGTATGATCAGCCAGAGGGCTCTGCCAAGAACAAAGGGAAAGGAAAGCTATCAGAATAAGTTTGTGTTATCTTATGTAATAGCTAGACGTAAATAAGATGATTATATTTATTATCTATCATATAATGAAATGTTTTAAGGTCGCGTACCTGGGATTTAGAAAACTCTGATATGTAAATTACTTTTGATATTTATAATAATATTATTATTTCCGCTCATAGAAATGGTATCGTAATGCACTGAGTTCGGGAGAAAGTGCAGAACGCCACTGTGTTGGGATGAAGTATCGTTGAATATCGTTGAATATGATAAAACCTTTTTGTATCCAATCATATTGTTTTGATTTGGATTCCCGACTATGTATGAACATCCCGAACATGGGAAAACTTTTATATGCCCAAGGCGGTCAGAGTGAACGATAATATCATTCTTGCATGTAGTATTGAAAAATACAGGGCCCATGGGATATACATCCTCGTGCTCGTAAGTTATGATGGGTTGTAGATGAAGTTCTGCTAAACCTTAGCGAAAATGAAAATTAATGTTCGTAGTATGTCACCTTAACCCTATCTATAGTCAGTACGCAGTTTCAGAAATTTGATAGAGAGTTGATATGTTCTGTTTAGATTACTTCACAATTTTTGATTTGTTGTAGAAGGGTAGTACAAAGAAAACATTTAATCATTTCAGCTAATATTTATAATTTTTATTACTTGCTGGGCACTTAAATGCTCATCCTTGCTTAATTTAAATGTTTTCAGTTCAGTATGATCACCTAGAGGGCTCTGCCAAGAACAAAGGGAAAGGAAAGCTATCAGAATAAGTTTGTGTTATCTTATGTAATTGCTAGACGTAAATAAGATGATTATATTTATTATCTATCATGTAATGAAATATTTTAAGGTCGCGTACCTGGGATTTAGAACACTCTGATATGTAAATTAAGTTTGATATTTATAATATTATTATTATTCCCGCTCATAGAAATGGTATCGTAATGCACTGAGTTTGGGAGAAAGTGCAGAACGCCACTGTGTTGGGATGAAGTAGGTGAACGTCAGATGTTGGGACCTGAGATGGTACAACAGATGGCGGACATGGTAAAGCTAATACGTACACGATTAGTAGTGGCTCAAGATAGGCAGAAGAAGTATGTTGATCCTCACCGAGAGAAGAGGGAATTTAAAGTAGGGTCTTATGTTTTTCTGAAAGTATCGCCTTGGAAAGGGAAGATACGTTTTGGGAAGAAAGAGAAGTTAAGTCCAAGGTTTATAGGACCTTTTAAAATTTTAAGAAGAGTAGGAGAGGTAGCTTATGAAGTGGCTTAACCTCCAGAAATGGAACATATACAAAATGTGTTTCACGTGTCTGTGTTGTGTCCCTATAAACCTGACTATAAACATGTAATAGAGTATGAATCTATTCAGATAGAGAAAGATTTAACATATGAAGAACTTCCAGTTCAAATTATTGATAAGAAGGAACAAGTTTTGAGAAATAAGATAATACCTTCGGTGAAGGTGATTTAGAGGAACCACAATGTGGAAGAAGCAACGTGGGAACTCGAAAGTAAAATGAGGGAAAATTTTCCTCATTTATTTATGTAATTATAGTGAGATTCTGGGGATAGAATCCTTATACGGAGGGGAGAATGTAACGTCCGAGAAAATTGGATTTCTATGAGAATTAAATTTTTATTTGATTATGTGAATTAAATAAATTTAATTGGTTATTTATGTGAGTAAGCTATGTGAAGGTCGTTTTATGACTTAGAATGTGTGGATGTGGTTAGGATTCTTGCTATGTGCTAGAATTAATTGTTTTGAAGTTCCAAGATGAAAATAAAGGTTTTCCGAGAAATTTATGTAAAAACACTATTCATCCATTTCTACTCGGGAATTAAGTTTGAAAATTCTGAGAAACACGTAATGATAGAATACGAAGATGAGATGGAATATAAAATACTATTTCAGTTATGGATAACGAAGTTTTCGCCTGCGGACGTAAAACCTAAGGATTAGGAAAAATGATTTCCGAGAAGGAAATGAAATACGTATAATGATTAAGATTATTATATGTACGATATACGAGTATTATACTATTTAGTATACTAGTATAGTACGAAGATTTAATACGACGTACAATACAAATGTTGCACAAATACTATACGAATAGAATGTGAATTATACGCGTAGAATACAATTGGTTATTAATGGACTTAGAGTTTAAGGACTTTATATAATCCAATTGGACTTGGATTATATCAAGCCCAATGAATTATGTAATCAAGCCCAAGTTAAGGCTGTGATCCCCTAAATTCATGACCTCCACTTGGTCACTCGAATTCGGTTCATCACATTCTCATGGTAAAACCATAATAACTAAATAACGCATACACAACGAAAAATCTACTTTAGAATAATTTATAATGATTTATTATAATTATTCCCCCAAGTCTCATAACCTACAGTGCTTAATAGATTACATAATAATATCTAATAAAGACTTTACATGATCTTACTTAAGCTTAAACATAGTCTGAAATAGTCTTAATACATCATAATAGACTTTAAACATAAAAAGGATAAGCTAGTTGGTAGCCTTGCCCTTGCCCTTGTCTGTTCCAGAGACACCTCCCTGTTCTTCCTTAACTAAAGGTTTAAAATAAGTAAGGATGAGCACAAATTGCCCAACAAGTAATATACAACAAGGGTGTAGGATATAATATCACAAGGTTTGAAATATCGAAGGGTTATTTCTAGGATAGTTCAAAGTGTCAGAATAATATCTTGAATAAGGGATATGGCAATTCAATATAAATCAACAGATATATATATGAATTCAACGACTAACAATGTATCCAACTGGATAAGCAATTTATACCGAGCAGTCACTAAGGACTTTAGAACTTTCAATAGAGTTACCAATATTAAACTGATAACAAAAAATATCAAGTACTATAGATGATCAGTCTATAATACTTTACGTTATGCATAATACCACAATAATATTTATTCATCTGTTGGGGTTTCCAACAACATACACTCCCCTTACCAAAAGGGTTGTCCAACTAAGTTTTTTTTAAAGATTTTTGTACCAATCAATTGGTTTGGACAGATTTTATAAACATGCATATAGTCTAGCCGAATCAAATGGCATTGACTCTTTCACAATATTCAAGATCAATACTAAGTTTAACATGAATAATAGCTTTCACAAGGGTTTAACATACTAGCTCATTTAAACGAGAAAGTAAGGTAACTTATATTCAAAAGGGATAAGCTTATGGTATTTGTCGAATAAAGTAATGCAAAGGTTTAGGATACTTGCCTCAAGCACAGTTTACCAAAATATCGCTTAACAATACTCTTTAAAATCCTAACATAATGTAATATGTATATAAGATATTCATTAGTTAAATGTGCTCATGCTTAATATGTAAGTTTAAATGCATACTTAAACATCTAACTTAGTTATATACTCTTCACATACTTCATTTCATTCCTTACGTATTTATAACAAAAAATTAGTTTGTAAGTCACCATGAAAATCAATTAACATAGTCTTTAATTGTTGCTTTATAATTTGCAAACACTTTTTGGACTTATAACTTGAAAGTCTATAATCACACCATTAAACATTCACTCATATTCTCTAGCTTGCTTCTTAACACATTGGACATGTACTGATCATATAATACATGCTAGAGTAATAATACATGTATGCAACTTCTACAAATTAATAGCAAAAAACTGATCCTACAGCAGACAGGCGCAATCGCGCCTAGTTTGTACTAAGGAGACGCGCGGCCGCGCGACTCCCAGTTCAAACCAGGACTGAGCAACTATTTTCTTGGCCTCGCTTGCACATCCTTACATACATAATACATATTAACATGTTAAGGGTCCTTTTGATTTTTCCTAGTTTAATCTAGGTCCCGTTTCACATGATATGGTCTTAAGTTAGACATCTTAACAAATCAAGGACATTTAAGGTTATGAAATCACAAAGTCCAACATGCTTGATTGTTAAACATATAAAGTAGTCATATAACTCATATTAGACATGCTTATGAGTATTCATATCACATATGTGTATTTAACATCGTTTTGTTTTGAAATATGCTTCGTTTATGATTTCCTTAAACTACGATAACTAAGCATGGTATATATACTTTTATGATACATGAGTGAATCTAAAGGTATCATCTAACATGCTCACAATCATCAGATTTTAACTTTCAAGGTCTTTCAAGGTAGTACATCAACATTCATGTTCAAAGTTTGCATTTTCATTAGCAAAGCTTACTTATAAGCCTAACATGATCATGTTTTTCATTACAAAATCCATATACGTAAGTTAGTATGTCTGACATGCATTTCAAAACCATACTAACATGCTTATAAGATCAGAATATGAATTATTCAACTTTACCATTTCTAACTTTTCCAAAACTTGAAGTTTTCTTTGAAAACTTGGCTCATTTCATGCTAAAACAACATAACAAGTTCAAAACAATATCTAACCACAAGGTATGGTCATTTATAGGCTTAACCTAACTACTATAGCATGCTCAAAACAAGTCAGAAACATTAACTCAATATTTAAGAACAACACCACGCCATGGCCACGCCATGTATATTGCTTTATGGAAGTGGAGATGGCAGTCGCCACTTCGAAAGCGATTTGAAAAAAATGGATTCTGCAGAAGTAGCGCCTTAAAACAAGAGATGCTACACCTGCTATTAGACCAGCTACCAGGTTCCAAAACATATGTATCAACTCAAATAACATAATAACATGCTATTCTACATCAATCAACAAATTCTAGAATTTGACAAACTTAAGAATTGAGAACATAGAAGTAGAATTTTATACCTCTTGAAGCTCAATTGAACTCCTTACAAATCTCATACCCTCTCTTAACTGACAAGCAATTCTCCCTCTCAACTTGGACTTTATAGATAATTCTCAGCAACAAGAAATGAAGAGGTAGAGTGCTCAATTTATAGAAAACTTACTAACCATGCCAAGCCATTATCCAAGAAATTAAACCAAGAGATTTTAGGATTGCATGAAGGTTATGAAGGAGTGGGTGGATGGTGGTTGAAACTCATCATAACCACCACTCTCTACCATGATCATAGTATAGCAAGCTTGGAACGAAGAAAATATTATAGGCCTTATCCTTTATGAAACTCACGTGATTGAGAAATGAGGCAATTGGACACTCATTTTGGGACAATTAAATTAACTCAGAATGCTTGTTATCTAGGCTTGGTTTGGTCTACTCAATTCCCACAATGTAATCTTAATGCACAATTGTTACCATATTAGGAATTTAGGGATTAATTATACACTCACATCATATAGTCAATGTATATTAAATATACGCAATAAAATAATGCAGTTAGATATTATTATCTGGGTAGTTCCATAATTAACCCTACTACTCGTATAACCATATTATAATAAAAATTTATTTATTTATGTTAAATAAATAAATTTATTCCTTCCCTTGATTAATTATCACTTAATAAAATATAGATCATATAACTTAATATATCGTCACACAACGTCGCATTGCACTATATAGTATAGTTGTATTATTGCTCATATGCACATAACTGTTAATATAATATTATTATATTCCTAACTTACTCATTTTATAACTAAATCATGCACTTCCTTAATTAATTAATATCAATATTAATTAATCCACCCATTGGTTAATGTATTTATGGGTTTCCATAATCATTATTCATCTTTGTAATATATCGCAAATAATAGTAAACACACATTATTAGTTAATTACTAAAATTCCATATTCTACCACAACCATAATCAATTAATAACTAATAGCATACTACAACAATAATTGATAATTAATATTACTTAATTGCTCCTTTTATAATCTCTTCCCCGATTAACATTACTATTAGTATTTCCCATCACTATGCCACACAAGGCTTTCAACGAGTTTACCACAAACTCCACATATTCTCAATTATTCATTTATTTAATATAATTGAGTCGTCTCATATATTAACACGAACCTGTTCGTATTCAAATAAATACTTATTTCTATTAACACATTTATTTATTAATACGCGAAAATTCTCTGGTATTACATCCTCCCCCCCCCCTTATAAAAATTTTGTCCCGGAATTGCTACAAGGTTACACAAACAGATGGGGATAGTCCCTCATCATCCTATCTTCTAACTCTCACGTTGCCTTCTCGACATCGTGGTTATGCCAAAGTACTTTTATAGAAGAAATAACTTTATTCCTCAAGGTTTGCTCTTTCCTATCTAGAATTTGGACAGGAATTTCTTCGTACGCTAAGTTTTTCTCCACTTGTATGGGTTCATAAGAAATCACGTGCTTGTAGTCAGGCTTGTGCGAACGCAACACGAATATGTGAAACACGTTATACATGTGCTCCAACTCAGATGGTAGTGCAACTTTGTACGCTACTTCACTCACTCGTTGTAGTATCTCGAACGGTCCTATGAATCTTGGACTCAGTTTTCCTTTCTTTCCAAAATGGATCTTTCCCTTCCATGGAGATACCCTCAAGAATACAAAACTGCCGACTTCAAAATCTCGGTCTTGCCGATGCAAGTTTGCGTACTTCTTTTGGCGAGCTTGAGCTACTACAAGCTTGGTCCTTATCACTTTCACCACATCTGCAGTTTGTTGCACTAACTCTAGTCTGAGTATTCGTCGTTCTCTGACTTTGTCCCAACATAATGGCGTTCTGCACTTCCTTCCATAAAGAGCTTCATACGGTGGCATTCCTATACTCGCATGGTAACTATTATTATACGCAAATTAGACTAAGGGTAGTTGGTCGTCCCAATTTCCCTTGAAGTCCATCACGCAAGTCCTAAGCATGTCTTCTAGCGTTTGTATTGTTCGCTCAATTTATTTGTCTATCTGAGGATGATAGGCAGTACTTAATCTTAACTGTGTTCCCATCCTCTCTTGCAAGCTTTTCCAGAATTTTGACGTGAAACGCAGGTCTCAGTTACAAACAATCGATACCGGCACTCCATATCGTGAAACAATTTCCTTTATGTACAAACTCGCTAATTGATTTAAACTGTAGCGGATCTTGATATGTAGAAAATGTGCAGTCTTCGTAAGTCGATCCATGATGACCCAAATGGCATCCAAACCTTACTGTGTGACTGGAAGTCCTACCACGAAATCCATCGTAATATGCTCCCAATTCCACTTTGGTATTTCCAACGGTTGGAGTAAACCACTCGGTCGCTGATGCTCTGCTTTTACACGTTGACATGTAAGACATCTACTAACGTACTCCGCAATTTCTCATTTCAGATTTGGCCACCAAAAATGTCGCTTCAAGTCCCGGTACATCTTTGTGCCTCCCGGATGAATGGAATACGTCGTATTATGAGCCTCGTGAAAAATCTCCTCTCTTATCTTGGCCACCGCCGTTACCCATACTCTCCCTTCAAATCTCAAGATACCGTCTTTATCTATTCGAAATTTTTCTTCCTCTTTTCCCATGATCCTTCTTTTGATTTTCTCACATTCTCTATCTTTCTCCTGGGCTTCCTTTACTCTATCCAACAATGTCAGACAAGCTTCCATTACAAATAACTTCTCTTCAGACCTCTCGGGTCCCTTCACTTCTATTTCCAATTTTCCATATCTCTTATTAACTCCTCCTGAGTTGTCAGTCGAAACAATTTCTTCCTTCCCTTCCTGCTCAGAGCATCGGCAACTACATTTGCCTTCCCCGGGTGATAAAGAATTTCACAGTTATAATCTTTGATCAATTCTAACAATATGGCAACTACGTTTTCCTTCCCTTTCTCTAACGCATGTTCAACTCCTTCTGTGTGAAGATATATTTTAGACTTTTGTGGTCCGTGTATATCTCACATTTTTCACCATACAAATAATGTCTCCATATCTTTAATGCAAAAGCTACTGCCGCTAACTCTAAGTCATGAGTAGGGTATCATTTTTTGTAATCCTTCAATTGTCATGATGCATACGCAATGACTTTGCCGTGTTGCATAAGCACACAGCCCAGTCCTCTATGTGACACATCACTATACACCACAAATCCTCCCGTATCATCTAGTATTGATAATATAGGCGCCTCGCACAATCTCTTCTTCAACTATTGAAAACCCTCTTCGCATTTGTCGGTCCATACAAATTTCACCGTCTTCCTCGTCAAATTAGTCAATGGGGTTGCTATCTAAGAAAAATCTTGGATGAATCTTCGATAGTACCCAGCTAACCCTAAGAAACTTCTCACTTCTGTCGGAGTTCTTGGTTGTTCCCAATTACTCACTACTTCAACCTTTTCGGGGTCTACTGAGATTCCATTCTCATCCACCACGTGGCCTAAGAATTGAACCTTCTTCATCCATAATTCGCACTTAGAAAACTTCGCATACATCTTCTCCTTTCGTAGTGCCTCCAAAATAATCTCCAGATGTTCGGCGTGTTCTTCCTCCGTCTTCGAGTATATTAAAATATTGTCGATGAAAACTACTACGAATTTATCCAAATATGGCTTGAAAACTCGATTCATTAAGTCCATGAATGCTTCTGGAGCATTAGTTAAATCGAATGACATTACCAAAAACTAGTAATGTCCATAACAGGTTCTAAACGCAGTCTTTGGTATGTCCTCATCCCGCACTTTTAGTTGGTGGTATCCCGTCCGCAGGTCAATTTTCAAGAAACACTTCGCTCCCTTCAATTGATCAAATAAGTCGTCTATCCTTGGTAATGGATATCTGTTCTTGATCGTTACCCTATTCAATTCTCGATAATCGATACAGAGCCTCATCGATCCATCCTTTTTCTTAACGAATAACAATGGTGCTCCCCAAGGAGACACACTCGGTCGAATGTATCATCAATTCCTTCATTTCTACCGGCGCCATACGATATGGAGGTTTTGAAATCGGTGCCGTTCCCGGTGCTATGTCTATTACGAATTTGATTTCTCTATCGGGCGGAAGGCCCGGAAGATCGTCTGGAAACACATCCTGAAATTCGCTCACTACGAGTATATCTTTAATCTCTACTCCCTTTTTCTGAGTATCCACAACGTAAGCTAAATAATCTACACATCATTTATTTAACAATTTCTTGGTCTGAATCATCGTAACGCAGCACGATTGCTTAAGCGATGAACTACCATAAAACACTACCTTACTCGGAGTCTGAAGGTTCACACATTTGTTCTGACAGTCAATTACTGTGCATGGTTATATAACCAATCCATCCCCAGTATTACGTTGAATTCTCCTAATCTAATAGGAATCAAGTCTACGCTCAATTCATGTTCTCTAATATTTGCGCGACAATTTTGATAGACGTATTCTATAGGGAGTATTTCCTTATTCGCAACTTCTATGTTCAAAGGATCTTTTAAACGTTCTCGGGGTGTACTAAGTTTATTAGCAAATTCTTCGGATACAAACGAGCAGGTGGCACCCGAATCAAATAATACATAAGCACTTATATTATTGATTGGGATTATACCTGCCACCATATCCTTTGCAGCTACATCGTCTTGGATGGTCATGTTAAAGGTTCGATCGGTCGATCGGTTGGGTTGCGTAGGTCCACCAATAATCAACTTACTTCCTCCTCCTTGGCTTCTGCCAGATCCACCGCTTCATTTCTTCGAGCATTCCTTTATCTGGTGCTCTGTTGGTCCACAAGCAAAACATCCTCTAATTTTCTTCGGCTTCGGGCAGTTTGGCGATATGTGCCCCTCTTGGCCGCAATTATAGCAAGTGCTTTTCCTCTTCCAGCATTCTCCCTGATGGTTTCTTCAACATTTGTTGCAAGCTTCGGCCCTCTTCTTGAAATTTCCCTGGTGACGCCCACCTTGGTTATTGTTTCTGTTGTTGTTATTGTTTTCCCATTTCCTTTTTCTGGAGCTACTTCCTCCGTTGCTGCTCCCTCAATGATGTTTGCTAGTAGCGTTCTTATTCTTCTTCTCCTTATGATACAGACTTAAGGAGTCACTGCCACCTTCCGCAATGATTGCCTTCTCTAACAACATTGTAAAGGAATCAATCTGGAAGACTGATACCTTATTGTATAACCATGGTTTTAACCCTTGTTCGAAACGTCTCGCCTTCCTCTCCTCATCCACTACATGGTGTTCTACAAACCGCGCTAGTTCGTTGAACATAGCTGCGTACTACGCCACCGTCATATCACTTTATTTTAATTCTAGGAATTTTACTTCCATCCTACTTTTCATACTCTTTGGGAAATATTTCTCGAAAAATAGTGTCATAAACCGTTCCCATGTTATCGTTCATCCTCGAAGAATTTCCCACCAATAGTTCGCTTCGCCCCTCATCATGTATGTGGCGAATATTGTCTTCTGGTCTTCACCCACGTGAGCTATAGTGAAGGCCTTCTCGATCTCCTTGATCCATGTTTGCGCAACTATTGGGTCAGTGGTTCCCGTGAACTCCGGGGGTCCTACACTCTTAAAATCTTTGAAGGTCATTACTGGGACGGCTTGGGGAATGGGTGGTACGGGTTCGTTTCTTCTCCTCAGGGCTTCTCCCAATTAATCTACCATCAGATCGGATCTCTGGGACCTCTATCATCATTAATCGAATTCTTCCGGGGACAGCTTATGATACGTCTGGGCGGCATTTCCGCATCACAAAATTTTCATTCTATTATCTAGTTATAATACTTAGACATTTCTCAATAGAAAAGAACTACATGTTTTGACATGTTTCTGAAATAAGATCATTTATATTCATATGCCAAAGGGTTACATTACATGTTCTTTTCTAGCATACTGCTATAAATGATAACACCTATCCCCTAATATCACAAAAGAGAGGGACATACTATCTTACTACCCCTCTAACACTTTTCAGAAATTTTGGGGGTTTACCACTATCTCACATCTTACACAAAAGACTGATTTTACAACAACATATTAATAACACATAAATAAAAATACTACACTACTGAATTTTTTTCCCTCTAGACTCAATCTAAAATTCCACACTCAACGACGCTCTGATATTCCTTCTATGTGATGTGCACCACCATGTCCCGACTTATGGTATGTCGGGTCTGTCGTTGCTCAGCTGGGTAATGATGTACCCCATCGATCAATCTCTCCATGGCCGCGCAAAGAGTATAGCCCATCTTGTTCATCTTCCTCCTCTTGCACCGTACTTCATCCTCTAGATCATCTGCCCTATCATTGGCTTCCTCCCACTTCTCCTCGAAGTGAATCCTATCCATCACCTCCATTTCTAACTGAGTTCAGAGAGCCTCCTTCTCCGCCTTCTCACTCAACACCTTCTGCTCTAATTCCTCCAGCTTTCCTGCCACCTCAACATTCCTCGCCACCGCTCGGTGAAACAAGGCTCCCATTTGGATCCCTACTTCCTTACGGCGAGCAATCTCCACCTCCATCTCCTGCATTACTAGTTGACTCTGAAGGTCCTTGTCCCTCAACTTCTGGAACGCGAACTCCCTTTCCCTAGCCTCAGCCTCTAGCTCCTTCACTCTACATCCCAACTCTAAAATCTGTTCTTCATACTCTCCTAACATCCGATCCTCAAAAGTAGCCTCGCTTGAGTCCTCCATGTGCCCTGCTCCTCCTCCAAAGGCTCCTCTTCAGGGTCAGACTCCACCTCTTCCTCATCATCATCAAAAGGGGCTACTACTGAAATAGGCTCCGCTATCAAGGGTGTCTCGAATACTATATGGATATCATGCAGCTCCTCTTCTACTACTCGGCTAGGTCCTCCCATGTCAGTCATCCTACAATCATCAACATAAGACAACACAAACAACAACTCCATTAGAATGTTAAACAAATATAAGTTCATTGTATAGAATGAAGTTATATTTCATAACATGCTAAGTCTCTCAAGGAAAACTCTACATGAGTTTTATCTCCTTCCTAACTTCTAAGTTCTCCCGAGTTATAATCTAAGGACACTCGTTCCTAAGGTTTATAACTATGACTTTGATACCAACCTGTGACGCCCCCAAATTCATGACCTCCACTTGGTCACTCGAATTCAGTTCATCACGTTGTCATGGTAAAACCATAATAACTAAATAACGCATACACAATGGAAAATCTACTTTACAATAATTTACAATGATTTATTATAATTATTCTCCCAAGTCTCGCATCCTACAGTGCTTAATAGATTACATAATAATATCTAATAAAGACTTATTACATGATCTTACTTAAGCTTAAACATAGTCTGAAATAGTTTTAATACATCATAATAGACTTTAAACATAAAAAGGACAAGCTAGTCGGTAGCCTTGCCCTTGCCCTTGTTTGTTCCAGAGACACCTCCCTGTTCTTCCTTAACTGAAAGGTTTTAAATAAGCATGGATGAGCACAAATTGCCCAACAAGTAATATACAACAAGGGTGTAGGATATAATATCACAAGGTTTGAAATATTAAAGGGTTATTTCTAGGATAGTTCAAAGTGTTAGAATAATATCATGAATAAGGGATATGGCAATTCAATATAAATCAACAGATATATATGAATTCAACGGCTAACAATGTATCCAACTGGATAAGCAATTTATACTGAGCAGTCACTAAGGACTTTGGAACTTTTAGTAGAGTTACCAATATTAAACTAATAACCTAAAATATCAAGTACTATAGATGATCAGTCTAAAATACTTTACGTTATGCATAACACCATAATAATATTTATTAATCTGTTGGGGTTTCCAACAACATACACTCCCCTTACCAAAAGGGTTATCCAACTTAGTTTTTTTTAAGATTTCCGCACCAATCAATTGGTTTGGATAACTTTTATAAACATGCATATTGTGATGCCCCCAAAATAGGTATACATCACCCATCTTGAGTCGCCAGAAAATACACTACTGACAACTTCATTTATACAATCGTTAAAACTGTCAAGTAAAGTATCACCACAGCTTAAACCGTGAGTTTTAATACAAATGTATGTAACTCTCATGGTGCCTCACCACAACCTTACAATGGTACGTTACATAAAAGTACAAATACCAAAAACCTGCTTTTAGAAATTAAAATCTTTGGGAAGTGCTCAAGGAAACCTTCGTACATAAGAGGCCATGAATCTAAGTTATGATAGATATCATATGTCCACAGAATTATCCTTGGTTGACCCAATAGACCCCAAAGAAAAACGAGAAGATTACTATCATCTTCTTTCTAATGGTGAGTCTTCTCTTGACATATAACTATCTCCACTGTCTCCAAGTGAAAATTATATTTCAAATAAACTCCAAGATCATATTGGTAGTGCTCGTAGATATACTCAGCAAGTGGATGTGCACAACCCTGTCTTACGATAACACAAGGTTGTATGTCATTAGACATCTTGTATGATAGTGGCAATACACACTTCCAAAGTTGGGTTCACCTCACCCTATTCGGTTCACCAAAATTAAATATCAAATGACGTATACAATACGACACACTTATCTAAAGTTCTCAATAAAATTATTTCCATACTATTTAGGGAGAACCTCAACAACTATAAACCACCGTTCTATTCCCCTGTTATCCCCGCTCGACTCGGCAACACTCTTATTACCTGAAAGGAATAGTGAAGCAAGAGGGTGAGCACAACTAGCCCAGTAAAGAATATCATAACTAAAGATAATTAAATTATCAATAGCTTTCGTCAATAATAAATCAGAGATTTAGAACATATGGTAGATGATAAAACTTTTCAACCATAGTTGCAAATGAACGAAAGCAATCCCTTAAAAAGAGTCAAATAGACCATCGTGTCTATTATTTTCTCCATGTTAAAAGTCCACCAATAATATTTTATCCCTGTAACATCAATCAACAATTCCTGTCCACAATCATATAAATAACTCATAATCATAATTGTGATTCTGAATTCCTTTTCTTACCCAGGACGAAGATAATTTTCATCACCTATCTTCACCTGAAACATCAAAAATCATAGTTATACCAAATCACAATTCCTGCTCATAATCATATTAATAAATTCATCTTTGTACTATGGCCAAAGATATAAAACTGTATAACGAATAACCAACAGTTCATCTTTACACTACATGCCACAAATATACAACTGTAAAACCAATAATGCTGAGACTCAGCTTAATAGTATCACAACCATGAATTATCCATGCACTACGAGCAAATGATATTCGTGTTTTCAATTACGGTCATGATTATACCGAATAATCCCTAGTCATAATCATACCAAGTCCATCTATGCACTACGGGCGAAAGATGACTTTTACCACATCATTTGTAACATTATGGTCATGATCATACCATAAAACAATTCATCTTTGCACCCTTGGCCGAAGAGAATCCATAGCCATAATCATACCAAAAACTGTCCATCAATGCACTACGGGCCAATGAAAACTTTTTCCACATCATTTGTAACATTACGGTCATGATTATACCGAATAATCCCTCGGTCATATCATACCAAGTCCATCTAATGTACTACATGCCAAGATGACTTTCAACATAATATAAACATGAGGATAATGACAATGATATAAAGATTCAATCAAATGAGATAAAGGATAAATATTAAACATTTATAATACAATTTATGTGACGCCCCCAAAATAGGTATACATCACCCATCTTGAGTCGCCAAATACATTGTGCAAAATTCAAATACAATTTAATAATACAGCTGTCGTCTAAAATACGACAAAAGATAAACTGAGAGTTTTAATAAAAATATTGTCATCTAGACAATATCCACACTCAAAGGAGTCTTCAATATATTTATTATTACACTATTTAATAGAATAGTGAGGACTACTAATACTATCATCTGGACTGTCACTCCGTTCCCCGACTAGTCCCGACTACATTCTTATTTCCTGAAGAGAATAGTGAAAGAAAGGGTGAGCTCAACTAGCCCAGTAAGAAATATTATGACTAAGATAATGCAGAATAAATTATCATTAGCCTTCAACCATGTTAAACTGATAAAATACAATAGACATCAAGTTTACCTGCAGCGGAACAAACAATCCATTAAAAGAGTCAAGTAGAGAATAAAGTCTACTATCTTTTATGATTTTAAATTTTTTTCATCACTTTTATCGCTGAAACTCAGCTTAATATATAATCCACATCATCAAATCATCCCTGCACTACAGGCCAATGATATTATTTAGTATCACGACCATGAATTATTCATGCACTACGGGCCAAAGATAATCGTGTTTTCATCAATCATTCCGATCGTATATAAAACAATTCATCTTTGTTCCTGGCCAAAGAGAATCCATAGCCACAATCATACCAAAAATCGGCCCATCAATGCACTACGGGCCAATGAGGACTTTTTTCCACATCATTTGTAACATTACTACTATGATTATACCGAATAATCCCTGATCATAATCATACCAAGTCCATCTATGCAATACAGGCCACAAATGACTTTCAACATAATATAAACATGAAGATGATGACAATGACATAATAATTCAATAAAACAAGTTCAAGAATTTATTTATCCAAGAACCAATAATGTCCAAATTGTCAACATGAAACTGCTTTGTAGAGTAAAATTCAAGAATGCTCAGAAGAATATTTCCATGAAAAGATACTGGATGAAGCGCAAATATCAAGGATATTCCACTAATTTCATGGAGTATAGAAGTCAAAACTTTAACCAACTGAGTATAATAAAGAATGGAATAACAAAAGGAATCACCATGCATGCGGTACTTCGTATAGATAGGTTATTCCAACAGAATAATAAATAACGGACTGTGTCGGGCATAATACGTGACCGGCTGTGATATTCCAATGTAATAATAAAGAATGGAATAACAACAGAGATCACCATGCATGCGATATCAGATAGACAAAGTTATTCCAATGTAATAATAAATAACGAAACCAGTCCGACGAAAAAACACATGTATATGATATTCCAAATGTAATAATAAATACTGAAACTAGGTCCACAGAAACGACCGACAAGATATTACAATGTAATAATAAAGAATAGAATAACAACATAATTTCACCATGTATGCAGATTGTGATAGAAAGGTTATTCTAGCAGTAATAATAAATAATGGAATAATGTAAGAATTTCACCAAGTATGTGGTAGATCACAGATACAAGTTATTCCAATGAATAATAAAGAATGGAATAATGAAGTTCTCTTCATGAATATGAAAAAAAAATAATACCCCTTACCTTAGAAGAACTGGATATTGGAAAAGTGAAGTACTAGAATACTTTTCTTCTTTCTCTCTATAATTTCTCTATCTAGAGTTTCAGTGAATTCGTAAGAAATAATGAAGGAATGAACTTTTATTTATAGAAGAATGGACTGAATATTAACTAATCCATGAACGGTCCATATTGATTTACTTTTAAACGGACGGTCCAGATTGATTTAATAATATATTCTAATAAAACAAAAATCTTTTAAATAAAATATAATATATTCTATTTATTGTCTAATAAAACAAATAACTTTATAAAAGTATTCTATTTTATATAAAAAGATTTTACTATACAAAATACTATGCAGACACTATACAACCCTATGCATAATAAAATATAATATATTCTAATTATTGTCTAATAAAATAAATAACTTTATAAAAGTATTCTATTTTATATAAAAAGATTTTACTATGCAAAATACTATGCATAATAGAATATAATATATTCTAATTATTGCCTAATAAAACAAATAAATTTATAAAAATATTCTGTTTTATATAAAAAGCTTTTCTGTTTTATTACTAATAATAAAATAAAAACTGAGACAACCAATAAGGGAGTGCCCTCCCATGAAGGTAACTGGTCTTCTTCCAACAAATGGGCCCAACATGTTCCACTCCCTCCAACATGTCACCATCACAATGCGTACCATTATATATATACTGAATAACTTTTTACCGATTATTTTATAACAACTTGCTTACTTTGAAAAAAAATTCAAATATCACCCTTAACTTTAAACTTTTATCAATTTAACTATTTACCAAAATAGAAAAATTGAATACTTTTATTTCATTAAATTCGGGGTCTCACAATCTCCCCTCCTTGTGAAATTTCGCCCTCGAAATTTACGTATGTACCTAATATTCGAAGAGATTAGAATACCTTGCTTTCTTTTCGGATTGTACCTTCCCGGTTATTTCCGCTCTATCATGATTTTCCCATTTCTCATCTCATGTATTTCAAATATCATTCTAGAACATAGTTTCAAAATATGGGTTAATTAACATATCACATATTATCGCTATACTCTGACCGACCAATTAAATAACAAGTAAACTTAGGTAGGTCATACTAGCGAAGGAATTCCCGCCTCTCCCCTCCTAGTTCTTGTCTCACATCTCACCGGTGGATCATATCCCTAAGCTTTGATATTAACCGTATACCAAAATAGGTATACATCACCCATCTTGAGTCGCCAAATACATGGTGCAAAATTCAAATACAAATTAGTAATACAGCTGTCGTGTAAAATACGACAAAACATAAACTGAGAGTTTTAATAAAAATATTGTCATCTAGACAATATCCACACTCAAAGGAGTCCTCAATATATTTATTGTCACACTATTTAACAGAATAGCGAAGACTATTAGTACTATCATCTGGACCGTCACTCCATTCCCCGACTAGTCCCGGCTACGTTCTCATTTCCTAAAGAGAATAGTGAAAGAAAGGGTGAGCTCAACTAGGCCAGTAAGAAATATTATGACTAAGATAATGCAGAATAAATTATCATTAGCTTTTAACCATGTTAAACTGATAAAATAGAATAGACATCAAGTTTAACTGCAGCGGAACAAACAATCCATTAAAAGAGTCAAGTAGAGAATAAAGTCTACTATCTTTTATGATCTAAAAAGTTTTTCATCACTTTTATCGCTGAGTTAGCTTAATAAATATTTAACATCATCAAATCATCCCTGCACTACAGGCCAATGATATTATTTAGTATCATGACCACGAATTATCCATGCACTACGTGCCAAAGATAATCGTGTTTTCATTAACGATCCTGATCATGCCATAAAACAATTCATCTTTGTTCCCTTGGCCGAAGAGAATCCATAGCCATAATCATACCAAAAATTGTTTATCAATGCACTACGGGCCAATGAGAACTTTTTCCACATCATTTGTAACATTACGGTTATGATTATACCGAATAATCCCTGATCATAACCATACCAAGTCCATCTATGCAATACAGGCCACAGATGACTTTCAACATAATATAAACATGAGGATGATGACAATGACATAATAATTCAATAAAACAAGTTCAAGAATTAATTTATCCAAGAACCAATAATGTCCAAATTGTCAACATGATACTGCTTTGTAGAGTAAAATTCAAGAATGCTCAGAAGAATATTTCCATGAAAAGATACTAGATGAAGCGCAAATATTAAGGATATTCCACTAATTTCATGGAGTATAGAAGTCAAAACTTTAACCAACTGAGTATAATAAAGAATGGAATAACAAAAGAAATCACCATGCATGCGGTGATTGCAGATAGACAAAGTTATTCCAATGTAATAATAAATAATGGAACCGTGTCAAAGCGTAATACTTGACCGATAGGATATTCCAATGTAATAATAAAGAATTGAATAACAAACAGAGATCACCATACATGCGGTATCAGATAGACAAAGTTATTCCAATGTAATAATAAATAACGAAACCAGTCCCATGTAAAAAAAAACATGCACGGTGATATTCCAACAGTAATAATAAAGATTTTAACTAGGTCCCACGTAAAACATATGTATATGCTATTACAACAAAATAATAAAGAATATAATAACAACATAATTTCACCATGTATGCGGTACTTCGCATAGAAATGTTATTCTAGCAGAATAATAAATAATGGAATAACAGAAGAATTTCACCAAGTATAGGGTGAATCATGATACAAAGTTATTCCAATGTAATAATAAAGAATGGAATAACAGAAGTTCTCTTCATGGATATGAAAAAAAAATATCCCTTACCTTAGAAGAATTGGATATTGGAAAAGTGAAGTACCAGAATACTTTTCTTGTTTCTCTCTATAATTTCTCTCTCTAGAGTTTCAGTTAATTCGTAAGAAATAATGAAGGAATGAACTTCTATTTATAGAAGAATGGACTGAATAGTAACTAATCCATGAACGGTCCATATTGATTTACTTTTAAACGGACGGTCCAAATTGATTTAATAAAATATTCTAATAAAACAAAAATCTTTTAAATAAAATAAAATATATTCTATTTATTGTCTAATAAAATAAATAACTTTATAAAAGTATTCTATTTTATATAAAAAGATTTTACTATACAAAACACTATGCATAATACTTATACAACCCTACGCATAATAAAATATAATATATTCTAATTATTGTCTAATAAAATAAATAACTTTATAAAAGTACTATTTTTATATAAAAAGATTTTACTATAACAAAACACTATGCATAATAGAATATAATATATTCTAATTATTGCCTAATAAAATGAATAAATTTATAAAAATATTCTGTTTTATATAAAAAGCTTTTCTGTTTTATTACTAATAATAAAATAAAAACTGAGACAACCAATAAGGGAGTGCCCTCCCATGAAGGTAACTGGTCTTCTTCCAACAAATGGGCCCCACATGTTCCCCTCCCACCAACATGTCACCATCACAGTGCGTACCATTATATATATTCTGAATAACTTTTTACCGATTATTTTATAACAACTTGCTTACTTTGAAAAAAATTTCAAATATCACGCTTAACATTAAACTTTTATCAATTTAACTATTTACCAAAATAGAAAAATTGAATACTTTTATTTCATAAAATTCGGTCTCACAATCTCCCTCCTTATAAAATTTCGCCTCTAAATTTACGACGCATTCGATATTCAAGAGATGAGAATACCTTACTTTTTTTTTCGGATTGTACCTTCCCGGTTATTTCCGCTCTATCATGATTTTCCCATTTCCCATCACCTATATTTCAAATATCATTCTAGAACATAGTTTCAAAATAAGGGTTAATTAACATATCACATATTATCCTTATACTCTGACCGACCAATTAAATAACATGTAAACTTTGGTAGGTCATACTAGCGAAGGAATTCCCCGTCTCTCCCCTCCTAGTTCTTGTCTCACATCTCCGCCAGGGATCATATCCCTAATCTTTGATACCAACTGTGGCGCCCCCGAAATACATATACATCACCCATCTTGAGTCGCCAAATACATGGTGCAAAATTCAAATACAAATTAGTAATACAGCTGTTGTGTAAAATACGACAAAAAATAAATTGAGAGTTTTAATAAGAATATTGTCATCTAGAAAATATCTACACTCACAGGAGTCCTCAATATATTTATTGTCACACTATTTAACAGAATAGCGAGGACTACTAGTACTATCATCTGGACCGTCACTCCATTCCCCGACTAGTCCCGGCTACGTTCTCATTTCTTGAAGAGAATAGTGAAAGAAAGGGTGAGCTCAACTAGCCCAGTAAGAAATATTATGACTAAGATAATGCAGAATAAATTATCATTAGCCTTCAACCATGTTAAACTGATAAAATACAATAGACATGGTCAGTTATCATAACACTTACTAATACTACCTACACCCATGATTTTCATCAGTTCAATGCTTTTATTATGACTTTCATCATAATCCACGTAAACAGATCAGTTCCACAATTTAATAAGGAATAAAAACAAAGGATCATTCACCATGCATGTGGTAATCCACATAGACATGTTATTCCAACAGAATAATAAAGAATGGAATAACGTATGATTCACCATGCGTATGATAGATCGCACATACAAAAGTTATTCCCAGCAGTAATAATAAAGAATGGAACCAGTCATGCGTAAACGCATGCAGACAAGATATTCCTACGTAATAATAAAGAACGGAACGGTGTCAAAGTAAAATTCGCACCAAACAGGATATTCCAATAGAATAATAAAGAATGGAATAACAATGTAAATCACCATGCATGTGATAGATCCATGCAGAAAGTTATTCCAATAGAATCATAATTAATGGAACCAGGTTAGGTGTAATACGCACCGACACGATATTCCAACAGAATAATAAAGAATGGAATAATGTAAGAATTTCACCATGTATGCGATTGCAGATAGATAAAGTTATTCTAACATAATAATAAAGAATGAAATAACAGAAGTTCTCTTCATGAATACAAAAGAAATAATACCCATTACGAGTACAACAAATAATATCCCTTACCTTATAAAGAAGAGTACTCCGACGAGTAGGGCGGGGATATACTTGAAGAAAACTTGCACTACGCTCAAAGCTTTCTTAAACTCTAAAGAAATACGCTCAAGATTATAGAAGAAAAATTCTCTCTTCAGTTTCTCTCTCTAGAGTTTCAGTGAATTCATAAGAAATAATGAAGGAATGAGCTTCTATTTATAGAAGAATGGATTGAATAAGTAATTAATTCACTTAACTATCCAGATTGATTCACTTTTAAATGGATTCGCCTAGATTGATTTAATAAAATATTCTAATAAAACAAAATCTTTTTAAATAAAATATAATATATTCTATTTATAATCTAATAAAACGAATAACTTTATAAAAATATTCTGCTTTTATATAAAAAGATTTTACTATGAAAACACTATGCAGGCACTATGCAAACACTATGCATAATAAAATATAATATATTCTAATTATTGTCTAATAAAACAAATAACTTTATAAAAGTATTCTGTTTTATATAAAAAGATTTTACTATGCAAAATACTATACATAATAGAATATAATATATTCTATTTATAGTCTAATAAAACGAATAACTTTATAAAAGTATTCTATTTTATATAAAAGCTTTTCTGCTTTTATTACATTAATAATACTAATAAAATAAAACTTCATCATCATTATTATAATTCACACTATTAATCGACCTGTGTCGCTCCTCAGAAAGAGGGCTTTCAATAAGGATTTCTCCCTATCGTAGCAATTAGGTGACCAAACCTCTCTTGGTAGAACTTCTAGACATCGTTAATATTATAAATAATAATATTAATAACTTTATTATCTCAATTATTGATTTAATAATATATAAAATATCGACAATAATTGAATCAAACTGAGTGACTTCTTACGTAAGCATTAATAATTAATACCGTGTGCTACTATGCAACCACGCGCATTTTACCACCGATTATTTTATGACAACTTGTTAACTTTGAAAATTTTTCAAATGTCACCTTTAACTTTAACCTTTTATCAATTTAACTATTCACCAAAATAGAAAATTGAATACTTTTATTTCATAAAATTCGGGGTCTCACACATATAGTCTAGCCGAATCAAATGGCATCGACTCTTTCACAATATTCAAGATCAATACTAAGTTTAACATGAATAATAGCTTTCACATTGGTTTAACATACTAGCTCATTTAAACGAGAAAGTAAGGTAACTTATATTTAAAAGGGATAAGCTTACGGTATTCGTCGAATAAAGTAATGCAAAGGTTTAGGATACTTGCCTCAAGTGCAGTTTACCAAAATATCGCTTAACAATACTCTTTCAAATGCTAACATAATGTAATATGTATATTAAATATTCATTAGTTAAATGTGCTCATGCTTGATATGTAAGTTTAAATGCATACTTAAACATCTAACTTAGTTGTATACTCTTCACATACTTCATTTCATACCTTACGTATTTATAACACAAAATCAGTTTGTAAGTCACCATGAAAATCAATTAACATAGTCTTTAATTGTTGCTTTATAGTTTGCAAACACTTTTTGGACTTATCACTTGAAAGTATATCACACCATTAAACATTCACTTATATTATCTAGCTTTCTTCTTAACACATTGGACATGTACTGATCATATAATACATGTCAGAGTAATAATACAAGTATGTAACTTCTACAAATTAATTGCAGAAAACTGATCCTACAACATACTAAGGAGACGCGCGGCCGCGCGGCTCCCAGTTCAAACAAGGATTGAGCAACTATTTGCTTGGCCTCGCTTTCACATCCTTACATATATAACACATATTAACATGTTAAGGGTCCTTTTGCATTTTCCTAGTTTAATCTAGGTCCCGTTTCGTATGATATGGTGTTAAGTTAAACATCTTAGCAAATCAAGGCCATTTAAGGTTATCAAATCACAAAGTCCAACATACTTGATTGTTAAACATATAAAGTAGTCATATAACTCATATTAGACATGCTTATGAGTATTCATATCACATATGTGTATTTAACATCGTTTTGTTTTGAAATATGCTTCACTTATGATTTCCTTGAATTACAATAACTAAGCATGGTATATATACATTTATGATACATGAGTGCATCTAAAGGTATCATCTAACATGCTCAGAATCATCAGATTTTAACTTTCAAGGTAGGACATCAACATTCATGTTCAAAGTTCGCATTTTCATTAGCTAAGCTTACTAATAAGCCTAACATGATCATACTTTTCATTATGAAATCCATATACGTAAGTTAGTATGTCTGACATGCATTTCAAAACCATACTAACATACTTGTAAGATCATAATATGCATTATTCAAGTTTAACATTTCTAACTTTTCCAAAACTTGAAGTTTTCTTTGAAAACTTGGCTCATTTCATGCTAAAATAACATAACAAGTTCAAAACAATATCTAACCACATGATAGGGTCCTTTATAAGCTTAACCTAACTACCATAGTATGCTCAAAACAAGTCAGAAACATCAACTCAATATCTAAGAACAGCACCACGCGCGGCCGCGCGGTATTGGCCTATGGAAGTGGCGCGACCGCTCCACTTCGAGCAGTTTGAAAAAAAAATGGCTTCTGCAGAAGCAGAGCCTTGACACAAGAGATGCTACACCTGCTATTAGACCAGCTACCAGGTTCTAAAACATGTGTATCAACTCAAATAACACAATATCATGCTATTTTATATCAATCAACAAATTCTAGAATTTGACAAACTTAAGAATTGAGAACATAGAAGTAGAATTTTATACCTCATGAAGCTCAATTGAATCGCTTTTACAAATCTAGGACCTCTCTCTAAAGCGACAAGAAATTCTCCTCTCAACTTGGACTTTCTGAGGATAATTCTCAAAGAACAAGAAATGAAGAAGTAGAGTTCTCAATTTATAGAAAACTTACTAACCATGCCAAGCCATTATCCAAGAAATTAAACCAAGAGATTTTAGGATTACATGAAGGTTATGGAGGAGTGGTTGGATGGTGGTTGACACTCATCATAACCACCACTCTCTACCATGATCATAGTCTAGCAAGCTTGAAAGGAAGAAAAGATTATAGGCCTTAGCCTTTATGAAACTCACGTGATTGAGAAATGAGGGAATTTGACACTCATTTTGGGACAATTAAATTAACTCAGTATGCTTGTTATCTAGGCTTGGTTTGGTCTACTCAATTCCCACAATGTAATCTTAATGCACAATTGTTACCATATTAGGAATTTAGGGATTAATTATACACTCACATCACATAGTCCATGTACATTAAATATACGCAATAAAATAATGAAGTCAAATATTATTATCCAGGTAGTTCCATAATTAACCCTACTACTCATATAACCATATTATAACCATATTATAATAAAAATTTATTTATTTATGTTAAATAAATAAATTTATTACTTCCCTTGATTAACTACCACTTAATATAATATAGATCATATAACTTAATATATCGTCACACAACGTCGCATTGCACTATATAGTATAGTTGTATTATTGCTCATATGCACATAACTGTCAATATAATATTATTATATTCCTAACTTACTCATTTTATAACTAAATCATACACTTTCTTAATTAATTAATATCAATATTAATTAATCCACCCATTGATTAATGCATTTATGGGTTTCCATAATCATTATTCATCTTTGTAATATATCGCAAAAAATAGTAATCACACATTATTAGTTAATTACTAAAATTCTATATTCTACCACAACCATCATCAATTAATAACTAATAGCATACTACAACAACAATTGATCATTAATATTACATAATTGCTCCTTTTATAATCTCTTCGCCGATTAACATTACTATTAGTATTTCCCATCACTATACCACACAAGGCTTTCAACGAGTTTACCACAAACTCCACATATTCTCAATTATTCATTTATTTTATATAATTGAGTCATCTCATTTCTTAACACGAACCTGTTCGTATTCAAATAAATACTTATTTATATTAACACATTTATTTATTAATACGCGGAAATTCTTGGGTATTACAAAGGCCCGATGTTTAGTTTAATTAAGCCCGATCCAAGAGATCGAACCGCGGATCAAACCAATGGGTCACTAAATGGGTAAAACCCATGGGGCAACCCATGGGGATGACCCATGAACCTTGTGGGCGGGCCACTTGGCCACCAAATAAAGTGATTACTTGGTTGCTAAGACATGAATAGTAAGGAGGTTAGGGAGGATTACCATTATACCCTCTATTTAATTTTCCTATAAATACAAGCTTGGTTAGTTCATTTGAGGTTTTACAAATATTAACCAACTTATATTGAGAGAGAGAAAGATCTAGAAATAAGTAATCATCCTACTTTAAAGCAAAACATAAGGAGTATTATCAAGAACGTGAAGAACTAGAAGGTAAAATTTCATAAACGTCAGCTTTCAATATTTTTGATTTCTTTTTCGTAGAGAATCATAGATTGGTGGATCATGTCTGTTATGGAGGGATAAGGATGGCTTATAATGATTAAAACATTGATAAGTCATGTTTAAGTAGAAATCATAAGGGTTTACGCAAATTTAAATTGTAGAAATTTTTGAATGTTAACTTGGTTGTTGATGGACAAATTAAAAACCATCATTGATAGGGTATGTGAATCTTTCTTGGTTAGGATGTAGATAAGGAATCAATAGAGTTGTTCCATTTGATTTGGCATATAGAACACAAGTAACGAAGTTATGACGAGTTTTACGGAATTAGACGTTAAACGTCGAAAATATTGAAATCTCGGATTTGTAGTTAAAAGTTGCCGTGTGACTTGGAAATGTTTGTTTTCAATGTCAACATGTGAGATAAGGTATTCAAGAGTTGTGGACTCAAGAATCATCGAATTTTGACTTAGAACGAAGAAAACGAGTATTGAACGCTCATAAATAATAAACGAACTCTCAATAATGAACTTAAAAGTGAATTCCGAGTTAACAGATTCAGAAATATAAAATTGTTGTATGAACACTTAGAGTATGTAAATTTGGAGCTAAGGGCTTTTGAACCAACCAATTCAGACTTATAACAAAGAAGTTTTGAGCTCGAGAAGTTTATGGAAAATTTTACTGTCAAAAGTTTTCTGGGACTGAGGTCTGGCGCCGCAGAGCCAGACAGAGTTATAAATGTCACGTCACAACGCCATGAATAGGGGAATGACTTACGGAAGAGTGGCACTATAGTATCACTGCTAGGCTTAAACCCCGCGCCGCAGCGCCATGTACACTAAGGGTAGTCACTGAAGAGTGGCATCGCAGCGCCACTCATACATAGGAGTCTCATGCGCAGCACACAGAGACGAGGATTTGTCACTAAGGCTGGCGCCAGCCGCCATCATTGGTAAAGGATGTCCACGCCGCAACGCCAACAGTAAGAATTGGTTGACCAAGTTTGGTTTTGTAACTCCAATTTATTGGGAACGAATAGTAGAATGTATATGTACTTAATATACATGTAAAAGCTAAGTCTTAAATAACTTATATAGTGATAACGTTAGAAAATTAAGTATGGTTTAATAGGAATTAAACAAAGAACGCGAAGTGCAAATAAGTAAACCGTAAGCGGTATTCAATGTTGGTATTTCACCAATAGTGATCGAGTCTCGGTTAATCACGTAAGAAAGTTAACAAGCCGTGATAAAGGGGTAGTAAGTCGGATTGATGTTATTAATGAAATAATTTCAATTAAGACATAGAAGAGAAAGAAGTTGGTAATAATAATGTGATGAGATTGTCTGGTAGCTAATTAAAGTGTGCTATTTGAATATATCATGTAGTTACTGTAAGAGGGGGGAAGCGGATGATTCTCGTAATCGCCGGAGGAATCAATAGAGCTAGCTTCGACTCCAGGTGAAGGGAAGGACTGGGGTAGGTAGGGATTGTTGTTGCTTTCGTAGCGCTTGCTTCTATCTATGTATAGTGCTCCCCATATCTGAAATCCACTCCACTCGTTACCACTAAACGACGAAGCCAGGAGCGGAAGGAGGGACTTGAACCCTCAACCTCAGCCTTGGCAAGGCCGTCAGCATTTGGTACTCTCTCGATAGCTTCAATAGTTGACTAAAAGCCTTTGGTGTAATGAACGTGCCAGGAGCAGCCGAACAAGTTCCATCAAGTTACAAGTTATTTAGGTTCGCGGCATGTCAAGCCCTAGTAAGGTTCTTCGCTTTGCATCGAATTAAACCACATGCTCCACCGCTTGTGCGGGCCCCCGTCAATTCCTTTATCCGTATTTGGCGGAGTAGGTGAACGTACTCGTGAAGGAAATGATCTTTACATGGAAATGAAAGACCCTTCGGAGGTGACCCCGGATATCCCTTACTTTGAGGTAACCCCGAAACGAGGCAACCTCGTTCACTTTATTCGAAGATGCTTGAAGGTAAGTTTTCTTAGCGCTTGTCTAACCTTCGCGTTAGTCAAGTTTTCTGTGATTCATGTTGTGAGATGCATGAATGGTTTTAAAGAAAGGGTCAATGCCAGTTTTAACTCGACTAGACTATTCTTAAGACTTAGATTGATTTTTGTGTACAAGTCTCTCTATATAGAAATGATAACGCTATCCTATGCCAAGTATTTGGTACGGATTCAAAGGTAAGTTTGTCTATGAAAAAACAAAAGTATTTTTCTTCGTTTATTCGATGGGCACGCGAGTTTGCCAAATCTTAATGCAAATACTTTTAACGGATGAATGTTGATCAACATAGAGTATTATACGCTGATCACCTAGAAGTGCTCATAAGAAATGTCGTATGTATGGCCTTAGTGCCGGAATGCCCTTTTTATGAAAATGAAAAGAGTATGTTCATGGTCTTTCGACCGGTTCAGAATTCCTAAGCTATTATTTACTTTGGAATTGATGTTATGAATTTAGAAGTGCTAGTCAATGTTTCGTAGTACTTCATAACTATTAGTTCAGTTATGGAAGATAATCATATAATTCTCAAATGTGGTATTAATATTATCCTTTGTTAGACTTGTTGAGCTAGTTATGCTCACTTGTTGCTTGAATTATATGATTGCAGCTAAGGCCGAACGTACTTAGAGTTCTAAGGGAGATAAAGGCAAGGCTAAGATGGATAGTTAAATATCTTGTAATAGACTAGTATAGTTGTATGTATGTGACGCCCCAAAAATAGGTATACATCACCCATCTTGGGTCGCCAAATACATGGTACTGAATACAAATACAAACATAATTATACAACATGTGCTGAGAGTTTTTACACGAATATTATCTTCTAGACAATATCCAAACTCAAATGGAATCCTCATTACATTTATTTTCACACTATTTTATAGAATAGTGAGGACTACTATAACACCATCTCGAACCATCACTCCGTTCCCTGACTAGTTCCGGCTACGTTCTCATTTCCTGAAAAGAACAATGGAAGTAAAAGGGTGAGCTCAACTAGCCCAGTAAGAAATATTATGACTAAGATAATACAGAATAAGTTATCATTAGCCTTCAACAATGTTAAACTAATAGAATATAATAGACAACAAGTTTAACTTCAGCGGAACAAGCAATCTATTAGAAGAGTCAAGTAGAGCATGATATCTACTATCTTCTATGATTTAAAAAGTTTGTCATTAACTTTATCGCTGAGACTCAACTTAATAAATAAATCACATTATCGAATCATCCCTGCACTACGGGCCAAGGATATTCATTAGTATCATGTCTACAAATTATTCTTGCACTATGGGCCAAGAATATTCGTGTAATCATCAATGGTCATGATTATACCGAATTATCCCTTGTCATAATCATACCAATTAACAGTCCATCTATAAACGTAAGCCAAAGATGACTTTCATCACAATATAAGCATGGGGATGATGACAATGATATAAGAATTTAATTAAAAGAAAGCTAATGATAAATTTTTAAAGATTTATAACTTAATTTATCCAAAATTTAATAATATCCAAATTCTTAACATGATACTGCTTTGTGGAGTAAAATTTAAGAATAATATCCATGTATAAAAAATAATTTGGACAGAAAAAGAAATAAATTTTTTGGTGAATAGTACCCCGTGAATAGTACTTCGGGAATAGTACCCCGGCATGAAAAGTTTCCCGAATACCCGAGTGAATAATATTATAGTGAATAGTAACTGGGTGAATAGTAACCCATGAATAGTACCTCGTGAATAGTACTCTGACATGAAAAGTGCCCCGAATACCCGAGTGAATAATATTATAGTGAATAGTAACTGGGTGAATAGTAACCCGTAAATAGTACCCCGGGTGAAAATATTGATATTTAATAAGAAAGTTTAGATCAATATTCCAATAAAATGATACTGGATGAAGCGCAAAACTCAAGGATATTCCACTAATTGCAAGGATTATAGAAGCAATACTTACCATATTAAGTTTAGATTTAAGAATATGAAAAGAAATAACATACAAAACTGCAAATGGATTTTCACCGTAAATATACAAGATGTAATCCAAGCGTGAGCAGTTATTCGACATATTAAAGGATGAATACGAAAAATAGTATTCCTTATGAATAGGAAAGAAATAATACCCCTTACCAAACGAAAATAACATCCCTTCCCTTAGTAGAAAACTGGATACTGCAATAGTGAAGTAGTAGAATACTCTTTATCTTTCTCTCTATAATTTCTCTCTCTAATATCTTCTCTTGTGAATCTCAGTGAATTGGTGAGAATGAAAGAAGAATTAAGCTTATATTTATAGGATAATGGACTAAATAGTAACTAATTCATGAACGGTCTAGATTGATTTACTATTAGAACGAACGATTCATATTAATTACAATTAAAACCACAACCGACGGTCCGGATTGATTTACTTTTAAAAAAACCTTTGATGGTCCAAATTGATTTACTTTTAAAATCACCACTGACGGTCCAGATTTATTTACTTTTAAAACCACCACCGACGGTCCAGATTGATTTACTTTTAAACCACCACCGACGGTCCAGATTGATTTACTTTTAAAACCACCACCGATGATCCAGATTGATTGACTATTAAAACCACCATCAATGGTCCAGATTGATTTACTATTACAACCACCATCAAGGGTCCAGATTGATTTACTATTACAACCACCATCAATGGTCCAGATTATTTTAACTTATTACACTTTAGTACCCCTAAAGTTTTCCAAGTTTGCATTATGTCCCTTTAACTTTTGTAATTCACTTATCTTCAATAAACACATTCTTAATACTTCAACAATTATTCATCATTAATATTATAACTCATAATATTTAACAACCAGATCATTCCTAGGAAAGAGGGAGCTTTCCGATAAGGATTTCTCCCTATTGGAGCGCAATTAGGTGACCAAACCTCTCCTCGACAGAACTTTCTAGACATCATCAATATTGCAAATAATAATATGAATAACTTTGTCGTCTCAATTATTGATTTAATAATACAAAAATATTAATAGTGTGACAATAATTGAATCAAATAACATGAGATACTATGCATCAATTACTGTAGCAATAATTTAGTATAACTGAGTGACTTCTCATGTAAGCATCAATAATTAATACTATGTGCTACTATACAACCACGCGTATTATTGTACTTTTACCACCGGGTAGTTGAACAGTTTAACGATAAAACTTCCATCGTTATGTTTATAAAAAGATAATTTTGTCATTTTCTAACTACGACAATACTTCCGTTGTGGGTTCCACTAATGATTATGCCGTCGTACGAATATTCCCTGTTAAAATGAATATTCCCCGACACAACGAATATTTTATATCAACTTGCTTACTTTGCAAAATTTTCAAATATTACCCACAACTATAACATTTTATCATATCCACACCACAATATTCGAAAATATATTTCGAGAAAATTATTCTTTATTCAAAAAATTTGGGGTCTTACAATCTCCCTTTCTTATGAAATTTCATCCTCGAAATTATGGTACGTACCTGATATGTCGAAGAGGTGAGGATACCTTGATTTCATTTCAGATTCTAACTCCTAGATCATTTCTCCACATCGTGGTTTCTCCACAAAACTTTGACTTGAGGTATAACCTTGGAGCGTAGAATATTATCCTTCTTATCCAAGATTTTAACAGGTACCTCTTCATACGTTAAATCTTCCGCTGTCTCATCCGGTTCTAATTCAATAATGTGGTTCAGGTCTTTTACATATTTACGTAACATAGATATGTGAAAAATGTTATGAACACGAGACATACTTGGCGGTAAGGCGAGTCTATAGGCCACAGTTCCTACTCGATTGAGGATTATAAATGGGTCAATGATTCGAGGATAGAGCTTTCCTCTCTTTCCAAATCTCGTAACTCCTTTCCATGGAGCAACACGTAACAACACATGATCGCCAATATGTAATTCCACGTCCTTTTGATGAAGATCAACATAACTCTTTTGCCGATCTTGCGAGGTTTTTATACGTTGTCGGATCGTTTGAATCTTTTTCGTAGTCATACGTACCAACTCCGGTCCCAACAATGTTCCTTCACCCACCTCATCCCAGCATACTGGAGAACGACACTTTCTTCCATACAACGCCTCAAATGGAGCCATGCCAATACTTGCTTGATAACTATTGTTGTAGGAAAACTCCACCAATGGTAAGAACGTGTCCCAACGTCCTTTGAAGTCAAGGACACATAGTCTTAATAAATCCTCAAGAGTTTGAATAGTCCTCTCCGACTGCCCATCCGTTTGAGGATGATACGCCGAACTAAATCGTAAATCTGTGCCCATACTTTTTGCAAACTAACCCAAAATCTTGAAGTGAATCTTGAGTCTTAATCAAAAACTATGGATACTAGCATACCATGCAATCTTATAATCTTGTTTATGTATATATGAGCAAGATTTTCAAGTGTATAAGTTTCTCGTATCGGTAAGAAATGAGCAGAGTTGGTTAATCTATCAACAATGACCCAAGTTACATCTATGCCTTGAGAAACCTTGGGAAGACCAGTAACAAATCCATGGTAATGTGCTCCCACTTCCATTCTGGAATTTCAAGTGGTTGCAATGGACCTTTTGGCACTTGATGCTCCGCCTTGACTCGTTGACAAATTAAACACCTTGAGATAAACCCCGCTATCTCTCTCTTCATATTTCTCCACCAAAATGTATGTCAAAGATCATGATACATTTTGTTACTCCCAGGATGGATTGCAAACGATGTGTTGTGCGCCTACATCGTGATTTTATACTTCAAGTCAGAATCGTTAGGAACACAAAGTCTGGAGTTGACTCGAAGTATTCCTTCTTCATCGATTCTTGCTTCCAGAATAGCACATTCTTGCACTTTCTTCCTCATACGCATCAGCTCCAGGTCTGTAGCTTAAGCAACTTTAACTTTATCGATTAAAGTCGGTTCTACTCGTATATTCTTCATCATCACATGGGTCCCTGGAGTCTTTAACTCTATCTCTATCCTTTGTAAGTCATACAAAATGGGCCTTTGCATTGACAATATCGTACTCATACCCGCATATGATCTTCTACTCAATGCGTTAGCTACTACATTCACTTTTTAAAGATGGTATTGAATGGTATAGTCGTAATCTTTAACAGGTCGAGCCAACGTATTCAGCGTATGTTATGTTCATTTTAGGAGAAGGAATATTTTAGGGTTTTGTATCGTATTCAAGGTCGATACAGAATTTGATTTCATGCTCTAGGGGTAGGCTAGGAAGTTCTTCGGGATATACGTCAGGAAATTTATTAACAATAGAAATATCATTCAAATCTGACGTATTTTTATTTAAATCTGTGACATGGGCTAAGAAATCTTGACATCCGTTTTTCAATAAATGAATAGCTTTATGGCTTGAGATGACATTGATTAACTTTAATGGTTTGGTTTCTTGAATTCGCATAATAGGTTGGTTAGGAATATGAAAGCTAACAGCCTTATAAAAACAATAAATTTTAGCATGATGAGTAGTCAACCAATCAATTCTTAAAATTAAATCGAATGCAAGTATTTTCAAAGAGAGAAGATCGACAAATAACGTGCGGTTACCAATTTGAATCAAACAAGACTTATAAACAATGGATGTAACAAAGGTTTCTCCCAATGGAGTTTCAAGAGATAAGTCAAAGTCTAATTTCTCCGGAGTCGAGTTTAAACGTTGAGTGTAAGTAGGAGAAATAAAAGAATTGGTAGAACCGGTATCAAATAAGGTATAGACTTCGGTAGAGTTTATGATTAACTTACCTGTGATCACCTCGTTCGGATTCCTCGCTTTTTGGGAGGTTCAGACAAACGCTCTCCCTTGAAATACCAGTTTTGTCTTATCTGGGACGACATTTGATGCCTCCATCCCAACTTAGTTTTCTTAGTTTTCTTAGCTTGCAGTGGTATGAAACTCCGATGAGGTCGAGAACTGGCCTCAATTGCTTCAAACGCCACCAATAAGCCTGACACTTTTGACAGATTTTGAACTTTGTGAACTTCCCGGACACCAAATTTGATCATTTTAAGTCTGAATTGGCTTGTTCAAAATCCATTAGCTCACAAATCACATACTCTACGTGTTCATGCAAGAATTTTCCATTTTTGAATCCGTTAACTCAAAAATAACCTATTAGTCCATTTTAACAAAAACGATAAACGTTGGTGAACGTTCAACTCTCGTTTCTTCGTTCTAAGTTAAATTTCGGTCATTTTTGAGTCCTCAACTCTATAATGCCAAATAAGACTTATTCCCATAAAAAACAAAGTTTCCTAGCTCAATGTCAAAATTCGACTTCCATTTCGAGAATTTCATGATTTTGACGATTATCGTCCGAACTCGTGAATTTCGCCAAAACTTCATTACTTATGATTTGTTCATCGTTTCAAATGGATTCTTTCCATCATACTAACATCTTAACATACATATTTCACTAACTTATGTACATGATAAGTTCTTACTTATTCTTCATGAGTTTATAACTTTTATACTTATGATTTCACTTTACATGATTTATTATGGTTTTAGTCTTCTAACAACCATCCTTGCTTCTTCTTATCATACAAACCTCATTAATGTAAAAATATGACAAGTTTTTACAAGTTCTTCCTTAGTTCAAAATTTATATATGAACGAATTACTTATTCATGGCTTATTAAGACTTAAGTCCTTTAATTATCCATTCTCTTTACTTCTTAGCATACATACTTCACTAATCAACACTTCTCTATCAAACTAAAATTGAAGAGTTGGAAGATTAATGATATATGAGTCTTACCCTTGATGATCAAGCATTGTTCTTCTTCTTTTCTACTATGAAAGTCTAGCTTTTTCTTACCTTTTCTCTCTAACAAATAAGTTGCAATATGTTGGATTAAATTAACAAGTGAGAAAAGATCCAACACTCCTTCTATTTATAGGATTTCTAAGGTTAGGGTATAATGGTCAAATAGACAAATCCCACCTCCTTAATCAAACCTCCTTACTATTCATTACTTAATCACTATGTTTACTTGCTCATCATTTTCTTTTCTTGGCCATCACAACTTTTGCTTGGCCACCAAGATCACCCATGTGATCATGGGGCCCACATGGGTTGCCCCATGGGTCATTCTTACCCATTGGATCCTTACTTTGGGCTTTAATTCAATTAGCTTACATGTACTTTGGGCTTAAATTAATCCACATTATCTTATACATTAACAAACATTTAGGCCTTAATCATAATCCCAATTGGACATTACACTTCCTACACAATCCTACAAGTCCATTACATATGGCTTAAAGCCTTAGAACGTATTGTATACATATTAATCTCCTATTCTAACTCGTATACTTATTCAACATATACGACATACCATCATTCATACATACTCGTATAATACTTCGTATCATATTCGTATTCATTACCTCATACAATACCTACGTATTATACGATCATTGCTTTAACTAGTTAACACTTTACATTTCCTAACGTTCTCGAATTATGTCCGTAGGTGAAAAACAATGTTTTCCATACGGGAATTATTATTACATAATCCATCTCATCTCGATATTCTATCGTTACATATTTCTCGAAAGCTCAAAAATAATTCTCGAGCAGAAATCAGTGAATAGTATTTTTGGGAAAATTTCTCGAAAAAGTTTTATTTTCGTCTTGGAAATTAAAACTTCAATTCCTTCACGTAGTCAAAATACTATGACATTCTGACATCTCTAGGTTATAGAATGACATTCATCTTAATAACACATAATAATAAAAAAATAATATAATTGTAGACACTCGAAATTCTACAGAAAATCTCCGAACTTCAACATCTAACACTTTGTTATATTATAGTTATACATGCTAAACACCATTCTGTATAAAAAAACATTATATAAACATCATTTTGGAGAATTAAAACTATATTTTCCCAAATTTCCTCATTTTTATGCTTTTAACGAATTTGATCACCGCGAATTTGTTTCTTAATCATTTGACACAATTCGAACTACGCCGCTTTCGTTTATTAACATATTATCACAATCCAACTTCAATTTGCCGATTATAACACATATAAGGCATGAATTTTAGTACTTTCTAAGCCATACTATATGAACATAACACTGATATTTTATTTTCTTCCTTAACCCCAATTTTCTCATGATTTTGATCACTGATTTACAACCACAGATGATAACCAAAAAATTTATCAAGAGTATACATATATTCAATCATCCACATGACTTAATAATTTATAGAAATTTTCCACAGAGAACTCAAAACACAAAATTTTAGAACTACAATATACCTTAATCCTTGTTTATTGAAGCAATTGATAGCAATCCTTTTCCAAAACCCTTCTCCTCCAACCCAATATCTCTGTGTTTTTCTCTTTTCTTCCAAGCTCTCCCTCTAACTCTCTGATATCTTGTTAGCTTTAGGCATAGAAATAGAATGCGTATAATAAACCCACGTACTCTTCCATTAGAAAATAACAAGAGGCGTCAATTAAATAATGCCAAAGGCCATAAGGCCTTGTTTGGCTAACTAAAAACTCCCCCAAATTAAATTATTATTATATTATTATATTATATAGTTACTACTTGTCACACTTTAGTTAATTCAAATAACTTTAGCTTAATTAATTTAAATAAATTTTAATGGTAATTAAAATAATTTCTATTATAATTATATTACAAATAATAAATATTTAAATATCTAATTTAATTAATAAATTAGAAACATCACTTTATTTAATTTATTTCCTTTAAATTAACAATTCATTTAATTTAATTATTTCCTTAAATTAAATCCTTCAAATAAAATTATCATGGCTCAATTTAATTAACATTAATCAATTCAATTACTAAATTAATTCGCCATACAATTCATTAATTATTTATTTTCCTCAATAAATAAATTATTTAAAATAGTTTTTTAATTCAATAAATATTTAAATTAAATTATAAATTTCTAGATCGTTACACAAACTGCGTTGACCGACCATGACTTTGCATTTTCTGGGTAACTTAGAACTTGTTCATTAGTGTCTGACAACAAGTTCATAGGCCCAGATCGTTCATACGTTTGTTGATTTGTTTATGTTAATGTATCAAAGTTATACTCTTTTAGGTGTATTACAAATTCATGCTCCTATATCACCCAGATAACAAATAGAATGAAACTAATTGATGGTCAAACTAGCCTGGACGAGCAAGAAATCAGTTTTTTTGGGTAACCCAGAAAACTGATGAACATTATTTCTAACAAGGTTTGACCGAATGCTATATTGGGATTCTGTTGTAGTTTGACTGACCCGGTGATTGATAATTGTACCTTGACATGTTGACTATAATCCTGAACCATTATAACACATTAACAGTAGCCAGAACCATTGATTAAATGAGCCACAAGGAGACTACTTGAGACTGTATGGGTTTCTGGGTAACCTAGAAAACCTAGAACATGTTTGACAGTTAGTTTGAGTCTTTATAGCTTACTTGTATGTTGTAATTTGACCCAGAACTTGATGGATACTTGTAGTTCTACACTAACAATACAAGAACTGATCAATAGCTAGCCTAGGAACACAATACATAGTAAAAGAATCATGGTCAAAGTAGGTCACTTGAAACTGAGTTTGAATGTTCTTGAGCCTCAAGAACACCTAAGACGACAGATTTTGTCGCTAAAGGCTATAGCGATAAGTTTATTAATTTTAATTATATTAATTTCTAAAAATTATTTAAAAATAGAAAATAAATTCTAAAAATTACAAAATCAGTTTTAAAAATTATTTTAAGTTATAAAAATTCACTTTTAATAATTTGACATATTTTTCATAAATATTAGTAATTATTTGAATATTATTAATATTTAATTTATTTAATAAATGCATTAAATAAATTAACTAAAAATGATTTTATTATATTAAAATCATTTTAAATGATAATAAGGTATTTAATAATATTTTAAGTTATAAAATGTAACTTTCAATATTTTAATGTAAATTTCATTAATTATTTAATATTAATGATAATAGATTTGTTTAATAATTATATTAAATAAATTAATTTAAAAATGATTTTAATATTATAAAAATTATTTTAAATAAAAATAAAGAGTTTAAAGATATTCTAAGTTATAAAATATAACTTTTAATATTTTAAGATAAATTTTATTAATTATTTAATATTAATGATATTAGATTTATTTAATAATAATATTAAATAAATAATTTAAAAATGGTTTTATTGATTTAAAAATCGAGTTAAAAAGGATGTGAATGGTTTAAATATATTTTAAGTTATTATAAATGACTTTTAGTATTTTAGTGTATAATACTTTAATATTTTAATATTAAGGGTAATTGTTTAAAAATGATTTTTAAATATTTTAAAAATCATTTAAGGGTAATATTAATACTTTTAAAATATTATGAGTTATTATAAATAACTTTAATATTTTAGCAATGGCCTCATTAATATTTGAATATTATTTAAATATTAATGATAATATAATTATTTAATATTTAATTCATTTAATGATGATTCTAGAGTTTTAAAAGTTATGATAAATTATAATAATTAATTATAAATTATTATAAGTCATGGAAAGATAATATGATTGATATTTAAATTATTCAGAATAATATTTAAGATACAGATTAGAGTTTTATTAACTAAAAACTCGATAATTTCCCTATAAAGCCGCTTTCAGATATCTAGAAATTGGTCCAAACTATCTACATTTATTTGTATAGATAAGTGTTTGTTTGTGTCTTAATGACCGATATAACTATGTGACAATGTGATTTGATTAGGTTGTATTGACTGTAAATAACAGTATGATGTGTTATGATATGTTTTTCTAATCAATAGAACAACCTTGTAAATGATAGGTCATTGAATTAAAGATAGAACTAAGTTGTGTAAGCAGCAGACCAGGGAAGTATCTTTACCCCTTGCATTTATTTTATGCAATGGACACGTATAGGCAAGTATCTGAATTATCTTTTACATTGTGCAAGTATACTAACCTTTGTATTTCCTTTATGCAATGGACATGAGTAAGAAAGTTTTAGAATTATATTATCATTATGCCAGATTATTAAACTCTATTGCTATTGATTATGAATCCAATTATTTATATTCATACAAGTTCCCAAACTTTATTCGTTCATTTTTTATCGAAGACAGTATTACTATAAGATTCTTTATATATATATATATATATATATATATATATATATATATATATATATATATATATATATATATATATATATTCTGCTAGATTAAATTATAAGTATGGTTATACAAGTGTCCTCACTTGGATAATTATTATACATGTTGATATATACTTGTTGATTTCCAGTATGTATACCTTAATTAAAAGTCATCTAAGTTATTTGACTCAGCTAGACATAGATTTAAGAATATCGTTCCAACCAAATTGTTTTGGTTCGGATTCAGGCTAAGTATGAACATCCTGAATCTGGAAAACTTTTATGCGCCCAAGGCAGAAAAAAGTAACGATAATATCGTTCTTTCATATAGTATTGATCAATACAGGGCCCATGGGATGTACACCCTCGTGCCCGTAAGTTATGACGGTTTACAGATGAAGTTCTGTTAAACCTTTTCGAAAATTGAAAACTATGTTCATAGTAAGTCAGCTGCTCTCTATTTATAGTCAGTACGTAGTTTCAAAATTTTGAAATAGAATTGATATGTTGATTAGAATTATTTCAGTTACTTCACAGCTATTGCTTCATTGTAGAAGTGTCACTCAAAGAAAACAGTTAAACCTTTCAGCTAATGTTTATTGTTCGCTATTACTTGTTGGGCACTTAAATGCTCATTCTTGCTTAATTTAAATGTTTTTAGTTAAGTATTATCAACCAGAGGGCTTTGCCAGGAACAAAGGGAAAGGAAAGCTTTCGGAATAAGTTTGTGTTATCATATATAATAACTAGACTTAAATAAGATGATGATATTTATTATCTATCATGTAATAAAATGCGTTAAGGTCGCGTACCTGGGATTTAGACAACTCTGATATATAAATTAAGTTTGATATTTATGACAATATTATTATTTTTCTGTTCAAAGAAATGGTATCGTGAAGCACTGAATTTGGGTTTCAAGTACCTGAATTTGGGGGCGTCACAGTTTCAAGCCCTGCTGGAACCTTCTAGCTTTCCTAACCTCAGTGTCCACCTGGTGTGGAGCAAACCTCGCCAGTTCGTTGAACTTGGCAGCGTATTGGGGAACTGTCATTTCCCCTTGTTTCAAATCAATAAATCACATTTCCATCCTCTCTTGCATACTCGTGGAAAAGTAGTTCTCGAAGAAAATCTCCTTGAACCTTACCCACGTTAGGTTCTCAATACCAGCCCTAGCCTGGTTAGCCTCCCACCAAAAGTTAGCCTATCCCTTCATCATATAGGTTGAAAAAGTAACCTTTTGGCCCTCGTTGACATTTGCAATGGCAAAATGCCTTCTTGATTTCTTTCACCCACGTTTGGACTTCTATGGGGTCCGTAGTTCCTTTGAACTCCGGTGGACCAACACTCTTAAAATTCTTAAAAGTAGTAACTCGTACTACTCCAGGATTTAAGGGGATATTAGCCCCATTCCTACTAAATGCGACCATTAACAAGTTAACAATCTCTAGCATTGGGTTTACTGGACCTCCCTCCCGCTGATTTACATTAGCATCTTGATTACGTTGTCTCCTTCTTGGCGACATTTTGCTGTTAAGATAAACAACACATCATTATTACTCTTTTCTTATTACTTAGTTATTATTCATGATTAAACAATAACTTCAAAACTCATTACTCAATATGTTCCATCAAAAGGCTTATATTGATTTGCTTCTTATAGTATAATTCGAGAAAATAATATACAGCAGTGCCGAACTCCTCATGGGCATGACATCCATCTAAGGAAATTCGAACACCGTAAATAATGTACAAGCTGGTTACAGCTGAAAATGTCCATCACGGGAACCGAATCTAGATTCAGTAGACTGAATCTGTGATCACATGATTCCTAGGCTCACATGAAACTGCAATTTGTATGAAAAACAGTAAGCAATTATATATATAAAAGCTGTAAATATATATATATATATATATATATACAGACATGATCAACCACCATGAAGCAACTCCATGGGGGATTGAAAATGTAAATATATATGTATCGACATGATCAACCACCACGAAGCAAGTCCGTGGGAGATCAGAAAAGTAAATAAAGTAGTAAATGCGATCAACCGCCGCAAAGTAAACTTCAGGCGGGACGAAATATAAATAAAATAAAAAGGCCAATAAGTAAACTCAGCTCGACAAAAATATAAATATATATATATATAAGTAGTAAACGCACCAGATGTAAAATCATGGCTCATCGGATATGTCCGAAAACAATATATATATATAAATATATATAAAAGTAATAAACGCTCCGGATGTAAAATCCAGGCTCATCGGATATATAAACAACAAATATATATATATATATATATATATATATATATATATATATATATATATATATATATATATAACTCGAGGCATAAGTCTAGGCTCAATCGAGGCATAACTCGATAATGTTAGTCCATATATAAATATATATATAAGTATATATATATACAGATAGAAATGAAAACTACGGACCGAAGTCTGGGCATACACACAGAGCACGACTCTCAATGTGAAGAATAATGTGTGCAAAGATGAAGAGAAAGGCTTTATTGAGTGTGAGAAGGCTTACAGTGGGCTTCCAATGCAGGCTTCTATGACTCTAAATGGATAAACACTCAGCTCCCACCGGTAAAAATATAGCTATATGTGAGCTAACATGTGTTTAAAATGAGAAAGCACTCAATATGGGGTGTGTACAGAGCAAATTTGATAGGGCTTCCTCACCGTTTTTCTCTTATAAATTGCCACCCCAAGCCCTCTATTTATAGAGGGGGAGCCTCAGGTGCACCTGCGGTAGCCGCAGATGCACCTGCGGCTGCCCAGGGTGCCCCGGGCTCTGTGGGTCCCGTCATCTCGAAGTACGTGCACTCGTGCACTATGATGTCCGCTCGAACTTGCATAACTTTAATCTGAGCATCCGAACGAGGTATATAAGACCTTCTTTAGAACGCTTGTGTCGAGAGTTATGCAATGACATGAGATTAGAGATTGTACGAAGTTAAGAAGATGGGACCATGCCCATGGTCTTCAGGCTTCAAATTCTATCTGGTGTGCTGCAATGCGTAATAGTCACTCGGGATTGGAGCTCCTTGGTTCTTGTAGGACATTATTGTATGTATATATGTATGAAGTGTTGAGACGACGCGCTGGGGTTGAGGTGGCAAGATGATAGTTTGACTCCTCACCGGGGTTATCACCGGTTTGAGCTGATAGCAGACGTTACTCACGGTTACATCAGAGATTGGATAGCTGCAAGTTTTTGAATTCTGCAAGGTCATCTATAAGTGTGCCTGTCTTCCAAGTGTTAGCTCCGGGACTGAGGAATGAGTGCCTCGGCAGGAGGTCGGAGATTGAAGCTGATCGCATGCATTTAAAATGTGCATTTCAAGAGTTATCGCCGGAACTGCAACAACATTCCTTGGGGTCATCTCCAAGGAAAAAACTCGGGATTTTCTCCGAGGTTGGAAATGATACTCCCGATGTGAACTTCCGATAGTATGCGAAATGGATGTGAGCTGTCTTCCAAGGTTATCTATAAAGACTTAATCGCCTCCCGCGATGTCGAGAAGAAGTGTGTAAAAAAATTTCGAGTGTCTACAGATGCCCCTCTTTATCATATTCATGCAATGTAAGGCATGTATATAATAAAGAATCCTAAACACTTGAAATGCAATAAGATAAACATGATGCTATGTGCAGCAACATGATGCAAATGTATGATGTATGATGTAATGATTGTCGGTTCCCTGATAATCCTATTGGGATGACAATCAGTGATGCCTTAGACATGTTATCCAAGTCTTCAGGGATGTAGACACTGGGGCTATAACCAATGTCCTGGATCCTTGATACAGACTTCTACTCCATAGAGGTGCCTCTTATGTACAAGAGATCTGTGGGGATAAAGCTTTGTCTATTTGAGGATGTGTATAACATATTCCATCATCGGTCCTCTCCGATGAGGATGGTCTTCTCTGGTTTGTATCTCTAGTATATACCATAATCTTGTTGGAGTTACTACCAACAATATGTATTGTCAGGGTTGTCTGACCTTTGCTAATGTGTGTATCACCGGATAAATCCTTGTTGGGAAAATTGTCAAGGCTGCTTGACGTTCATTGATGTGTGTATTAATGGTTGACTTGAATTGGGACCCTTGCTTGGGAGTATGCCAAGGCTGCTTGACCTTCATTGACGCGTATATCAATAATTGCATTGCGTTGTGACCCCACCGGGGATAATTTGTCGATGTCTGACTTTGACGTTGTAACCCCCGTCAGGGATATGTTGCTTTGATGCGTTTAATTGCCATCAACTAAGGTAACGTCAAGGTTGCTTGACCTTCATTTATGTGTGTATCAATGGTCGAAAATGCGGTGTAACCCCCGCCAAGAATACGTGGATGCTTGAAAGTCTACGTTGTGACCCCCGCTAGGGATACATTATCAATTTATAACTTCAGCGTTGTAACCCCCGCCGGGGATACGTCTTTAATTCATAACTTCGGCGTTGTAACCCCCGCCAGGGATACGTCTTTAATTCGTAACTTTGGTGTTGTAACCCCCGCCGGGGAAGGTTTTAAGGCTATGACCTTGTACTGACGGCATCAGACCTTTGTGAGGTATTACCGAGCATGATTTGTAAAAGTTGAGACCATTAGTAAAGTATACCTTGTATGCTGGCGAATACCAATGAGTGAGATGTGGAGCCAGAGTTTGGCCTGTAAAAATCAGGATTCCAGGCTATTCCGCTCAATCGCGTAGCATTTTTATTCCTGATTTAGCCTTTTCAGCTTGTGAAACCTCATTTACAACTCGAACTGGACTGAGCCGGAGATGTGGGCCCCATGTAGGGGTGTCGCAGGTGTACCTGCGGCCAACTATGGCTATGTAAAACCTGCAGGTTGCTTTCATAAGTCATTTTCAAGCTGCACCGCGAAGGAAATCTGAGAGCTCTTCTTAAGGCCTGCTGAGTTCGAAAGACTTTCTGCACATTCTGCCACCGTACAAGTGTTCTTCAATGTCCTGGTAACATATGCATGTATTTTTTTCCAGTTTCTATCCGTTGGAAAATGACTTATCACATGAAATGCATTTAGACACATAGTTGTGAATATGCATGCTGATATGACTTTATAAAAACTATTCAACATAGTAAATATTAGTATTAAACCATGCTAAATATAATGATGTGAAAAAAATTGACTTTTGAAAAAGTAAAATTGGCACCTTTTACTGTCATTTCTTTTCCTATTTGAGGACAAATGAGTAAAGGTAGAAAAGCAAAATAATCATGGTAATTAGACTACACTTACAGATTTTTTTACTATGATGTATTAATGCATGTAGGATGCATATAACTGTGGGCAGGTGTGCTATTGAATGGCCACCTAGTCATGCCTATATGCATGTGGATAGTCCTATTTACAAAGGGGACTATGGCAAAAAATTTCCAAAACGTAGGTATTGGGTAGTCATGCATTTTTAACTCTACTGTAGACGTATGATGCATGCATGTAATCATAAGATGCATTTTGATAAGCTCCTGGTAAGAATTTACCACACCCTTTATGAGGTGATTTGGAGACTTGTTGTCCAGATATTATGGATCCAAATCAGCCGAGTAGTTCCCGCGGGACCACTTTTGGTGTACGTAAGAGGGCTTCTGAAGTACCTCGACCCCGTTCTATTAGATAACCTCGTCGTTTTGTGGAGGCTGTGATATGTCATATTCGGGTTGAAGTGCTGGATGTAGAGGACAAGGAGGAGGATGTACCGGTTGAGGTTCCTGCTCCTGCTGCACGTATTCCCTGTAGGGATTTGCCAGGTATTCAAGTGGCTAACCTAGAGCTTCTGGGTGGCTTGAGTCGACATCCTTCAGTCTACCTACACACAAACGAGGTATGAAGTTAGATCTTAATCTTCCTTATTTCGTATTGATGATGAGTAAAGGGTTCTGATGTTGATCTTCATTTGATGTAGGTCCCGACTGTAAAGCCCCCAAATTCAGGTACTTGAAACCCGAACTCGGTGCTTTACGATACCATTTATATGAGCAGAAATAATACTAATAATAATAACATTAATATAAATATCAAACTTAACTTACATTTATCAGAGTCGAATCCCAAGTACGCAACCTTTACTACATTCTTTACATGATATATAATACATATTATTATCATAATATAGTCTAACTATTACAAAAGATACCATTAAACACATTCTGTTTGCTTTCCTTTTCACTTGTTCTTATCTGAACCTTCTGGTTGATCATGTCTAGCTGAAAACATTTAAATTTAAAGCAAAAATGAGCATTTGAGTGCCCAACAAGTAATGACAATTATAAATATAATTAGCTGAAAGAATTAAATGTTTTCTTTGTACATCACTTTTACAACGAATTAATAGTTGTGAAGTAAACTGAACCGATAATAACATAACAATTCTATACCAAATTTTTGAAACTATGTACTGACTATAAATGGTGGTAAATTGACATACTATGAACATTGTTTTTAATTTTCGAATAAGTTTAGCAGAACTTCATCCGCAAAGCGGCATAACTTACGGGCTCGAGGGTGATCATCCCAATGTGCCCTGTATTGATCAATACTACATTCAAGAATGATATAATCGTTCACTTTGTCCGCTTTGGCGCATAAAAGTTTTCCCAAGTTCGTGATGTTCATACTTAGTCAGGAATCCGAACCAAAAGAAGTTGATTGGATATGAAAAAGGTTTTATCATATTCAACGATATTTCTAAATTTGTGTCTAGCTGATCAAATAGCTTAGCGTTATATAAATATATATATATATATATATATATATATATCAACATGTGATTAAATACAATAACTATTCAATTGAGGACACTTGTATAACCATATTTAAAAATTAACGAACAAAATATATATATGAATTATATAATATAATACCATGTTGATAAACAATGATCAGATATAGTATATATCACAATAGGGTTAATAATCTAGTACAATAATAATATAATTCTGAAACTTTCTTACTCATGTCCATTGCATAATACGCAACTTAGTTCCTATCTTTTGTATAACAACCTATCAGTAATAAGATTATTTTACTGATTAACATAACATATCATAACACATAGTACTGCTTATTACAGTCAGCACATAACCTAATCACATTGTCACACATATTCAACAGTCATTGAATCACAAACACACATTATTACAGTAAAAATATCTAAGTCCAGATCAATTTCTGAAACATGTCGGTGTACCGACAGCTTTATCGGGTAATTATCGAGTCTAAGACTCTATTCCTAAGTTCAATATCCGTAAGTATCAGTCATATTATTGTTAAATGACTTACAATAATTTTTAAATATTTATTATAATTTATCATGAATTTTCAAACACCGGAATCATTATTAAATGATTTAAATATAAGAAATTCTATTATCATTAATATTTAATTAATATTAAACTAGTAATGAAACCATTGCCAAAATATTAAAGTTATATATAATAACTTATAATATTTTTAAAGTATTAATATTATCCTTAAATGATTTTTAAAACATTTAAAATCATTTTAAATAATTACCATTATTATTTAAATATTATTATACTATTCCTCAAAATATTAAAAGTCATTAAGTATAACTTAAATTATTTTTAATTCATTTATATCCTTTTAAATGATTTTTAAATTAATAAAACCATTTTAAAACTATTTATTTAATATAATTATTAAATAAATTTAATATCATTAAAATTAAATTAATATCATCAATATTAAATTATTAATGAAATTATCCTTTAAATATTAAAAGTTATATTTTATAACTTAAAATATCTTTAAACACTTTATTTTCATTTAAAATGATTTCAATAATATTAAAATTATTTTTAAACTAAATTATTTAATATAATTATTAAATAACTTTAATATCATTAATAATACTTAATTATTGAAATTTACCTTTACATATTGAAAGTTATATTTTATAACTTAAAATATTTTTAAATACCTTATTATTATTTAAAATGATTTTTAATATAATAAAATCATTTTTAATTTTTTATTTAATTCATTTATTAAATAACTTAATTATCATTAATATTAATTTATTAATGAAATTTATCACAAAATATTAAAGTCATTAAATATAACTTCAAATATTTTCTTATATCATTATATAAATTTAAATGATTTTTCAAGTATTAAAGTCATTTTTAAATAATTTATTTAATAAAATAATAAAATAAATTAAATATCTTTAATATTTCAAAAATATTAATTTTTTATGAAATATATTATAAATTATTAAAAACTAATTTTAAAACTTTAAAATAAATTTTTATAATTTATTTTGTATTTTTAATAACTAAAAACTAATTTTCTATAATTATTTAATAAAAATATAATTTTTATAAAGAAACTGTCGCTAAAGACCACCTATAACGATAGAACCGTCGCTATAGGTGTTCTTCATGTTCTTGGCTAATCCCAGAAACTTATGTGCAGTGACCGAGATGGCTACTTTGACCAATGATTAAACACTGATCATGAAGTTTCTGAACTTGGTTTTGGTCAGATCGTGTAGTACAAATGCAACACTACAAGTCCCAACAACAAACATGATCAAACAACATCACAAGAAGTGGATATAATCATGCAAAGTGGCTGTCAGAGTTGTTCTTCATTTCTGGGTTGCCCAGAAATGAAGAACAGTGTGACATACCCACTTTGTGCTTCCACAACTTGAGTTTCACGAAATATTTTAGTGATCTATCGAGTCTAGGTCGTAGACAATATACAAGTGAAGAGATCTACCACATCAAATTCACATAACATCAACCCAATAAACTTCTAATCTTCGGTCAAACCATGTCAGAACACATGGCCATAGGTTTTCTTGGTTGCCCAGAAACCGGATCTGTGATCATGCTACCTACTTTGACTAGCCACTAAATCCAGTGTATTTGATATTTAGATGTACTAAAAGCATAGATCGAAATTTTATATAACATACTACAAAATAGTCACAACAACATAACCAAAACATTAACACACTGACAGATCTAGATGCTTGAATAAGTTGTCAGACGTTGGTTCATGGTTTCTAGGTTGCCCAGAAATGGCCAGGTCATGGTCGGTCAATGACTTTTGACCAACAATATCTATCAATCTGTATATGATCTGGACTTGATTCAAGTTCTAGATCCAAGATCTCATAGCATACTACATATTCAAACATTAAACGCACAAAAACCCAACACAAACAGAGATCTACAAGGCCTGACATTTGGTTGTTAGACATCAAAAACAAAATTTCCAGATTTTGTAAATCTTCAAATCCAAGCCTCTAGATGTTATGGATCTAACATCTAGAAACCCTGATCATAATTATACACCATATACAACATATTAAAACACAGAATCATAACATCTAACATGCAAATCAAGCTCAGATTTCTAGGGTTAGTTTTTATACCTCACTTGGATCTATCTTGTATTTGGGCTTCTGATTTGTTAGTGGATTTCGTGGCGCTGGTTTTGTAATTGATCTTAGCAAAAGATTTTGTGGGTTTTAAGTTGAGAGAGTCTAGTTGGGTGTTGGAGAACAAAATGTCTAACAAATGCAATTTTCTCTCTCTCAATCTATATATATACAAAGTTAGATGCATTGCATGGCTGGTATTTGATTGATATTTGTTATTTTAAGTCACATGGGGTTGGTAGGAGTTAGCCAACCACTGCAATTTTCCTAGATCTTCAAGTAAGCTTAAATAATACAAGAGGGGCATTTTAGTCTTTTTGCTTGCATTTTTAATGGCCATTTTGTAAATTGGCAAACCCTTAGGGTTTAGCACACAACATTTGTAAGATTTAATAATTATGATTTGAAAAATGTAAAATTTTAGTTTCTAAAATGGACAAATAGGGTTTCTTAATTAACATGGGGTGTCTAATTACATTATACATAGACATTAGGGTTTAAAATCTACTAAGTATAATTAACTTTGCAAATTTAGCAATTAGGGTTTATAATTAGTAATTAGGTTTTATAAATACTAATTAATGTTGTAAAATATAGAAACTAGGGTTTCTAGGAATTAATATTTCAAAATGTTAATTAGGGTTTACCTAATTAATCATATCATTAAATAATACACAACATAAATCATATAACACCGTCATATAACAGTCTTGAATTTCCCATTTGACTTACAAAAATAGGGTTAAACAAATTAATGCTAGGGTTTTGACATTATACACCATAATTGTCTATCCATTATCAATACGTACATACAGTACATATTATAGCACTGAAAAAAAAATCAAAATATAAATAATATTATATTATTATTCTCATTCCTTGTTTCAAAACCAGAATTAGGGTTTATCAGTAACATTAAAACTGTTCCACACATTAACCTTACACACATACAATACACATCTATAACACTGACAAATAATAATATAATATTATTATTCTCATTCCTTGTTCCAAAACCAGAATTAGGGTTTGGATTCCAAATCTGATTTATCTTTCATATACAACATTATTAATTAAGTTAAACATAATTAACTTAACTAATCTGAAATAAATTCATATAACAAAATAATTATTATAATAATTCTATAATCATTTCATATATTATTTAAATAATATAAAAATCTTATTTTCGTTGAAAATAATTAATAAAAAACATTTCTACTATAAAATTGATTATTATAAGAATATAATTTATAATGATCAATAATTTTAACATAAAATCATTTGTAATTATTCATGTAATAAATATATTTTGAATTCATTACATAAATACATATACATTATCTTGACACATATTTCGCCATATTTATTTTAATAATAAAAAAAAAAGTATACGCAAAAATTTCGATTTATTTGCATGTAAAATATATCGGGTTATTAATCGGCTTTACACGACCTCGAGGCTGGTTTAGCATCCACTCTATGTATCAAAGCTTTGCATTATGACTATAGAGCGATTGTACATACATGGTGGGGATTAAGGGACGTTTCTTTCCATTCTTCCCGTCGTTGTCCCCAAGGGTTACCTCGGGGCATTGTTCGAAATTGGTTTCACTGCATCTACCACTCCATTTATCGGATTGTGAGGTGATGATGACCTTGGATGGATTGGCGGTTTATCATAGGTATGGAGTTTGGAGGGATTCGATTGCCTTATACAAATGGATATCACCCCTACCGCCGTCAAATCCTTGTTAGGAGTTCCGACGGAGGTGTTCAAGGGTAGGACTGTACGTACATGTCCTTTAAGCGTAGATGCTATAAGTGGGATGTTGAGTGAGCCCATACCCTATTATGTGAGAGTCAGGGATCGCATTCTTCGACGATTTTTCCTGATGTCATTAGGGGCTGCTTCATAGCAGATAACTCTTCTACGATGTCCTTCGCTTTGATCAACGCCACTCGACACGTGGACCGTATAGGAGATTATGATTGGGGTTCCTACACCTTCGCCTACTTCGTTAGGGGAATGCGAATGCGATCGCAGGGTTTGACCGAGGCTTGGTTAGGATTCTACCCATTTCTGTTGGCCAGTATTTCTCTTGCCTTTTCCCATATACAGGTTAAGAGTGTTGACTTACAGCAGATGTTGCCTTTGTATTGGCAGTTTTGGGCCTATGAGAGGCTTCCATATTTGCATCATGTGAGCGTGCTAGGTTTAGGCACCTATCCATGAGGACGGAGATGGCATCATTCCATACTGGCGGAGGTCCCTGTTGCTGAGGGTTTCACTCATTGTCTCCTACAACTGGAGTTGTTGACAGCGGATGTCATCACATGGGTTCCCTACTCTAGGGAGAACTTGAGTATTGGATTTGAGGATGGGTACTCGACTAGAGTTGAGTACGTTATTTCCACCCGTAAGATTCCTCTCTTCACAAATGGAGGATGGGAGCACTACTTAGGAGAGCGTGCTATCAGGAACACTACAGGGGAGATTCGCATGCCGATCTTGCCTCTTGTTAGGTTTTATTAGTCTGTTTCACAGTCACCCATCATCGATATCCCATTGTTGGGGATTGACGATTTCATATTGTCCGAAGGTTCCTACACTCAAGAGATGTTCCAACATTGGTAGTTCCTTCGTACCATTGTAGCCCAGACCCGCGCCACTCAGTTTATGGGGGATATGGTTCCAGGATCCGTGATGATGACAGATTGGCTAGCCTGTGTCCGAGATCCGACTCATTTAAAACAGATTGGCAGTTTGACCTGGCAGTTGGACAAGCACATTTCTTTATCCGACACTTGGGTAGAGATCCTTTAGAGGTAGATACTTTTGATCCTTCTAGCTCTGGCGCTGGCCCCTCAGGTGACCCATATGGCTTTGCTGGTGCAGATCCTCCCTTGTATAGAATAAATATCCCTATAGATAGAGATCCAGTGACTGAGGAGGAGTTACAACAGGTGGACAGAATTGACGATGTAAACATCGATACCATTGACTTCTTTTGATGTATATTCTCGTTATCTCTTTTGATAGGCCTTTGTTAGATGTTGGGTAGCTTCGCCCCATTCTCGCTATATCTTTTGATAGGCCTCTGTTAGATGTAGGGCAATTTTAACCCATTTCCCTGTATTTTAGCTGTACAGAGATGTATTAGATGATGATATACTTAGGAATGTATGTACAATTTTCCATTCCCTATATCATAGTTCCATCTATTGTATCATGCATGTTATTATGTTATGCATATGTATGTATGTCCAGAGATATTAAGTATTAACCCCCTGATGGTCTTATGACACGACCCGTACAGATGTCTTCATCGACAGTTAGCCGTATTGATCATACCCCAACATTTTTGGTGGCATCTGGTATGCGATCGTGGTATGATAGCATGTAACCATCAGATAGGGTGACTGTAGATCATTTGTTGCAGCATACTATGACCCTGTTGATGTTTCAGGTTCTTACAGGATTCATAGAGGGTATACTAAAGCATTGGGTACCGGGGAGGCAGTTTTTCTGATTCGGGACCCATGAGTTGACTCCTACTTTGGAGGAGTATGCACGGTTGATGATGCTATCATTGGACAGACCTTGCGTATGTATGGTGATCGGGGACATGAGTAGGTAGTTCATGACCCTCACCGAATTGAGGCGTAGGGTGGTACAGGATGAGATCACTTCTGGCCACGTTATATCCCAGCATTTTCTATTTGACAGATTTGGCTCTGAGTATAGTTATGCACGGCATTCCAGCGATTTTACCACACCGGAGGATCATTGGCGTTCAGCCAGAGTGGATGTACTGCTATTATGCGTACTGTCGTATGTCTACATGCCATGATACATGGATGAGTTGGACATTGGCATCATTATGGAAGTGAGAGCTCTTAGGGAGGGTCGTACCATTATACCGATGATTATGGCAGAGACTATGACATCGACCACATATTTATGCTCTTATCCGACAGGAATGTTTACAGGCAGATCGGTCATGATATACGTGTGGTTTATTTCACACTTTAGACCGATTGGCACTTTCTGATGGCATGGGTATTGTTTCACCCATGATATAGCAATGAACTCGTCCTTGATATGTAGACATTGAGCCATCGCAAGATTTCTCAGAACGGATCATTGATCTGTATGTATCCCTACCATCTTTGGTGTCTTGGGACTAGTTTCTATATGGAAATGTGGAGAGGAGTGTGGCTTTTCCTCTCTGAGATTGACTGCACCACAGATGGTCGCCAGTACTCCTATTTGTGAGAAGCCTAGTTAATTCCATCTCTTATGGATTGGTGTTGCTCTTTGAGGCACAACCGCAACTTAGATGGTCACTGAATCTCCTATTGGTGAGGAGAGGTTGGATAATTCCATCCCTTTGGTATGAAGTCGATGAAATGTGGTAGATTGAAGTTTGATCCCAGTACCATGCGATAAGTATTTTTGTTCTGGTAGGGGGTTAGACTGAACCATAAATGGCTGCCTACGTACTCCTATTGAAGAGGAGATCGAGTATGTGTAGTTCGAACCTGGTGTAAGAGGTTCAATGCTAAATGTGAAAGGAAGATTGGTGTAAAAGCTTTATTGATGAAGAAGGGTGTAGAAGTTTTTTTTGTGGTTTTTGTTTTTGTAGAGAAATGGAAGAAATGTTTTTGTTGTTTTTCGTTTATTGCAACTGGGCCATATAGAATATGGTTGCCTACGTACTCCCGTGTATCAAGGAGATCAGGTTGACGTAGTTCGACCCTCAAGATGAATTGCAGCCAATAAAAAGTGTGAATCCCATATGCATGCTATACTACGGGGAAAAGAAAGTTTGATCACATGATTGAGACAAACTGCAGGTGTTGAAAAAATGTTATCCCGTCTTCAGGACAAACTGCAAGCGTAGAAAATTTTAATCCCGTCTTAAGGATAAACTACAGGTGTGAAAGGTTCAATCCCGTCCTCAAGATAATCGAAATTGTGTGAAAAGTTTGAAATGCGGTGAAACTAGGCTGCTGGTTTGAAGTGTATGATTCCCTGAGGGGCAAAAGAGTATGTAAAAGAGAGGGTTAAAAACCGGAATGACTGGTGATTTGGTGATCAAAACCAGTATGTTTTCTTGATGATATCCTCAGACATAGTACCGTTTTCATGGTGTCTGAGTTGATAAGCTCTGGAAATTCATCGCCATCCATTTCATGTTGTCTGAGAGTGCCTCTTGTAAATACTTCCTTGACAATAAATGGGCCTTCCCAGTTAGGAGCAAATTTTCCCTTAGATTGATCTTGGTTGTCAATGATCTTCTTCAAAACCAAGTCATGTTGTTTGAACTGATGTAGCTGGACTTTCCTGTTGTAGGATCTTGCGATCCTTTGCTGATATAACTTACCATGGAAGATAGCCGCGGTTCTCCTTTCGTCTATTAGAGAAAATTGGTGATACCTGTCTTGTATCCATTGGTCTTTATCTAGCTGAGCGTCCATCAACACTCTGAGGGATTTAATTTCCACTTCTATGGGGAACACTGCTTCCATCCCATAGGCTAATGAGTAGGGGGTTGCCCTAGTGGAAGTACGCATGGAAGTTCTGTAGGCTAATAAAGTCAGAGGCAAGAGGTCAGGCCATCCTTTGTGATTGGCAGACATTTTTTGCATGATCTTCTTGATATTTTTATTAGCCTCTTCAACAGCACCATTCATCTTTGGACGGTAGATGACGGAGTTAAGGTGTTTGATGTGGAATTAACTGCATAACTACTCCATCATTTTGTTGTTGAGGTTTTTAGCATTGTTTAGTTGTCCATATCAACAGATGATATTGTTTCTGATGAAAGCAATAATGACTTCTCTGTTAACCCTAGGGAAGGATGCTGCTTCTACCCATTTGGTGAAGTAGTCAATCATGGTGAATATAAATCGATGTCCATTACTGGCTTTGGGCTCGATGGGCCCGATCACGTCCATTCCCCACATTGAGAAGGGCCATGGCAACTCATATTGTGGAGTTCCCTTGGAGGGGCGTGGATAGCATTCCCATGAATTTGGCATTGATAGCACCTCCTGATGTGATCATCACAGTCAGCTTTGAGCGTAAGGCAATAATGCCCTGTTTTGAGGATCTTCATAACAAGTAGGGGGCCGCTCATATATGGGCCACATACTCCACCATGGATCTCATCCATGAGTCTCTGAGCTTGGTCTTTGTCCAGATATCTGAGGAGAACTAATCCTGTATCTCTTTTGTAGAGTGCATCTTCGCTTAGATAGAATTTCATAGCAAGTCGATAGATCCACCTCTTTTCAGTCAGGCTTGCCTCAGCGGCTGTAGATCCATCTTGCAGATACTCCTTGATATGCTGATACCAAGGGTTATGGATGGGAGGTAGCTCATCCGATACTTCTCCAACATAGTTCCCAGGAACTGGGGCCTTTTGTAGGGCAAATGTGATGTTTGACATATTTTCCTTGTCAGGTATGTGAATCGAGGAGGCCAATGTTGCTAGCACATCCGTAAAATCATTCCTATTACGAGGAATGTGTAGAAAGGAGAGTTCTTCGCACTCCAAAGCCATCTGTAAAACTTGCCGATAGTAAGTCAGCATATGGAATTCTTTGGTTTGATAGATTCTCGTGGATTGTTTGATTACCAATTCGGAATCCCCAAAGACAGTTAATCGCCTGAAGCCCATTAAACGGGCAAGTTTTAACCCTATGATAAAGCCTTCATACTCAGCTGTGTTGTTGGTGCTGACAAACTTCAATTTGATGGCAACGGGAAACTGCTCCCCTGTACCAGATAGTTTAACTGCTTCAGCTCCAGAGCCTTCTGTGTTAACAGCTCCATCAAAATATATTTTCCATATGTAGCATGCATCGTACTGATGGTATTGCTGAACTACCATTACCCCTTCATCAGGGAAGTATGTTTCTAAGGGTTTGTAGTCCCTTGTAGGTGCGATGACCAGTTGATCCACAATTCCTTAACCTTTGACAAACTTTTGATGAGTGGGTTTCATACCCGCAAAATTTCCCCTTTTGTTACTTAAGTTGTTGCCAATTTTCAATCTTTTGGATAGCTTGTATAGTTATTTTATTGTTTATCCATTTAGTTCTCTTCAGGCTGGCTTTGCAAATGATTTTAGCTTTCTTGAGCATTATTCATCGAAAGTGGTGGTATACAAATACCAACCATTACTTGCCTCTCATCAGAAAGTGGCACCCCAAGGCCAATGTTAGTGCAAAGATCCGTGGACCTTAATATTTGGAAGTAGCTCAAAGCTACTGAAAAGTCGCACCCCAATGTTGTGTGTCGGCATACCAGCACCATCATACTTTTGCCCAATGCCATCAAGCGCGCCTCTAGCGCCACTCATAAGTTTAAAGTCTGTATGGCAATACGACTCTCCGATGCCAGCAAGAAAGAACCTTTAATGACCTAGAAGAAAGAGGGGCAACTATATATAGATAGAGAGCCGCCTGCATTTAAGGATCGACGAATATCAGAGATATTCAAAGAGAGAGAGAATAGATAGTTTAAACTAGGATTTTAATTCTGTCATTTACTTTCTAGAAGAGAAAGAGGCTGTGAAACAGAAGAAGAGTTATTGCACCCAACACATTCGGATAACATTTGCACGTGAGAGAAGATTTGGAGGAAGAACACTTTGAAACAGGGGTTTTCTTAATCCAAATCTCCCATTTATTTGTATTTGTCTGGTAATGTGTAATGTATTGAAAATGCGTGTTAGTACCATAGTTATGAACTAACTCCATTTTTAGGATTGTAATGTAACCTTTTGATTAGCTTAATCAACTTACTCTCTTATTTTATATAATGAATCATTTTGGAATAAGTTGTTGAATTTTGCATTTAATGTCTGATTGCTTGATAAAGAAATTGGCATTGATAATGATGGATATTGATAAATGCATGTTACTATCTATCTTTAAATATAGCAACACCTGTTATGACCATGTCTTTAGAATGTGTGCATAATATGCTAATAGGATAGACATATCCCTATTTTCCTTATGTGGCTTTGAGACTTAGCTTAATGACTTTAACCTAGTTAGTGTCACCAATAGAGATATTGTGTTCTGGCTGGTTAGGGATGTGCATTTGGCCTTCGACAGAAGCTTATGCATAATTAATGTTCTCGGTTGACCATTCCTTGATTTGTTTGTAATATAGAGAGTTAGACGATTTGGCGACGCATTAGGGGAGTTGTAATCCTATCTTGACTTCCTAGTACAACTACTTCTCTTAATTTTATAGTCTTATTAAGATAGCTTAATCCAACTACTAGTTTTTACTTGTTTAGATAAGATTAGTAACGACTTTGCCTTAGTAATGGTTTTCTTTTAAGTGTTTGTCCTCGTGGGTTCGGCAACTCTCTTATCATTCTATATTACTTGTTGACCGCGTATACTTGCACGTGTTTATTGATTGCAAAACCAACCAACAAGTTTTTGGCGCCGTTACCGGGGACTTAGAATTAATTGTTTTACAATATTAAAACTAAGTCATTACGATCTTACTTTAAACCGATTTTTTTGTTTAATTCTCTTTTCAGGTAGTCTTCATTGTTTATGCCACCTCGGAAGGGACAAAATATAATACCTATCGATGCCGAGGTTGATAGAACATTCAGAAGACTGCGGAGAGAAAAATCCGAGGATACACCTAAGGACATACCTGCTCCTATCATTAAAGCTGAGGAATTTTAGAAATCTCTTAGGGAGTACGCTATGCCTCACATAGACGATCTCCAGGTGAGCATTTTAAGGCCCGCCATTCAAGCTAATAATTTTGAGATCAAGCCGGGCACCATTCAAATGTGCACCATCATTCAGTTTGGGGGACTGTCGAATGATGATAGCAATGATCACCTGATAAACTTTATGGAGATCTGTGACACTTTTAAATGCAACAGAGTGTCTGGCGATGCCATCAGACTCTGGTTGTTTCCATTTACATGAAGGGACAAAGCCAAGAGCTGGCTTCATTCATTACTGTCAGGCTCCATTATCACATGGGCCGACTTGACACAGAAATTTGTGGCGAAGTTCTTTCCGCTCGCCAAAATAGCTAGGCTCAGGCACGATATCACATCCTTTGTTCAGTTCGAATCTGAATCCTTATATGACTCTTGGGAGCGATTTAAGGATCTTCTGAGGAAATGCTCGCATCATGGACTGCCTAAGTGGGTTCCCATCCAGACATTTTACAATGGGTTGTCCGGATCAACCCGTTCGAGTATAGACATTTTACAATGAGTATAGGGGAATTCATGGCCAAACATCACACAGCGGGATATGAGATGGTGGAGACAATGGCGGCCAATAATTACCAATGGCCAAATGATAGGCAAGCCCCGAGAAGAGCAGCGGGGGTTTATGAAGTGGACTCTTTCACATCATTAGTGGCTCAGGTAGCAGCGCTAACAAAAAGGCTAGACACAATAGGACCTTCAGCGGTTCAAAATGTGCAGAGTGTCCTGATTCAATGTGAATTATGTCAAGGGAGCCAGTTCAATTTGTTTCCAACTATGGGTGACAACAAAACACCAGTCTTCCCTCTCATTACCACCCGGGTTTAAGAAATCATCCAAACTTCTCATGGGGAAACAACAACAACAACCCCAATCAACCACAACCTTCATCTACCAGGCAGAATTATGCCAACCCTCCTGGATTCAAACCTAAGACTCAGTTCAACCCACAACCACAGAGAACTCAGAATCAGTTTCACCATCCTCCACCTCAACAGGAGAGGAAGCCCAGTTTAGAAGATCTTCTGTCAAGGTACATAGCATAGAACGAAACCAGAAGTAACAATCAAGAAGCCTCCATTAGGAATCTTGAAGTACAGATGGGCCAGTTGGCAACTACATTAAACAGTTGTCCACCAGGCGCAATGCCTAGTGACACTGATGTCAACCCAAAACGGGAAGGCAAGGAGCAGTGTAAAGTAGTAACCCTCAGAAGTGGGAGAACCACTAAAGAACAAAGTGGACAGAGTGCTCTAGTGGAAGATGAAGTAGAAACTGAAGAGGAACCTCCAGTGAAGAAGAATTCTGCGACACGTGGGGGTGAAGAAAGTGGTCAAGACGGACCTCCAATACCATCTCCTCCAACGACTATAGTCAGTCAATCTCCCCCTCAGTTGCCTTTCCCCCAGCGAATGCAAAAATAGAAGCTGGATAAGCAGTTTTCCAAATTCTTGGAGGTTTTCAAAAGACTACACATAAATATCCCATTTGCAGAGGCATTGGAGGGAATGCCTAGTTATGTCGAGTTCATGAAGGACATTCTATCCAAGAAGCGTAAAATGGGGGACTATGAGACGGTGGCACTGACAAAAGAGTGTAGTGCCATCCTTCAAAACAAGCTTCCACCGAAGCTAAAAGATCCTGGATGTTTTACAATCCCGTGCACCATTGGGGACCATTTTATTGGGAAGGCTCTAAGTGATTTAGGGGCCAACATCAACTTGATGCCCCTCTCAATTTATAAGAAGTTGGGCCTCAATGAAGCCAAGCCGACAAGCGTTACCCTGCAATTGGCCGACAGGTATTTGACATATCCGAAGGGAATTGTGGAAGATGTGCTAGTAAAGGTTGACAAGTTCATATTTTTGGCCAATTTCATAGTCCTAGATTTTGAGGACAGGGAGGTCCCGATAATATTGGGAAGGCCATTCTTGGAAACTGGGAGGACCCTGATCAATGTTCAAAAATGGGAGTTAATAATCAGAGTACAGGATTAGAAGTGACATTTAATGTCTTCCGATCAATGAAATATCCTAATACCCCTGAGGATTGCTTCCAGATTAACACAATTGAAAATTTAGTGAAGGAAGTATTCTAAGAGACTTGTATTCATGGCCCTTTGGAAGCTACATTAACCGGGGCTAGTACTATAGAAGAGCCCACTCATATGGAATGTGCTAAGTGGCTCGATGAACCCCAAAGATCTAAGCAATTCCACTGACAGTTCGAGTCTCTAAATGATAATGAGGCATCTACTTCTAAGTCTCAGTCGTCGATCATCGAGCCTCCTATCCTTGAGCTCAAGCCGTTGCCTAACCATCTGAGGTATGCTTATTTAGGAAATTCACTATTTTTACCTCTGATAATTTCTGCTTCAATAACTAAGTGTCAGGAAGAAAAGTTGCTCCCTGTGCTCAAGAAATACAAAACGGCCTTGGGGTGGCCAATTGTTGACATAAAAAGGGATCAGCCCGACTCTTTGCATTCACAAAATTCTTCTGGAGGAAGGCTCAAAGCCATCTATAGAGCACTAGAGGCGGCTAAATCCCATTATGAAAGAGGTCGTCCGGAAGGAGATCATTAAATTGCTAGATGCAGGCATTATCTACCCCATCTCGGCGGATAGTCCTTGGGTTAGTCCAATCCAAGCCAGTGTGCCCAAGAAAGGCGGGATGACAGTTGTGTCCAATGAGAACAACAAACTGATTCCCACCGGATGTGATAGAAAGGCGGAGAGTGTGCATGGATTATGGGGAAACTTAACAAATCGACCTGTAAGGATCACTTTCCCCTTCTTTTCATTGATCAAATGCTTGACCGATTGGCTGGGCACGAATACTATTGTTTACTTGATGGGTACTCAGGGTACAATCAGATTTCTATTGCTCCTGAAGATCAGGAGAAGACGATGTTCACATATCTATATGTCACCTTTTCCTTTAAGAAAATGTCGTTCAGGCTATGTAATGTTCCCGCAACATTTCAGTGGTGTATGATGCCAATCTTCTCTGACATGGTTGAAAAGACCCTGGAGGTCTTCATGGATGACTTCTCGGTATTTGGGAGCTAGTTTGATAATTGCTAGACAAATCTGACTGTCGTTCTCCATCGATGTGTCAAAACCAACCTGGTACTGAATTGGGAGAAGTGTCACTTCATGGTCGAAGAGGGCATCCCTCCTCAGTAAAATGGGTAAGGAGTTTTCTTGGGCATACTGAGTTTTATAGAAGGTTTATTTAGGACTTCTCGTGGATCATCAAACCGTTGTGCACGCTTCTGGAAAAGGACATGCCTTTCCAGTTCGATGCCGCCTGCCTGAGCGCCTTTGAGTTATTAAAGAAAAGGCTTGTCTCGGAGCCTATTGTGGTAGCTCCAGACTGGGCCATCTGTAAAATGAGCTAATGTGCGACGCTAGTGACTTTTCAATAGGGGTAGTGTTGGGCCATAGAAGGGAGAAGGTCTTCCACACCATTTACTATGCCAGCAAGACATTAACAGATGCTCAGTTAAATTATACCACCACTGAGAAAGAGCTGCTGGCAGTAGTATATGCTTTTGATAAGTTTTGTTCCTATCTCATTGGAATGAAGTTGATCGTATACACCGATCACTCGGCGATCAAGTATTTGATAGAAATGAAGGATGCTAAGCCAAGGTTGTGAGGTGGGTTCTTCTTCTCCAGGAGTTTGGTTTAGAAATCTGAGACAAGAAGGGGATAGAAAATTAGGTTACCGACCACTTATCTAGATTGGAAAACACCACGCCTTCAGGCGATGCTGACAAAGCCATAAATGACTTCTTCCCGGAAAAGTAACCTTTTGTTGTCAATGGAAAAGTCCCATGGTATGCAGACTTTGCCAATTACATCGCTTGCCAAGTGCTTCCCCAAAATCTCAGCTTTCAACAAAGGAAGAATTCCTAAAGGATGCCAAGCAATATCTGTGGGATGAGTCCTTCCTGTTCAAGCAATGTTCGGATCAGATTCTGCGAAGATGTTTGCCGGAAGAAGAAATTGAAGGAGTGCTACATTATTGCCACTCTTCAAACTATGGAGGTCATTTTGGAGGCCAACGAACTGCAGCTAAGGTGCTTCAGTTGGTATTTTATTGTCCCACTCTATTCAAAGATGCACACGTATATGTGATGCACTGTGGAAGATGCCAACGGGTGGGCACTATATCAAGATGGCATGAGCTACCACTGCAGAATATCCTGGAAGTGGAGTTATTTGATGTATGGGGCATCGACTTCATGGGACCATTCCTGTCCTCTTTTAATAATCTCTACATCCTTGTGACAGTTGATTATATCTCAAAGTGGGTGGAAGCAGTTGCCTTGCCGACAAATGATGATAAGGTGGTGCTTCAGTTCTTTAAGAAGAATATTTTCACCCGTTTTGGCACCCCTCGGGCTATCATCAGTGATGAAGGGTCGCACTTTTGTAACAAATACTTTGAAGCCCTTCTAACCAAGTATGGGGTAACTCATAAGATCGACACTACCTACCACCCACAAACTAGTGGTCAAGTTGAAATTTCAAATCGAGAGGTGAAACGTATATTAGAAAAGATTATGAACCCAAACCGCAATGATTGGTCTAAGAAGCTCGATGATGCTTTATGGGCCTACTACACGGCGTATAAAATGCCTATCGGAATGTCTCCGTATATGCTCGTCTATGGTAAGGCATGTCATCTCCCAGTTGAATTTGAGCATAACGCTTACTGGGCTGTTCAAAAGCTCAACTTTAATCTTGAGGCAGTCGGCGAAAATTGACTGTTGCAACTAAATGAATTAGACGAGTTTATTTTGCAAATGTATGAAAATGCTAAGTTGTATAGGGAGAAGACCAAGAGGTGGCATGACAAGAAAATCCTGGAGAGGCACTTTGAACCGGGCCAGAAGGTTGTTCTTTTCAATTCCCAACTAAAGTTATTTCTGGGAAAACATAAGTCCCAATGGTCGGGCCCCTTCACAGTTGACAAGGTTTATCCATACGGGGCAATAGAGGTTGAGGACCCGAATTTTGAAACAACCTTCAAGGTCAATGGGCAGAGGTTAAAGCACTACTGGGGCGGCGAAGTCGACTGGCAGAATACCTCCATTACGCTTGGAGACTCGGTGTAAGACGGGATAATAGTCAAGTCGACGACTCAAAATCAAGCGCTTCATGGGAGGCATCCCCATCTCAGTATCAAACAAATTGCTTTGTCTGTATTTTCTTAAGTTTTATTTTGTCTATCTAGTTATTGTATGAGTTCTGTATAGTGCTTGTGGTCTGTATAATTCATGTTGTTAGTTTTTGTCATTCCCCAGTTGAGCTTTTCGATAATATATTTCTTGTCTGGTTTACTGAAATGGTTTAGTGATATGAAAGCTTGGCTTGTACAGGAATTGCTGAGGTCGCGCCATAGCGCCATGTCTATTGTGCTAAGCTCACACCCCGGTGCCATCTACCGCACCCCGGCGCCATCCATGGCGCCCCAGCGCCATCTATTTCCCAACCACACTATTAATTCGTGCCCCAGCGCCAGGATCTAGTGCCCTAGCGCCATCAGTCGTGCCCCAGCGCTATTCACAGTGTATCGAGTCACGCCGCATTGCCGGATGTAGCTGTTTCCTACTGTTAATTCAGGCCCCAATGCTAGTAAGGTTTTAATACGTGCCCCGATGCCATCCTTGGCTCCCCAGGCACCACTAGCGAGATCTTATTTTAAATCATAGTGTTCTGTCTCATATCAGTTCAATTTCTTCTGTACCATCAATGTCAATTGCTCTCCACTGAATCAACGGTTGCGTCCCTTTACTTGCCAACCGTTCAAATCCTTCGGTTCATCAACCGTCGGCAGTTTCCAACCGTTAGGCGTCCAACCATCTGTTGCCCGTTGCTTTCTCCCCCTCTTTAAAAGCCAAGCACAACCAAACAGAAAGGTACAATCACTTCAGGGAAAATTCAGAAAAACCTTCCATTTATCTTTTTGCATATCAATTATGGCTTCCAAGCGCCCTAGGACTAGCATTGGCCCCCACCTCCATCCTCTTCCCGTAGCTAAATTACTCCTTGGGATCCTGTTAAGTTTCCATCCGAGGAGGCTTACAAGCGTTACACCCAAAATTTCAAATTATGAAGTCTTGTGCCCGAGCATGGCCTTCGGCCTGATGACAAATTGGATGGTCAGATGCATGCCATGATAGGTGCCATGAAGTGGGTACACTTCACCAAACCTCTAGAGTCCGCTGTGGTAGCGGTGGTAAAGGAATTTTATGCTAATGCTATTCTGGATGGCCCGTCAGCAGCGCCTGTGAGGGGAAAGTTAATCCCATTTGATGTCAAGGCCATCCATGAAGTGTATGGGACTCCGAATTTTGACAAGCACGACTACAAGGAGAAAGCTACAAATCTGATGACATTATTAACAAGCTTTGTAAGCCCATGACAGTGTGGAAAATAAATGAATATACTAGTGAGTTCACATCATTTCCCTCACATGCGCTTAGTCATTATGAAAAGGTGTGGTATGCCTTTATCTATGCTAATATTCATCCTACGCGCCATGTTAGTTATGTCACTCGGGAGAGGGCAACGCTTCTTTATGCCATTATGTTGGGGTTGAAGATTGATGTGGGGGCTTTGATAAATGAATCCATTAAGAAGGCTATCAAAAGTAAAGTTATGTCTATCCTCCCCCACCCATCTCTTATTACCTATCTCTGCAAAAGGGCGGGTGTTCAGTGGGAGACGGAGGATGTCACCCTGCCGCCAATGTCCATCATTGATCATCAGCTTATAAGTCGTTATGCTGTCTGGGATGGTGCCCCGTCGCACCAGGAGGAGAAAGCTTTTACCCGGCGCCTCACCATTTTGCCATCTAATGATCCCTAGCCATCTACTGAGGCAGGAACCTCCACCCAGGCACCCGTTCCCCCTTTCATTGAAGCGATTGATTTTGGGGCCCTTGCGCAAATTATGAATAGCCTGAATTTTTTGCACTGCAAGGTTGACACGGTTTCCCAGTGGCAGAACCAGTTCCACCACTACCATGCGGAGTTCCAGGATACACTAGCCAATATTCATGCTGCTTAAGGTGGCGACGACGCGGATTTCATGCCATTCCCATTCCTGGCGCCTCCTATCTATGCTCCTTATCCGGCGCAATTTCTGCCGCCTACTGATGAGGCCCGCGTGAATGCGCCAGTCAACGTGGAGGACGATGATGGGGAGGATGATGATGATCTGGAATTGTTCGGTGCTGATGAAGACTTTGGCCTTGATGGTGATGACGGTGGGGACGCTGCTAATGTTTGATGTTGCAGTATAGGCCAGTGAGGACACAAGCTCCAGTTCAAGTTTGGGGGGAGATTTCCTTTTATTTAATTATATATATGAATTGTGGTTATTTATGTTGTTCCTTTTTATGGTTTATATTTTAATATTTATCTATTATGTTTATTATTGTGATAAGCTTTTGGTTAACGGATGCATGTTTTCGCTTAATAGTATTTTAAGTTACAGTTAAATGCATGCTTATGGTTATATCTTTTGTTGGGAATATCCTGACTAAGTCAGATATTGACTTGCCTTAAGCCTAATATTTTTTGGGTTTTTCACGGATTTATTGGTATACTTGATGCCATGTGTTATGGCTTTGCCCTATGATGAAAAGGGCACTCTATAGTCTATAGCTTTTGCATATTATATTTTGACTAACCCTAGCCTCGATTCTATAATTTTCTATATGTTGGGCTAGGGTAGTTAGCGTTAAGTTTTGTTTGTGGCCTTTGTTGGGTTGTCTTGTTAGTATATCATTTTCTTGGGCTAGTGGCTAAAGTTATGTGAATTTGGGATTTGCATTTTATATAAATCGAGACTGTCTTGGATCCATTCGTTTAGCGAGCACTGACCTATTATCTCTCTAGTTGTTTTCCAATTTTTGATTTTGATTTATCGTGTTGAAGATATTTTGCACTGTTATATATTCTGTTAATTTCAAGTTTTTGATGACTTAGATGTTTTAGCATTTTCGGCTCTTTAGTTCAAAAAAAATAAATAAATAAAAAATAAAAAATTCAGTCCTACGGTGGGTTGAGATGGAGCGTGGAAACGCACTCGCCCATAAACGTAGGCTTGTAAAATCTATTTTGGATTTATGTTGTTTACGTGGCCTTTGTGCTTGAGTTATTAGATTTTGAGGGGTGTTTTACACCTAGTGCCCTAAAGTCTTCTGGCTTGGGAGTCATTAATCAAAAGCTTTCTATTGAGTGCTCTATTTTGCCTAAAAGTAATCAAGTCCTGTCTAAGTCAGATTTTGCTGCGCTATTCTAGAACTTTTGAGTCGTTTATGTTTTTGCGTCTGTCTTAGCTTGTTATGTATATGAGTTTCATGGTTGCCGAATGATTATCATGGTCGACTGTATGATCTTAATTTGGCTTATGACTAGTTTAGATATATGGTCTTCAAACACACACTGAGTGGATCAATTACAGTCTCTTGTTTTGTTTTAAACGTGATGCCTTCATTCGCATGTGTTTTTGCCCTGTTCTGTGAGGATATTTGTGATTTCGTTTAGGGGCCTTATTTTTAGTTGTTAGTTTTAGTGTTCAATCGTATCTTGTATTACAGGGTTTGGTTGTCTGTTAGTTTACTTGGGGACAAGCAAAAGCCTAAGTTTGGGGGTATTTGATGAGTGGGTTTCATACCCGCAAAATTGCCCCTTTTTTTACTTAAGTTTTTGTTTATTTTCAATCTTTTGGATAGCTTGTATAGTTATTTTATTGTTTATGCATTTATTTATCTTCAGGCTGGCTTTGTAAATGATTTTAGCTTTCTTCAGCATTGTTACTGGAAAGTGGTGCCGCAGCGCCAGACTTGGCACCCCAGCGCCAACCATTACTTGCCTCTACTGTAAAGTGGCACCCCGGCGTCAACATTAGTGAAAAGATCCGCCCTGCAGCGCTAGAAGTAGCTCAAAGCTACTGGAAAGTCACGCCCCAGCACCGTGTATCGCGCCCTGGTGCCATCATACTCCGTGCCCCAGCGTCATGTGTCACGCCGCGACGCCATCAACGGCGCCCCAGCGCCACTCATAAGCTTAAAGTCTCACGCTGCAATGCGACCTCCGGTGCCAGGCAGTAAAGAACCTTTAATGACCTAAAAGAAACAGGGGCAACTATACATAGATAGAGGGCTGCCTGCATTTAAGGATCGACGAATATCAGATATATTCAAAGAGAGAGAACATATAGTTTAGACCTGGATTGTAATTCTGTCATTTACTTTCTAGAAGAGAAAGAAGCTGTGAAACAAAAGAAGAGTTATTGCACCCAACACATTCTGAGAGCATTTGCACGTGAAGAGAAGATTTGGAGGAAGAACACTTTGAAACAGGGGTTTTCTTAATCCCAATCTCCCATTTATTTGTATTTGTCTGGTAATGTGTAATGTATTGAAAATCCGTGTTAGTACCATAGTTATGAACTAACTCTTTTTTTAGGATTGCAATGTAACCTTTTGATTAGCTTAATCAACTTTCTCTCTTATTTTATATAATGAATCATTTTGGAATGGGTTGTTGTATTTTGCATTTAATGTCTGATTGCTTGGTAAAGAAATTGGTATTGATAGTAATGGATATTGATAAATGGATGTTACTATCTATCTTTAAATACAACAACACCTGTTATGACCGTGTCTTTGGAATGTGTGCATAATATGCTAATAGGATAGACATATCCCTATTTGCCTTATGTGGCCTTGAGACTTAGCTTAATGACTTTAACCTAGTTAATGTCACCAATAGACATATTGTGTTCTGGCTGGTTAGGGATGTGCATTTGGCCTTCGACAGAAGCTTATGTGTAATTAATGTTCTCGGTTGACCATTCCTTGATTCGTTTGTAATATAGAGAGTTAGACGATTAGGCGACGCATTAGGGGAGTTTTAATCCTATCTTGACATCTTAGCACAACTACTTCTCTTAATTTTATAGTCTTATTAAGATAGCTTAATCCAACCACTAGTTTTTACTTGTTTAGATAAGATTAGTAACGACTTTGCCTTAGTAATTGTTTTCTTTTAAGTCTTTGTCATCGTGGGTTCGACAACTCTCTTATCATTCTATATTACTTGTTGACCGCATATACTTGCCCGTGTTTATTGATTGCAAAACCAACCAACAACTTTTGCGTCACGTAGACGATGTCAAATTGATGTAGGATGAACTGCCATCTGGACAGTCAATAATTCAGTATGGGCTTACTGAACACATACTTGAGAGGATCCATGCGGGATATGAGATGGGTTGTGTGACCATGGAGGTAATGTTTTAACCTCATGGAAGCCCATACTAAAGCACAACAAGTCTTCTCAATTAGAGTGTACTTGTGTTCACTGATACTGAATCTTTTGCTGAGGTAATAAATAGATCGTTCTTGGCCTCTATCATCTTTTTGCCCTAGCATGCAGCCCATGGCATTGTCATTAATGGACAGGTACATGAATAGGGGAACATCATCCCTGAGAGGTACCAAAACAAGAGCGTTAACTAGCTGCTCTTTAATGGTAAGGAAGGCTTTCTAACACTCATCATTCTATTTCATGGAGGAGTTCTTCCTTAACAACTTGAAGATGGACTCACTGTAAAGAACCGAAATTTCAAATTGTAATATTAAATATTTATTGAATAATACAAATATTTATTAGATGTTTCTATGGTTGAATTGATGAAATAAATATTTTATTGATGTAATGGTTGTTAGTAAATATTTATGAGTCTAAATTTATTAGATAATATTTTAAATTAAATTAATTTATAATTTAGAGAGTTGTAATATAACATGAGGTGTTATATTGTTGTTTTGATTTAATAATTTATATGGTATATTAAATTTTTAAATAAAGTTATAATAAAAATTATAATTTTGTCATATTTGCTAAAATGGTATATTTAATTAAAATATGGTATGTGATTAATTTAATGGGTTAATGTTTGATATGAAAATCCAAATAAATGATATGTGATTATAAATTATAAACTAAAGTGTTTATTAAAATAAATTAAAAAGGGTTTACTTTAGTTTTTGCCAAACAAGGTTTAAAATATTAAGTCTTTAAATTTAAAAGGTTTTGCCAAACAAAGCCTTATGGCTTTTCGATTATTTTTGATTTTTGAATTTAAATAATATAAATAAAATAATAAATTTATAATATATACGTTATTTTGATAACTGATAATAGCTATTAAGGCCATACCAGTTTCTTTTGTTTACGCTTACTATTCAGTTTGGTTTTTACGCATAACTTAGTTTGCTAGCCTAGAGATTAAAGAGAGTTGAGAGAATTGTGATACAACTTAAGCAATCTCCGACAAATTTAGCAAGGATTACAAGAGTTAGCAAGGACTACCAAGCTATTTGAAGGTATTTTATTTAACCTTTGTATATATATATATATATATATATATATATATATATATATGAATTTACGATATAGTTTGTTTGTGTTCTGTGAAATCAAAATTGATGAATTGTGGATATATACTTGGTAATTGTGATGACACATGCTTATAATACTAGAGTTTATGTCTAAACAAGAATTCGTATGATAATTGCAGTTAAAAAAGAAGAAAAGTAATGTCAGTGTATATCTTTTTTCATATGGTTCATGAAAAATACCAATTTTAGTGGTCAAATTGTATGTGAAACGGTAAATTTAGGCTTGTATATGTTAGTTCATTAAGAATCGAACATAACGTAATTTGAATGAAGTGATTTGGCCAAGTATAGAGATTACAATGATGATTTTTGCAAGAGATGTTAAAATTTTGAGTTTTTATATGAAAACATGATATTTGAAAAATTCAACTCGTATAGTTGATGTTAAATTGTTCTATGTTGAGGAATATGTCAACAAATATGTTTTTAATAGTTCTATATCAATTGTTGTGGTAATATTACTGTTTAAGTGGGTGAAATTTGTGTTTGTTGGGCTAAAGTCACTCATTGTTCATCAACAGATCTCTACCTCTCTGTAATACGTGGCAAGCCTTATTCTGTGCATTACCAAGGCAAAAAAAGCTGTAATATTTTGTAGGTCCCGAACTTTGTGTATGGTAGCATTGCACGTATATACCTACAATCCCCGAGACAGTTTTGTTATGTATTTTTTGCAGACGTTGGAATACCTTACCACTTGTTTTAAGGTTATGTAAAGGTGTCCAACATGTAACAACAAGGCTAGAACAGAGTTGTGATTATGTGGTTAGTGATTTCAAAGTAGTAAAAATGATTAGTAAATCACGAACGCGTTATGTGATAACTTAGTATACATAATGAATATTAGACAAATGTTACGAAGTAAAACACTTGGAATTTCTGAAATTGTAAATGTTAATGAAAGACTTGTGCTAAAATGATAAGTTTAGCTAGAAATGTACATGTTATGGTATGGTAGCATATCTAATAGGTATTATGGTTCTAAACCTATGTGTAGGTGATCGTGAGTTTAATTTTATAGCTTACGTTCGAGGTAAGTTTCTAAACTTCTCTTTTTACACTGAGCAAGCTTTCTAACTCTACACTTTCGTTGAGTTAGTTCTATTATTGCCTTGTCTAGCTTTATTCTTTTGATTGAGCAAGTTTTCTATCTTAAACTATTATTGAACAAGTCAATTGTTCCTAAATTTTAGTTGGCAAACTTTAACTTTAATGTTATTGGAATTCTCATTATGGTTGATTTATTCTAACTTGTTTATAGTTAAGCAAGTTTTATAAGTTCTATTCTTGTACAATGAACGCAGTTTTTGAACTCTCGTCTCTATTAATGAGCTGTTTTATTTCTTTGCATGAGTTAATACCATGTTGGGCAAGTTTTTAGTTTTCAGCTTGCTATCAGTTAATGTACTTTGAGTAATTTCATTTCTAATGTTATAAGACCCTAACCTTAGCTTATTTATTGTTCAAGCAAAGGTTTACCATTTTATTCATTTTGTTGAATACTTATGCTCTATAGTTGTTTCAAGTATGAGTTTAATATGTATAGTCAGTTCACCTATTATTCTCGATTGTTCTATGTTATGTTGTTATTAAACACCTGTTGTGTTATCAAACACTATTGATTCAACTAGTCCTCTAGTTGATGTTCATTAAACTTCAAATTACCTTTGAAAGCTTATCCAAACCAAACTTTCTTTAGTGCGGACTTGTACTCTAAATACTGAGATGAACAACCCTATTATTATTAGGGGATAATTTACGCTTAGCGTTGAAATATTTGTGCACAATGCATTGTACGAAGGGCTGATCCCCCTAAGTACGAGGAGTCCTTATAGTCATATGACTGTTAAAGTTAGAGTTAAAAGATTACTCACAACTGTGGACATAGTTCATGGTCTTATGACCCTCAGTTATATATATTCCATATTTTGGATTTCAGTTTCTGATCATCATTGTTAGAGTACTATTCAGTTTTGATGAGCCTATTCGTTGGCAGTTATTATTATTATTCTCTTATTGATTCATTGTTATATCCAGTGAGCAATTATTTTGCTCACTCTTGTATATTTATACACTCATTGCACCTAAAATTGAGAAGGTAGATGAGCCTTCAACTAGCAAATGAAAGGGAAAAATGTACAAGTGACGTAGACTTGTAATTTCTTTATTTATTATAATGGTCATAGACTTTTTAATACTGATGTGATGTAATAATTTTATTTCTGCAATTGAATGATGTTTAAAGGTTAGACAACCTGGGAAGATTTCATTTAATAATGTAACCCTATTTAAAGGGAGGATTTATATGTGACGATTTGATTGTTTGAATTGTGATTCTGTGGACATAATCCTTGTAAAGAGTGAAGGATGTAACGATCCGAAATTTCAAATTATAATATTAAATATTTATTGAATAATATAAATATTTATTTGATGTGTCTATGGTTGAATTGATGAAATAAATATTTTATTGATGTGATGGTTGTTAGTACATATTTATGAGTCTAAATTTATTAGATAATATTTTAAATTAAATTAATTTATAATTTAGAGAAGCGTTGATATAACATGAGGTGTTATATTGTTGTTTTGATTTAATAATTTAGATGGTATATTAAATTATTAAATAATGTTATAATGAAAATTATAATTTTATGATATATGCTAAAATGGTATATTTAATTAAAATATGGTATGTGATTAATTTAATGGGTTAATGTTGGATATGAAAATCCAAATAAATGATATGTGATTATAAATTATAAACTAAAGTGTTTATTAAAATAAATTAAAAAGGGTTTAATTTAGTTTTTTCCAAACAAGGTTTAAAATATTAAGTCTTTAAATTTAATAGGTTTTGCCAAACAAAGCCTTATGGCTTTTGGATTATTTTTGATTTTTGAATTTAAATAAAATAAATAAAATAATAAATATAATATATTTATAATATATAAGTTATTTTGATAATTGATAATAACTATTAAGGCCATATCAGTTTCTTTTGTTTACGCTTACTATTCAGTTTGGTTTTTACTCATAACTTAGTTTGCTAGCCTAGAGATTACAGAGAGTTGAGAGAATTGTGAGAGAACTTAAGCATCTCTGGAAATTTTAGCAAGGATTACAAGAGTTAGCAAGGATTACCAAGCTATTTGAATGTATTTTACCTACTTTGGGGGCGTCACAGTTGGTATCAAAGCTTAGGTATATGATCCCTGACTGAGATGTGAGACTAGAACTAGGAAGGGAGAGACTGGTTAATCCTTCGCTACTATGACCTACCTAAGCTTATGTGTTATTTAATTGGTCGGTCAGAATATAGGGATAATATGTAACATGTCAATTAACCTTTGTTTTGAAGATGTATTCTAGAATGATATCTGAAATACAGGAGATGGGCAATGGGAAAATCGTGATAGAGAGGAAATAACCGGGAAGGTATAATCCAAAAAGAAAGCAAGGTATTCTCATCTCTTCGAACTACCAGGTACGTAAATTTCGAGGGCGAAATTTCTTAAGAAGGGGATATTGTGAGAACCTGAATTTTATAAAATGAAAGTATCCAATTTTCTTATTATTATTCTATTTAGTAAATGGTTAAATTGATAAAGGTTCAAGTTAAGGATGATATGTGAAATTTTTTTAAAGTAAGCAAGTTGTCATAAAATACCCGATGGTAAAAGTATTGTAATACGCGTGGTTGCATAGTAGCACACAATATTGATTATTGATGCTTACGTGAGAAGTCACTCAGTTATACTCAATTATTGCTACAGTAATTATTGCATCATATCTCTCATATTATTGTCACAGTATCATCTACATAATATTTTATATTATTAACTCAATAATTGAGATGAAAAAGTTATTCATATTATTATTTGAAATATTGATAATGTCTAGAAGTTTTGTCAAGGAGAGGTTTGGTCACTTAATTGCGCGCCAATAAAGAGAAATCCTTATCGGAAAGCCCCCTCTTTTCTGGGAACGACCTGTTTGTTAAATATTGTGAGTTATAATATTATGATGAATAAGCTCATGTTGATTAAAGATGAAATTGATAATTCCATTGTATGGGAATTATTAGTGTTAGTGGAAATCGATATTTATTTCGATAATAATTAATGTCTGGAAGTTATATTGATCAATCGGGTAATTCACTGAATAAATGAGAAATTAATTGATATTAATTCACGTGCTTATAACTATGTGTTCACATGATTTACTATTAGGGGAGTTAGTGCAAGATTGATAATACTTGCATGACTAAACTAAAAATGGATGAATAGATGAAGGTACTATACTATAATTAATTTTTTCACATGTTTAGAACTATTGAGTCACATGATTTACTATTAGGGGAGGTGGTGCAAGTTTGATAATACTTGTGGACTAAATTAAAAATGAAGAAAAAGAGGAAAGTATTATACTATAATATTTCGAGCCCCAAAATGTGCAATTATCGAAACTATATTTTCCTATAAATAGAAGCTCATTCTTCCTTCATTTCTCACCAATTCACTAAGTCTCACAAGAGCAATTATAGAGATAGAAGCTATAAAGAGAGAAGCTATAGAGAGAAAGAAGAAGAGTAATCTGCTACTTCACTACTCCAGCATCCAGTCTTCTTTTGAGGTAAGGGTTATTATTTTTATATTCTGAAGAGATATTATTTTTCATTTTCATATGAATATTATTATCATTAAATATTCATTATATTCGTTTAATATTCGTAAGGAATATTATTTTCTTTCAATATTCGTAAGGAATATTATTTTCGTTCAACCGTTGTAAGTAAGGGGTTTCTGCTAGGGGCAGTTTTGTAATTTTTTCGACCCCCAAAAATTCTGGAAAAATTTAAAATGATAATTTGATGAGTTTTCTAGATTGTGTACAAAAATGACGATTTTTGGATGTATAGATTAGGAGTTATGAATTTTATGAGAAAAGACTATTTTAAGAGTAAACCCTTATAACTCCTTATGGTTAACTCCAACATTGGTGAACTTTTTATTGGAAGTACATCTATATAACAGCAGTATACCCTGTAAATTTTGGAATTTTTGGAAAAAAGTACAATTTTTGATAAATTTCTAAATATTCGACAGTTTTAGTCATATGAAAAATAGTAAATTAATTTTAAAAATTCTGAGAAAAATATATGTTCAATATGGGACTATATTCTGCTAAATCACAGAAAAGAAAATTTGTTTGTACTGATTTGGTATTTTTCATTAAAATGGACTAGTTATTTTTGGTACATGAATATTATTCTTGAATTTTACTCCACAAAGCAGTATCATGTTGACAATTTAGATATTTTTAAACTCTGGATAAATTTAAAGTCTTTAATATTTATCCTTGATTTCGTTTGATTAATGCTTATACAATTGTCATCATCCTCATGCTTATATTGTGATGAAAGTCATCTTTGGCTTACGTGCATAGATGAACTGTTGATTATTTGTTTTACAGTTGTATATCTTTGGCTTACGTGCAAAGACGAACTATTGATTGAAAGCTTTGGACCGTAGTGCAAAGATGGACAGGTGTTTGACATGATCATAACCACTGGTGATAATAACGAATATCCTTGGCCCGTATTGCATAGATAATTCGATGATGTGATTGGCAGGATCATGACCATTAGTTAACAGTTGAATGTCTTTGGCCGTAGTGTACTAATAGACAATTGATTGGTATGATCATGACCATTAGTTTTATAGTTGAATATCTTTGGCTCGTAGTGCAAAGGTAGACAACTGATTGGTATGATCATTGTTATTACATTTGAATATCTTTAGCCTTTGGGGTAAGGATATTGAGTAAACGTTCTATTAAGCCTTCGTGGCAAGAAGAAACTATTGATTTACATGATTATAAATATGAATTGTGGATTTAACTATAATCTTTGGTGGTTTAGGTGAAGACAGGTGATGATTGTTCTTTTTGTCTTGGGTATAACAAAGAATTGTTGATGAGTATTACAGGAATGAAATATTAACGATGGACTTTTAATCTAGAGGAGATAGCAGACATTATGTTCTACTTGACTCGTATAATGGATTTCTTATTCCGCTACAATTAAACTTGATGTTTATTGTATTTTATCAGTTTAACAATGTTGAAGGCTAAGGATAATTTATTCTGCATTATCTTAGTCATAATATTTATTACTAGGCTAGTTGAGCTCACCCTTTTCTTTCAGTGTTCTCTTCAGGAAATGAGAATATAGCTGGGATGAGTCGGGGAACGGAGTGATGGTCCGAGATGGTGTTATAGATATCCTCACTATTCTATAAAATAATGTGATAATAAATGTAATGAGGACACTATTTGAGAGTGGATATTGTCTAGAAGACAATATTCTTGTTTAAACTCTCAGCTATGTTTTATCGTATATATTACCCGATAGTTGTATAATTAAGTTTGTATTTGAGTTATGTACCATGTATCTGGCGACCCAAGATGGGTGATGTATACCTATTTTCGGGACGTCACACATAACATGGGTTGGCACCTTTATTGGAGAATGTATCAACTCATGCGGTGCAGTTGGAAAGAATCGCCGTTTGGCGGAAGCTTGAGGAACCTGCTTGTGCTTATAAGCCTAGTCCGGCTGTCCCGATTTGACTGGACACTTGAATAGGGTGCTTAATACCTTGCTGATTTTTACCAAGCCCTTGTCTAGGCTGATGACCCAATGACATCATTTCTTGTGTGGCCGACATAACCTCGGTAGAAATCTTGGGTATGTGAAGTGGCGCTCCAATAGGATGGTATTGCGTGTTATTCACTTCCAAAGTATGAAAATTGGCCGGCTCAACTTCTGAATTGAAGTTGATAATTGGTAGATCTTCTTGTTCAGGACATTCCGGCTTAGCGTTGACAGTGACTATACTATTGTTGACAATGTATTTTAGTTGTTGATGCAGTGTAGAAGGAACGCTCCAGCCATGTGGATCCATGGTCTCCCCAATAGCAGGCTGTATCCTGAATCTATCTTGAGGACATGAAAGGATACATTGAATGTATTTGGACCAATATCAATAAGCAGCTCAATCTTTCTGACGAAATTTCGTCGGGGTCCATCGAAAGCTTTCATAACTGTATGGTTGCTTCGGATCCGTATGAGATTGACGTTCATCTTCACCAAGGTGGCATAAGGACAGATATTTAGAGACGAACCTCCATCTATCAGAACTCCAGCTAACATATACCTGGAGGACAAAACATCGATATACAATGGCTTGCAATGACCGGTCCCTTCTAGCGGTATGTCGTCATCAGTGAAGGATATCACATTGTTTGTTAAAAATGTGATCAATCATATGTTGAAATTTTTCCATATCCACTGATTTTGGTAAGTAGGCTTCTTCTAAAACCCTGAGTAAGATCTTCATGTGATCCTCGGAAGAGAAAACCAAATCCAGTATTGATATCTGATGTGGAGCTTCTCTTAAGCTTAAAACCACCTTGGCTTTATTATGGCCCATAGAGCGAAGGAATTTTTCAATCTTCTCCATAGAAATCTCCCCCTTTGCTTTGACGGCTGGCTTCATCACCCTTTGAGGAAGATATAGTTGATTTTCCTTTGACATTGTAGCAGTAGTTTGAGACATGGATCCTTCAGCTTCTCCGTAATTCCATGGAACTTTGTGTAAGATGACAACAGGGTATTGTGGTCTGAAAGGTAAATAAATTGGCTCTAGTGTGGCCACTTTTAAAGGATTGTCAGCTCCTTTTAGTTGAATTTCTTGTATGGGAAATTATTTGACAGTCTAATCATCCTCGGTGAATATAACTTCTACTGATTCCTTCTATTTGGTAGGACATGTGTTCCGACTCTCGAGTTGCACAGTGTCATCATCTGCCAGCTACAGGACACCGATATCAATAAGATTCTGAATAAGATGGCGGAGTGCCTAGCATTCTTTTGTGTTGTGTCCGCAAGAATGTGAATTATATTGACATACTCCATCGAAGTTGAACCGTCTTGAATGGGGATTAATTGGAGGCAGAAGGGAGGTAATTCTTACTTCATTGATTAGCATCTGAAATATTTCCTCTATAGGTTGGCCCAGGTATGAAAATTCCCTTTAATTGGCAAAATCCCGACGGGCTTTAGCGTTTGCTCTCTTTGCAACCTTATCCTCCATAGTTTTGCTTTTTGAAGGTGATGGTGGAGCATTCATAACAAAAGGAAGGAGATAGGCATACTCTTGGCTGACTAATTAGCGTGTGACTTGATGCTGATGGGTCACCAGTTCTGCCAATTGCTCAATTTTCTTGCAAAGAGCTCACATTTTTCATTCTATAGAAAATTAGAACTTTGCATAATCCCATCCGTCAACACCGTCTTTGATGGTCTGAGATGATTCACAATTAAAACTGGAACTCTGTCAAGTACTCCAACTAATCACGTTGGCCTCTTCTTCTTTGTGTTGAGGAAGAGGGTTGTCTTGCACATGAGGTTGATCTGGTTTGGTGACCACGATCTCACTGTTGTCTATTAAATCTTGGATCTTGTGTTTCAAGGCCCAAAAATCTTGAGTATCATGTCCAGGTGCTCCGGCATGATAAGCACACTTCCGAGTAGCATTAAAACCCCTCCCATTAGGTTTGGCTAGTGGAAGAAGACGTGTGATTTTCTTCTGAGTAGTCAGAAGAGCAAGAATATTCTCGAGCGAATCCCCTAAGGGTGTGAACGTTTGAGGGTTCTTTGCTTCTCCACTTTTAGGCAATGGAGAGTTTAAAGACTGTGCTTGGAAAGGGGAGTAGTTTCTCCTCTGTATAGGCATGTTCTAACTGCTTTTCTGACCTTGTAGTATCAAGGAAACATCCTCCTCTTTCTTTTTATGGACCCTCCAGGGGTTGTTTCCATAATATCCAGACTGGATGTGTTCAGCAACTGCTTTAAGAGTGGCCAGGTCTTGAATCTTACCGAACTTCAATATTGTAAAATCCCAAATTTTACGAATAAAGATTTAAATTTCTCGATTATTTTTTTTTGAATATTATGGTGTGGATTTAATATAATGTTATAGTTGTGGATAATATTTATAAATTTTGCAAAGTATGTAAGTTGTTATATTATATTCAATTGGTTGGGGAATATTCTTTGTGTCGGGGAATATTCGTACGACGACACAATATTGGTGGACCCAACAATAGAATTATTGTCGGATTGAGAAAACGACAAAAATATTTTTATGAAAATAACAATGGAAGTTTTCATGAATTATCTTGTTGAACTACTCGGTAGTAAAAAATACGAGAATACATGTGGTTGCATAGTAGCACACAGTATTGATTATTGATGCTTATGTGAGAAGTCACTCAGTTTTGTTCAATTATTGCTACAGTAGTTGCTGCATAGTATCTCACGTTATTTGATTCAATTATTCTTGATTGTTATATATATATATATATAAGTTTTGTTTTATTAGTATTATTAATGTAATAAAATAGAAAAGCTTTTTATATAAAATATAATACTTTTATAAAGTTATTCTATAAATAGAATATATTATATTCTATTATGCATAGTATTTTGCATAGTAAAATCTTTTTATATAAAACATAATACTTTTATAAAGTTATTCTGTAAATAGAATATATTATATTTTATTATGCATAGTGTTGCATAGTGTCTGCATAGTATTTTGCATAGTAAAATCTTTTTATATAAAACAGAATACTTTTATAAAGTTATTCGTTTTATTAGATTATAAATAGAATATATTATATTTTATTTAAAATATTTTTCTTTAAATCTGGACCGTCCGATTAAAAGGAAATCAATCTGGACCGTTCATGAATTAGTTAATATGCAATCAATTCTTCTATAAATAGAAGTTCATTCCTTCATTAATTCTTACGAATTCTCTGAAACTCTAGAGAGAGAAACTATAGAGAGAAAGAAGAAAAATATTCTGCTACTTCATTACTTCTATATCTAGTTTCTTCTATAAGGTAAGGGGTATTATTTCTTTCGTATTCATGAAGAGAACTTCTGTTATTCAATTATTTATTATTCTGTTGGAATAACCTGTATACGCGGTCTACCCTATACTTGGTGAAATTCTTCTGTTATTCCATTCTTTATTATTCATTTGGAATATATCGTATCACGTGCGTTCTGTGGGACTGGTTAAAATCTTTATTATTCCATTGGAATATCCCGTCTATGCGTTTCATGGGACTGATTAAAGTTATTTATTATTCTGTTGGAATAACCATTTTATCGCGTAAATCGCATGCATGGTGATTTTTGTTGTTATTCCATTCTTTATTATTCATTTGGAACATCCTGCCGAATTGTGAATTTTGCACTGCGTAGTTCCGTTATTTATTATTACGTTGGAATAACTTTGTCTATCGGCAATACCGTATGCATGGTGATTTTGTTGTTATTCCATTCTTTATTATTTCTGTTGGAATATCACAGCCGACAAGGCGTATTACGCTTTGATTCGGTTTAGTTATTATTTATTATTCTATTGGAATAACTCGCCTATATATGAAGTACCGCATGCATGGTGATTTATTTTATTATTCCATTCTTTATTATACTCAGTTGATTAAAGTTTTGACTTCTATACTCCATGAAATTAGTGAAATATCCTTGATATTTGTGCTTCATCCAGTATCTTTTCATGGAAATATTCTTCTGAGCATTCTTGAATGTTACTCTACAAAGAAGTATCATGTTGACAATTTGGACGTTATTAGTTCCTGAATAATTTAATTCTTGAACTTGTTTTATTGAATTCTTATATCATTGTCATCATCCTCATGTTTATATTTTGTTGAAAATCATCTGTGGCCTGTAGTGCATAGATGGACTTGGTATGATTATGACCAGGGATTATTCGGTATAATCATGACCGTAATGTTACAAATGATGTGGAAAAAGTCCTCATTGGCACGTAGTGCATTGATGGAGCGATTTTTGGTATGATTATGGCTATGGGTTCTCTTGACCAAGGGAGCAAAAAATGAATTGTTTTATGGCATGATCGGAATAGTTGATGAAAACACGATTATCTTTGGCCCGTAGTGCATGGATAATTCGTGGTCGTGATACTAAATAATATCCTTGGCCTGTAGTGCAGGGAGGATTTGATGATGTGGATTATTTATTAAGCTTAGTCTCAGCGATAAAAGTGATGAAAAACTTTTCAAATCATAAAAGATAGTAGATTTTATTCTCTACTTGACTCTTTTAATGGATTGGTTGTTCCGCTACAGTTAAACTTGATGTCTATTGTATTTTATCAGTTTAACATTGTTGAAGACTAATGATAATTTATTTTGTATTATCTTAGTCATAATATTTCTTACTGGGCTAGTTGAGCTCACCCTTTCCTTCACTATTCTCTCCAAGAAATGAGAATATAGCTGGGACGAGTCGGGGAACAATTTGACAGTCCAGATGATAGCATTAGTAGTCCTCACTATTATGTTAAATAGTGTGACAATAAATGTAATGAGGACTTATTCTGAGAGTGGATATTGTCTAGAAGACAATATTTGTATTAAAACTCACAGCTCTCTTATTGTATATTAAAGATTGTATTTGTATTCTGTACCATGTATCTGGCAACTCAAGATGGGTGATGTATACCTATTTTTCGGGGCGTCAAAAATATCATCTCAGTCATCTCTCCGTGCTTGATCATTTCAGAGAATAGTTTGCCAATACCAACTAAGACTCTTTCATAGAAAGGAGCTTCCTTTATGTCTATGAAAATCATGAACATTTCTGATTCTGTCATAGAAGGAATAACTTGAGCAGCAAGGTGCCTCCACCTTTGAGCATAGTCTCTGAAAGACGCATTAGACTGTTTCTTGACCTTGGTAATCTGGTACCGGTCAGGAGCCATCTGAGATTGAAAACTATATTGAGTGAGGAAGGCATGAGCTATCTATTCCCAGCTATGGATCTTTGAGTTGTCTAATCAGGTATACCATGAACGGGCTTCTCCAGTCAGACTCTTCTTGAATAGCTGCATTCTGAGCTTCTCGTTTTCTGCATAAGATCCAAGTTCTCCAATGAACATCTTCAAATGTGTATAAGGATCCCCTAACCCGTCGTATTTTTCAAAGTCAGGGGTTTTGAATATTTCTCTTGATAATGAACACCAGAAAATATGCAAAGTTCAGCATATGAAACACTTCCATGTGTTCCAATCCCTTTTAGAGTACAAATAGTTTCCTCCATTTGGAGGACCTTGTTCCTTATATCACCGGTGTCTGGATCTCCTTTGAGATGGGTGTTTTCAGGGTCTTTGTTGGTCGTATCTAACTGAGGTTCTGGAATTTTTTTTTCCAAACCTTGAGCTCCTCCTTGTGTAGAGGATTCTGTATATGTAGGCATCTTTGTACCCTGAGTAGACTGATGCAATTCTTTAAGCAGAACAACTAAATCTATAATTTATTTACTTAATCCGTCAAATTCTTCTCGAGAAACAGGATTAGATTTGTCAGAAGAAGACATGATTGGCTGTAGGCTCGTGGCCTTTTTGGTTTTTGAGCGGGTAACATGCACAATGATTTCCCTATAAAAAAATTATGTAGTTTAGTCTTAGGGATAATGTAAATGTTATCATAATGTGTCCATTTTAGGAATATCATCCTGCAAAAATGGGTGTTAATTGATAACATGTCATGTATGCACAAATAATCTTCATATTTTCCATTACATAAAGATGAACATTGAATGAAATTACAAGTAAATGCTTTTACAAGTAATTGAAAATGGAAAACATGAAGAGACTTTCCTCCGCGTTTGGTTTATCAGAGGTTGACCTATCCTAGGGTTGCTCTCACGACTTTTTGGCATGAAGGTCCCCAGATCTTCGCAATCTACTTGACGGGAAGTTAATCCAGTCTTTTAACTGGAGCGAATCTGGGTGGTGCCTTTCACGAGCCTTGTTGGAATTGGTCTCCCTACGAGTCCAGTAATCAAACACAGACAGGATAGCATCCTGGTGGAGGAACCACACAACATACCTTCACATATAATGTGTCTCACCGTCTATGAAAATGATGACATGTACAAAGCACTAATATCACAGATAGATATTTTGCAGTGCAGTAAGTAAAATGCATTCGTACATATTCATCATAAATGTAAATGCAACATTCACACATAAGCATATAAAAGTTTTGAAAAGCTTGTAATAGCGGCTTAAGCCCTCTTAGTAGAGTCCCCAACGGAGTCGCCACCAGTCGACGTCGGGATTTTTAGTTGTCCCTTTTTGTTACTTGTTCTTTGGTGTTCTCATGTTATGTGAGATTTGCTTGAAAAAATAAGTGAAAAAGGTTTGACATGTATAATGTCGACGATTTGACTTTAAGAGTCGCCAGTTGGTGTTTTTAACTGGTTGCACCAAAGCAACCGAGAAAAGGTTTGCACATTGACCCAGTGATGTGACACTTCTAAACGGGTTTGTGAAACCGAGATTCATTTGGGTTCGGGGGCTTGATTATGCGGAGGGAAGGTGTTAGGCAACCCCCGACATCCGTGTTGCCACGGTGACCGCCACTTTTCAAGAAAGTGTTATATAAATGTCTGTGTGTGTGTGTGTGGATCAATGTGCAGTTATTTGAAAGTAGTGTGAGGCCTCGTTCTCACCTATATACGAAGGGTTTGAATTTATAGAAAAATTTAGTTTTAAGCAGAATATAGCAATGAAGGTTTATAAAAGAGGTTTTTCAAACTATATGCTCAATAGGAATTGAGACCTTTTCATACTTCCATTTTATTATTAAATGTTCATCTTGTTTGCTTTTATTTTCGAGATGCGAGGCATCTTCAAGAAAATAATATACAGCAGTGCTGAACTCCTCATGGGCATGATGACCATCTAAGGAAATTCTGACACCGTAAATATTGTACAAGCTGCTTACAGCTGAAAACTTCTATCACGGGAACCGAATCTAGATTCAGTAGACTGAATCGGTGATCACATGATTCCTAGGTTCACATGATGCCGCAATTTGTATGAAAAGCGATGGCGAGTTATATATATAAAAGTCGCAAATATATATATCTGAGACATGATCAACCACCACGAAGCAACTCCATGGGGGATCGTAAATGTAAATATGTAATAGCGGTAATATATATATATATATATATATATATATATATGGACATGATCAACCACCACGAAGCAACTCCATGGGGTATCAGAAAAGTAAATAAAGCAAAGAATCGATCAACCACCATTTAAGTAAACTCAAAATGGGACTAAATGTAAATAAAGCAAAGAAGGCGATCAACCGCCACGAAGTAAACTAAAGGAGACGTAAATGTAAATAAAAGCGAAAAGGCCACAAGTAAAGTCCGAACCCGACAGAAATGTAAATATATATATATATATATAAAAAGCAAGTAAATGCTCCAGACATAAGTCTAGGCTCAATCGAGGCATAACTCGATAATGTTAGTCCATATATAAATATATACATATAAGTATATATATAGACAAAAATGAAAACCACGGACTGAAGTCCGGGCATACACACACAACACGACTCTTAATGTGAAGAATAGTGTGTGCAAAGATGAAGAGAAAGGCTTTATAGAGTGTGAGAAGGCTTACGATTGGAATCGCATAATATCTGAGCTTCTATGACTCTAAATTGATAAACACTCAGTTTTCGCTGGGAAAAATATAGCTATATGTGAGCTAACAGGTGTTTAAAATGAGAAAGCACTAAATATGGGGTGTGTACATAGCAAATTTGATAGGGCTTTCTCGCCTTTTTTTCTCTTACAAATGGCCACCCCAAGCCCTCTATTTATAGAGGGGGGAGCCGTAGGTGTACTTGCGGCTACCCAGGGTGCCCCGGGCTCTGTGGGTCCCATCGTCTCAAAGTACGTGCACTCGTGCACTGTGATATCCGTTCGAACTTGCAGAACTTCAATTTGAGCATCCGAACGAGGTATATAAGACCTTCTTCGGACCGCTTATATCGAAAGTTACGCAATGACATGGGATTCGATGTTGTATGAAGTCAGGAAGAGGGAATCATACCCATTCTCTTCAAGCTTCAAATTCTATTTGGTGTGTTGCCACGCGTAATAGTCACTCAGGATTGAAACTCTTTGGTTATTGTAGGACATTGTTGTATGTATGTATGTATGAAGTGTTGAGACGATGCGCTGGGGTTGAGGTGACAAGATAATAGTTTGACTCCTCACCGGGGTTATCACCGATTTGAGCTAATAGTAGACGTTGCTTAGGGTTACATCTGAGATTGGACTGCTGCAAGTGTTTGAATTCCGCAACGTCATCTGTAAGTGTGCCTATCTTCCCGGTGTTAGCTCTAGGTCTGAGGAATGAGTGCCTCGACAGGATGTCTGAGATTGAAGCTGATCGCATGCATTTGAAACAAGCATTTCCAGAGTTATCGCCGGAACTACAACAACATTCCTTGGGGTTATCTCCAAGGATGGAACTCGGGGTTATCTCTGAGGTTGGAAATGATACTCCCGGTGTGTGTTCCGGGGTTGAGACTGAACTTCCGGTAGTATCCAGAATAGACGTGAGTTGTCTTCCAGGGTTATCTTCGAAAGACGAATCTGCCCTCCTGTAATGTCAGTAACAGGTGTGCAGAAAATTTTGAGTGTCTACAGGTAAGCAATCTTAAACCATGATTCTCTTTCTCTTCATTTGCTAAAGAAGTGGGTAGTGGTAGGATTTGTATGCTTAGAAGAGGTAGAAATGGTTAATCAATGGACTTAAGGCTTAATAAGCCGTGAATAAGCAATTTATTCATAGATAAGTTATGAACTAAAGAAGAACTTGTAAGAACTTGTAACATGTTTACATTAATGAAGTAAGTATGATAAGGAGATGTGAAAATGGTGGTTAAAAGACTTAATCTATACTAAGTCATATGAAATGAAATCATAAGTAGTTTATACTTTTATAAGTTCTAAACTTAAGAAGAACAAGTAATAACTTATCATGTAAATAAGTTAATGTAATATGTATGTTAAGATGTTAATGTGATTGAATGAATCCATTTGAAACGGTTTAAAAATATCAAGTAAACGACGTTTTATCGGAATCCACACGATTAAACGATATTCGTCGAATTCGTGAAATTCTCGGAATGGGAGTAAAATTTTGATATTGAGCTTGGAAACATTGGTTTTCAATGGAGACGAGTCTTATTTGGAATTATAGAGTTGCAGACTCGAGAATGACTGAATTTTGACTTTGAACGAAGAAACGAGCGTTGATCGTTCACGAACGTTTATCGATTTCGTTAAAATGAACTAATAGGTGAATTTTTAGAACGGATTTGAAACAAGAAAATTCTTGTATGAACGCATAGAGTATGTAATTTGTGGACCGTAGGCTCTTAAAAGAGTCAATTCGGACTTATAACGAAGAAGTTATGATTCCGGGAATCTCACCTAAGAAATTAACTGTCAAATTTTTCTAGTATTGATGTCTCCAGCGCAGCTTTCAGATAAAGATCTTTAAAGTCGCGCATACGGTATTTGGGCGAAGAGAGTGCCATCATGAAAGTTCAATTTGCCAGTATACCACTCAGAGGCATGAGTCTCATGTGCTTGATCTTAGGAGGCCCGGATGTTGGTACTAGAAAGTGGCAGCATAACAACACTAATCTAGTACGAAGGGTTGCCGCGCCACGACGCCAGCAAGGGGATTTTGTTGACCAAGTTGATTATGAACTTAATGGTTTGCAGAACAAGTATGGGACATGTAATTACTTAATAAACATGATAAGATCTTTCCTTAATCATTTTTATAGAGATGACTTTAGGAATTTAATGTTATTTAATGAATAGTTAAACAACGAACGTAGAGTATAAGAATGTGAACATGAAAGGTATACAATAAGTGTACTTAACCTATGGCGATCAAGTCTCTGATAGTAATGTAGGAACAGTAGTACACCGTGAGGGAGGATGATTAACTCAAAATGAGTTTTATTAATGAAGTAAATCCACTTAAGACATAAAAGAGAAAGAAGTTGGTAAAAACGATGTAAAGTATAATGGCAAGCCGGAACCAATAATAACAAATCTAAAACATGGTTAGATTGAGAAGAAGGGTAAGATTCATTAGGAACCATGTATGTTCATTCATGACCTAATGTAGTATGTTATGTGGTTATATGTTATAGAGACTATAAAGACTCAAAGGAAAAGTTATTATACTGTAACAGACACTGAAGGCAAGTTTTTCTTATCCCTTGTCTAACCTTCGTGTTAGCTAGGTTTTCAGTGATTCATGTTATAATACGCATGAATTATTTTACGAAAATGTCGATGCCAGTTTTAACTCGGCTAAACTAATCTTGAATATTGATTAATTTATTTACAAGTTTTTCCATATAGAATTGATAACGTTATCCTACGCCAATTGTTTGTTACAGATTCAAGGTAAGCCTGATTATGAAGAAACAAATGTATTTATCATCGATTATTCGATGGGCACGTGAGGTTGCCAAAACTTAAACGTACATACGTTAAATGAATGTAGTGTTGATCAACATAGAGTACTATAGGCTGATCACCAAGATGTGCTCGTAAGCTATGTGGGACTTACAGACTTAGTGCCGAATTGTCCTTTTCAAAGAAATTATGAAATTCTCATGGTCTTGGACCAGAATTGATGTTTTACTGAATATTGTCATTGTAAAACGTTTTGAAGGAAAAGAAGTGCTATTTTGAATTATCGATAGTACTTCATAACTATTGTTCAGTTATTGAAGATATATGATTCCTATGTTTCAAGCATGTAGTTTAAATGAAATTGTTGTACTTATTGAGCTTGTTATGCTCACTCTTGCTTGAACCATATGTATGGAGCTAAAATCGAGCGGACCAAAGAATCCGGCAAGGATAAAGGGAAGGCTAAGGCGAACCTGTAGATTTCCTATGTAATAGTATAGGCTTGTAATAATAATATTTGATAGTATGAAAAGAACAAATGTAATGGTTATAAAGATCCTAGAAAATTGTAGTATTGTTTTGGAATATTTATAAGACATATTCGTTCTTTTGAGACATTTCGATTGAATGTTTGTGTGAACTGTAGCACCGTGTAGCACCATATGTCGGGTTGGAAGAGACCCGTATTTGGGGGCGTCACATGACCGTTTAACCAAATCAGCTCACTCCTTACCTGTTAAGGTTACCCATAACTTATATCATCTTGCCAAGCTATAGATTAATGAAATCATCTCTAGGCATGGAGTATCTATTTCTATAGTATCAGATCGAGATCCATGTTTTACTTCAAATTATTGGAAGAGCCTTTAGAAACACTTAGGAACATAATTAAGATTGAGTACATCTTATCACCCTCAGACTGATGGACAAAGTGAGAGAGCCATACAAACATTAGAGGATATGTTACAAACATGTATCATCGATTTCAAAGGAAGTTGGGAAGATCAACTATCGTTGGTAGAATTTGCTTATAAAAATAGTTATCATGCTAGCATTGGTATGCCACCATATGAAGCCTTATTTGGGAGAAAATGTAGAAAACCTTTGTGTTGGGATGAAGTCGGGGAAAAAAAATGCTAGGACATAAAATAATTCAACAAACTACTGAAACCATCAAAATTATACATGAACGATTACAAGCATCTCAAGATCGACAAAGGAAATATGTTGATCCACATCGTCAACAATGAAACTTTAGCATAGGAAGCCACGTATTCTTGAAGGTATCTCCTTGGAAGGGCAAGATACATTATGGCAATAAAGGAAAACTAAGTCTGAAATTCATTGGACCTTTTGAAATTTTGAGGAGGATATGTTAAGTTGCTTATGAAATAGCACTACCTCTTAAGTTGAACCATATTCATAATGTGTTTCTTGTGTCCGTATTACGACCATACAAACCTGATTATAAACACTTTAGAAGTTATGAGGCAATCCAAATTGAAAAAGATCTTTCTTATGTAGAAGAACCTGTGCAGATCGTCGATCGTAAAGAGCAAGTCCTGAGGAACAAAGTGATAGCATCGGTCAATGTTATTTGGAGGAATCAGAACGTTGAAGAGGCTACATGGGAACTCGAAGATAAAGTATGAGAAAACTATCCCCAACTGTTTACTTAACTTCTATAGTAATTTCGAGGATGAAATTCTTATTAGTCGGGGTGAATGTAAAACCCCAAACCCTAATAAGACTCTGATATGTAAATTTAGTTATATTACTAAAATCTCTCCGTTCTAAAAGTGTTATGTGTTAATAAATACTTTGTTTAACAAATTAGGTCAAATAAATTTTCTTCCAAAAATTGTCGTGCTTGACACCTCGTGTTTAAAATTTTCTTCCCAAAACAGACTTTTCGGTATATTTGTTTTGACAAGCTGCTTTATCGTGCTTACACTGACAAAACGCTTTGTCGTGCTTGTTAGGATTTGTGTAAAATCAAGGTTAGGAACCCTAGATTACAAACCCTAATCCTAATTAGCTAAATTAAACCCTAATTAGGTTATCCAAATACCTAAGCATGATTATTAAACTTTAATTAGGTACTAATAAACATCATTAAGAACCCCTAATTATGAAAAACAAAACCCTAATCAAGATTAGTGAAGATTAAGGCATAATTAAGCTACTAATTTCATCAACTAGCTTATAAGTTTGTTAAGAGTCATTCACACAAGTCCCAAAACATCACAGGACATGCTTCCAAACTCCCAAGCACCAGGAGAGTCATAGATTAGATATTATCAGAGGCAAGTAGGTGGAAAAATGACCAAAAAGCCAAATTGAAAAATTCTGTAAAAGGGAACCTTAGATCATAGTAAACTCATGAATTCTCTAAGCCTATACAGTATTATAAACATAACAAATCAAGCCTGGGTGATAGAAACATCAAATTCAGTAGCCAAAAATCAAAATCAAGTAAGAAAGGTGCAAACCCTAATTCATAGCTAGATCTTTGATGCTTTGTTTAAATTATTGTTTAGATTTTTAGATTTATGTAATAGCATGTTAGAAAGTATGTTAGGTTGATATAACATGTTTCCATAACATATAGATGCATCAAATTAGTGTTTTAAGCAATCAAGAAATTTTATAAAAATAGGTCTGATAGTCGAATTTCAGAGCCTATAGATCCATTTATGTTAATAGTTAGGTCTGTTAATTGTATGTTATTTGTAGTCTGACATGAGGTCTTTAATCTGGAAAAGAAAACAGGTTTATTAGAACCATATATTGCAAGATATAGGTGGTCAAAAGTTGTTGACCGATCACGAAGTTTTGTTTTCTGGGTTACCCAAAAAACTCAAGAACATGTTGAACCGGCTACTTTGACCAGCCTTTTAATCGCTTTTTATTTGTTGTTTTAATGACTTTTTGTAATGAATTAATACTTTGATATACATACTACATATCTATGAACTTAAATTGCTTAAACAATTCATAGGATTACTAGAATTAATGGTCAAAAGTCGTTGACCGAGCTTGACCAAGTTTTTTAGGTTACCTAGAAAACTGATGAACATGAAGAATAGCCTTTGGCTGTACTTTGACCAACATAGATCGAGACCTTAGAATTTTTCTTTGTCAAAACCAGTGTTATATATATGTACCATGACATATAGACTATGTGACGCCCCCAAAACAGGTATACATCACCCATCTTGAGTCGCCAAATACATGGTACAAAATTCAAATACAACTTAATTATACAATAGTCGTGTAAAGTACGACAAAACATAATCTAAGAGTTTTAATAAGAATATTGTCATCTAGACAATATCCACACTCAATGGAGTCCTCATTACATTTATTGTCACACTATTTAACATAATACTGAGGATTGCTAATGCTATCATCTGGACCGTCACTCCGTTCCCCGACTAGTCCCAGCTATATTCTCATTTCCTGAAGAGAACAATGAAAGCGAAGGGTGAGCTCAACTAGCCCAGTAAGAAATATTATGACTAAGATAATGCATAATAAATTATCCTTAGCCTTCAACAATATAACAATTGATAGAATACAATAGACAACAAGTTTTAGGTCAACAACTGCAGCGGAATAAGCAATCCTTTAGAAGAGTCAAGTTGAGCATAAAATCTACTATCTTCTATGATTTAAAAAGTTTTTCATCAACATTATCGCTGAGACTCAGCTTAATAAATAAAATCAAATCATCCCTGCACCACGACCAAGGATATTCATGTAATCATCAATGGTCATGATTATAACGAATAGTCCCTGGTTATAATCATACCAACAACTACCCATCAATGAACTACAGGCCAATGAAGACTTTTATCACATAATTCGTTACATTATTATACCGAATAATCCATGGTCATAATCATACCAAGTTCATCTATGCACGTAAGCCAAAGATGACTTTCATCACAATATAAGCATGAGGATGATGACAATGACATAATAATTCAATAAAACAAGTTCAAGGATAAAATTTAAAGATTTATAATTTAATTTATCCAGAATTCAATAACGGTCAAATTGTCAACATGATACTACTTTGTAGAGTAAAATTCAAGAATAATATTCATCTACCAAAAATAATTTGGACAAAAAAGAAATATATTTTTTGTGTGAATAGTACCCCAAGAATAGTACTTCGGGAATAGTACCCCGTGAATAGTACCCCGACATGAAAAGTGTCCCAAATACTCGAGTGAATGATACTAGAGTGAATAGTAATTGGGTGAATAGTAACCTGTGAATAGTAACTTGTGAATAGTACTCCAGCACGAAAAGTGCCCCGAATACCTGAGTGAATAATACTAGAGTGAGTAAAAATCGGGTGAATAGTAACCCATGAATAATAACTCGTAAAAGAAAAATATAAAATAAAATGATATTCCATGACGAGTACAAAAGAAATGATATCTCATACGAGTATAATATAATATACGAAACTGCAAATGGATTTTCACCCGTCATGCGGTAATCCACGTAGACAGTTCATTTCCACAATTTAATAACGAATGAATACAAAAGATCATTCACCATGCATGCGGTAATTCACATAGACAGGTTATTCCAACAAAGTAATAAAGAATGGAACCAGGTCATGCGTAATCCGCACAGATAGGATATTCCAACAGAATAATAATAAAGCGGAATCGGTCATGCGTAATCCATTACGTATACGATATTCCAATGTAATAATAAAGAAACGGAACGTGTCATGCGTAATCCGCATGAGATAGGATATTCCAAGCAGAATAATAAAGAACGGAACCAGTCATACGTAATCCTCACAGACAAGATATTCCAACTGAATAATAAGGAATGGAATAACAACAGAATTCACCAGGCATGCGATATACCGCATGCAGATGAGTTATTCAATGAGAATAATAAAGAATGGAATAACAACCGAATTCACCGGGCATGTGATAGCATTGCAGATGATAAAGTTATTCCAATGAGAATAATAAAGAATGGAATAACAGAAGAATTCACCAGGCATGCGATAGACCGCACAAACAGGTTATTCCAACAAAATAATAAAGAATGGAATAACAGAAGAATTTCACCATGTATGCGGAACTTCGCATAGACAAGGTATTCCAACATAATAATAAAGAATGGAATAACAACCCTTACGAGTATTGAAAGAAAATAACTCTCTTCATGAATACAAAAGAATAATACCCCTTACCTCAAAAGAAGACTGAATACTGGAATAGTGAGGTAGTAGGCTTCTCTTCTTCTTTCTCTCTATAATTTCTCTCTATAATAATTGCTCTATAGCTTTAGTGAATTGGTGAGAAATGAAGGAAGAATGAGCTTTTATTTATAGGAAAATATAGTTTCGATAATTGTACGTTTTGGGGCTCGAAATATTACAGTATAATACCTTCCCATTTTTCTTCATTTTTAATCTAGTCCTGTAAGTATTATCAAAGTTGCACCACCTCCCCTAATAGTAAATAATGTGAATCAATAGTTATAATCATGTGAAAATACGAATTACAGTATAGTACCTCCATCTATACCTCCATCTATACCTCCATTTTTAACTTAATAATGCAAGTATTATCAATCTTACACCACCTCCCCTAATAGTACAAGAATGTGAATCAAAAGTACACACATGTGAACAAATAGTAATAATCATGTGAATTAATAGCAATTAATTGCTCATTTATCTGGTGAATTAGCCGATTAGTCAATATAAACTTCAGACATCAATTATTATCGAAATAATTGCCGATTTCCATTAACACTAATAATTCCAACACAATGGAAATATCCATTTCATCTTTAATCAACACGAACTTATTCATCATTAATATTATAATTCACAATATTTAACAACCAAGTCGTTCCCAGGAAAGAGGGGGCTTTCCGATAAGGATTTCTCCTTATTGGCGCGCAATTAGGTGACCAAACCTCTCCTTGACAGAACTTCTAGACATTGTCAATATTGCAAATAATAATATGAATAACTTTGTCGTCTCAATTATTGATTTAATAATATAACATTTTATATAGATGATACTGTGGCAATAATTGAATTAATAATATGAGAAATATGATGCAACAATTATTGTAGCAATAATTGAGTATAACTGAGTGATTTCTCACGTAAGCATCAATAATCAATACCGTGTGCTACTATGCAACCACGCGTATTATTTTACTTTTACTACCGGGTAGTTCAACAGTTTTAACGGTAACACTTTCGCCGTTATTTTTATAAAATGATAATTCTGTCGATTTCTTACTACGACAATATATCCGTTGTGAGGTCCACCAATGATTGTGCCATCGTACGAATATTCCCTATTAAAACGAATATTACCCGACCAATCGAATATTATATAACAACTTGCTTACTTTGCAAAATTTATAAATATTAACCACAACTATAACATTATATCAAATCCACACCAGAATACTCAAAAAAATATTTCGAGAAATTTAAATCTTTATTCATAAAATTTGGGGTCTCATAGACTACCTATTATAACAAACACAACACAAATCTATTAAATCGATTCAAAGATATGAAAGCTACAAAACTGTTGACCGACCATGACCACTGTTTTGGGTACCCAAAAACTCAAGAACAGCTCTGACAGTGACTTTGAGCCTCTATAACTTCTTGTTATATGTAAGTTAAAGCACGAAATTTGTCCGATGTTGTACTACTATATGAGTACTATAACATATATACTTGTCCAAACCCACAATCATTAACAATAGCAAAGTAGATCATGGTCAAAGTGGTCCTTCGACCATGATTGACTGAAACCCAGAAACTCAAGAACACCTGTAGCGACACCTCATGTCATTATAGGGCTTTAGCGACAGACTAAAATTTGTTTTTTAGAAATTAAATAATATAAATTAGAAATAATTAATAAATAATTATAAAAATAGTTTTAAAAATTATATTAAGTTATTATAATTAACTTTTGATATTTTTACATAAATTTAATAAATATTTTATTTTATTTGGATATTATTAATAATAAAGTAATTAGAATAATTACTTATAAATAATTATTAAAAAATAATATTAATGATTTAAAAATCATAATAAATGGTTATAAATTATTTAAAAAATAATAGATAAGATTTTATAAAAATCTAAGTAAATATTAATTATTTAAAAATAGAAATAAAATGATTTAAAAATCATTTAAGAGATAAATAAATACTTAAAATTATTATAAGCTTTCTAGAAATTATTATAAAGGATATTTAAATTATCTAAATGTATAATAAAGCTTATAAATAGAATTTATTAGATTTATTATCTTATTTAATATTCGGTAAAGTCTTTGGACACCGAACCCATATTAAACTTCACTTGAACATAAGTAAATTTTATATTTGAGTATTGTTATCAATACTAATGTGTTAAATTTATATGAATGAACATCTTAGGTGTTTATTAACAAATCGAGTACCATTGCTTGACTGATCTACGCTCAGGAAAGTTAACTAAACCCAGACTATTATTTACGCAAATTTCTCAAACCTTGATTATTAGTTGAACAAGATTTCTATCTTGAACTCTTGTTGATATGATATACCAAACCTAAACTTGAATGAACAATTATTGAAATGTTATTACTATAGCTTCAATATAACTAAGAAATGAATTGGTTATTCTTATGATATTATATTTGAGCATAAATTGTTGTGTCAAACCAAATTATTTTGGTAAGACATCATATTTTGAAGTTGTGTATCCCATAAGGGATCGAGATTTGGTCAATACTATATTGACATTTGGTTGCATTTGAGCACTGGTAGGATGAGATGCATACTCGTAGGATATTGAGTAGGTTGATCCCCTATCTCATATCTAAACAAAGTTTCTAAGTCTGTGTGACTGACAGAAATAAAAAGTCCAAAAATGGCTGAAAATGAAATTTAGAAATGGTAGCAACTATCAGTTAAATTTTGAATTGTTATACTTATTCAAATCATATATTGTTATAAATATAAAACCTGCTGGGCATGTCATAGCTCACCCTTGCAAATTATTCCCTTTTTGTAGTATTAGATGGTAACCCTGGTACATCTGGAGTAGATAAAGGGAAGCTTCCCTACTTAGATTAGCTTATATTAATGTCTAGTTAAATACTTCGTAATAAGAAATTCTTTATGAGAGTCATGTAATCGAACCTTAATATTTATGATATATATAACATCTTTTATTTCTGCAACCGTGTTTTCTTACATATATAGATGTAATTAGAATCTTCAATGTAGTTTGAGATCCTTGGGAACTATTTATCTGAGTGAGGGTATTGATAACATGGACTGTTCATGTTGTTATTGATACTCTGGATTTCAGATAGATATGTACTATCGATACGATAGTATAATTTGCATGACATAGACTATACATCTGAGTGAGGGTATTGGTAATATGGTTTGTTCATGTTATTACTGATACTTTGAATTTCAGATAGATAACTATTCACAGATATAGTTCATATATCCAAATAAGGGTATCCAAACACAGTAATAGTTATCTTGAGAATTTTCATATGTTATGGGATACTGTAAATCTTGGATCTATGGGAATTATATCTGGTTTAAAATTTTATAGTCACTCAATTAGATATAAGCATATAATAAGATACCATGGGTGTATAAATTTAAATGCGTTATATATTGAGTTGTAGTATGCACCATATCGGATACCGTATGAGTATAGATATAGGGGTGTTACATTAGCCAAAGCAATTAGCATAAACATATGAATCACGATATTATTTTCAAGAAAGCAGAAGTGCAAATATCAGCATGAAGTCAATAAATTTTGAAAATCTAGCAGAGCTAGAAGATTTAGAAAATTAATGTTTCTCAATTAACTTCAATCTTTACTGCATTGCTTTATTCTATCAATATCTAACACCATCAATGCTTACTATACCAAAATTTCTTAATTCTTACCTCGTATGTTTTCTATACCTAGTACTGTTCATCAAACTTACCACACTTTGGAAGTTCAGGAACTTGCCACAATAATATGAGTTTAAGAACTTATCCTAGTCAAACCATAGGCATCCATTCGCTAAGGAGTTCAAAACATACCATATGATTTTGAGTCACGAACTTACCATATGCATGAGTTTTAAAAACTCGCACCTAATCTTAATATTCTCTATCTTAATCTTAATAGTCTCCATCTATCAAATATGATATGAGAAAATAATCACATTCTCACCATAATCATATCGATACTGCGACACTGACATTCCACGGATTATCATTGTGAGGATGATAAGTGGGTTTTATACCTACTTTTTAGATATCAATTTACGCGAATTATGCCCACCTCAAGTACATTTTAGTCTATTTTAGTCACATTTCATGTTATTTTGCATTGCATGTACTGAGAACTCCTTTTGGTGAAGATGAGGCACAAGCTGGCTGATGTAGATGGCATGAGGTTGACGGATGCAAAACATGAAGTTATAATGGAGCAAGGAGACTAAGCAAGGAAAAGAATGAACAAGTCCGAACAGCAACACTGCAGAACCAGAACCAAAATCCACATACTGCAAGCCGCGCAGCCACGCGATAGATTAGGCCTGAGGGCGTGCGCCCGCGCGAGAGCCCGACTAGACAACATGACTTACTGCAAGTCTCGCACGCATGTGAGGAATATATTGGGGAGCGCTTGGCGACCGCCGCTGATATTTGAAGTTCTTTGATTTGTTTTATTTTAATTTCCAATTTTAAAGGGTTGTAATTGATAAAAAAACGATATCTGACTGGTGTCAGACATAACTTTGATAACTTTTGATAACTTTTGACGTTTTTTCATAATAATAACTAGGGTTTATACATTGGGAGAGATTCCAACAAAAAACGAAGCCTAAAACTCCATCTTCTCTATTTCTTCTTGGGATTTTTTGTCATTGTAGATTTTTATTATTGTTTTGCTTGATTTTTATGAGGATTTGAATGTTGATATTGGTTTACAATCTGAAATTTGGTTTGCTCGGTTCTATCCTTCATCTTTTAATTATTTGCTTGTTAATCATGTTTAGAGTTGATCCCATAATGGCTTTTGGTTCAGCCATGAACTAAACCCCATTATGGGATTCTAATGGATTTTAGTATGTAGTTAAGTTGCATGCTTGATTGCTAGGGCTGTTTTACATATCATATGGGAATTCTATTATGATTATTTTGTATGTATGAATGCTTGGTCACCATTCGTTTCAGTACTTGTATGAAATTGACAATGAACATGTAAGTATGGATTGTAATCCTGATATCATACGTATATGGAGTTGTTTTATATGGCTTGTGTATTTCGTGAATGAGATAGACCTATACTTATTCACCGTATGAGTTTAAATAAGGGCTTGTGCTTAAATTCAGTATGATTGCAATTTCACATAGACATATAGTGATTTTGGTTATATTGATGATTACATGGAGTCTATCATTTGTGGATGTTGTGTAAGTAGTCCATAGTGCATTGAAAAATGGCTATGACTCTATTAGTGCTCTTGACTATTTTCTTGTGATATGTGAACAATTCTTGCATGATAGTGGTAATTAGATGAAATATTAAATGAACTTAGGATCCCATTATTTCCAGACTTGATTTATTTCGTAGTTATTCTTGTTTTAGTTGTTATTTGCAATTAGGATTAATTCACCAATATAGTCATTAGTTTAAACATATAAATATAGTGATTTAATTGATGCATAATAGTTTAAATTTGACAACTTTCTTTGTGGGATCGATACTTTACTTACTCTTTATTACTTGTTGACACATGTATGCTTGCATGAGTTAGAACTCTTTTATCAGAATTGAAAAAGAGGCAACAAGTTTTTGGCGCCGTTGTCAGGGAAAGGCGTTTAGTTTAAATAATTATCATCAATTGTAAGCTATCTTGTATGACTTAGTCATATCTAATCTTATCTCATTTCTATTTTTGTTTTGTTTGTGATTTCAGATACTTGTAGATTTTTATGCACACGTGATCATCTCATTCTAAATTAACACCAGCGCAGGATAACATAAATGGAAGGGGTTGGAAAGCAGTTGTGCGAAGAAATTTGCAAACACAGTTGGAAAGTAGTATACCAGACATGGCAGAAGAACAAAGAGATGAACACAAGGCTCTACGGGATTACTCTATGCCAAATATAAACAGACTACAGTCTAGCATAGTTAGACTAACAATAGCAGCGAATACTTTTGAGATAAAACTGGGCACTATTTAGATGGTGCAGAACTCGGTTCAGTTTAGGGGTGCTACTACAGATGATCCGAATGAACACTTATTGAGCTTCATCGAGATTTGCGATACATTCCAATATAACGGTATGACGGGGGATGCTATCTGACTGAGGTTGTTCCCATTCTCAGTAAGGGATAAGGCGAGGAGTTGGCTTCATTCTTTACCATAAGGGTCAATCACTACATGGGAGGATTTAGGTAATAAATTCTTAGCCAAGTTCTTCCAAATGGCTAAGACTGCAAAGATGAGGATAGCTAAATGTCTGTTTGAGCAACAACATGGCGAGTCCTTATATAAAGCATGGGAGATATATAAAGAGATATTGAGGAAGTGTTCGCATCACAGTATACCAGATTGGATGGTAGTCAATACTTTTTACAATGGATTGGGATGGTAGTCGAGACCGATTGTAGATGCAGCTGCAGGAGGGGCATTATGGGAAAAAAGCTATAACGAGGCCTATACACTTATTGAGACTATGGTAGCTAATGACTTTCAGAATCCTACATCTCGGATGCCATAGCCCAAGGTAGCAGGTGTGTTGGAGGTAGATGCTATCACTCAGTTGTCAGCATAGATGGCTGCTATGGCAAAGAAGATAAACACGATAGCCGAGAGCAAAGTGAAAATAGTTGCCTTCATTTGTGAGATTTGTGCAAGGTCACACTCAATGGATCAGTGTGCTATTAGCTCAAAGTCGGTACAATATATGAGCAACTACAGAAAAGACCAAGGTCAATTTCAGAACACATACCACCCCAACAACCGAAATCATCCAAACTTTAGTTGGTCGAATAACCAATGAAATTAACAAAGTCAGTTTCAGCCGAATCATCAATTCTTGTTACAGCCAGGTCAGCCACAGTATACACTGAAACCACCATTTCCATTGGGATTTTCACAACAACAACAACATCACACTCCAGCTGCACCTCAGTAGGAAAAGAAATCGTAAGTGGAGGAGATGATGTTGAAGTACATGGCAAATACGGAGGTCATAATCAAGAGCCAAGTAGTGGCTATTAAGAACTTGGAGACGCATATGGGGTAAATGGCGAGCATGCTTAACAATAGGCCCCAAGGTTCTTTGCCAAGTAATATAGAGACAAATTCAAGAAGAGATGTGAAGGAACAGTGCCAAGCGATAACATTAAGATCTGGGAAAAATCTGACAGACACTGTAAGTCGTACGCCCGCGCCTAAAAACACTAAGGAGGCCGCGCGGCCGTACGAGGCAGAACAAGTGATTGTTGGTGAAGAAAATCTTGAAAAATCTGAGTCGCAGCAGGTTAAGAAGGATAAAGCAGGTTCAGTTGAAAAGCCTAAGAGTTCAGCGCCACTAATTCACCCTCAAGTACCGTATCCGCAGAGATTAAATAAGTAGAGGGAGGATAAATAATTTAGTAAGTTCTTGGAGGTATTCAAAAAGCTGCAGATCAACATACCGTTCGCCGAGGCATTAGAACAAATGCCAAGCTATGCAAAGTTTATGAAGGGTATATTGTCAAGGAAGAGAAGACTAGATGAGTTTGAGACAGTAGCCTTGACAGAGGAATGCGATGCAAAGGTTTCTTGTAAATTACCTCCAAAGTCAAGGATCAAGGCAGACTTCATAATTCCGTGCACAATTGGGAAGATGAGCTTTAGTAATTGTTTATGTGATCAGGGCAAGTATAAATTTGATGCCCTTATCGGTGTTCAATCGGGTTGGGATTGCTTGGCCCAAGGCCGACAAACATATCATTACAGCTAGCTGACAGATCCATCACGTATCCACAAGGAATTGTTGAAGATGTGTTGGTAAAGGTGGATAAGTTTATCTTTTCAGCTGATTTCATCATCTTAGACTCTGAGGAAGACAAAAGCATACCAATCATACTAGGGAGACTATTCTTAGCCACATGAAAGACTTTGATAGATGTGCAGAAAGGGGAACTCACTTTACGTGTTCAGGATCAGGAGGTCACCTTCAACGTCTCCAAAGCAATGAAGTTCCCAACAGATGAAGAGGATTATTTTCTGGTTGATTTGGTGGATCGCATCGTAAAGGATGAGGTACAGAGTCTTGTGGCCTATGAACCTTTGAGAAGCATCATTGCTAAAAATTCAGAATTGGAGGACGATGCCATCGACGAACTTGTGCAATACCTGGATGTCATACCAAAATTCAGAATATTTGGAATACCGGTCAAGCCATTGACAAAAGCTGGAGAGTCATCGGTAAAATTAAAGCCATCTCTTGAGACACCTCTAGAACTTGAATTAAAACCACTTCTAGAACATCTCAGGTATGCATTTTTAAATAAAGATTCAAAATTACCTATGATTATTTCTTCTGCACTAACATCTTTTCAGGAAGAAAAACTGCTACGAGTGATTAGAGAGTTTAAATCAGCTATTGAATGGACCATAGCAGATATTAAAGGGATCAGCCCTTCGTTCTGTATGCATAAGATCTTGCTGGAAGATGGGAGTAAACCATCGGTTGAGCAATAAAGAAGGCTTAATCCGATAATGAAAGAAGTGGTAAAGAAAGAGGTACTGAAATTGCTGGATATAGGAATAATTTATCCAATTTCAGACAGCTCGTGGGTGAGCCCAGTGCAGTGTGTGCCAAAGAAGGGTGGTATGACCGTTGTGACCAATGTAAATAATGAGTTAATTCCAACACGCATAGTGACAGGGTGGAGAGTCTGCATGGATTATCGTAGACTCAATAAAGCTACAAGGAAAGATCATTTTCCACTACCATTCATTGATCAGATGTTGGGTAGATTAGCGGTTCATGAGTATTATTGCCTTTTGGATAGATATTCAGGCTACAATCAGATTATGATAGCTCCAGAAGACCAGGAAAAGACTACCTTCACATGTCCATACGACACCTTTGCTTTTAGATGGATGTCTTTTGGATTATACAATGCTCCAGCCACCTTTCAGAGATGCATGATGGCTATATTTTCAAACATGGTGGACAAGAATGTGGAAGTGTTTATGGATGACTTCTCGGTCCTTGGGGACTCGTTTTATTTATGCCTTGAGAATTTGGTTCTGGTTTTAAAAAGATGTGTTGAGACGAACTTAGTGCTGAACTGGGAAAAGTGCCACTTCATGGTGTAGGAAGGAATCATACTGGGACACAAGGTTTCGAAGAAGGAACTTGAGGTGGATAGAGCAAAGTTGGACACGATTGAGAACTTTCCACCACCTACTTCGGTAAAAGGTGTTTGCAGTTTCCTAGGACATGAAGGTTTCTATCGCAGATTTATTAAGTATTTCTCCAAGATTAGCAAACCACTATGCAGTCTATTGGAGAAAGATATACAGTTTAATTTTGATGACGCCTGCGTGTCAGCATTTGAGCACTTAAAGAGAAAACTAACTTCAGCATCTGTAATTACCGCACCAGATTGGGAATTGCCATTTGAGTTGATGTGTGATGCCAGTGACTACCCTGTAGGGGCTGTTTTGGGGGAGAGGAAAGAGAAGATTTTTCATGTGATATATAATGTCAGCAAGACCCTTATAGATGCATAGCTGAACTACACTACCACAGAGAAAGAATTATTGGTAGTAGTGTACGCCTTTGATAAATTTCGAGCATATCTGATTGGCACAAAGGTGATAGTGTATACGGATCACGCGACAATTTGACATTTAATGGCAAAGAAGGATGCAAAGCCCTGGTTAATCAGATGGATTTTACTAATGCAGGAATTTGATTTAGAGATCAATGACAGAAAGGGCACCAAAAACCAGGTGGCGGACACTTATTGCGACTAGAGAATCCGGAAAGGCAGGCAGACGATAACATTATGATCAATGAGACTTTCCGAAATGAGTAGTTGTTTGTGGTGAAATGCGAAGTGCCATGGTTTGCAGATTAAGCGAATTATTTTGTGAGTAAGATGGTACCTTCTGATTTAGGGGGTTATCAAAAGAAGAAATTTTTGCATGATGTTAAATGGTATATATGGGATGAGCCTTACTTGTTTAAATAGTGTTCTGATCAAATGATAAGGAGGTGTATTCCATATAGTGAGACCGATGGGATTTTGCAGGATTGCCATGCTTCGGTGTATGGAGGTCACTACGGGGGAGAAAGAACAGCGGCTAGAGTACTCCAAGCAGGATTTTATTGGCCGACTATTTTCAAAGATGTACATAGTTTTGTCCAACGATGTGATAGATGTCAGCGAGTAGGGAACATCTCGAAAAGAAATGAAATGCCCCTGAATACAATCCTCAGAGTTGAAATTTTTGATGTGTGGGGAATTGATTTCATGGGACCCTTTGTTTCTTCCTACGAAAATCTATACATCTTGCTCGCAATGGATTATGTCTCGAAATGGGTAGAAGTAGCAGCTCTTCCGACAAATGATGCCAAGGTTGTTCTAAGATTCTTACACAGAAGTATCTTTACGAGATTTGGGACTCCATGAGCTATTATCTTTGACGAAGGTAGTCATTTCTGCAATAAGCAGTTTACAACTTTGTTGGCTAAGTATGGGGTGAACCATCGCATTGCTACAGCTTATCACCCACAAATAAATGGCCAAGCTGAAGTGTCGAATCGAGAAGTCAAGAGAATCCTTAAAAAAGTCATGAATCCCACACGGAAGGATTGCTCGTTAAAGTTGGATGATGCAGTATGGGCTTATAGGACTATATACAAGACTCCGTTGGGCATGTCACCCTATCAGCTCGTGTATGGAAAAGCCTGTCACCTTCCTATGGAGCTAAACCATAAGGCATATTGGGCAATTCGAAAGCTCAATTTTGATTTGAATGCTGTAGGGGAGAAACGCTTACTCCAACTCAATGAGTTGGATGAATCCAGATTACAGGCATATGAGAATTCGAAGCTATATAAGGAGAAGGTGAAGAAATGGCATGACCAAAAACTCATTGAGAGAGCCTTTGAATCGGGACAAAGGGTTTTGCTTTATAACTCCAGACTTAAACCTTTCCTAGGGAAGTTGAAATCGAGATGATCGGGACCATTTACAGTGAAAAATGTTTTTTCGAATGGTGCAATTGAAGTATTTGATAAGATGCCGGACAAGCCTTTTAAGGTGAATGGACAACGCTTGAAGCATTATTTTGGCGGTGAGGTAGATAGACAGAAAGTCGCCTCAATTCTCTCTTCGACGTGAGATTTAGAGACAGTCAAGCTAATTGACTATAACTTAGCGCTTGATGGGAGGCAACCCGTTAGTTCTATCACTACTTTCCATTTATTTAGTTAGTAGAGTATTTAGTTAGATCATCTCTATTTCATGTTTGATAATTTGTTAGATGTGCATAATTGAGTGGGTAGCTGTATTTGCTTTGAGAGGTGTTTGAAGTAGGGTAGAATTTAGTTAGTCCTTCCTGTTGGTCATTAATTCCTGCCTTAACAGTGTGCCGTCATGTCCGTGTAGGTATCCTCAAGTGCATTCATCACTAAAATACAGTTTGGGAGTAACCAGTTTAAGATAGGAAATCGCATGCTGGCCACTGTAAGC